>JAWZYV010008333.1:0-682500 GCA_038373885.1 Cheiracanthium punctorium
ATGCAAGGTAAAGGATTTATAAAGCAACCAGTAAAAAATTTATGCAGAAGTTTGGAAATTTTTCTTACAATAGCTGTAACAGAGAGAGGTAATGCCGGGCGCGTAGCCAGGAAAATATTTCGGGGGGGGGCACATGCGGCCTGGAAAAGAATTCGGGGGGGGATATGAACTTATATGTGGTATAAATAGACAGGAATGTTCATCACTAATCCAAAAATTTTCGGGGGGGGATATATCCCGAACCCCCCCCCCTTTTTATATGCAATATTTTTTTTAAAGGGGGAAAGGGGTTAGGGGCTAATTTTAATGTTAAAAGGTGTATTCTTTAATTTAAAAAATTAAAAAATTTTTTGGTCTTAAGGGAAAAAATTTAACCCTTTGGGGGAAACCCCTTTTTCCAATGCAGAAAAAAGGGCAGCCGTTGCCACGCTCGACTTAACTCCCAGCAAGATGGCGGACTGACTCCGGAACGGTTATTCGCGTGCCACAGATCTAGAGACCCTCTTTTTGATGACAGCTGGCGTGCTCAATGCAAAAAAAAGGGGCGCCGTTGCCATCGCCCCCGCTTCTACCAGAAAAGATGGGGGAGGGAAAAAAAAACGTTCATCGCGTCCACAATCTAGGGCCCTTTTTGATGACAGCGGGTTTTGGTCGCGCACAGCCAGCTTGTCAAAAAAGGGTCTCTAGATCTGTGAGCACGCCGTATGAACGTTTCGATTCGTTCCGCCATCTTGCTTGGTAGTCAAGTCGAGCTGATGGCAAACGGCTGCCCTTTTTTCTCAGCATTGGGTAATCCATCCAGCTGTTCTCGCGTTTCTTCCATTTTCGGCAGGATCGTGCAGTGCAGTTAAAAAAAATCGTGACCATTTTTTGGACGGGGAAATTGACGTGCTCCAAAACGTAAAGGATTCTCGTGGAGCTCTGTCACCCGCAACTATTTTAATAGAAATCCAACTATTCTTCCGTGATGGGAAAAATCAAAAAAGTTAGAGTTGGGTTTCCCCGAGGGGGGGGTCACTGCTCGTTAAAAGGGGTTTAAAGGGGGAAAGGGTTATGCGTAATCTTTAAAGTTTTAAAAGGGGATTCTTTTAAATTAAAATTAAAAATTTTTGGGCTTATGGAAAAAAAACTTAAACAAAGCGCGCTAAAACCTCAAACATATCCCCGCGTAGGGTTGCCAGGGCGCCAAACCAAAAAGCCGGACAGACCACCCGTTTGACCCGGGCATTTGGGGGAAAAAAGGCCCGGGCAGCCTACACTATTGAGGTTTTGTCTTAGTATTTAAAAGGGAGGGAAAAAAAATTGTATGCAAAATCAAGCTTTTTTGTTTTACCACGAATCTTGTTTTAAAATTTTAATGAAATTAAATAACATCGAATGCCAAATCAGTTCAAACTTTATTACTAATCAGCAAAAAAAATTTAGTAAAAAGCCTACAAAAGCCGGACACCCTAATTTGGCGGACACGCAATCAAAAACCTAATTATGTCCGGTTTATCCGGGGGCCCCGGCAACGCTATCCCTTTTGTACCCCTGAACAGATAAAAAGGGCACGTCAAAATCGTTCGACGACAACATGATAAATATAAACACATTCTTGCAAGCAGTCACAGCACAATTCCCAAAATTCACCTTAGACGTAGAGAGAATCTCGCAAAAACCCATAATAAATTTTTATCACAGCTCATAGTGCCTAACTTTTAAAATTTGTTTGAAGTTACATGATGTCTTTTAAGACATCATGTAACTTTTGAACAATTTTTTAAAGAGTTTGTTTGCGATAGAGACTCGAAAAACTGTAGACTATTTTTTGATTAAGCTGTATTATGCACGATTATAAACTATGGACCTATAACAGTTAAATATTCAGGATAAAACTCTTTAAGGCTGTCCTTTTAGAAAATCGGGCAACTTTTGAACAGCTTTTTAAAGAACTTGATTGCGATAGAGGCTCGAAAAAATTTAGAATGTCTTTTTACAAGCTGTTCTGAGAACTGTCACAAATAATAAACCTATATAGGAGTTGCAAAGCACTCAGGAAAAAATGCTAAACATACGGAATTTTACTGGAAAAAGGCACTCAAAATACTTGTGTTAAACGACAAAATAAATAAAAACTCTGTGAAAAAACACACATAAAATGTTACTTATAAAGCGATACGATCGTTTCGAGGAAGACCGAAAGAATTTTTGGTCGAAACGATCGTATCGCTTTATAAGTAACATTTTATGTGTGTTTTTTCACAAAGTTTTTATTTATTTTTTACGGAATTTTGCAATTATTTCCCTATATAGGTCTATTTTTCTAGGGAATTTTTTTTGTTTCTGAATTTTTTCTGTAAGTTGCAGCTTTACTGTTAGTAGAGGGTGTCCATCAAATAACACCCTGATTTCAAAGTTAAAATATCACAAAGATCAATAGAAGGATGCAACAAACGGTATGTGCATTAAAATTTTATGCAGGAGTTTCGAAGCAGCATGTTACAAAAACCGTTGATAGGTCACTTTATAATCTCGGGCTTCCATAATGAAATGGCCTCCATATTATCCCGATCTGACTCCTTCTGATTACTTCCTGTAGGACACTTTGTAAGATTAAGATGCTGTCTACCAGAACCTTCCCAACACGCTGGATGAGCTTCAATCATCAATTTGTGTGTTATGTGAATCCGTTTCCGTTGAGATATTATTACGGACTGTGATGAAAAATTTCATTATTCGTTTGCGAGACTTCTCTACGTCTAACGGTGGGCATTTTAAGAAGATTGTGCTGTGATTGCTTGCGGAGAATGAGTTTATATTGATACAGGATTGTCGTCGATCGATTTTGACGTGCAGCTTCAACTACTAGCAGTGGTGTACGCAAGGATGTGTTTGGGGGAGTTCTAGCCCCCCTTGTTTAAGATTTTTTTTTACCATTAAGTCCATAAATTTTTAAATTTTAACTTGAAGAATACACTTTTTAACATTAAGATTACGTGCATAACACCCTCTCCCCTTAAAGAAAATCTGTGTACACCACTGTCTGTTAGCAGCTATTCTAAGTACTATATCCAAACTTCTGCATAAATTTTTTACTGGTTGCATGATGGAATACCGTTTACCTTGCATTCTTCTATTGACCTCTGTTTTTGCAATTTTTCATTTTGAAATAAGGGTGTTATTTGCTGGACACACTGTATTAGCGCATAATGCATTTGGTGAATTTTTTCGAGTCTTTAAAATCGTTGGTTTGTTTTTAAAGCTGTTTATAAGTCCTACGACGAATATCTTTTTTCACGATTTTTCCCTAAATGGACTACGCTTCAGCCCATTTTTGAAGGTGCATTTTATATTTAAGACTTTTTCCTGAAAGTTGCATAAGGCATAAGGGATATAGGTATGTTCACTCTCAGATAAGTACATAGTGCATTTAGCGAAGAAGCACTTTTAATTTTGTTTTTTGTTGTTGTTATTTTTTTTTGGGGGGGGGGGGTTAACATCACGGGTATGCTTTTAACCTTTTACAGGCCAATGTTCCCAATTAAAATTCAATTAAAAAATTTATTGAAAAATTATATTTAATCAATATCGACTTGAAATAATTAGCAGATATAGTCAAAAGATGACTTGGTTGTTTTGAAACAGAATTTGCATTTTTATCATTAGTGGGGAAACTGGATAAAAAATCATAAAAATAGTCATTCTCAATAATTTTTACGGGGCTATCTTGATACACCTCCCTCTCCCCCCCCCCTTAAAACTTAATTCTCATATCTTTACTTAAATTTAAAAATAAATCTTTCATTTATTCTTAATATTTCCCTTATTATTTAAACTACCCACAAAAGTATAGTCAAAGTAAAGGCTAATAAAATATAGTCAGAAATAACCAATATTCTTAGTTGGGAAACACAGTGAAAATTGGGGACAAGGACGTACCCAGGGGGGGGGGTGGTCCAGGATGTCTAGACCCCTCCCGAAATTTCAATTTTTGTTAGCAAAATAATAATGATGAAGCCTCCTTGTGGAAAATTCTCCTTTTTTACACCGTTTGGACCCCCTCCGAAATTTTTGGACACTCCCCGAAAATTTTTTCTGGGTACGTCCCTGATTGGGGAGTACAATTTACCCTTCCATTTAAATGACTAATACCTGCTTTAACTAACGCATTAGAAGGCAAAATATACAGAAAACTAATTTAAAATATGCCTTGATCTGAATTCTGTCTGTAAAAGGTTAAAACTTGTCAAAATTACTAGGACGGTATCGCCTTTTGAAAGGAACAACTTTTAAAATTGCCCCGGGGAACGTGGGTTTCTGAACTGTGGCGCCGCACTATCAGTCAGGCGCGTAGCCAGGAAATTTTTTCGGGGGGGAATATGCACCTGAAAAATTTTTCGGGGGGGGGGGGATATGAACTTATATGTGTATAAATACACGGAATTTCATCACTAATCCAAAAATTTCGGGGGGGAATATACCCCGATATCCCCCCCCCCTGGCTACGCCCCTGCTATCAGTTACACAGCGCTTGCGCCTGGCGCGAGCGATCCAGCGTGATCGAATGTTGTTGGCGCGAGCGATTCGCCAACATTCCAGGAGCAGCACTTTCAGAGTAAACAAAATATGCAGTGCTCAATTTATAGAAATTTGTACATGGGGTATGGGCCAGGCCTCGTTACCGCATTTGCCCGAGCCCCCCCCCCTCCCCTCCCGATCTGTATTGCCTCCAATTTTTACTTTCAAACATGTACCATGTAAGGAAAGTATTGTAATCATGAAAAAATTCGACTTCGAGATTTGGGTGTATTTACACACGTTTTGAGGTCTTCGGAATTCCTTTATGCTATTTTTACGAGATGTGTGTGTGTGTGTGTGAGGGAACACGATAGCTCCTAAACGGCGCATTCGATTGAGCTCAAATTGGGTATACATGTTATAAACCACCGTCGTAAGACCGGTATTGATTTGGGTGTGTATAGGACTTATAGTTTTTCTACTGGGCTACGACAAAGATTTCTTTTAGATTATGGCATATGGGGAGAAATTCTTGAAAGTGCGCTAGCGTTTAAACAGTGAATTTGATTGCGCTTAAATATGGTATATATGTTTGAATTATTCATTGATTAAAATTTATTTAAATGCTTGGTAATGATCTTAATCGTTGTTCGGAAAGTCGAGTGGAGTCACTACAGATTTTTTCTTTTATAAAAACCGTTATACTTTGGTAACAGTTTGAGTTTTTTCAAAAAATTTAATCCATAAAGAATTTAAAGGAATTTTGAATTATTTTAGAAATCATGAAGTCATTTCATTGTTTACTAAAATAATGTTTTTTTTTTCTTTCTCCCCCTTACCCCTTTAACGATGTACTCTTTATATTCCTATGTTTTAAGAAAATTTTAAATTTCGGGAGGGGGGGACCAGACCCCTGGTCTCTCCCCCTCGGTACGGCCTTGGTCTTGATACGAACCAGTATAGCGTAACGCGAGTGTGCGAAAATTTCACTAACTTTTCTTAGCTGAGAAATTATGATATAATTTATTTATGATTGTGCTTGTGTAAAATCAAGGAGAAAATAAGCTTACGTTAAGTTTTACATGTAAGGGCTCTATGTATAGAAAAGTGATTTACTGAAATATTAGGTGCGTAACAGTGAGCTAATTCACTTGAATTACCTGCTGGGAGCATGGGTGCTGGCAACATAGGGCAAGGGGGGGGCAATGGACTCCCCTGGATTTTTGTATACAGTGTTTTCCCTTGCTTTTTTGCTCTTTCCAACATGGTAACCATAGTAGGTAACCATAGTGGTAGTCTTTGCCCCCCCCCTGGGAAATATTCTGCCGGCGCCCATGGCTGGGGGGCTATGCGGGGGTGATCATGAAAAATAGTAGTTCATTCCAGACTTGAAGAACAGGCTTGATGAATGCAAGAAAAGGGTTGGAGGTCATGACATCATGACATAAGTGGTATATGATAGTAGAAAATTGTGTTAATTTTTGTCTCTGTATTTTCTAGAAGGAGGGGTGGGAATGGTGTCATAATTGAAGCCTAAGGTATGGAGAGATAAAATGGGTATAAAAACAGACATTTTGTGAGTTCATGGACTGTTTTCTGTTACTTATAATGTTAAATACTCAGTTACAGTGGCCGCCGCTTAATTGGATCACTAGTTAATTGGATCAGCCGCTTTATTGAATCAAATCACAGAAAACGGAATGGAATCGCTTTTATCGAAGCCTCAATCAAAGCCGCTGCTTTTTCGAACCAGCCGCTTTATTGGATCGAAAATCGATTGCACGAACGTGATCCAATTAAGCGACGTCCACCTGTATTCTTTTTTTTTTTTTGTGTGTGTGTGTGTTACTTTATGCAATGCATCCATCCACTTCACACTCGGAAAAAAAAATAGTTAAAATGGTTTTTAATACAAAAATACTATATTAAGTTTTTTTTTTCGGGTAAAATGGTGATAGATTTTTAAAAAGCCCCCCAAAATTAATACACTTAATAAAATTTTATCTATTTGTTATTGTGACTAATTATTCAAATTGTGACTAATTATTCTTATAGTGACAAATTATTCAAATTTCAGTTATTATAACCAGGGCTGCTACACTAAGTCCTAGATAAACTTAAACATTATATCCACCGTCATATTCCGATGGTGGTCTCTCATCTCAAATTCGAACAAAATTAGAAAACCAATAGGTGAGTCGGTCTCTCTCCAGCTGAAGTTTAACTGGACGGAAGCCGCACAATTTCACCCATCGCCGTCCTTCATGGAGGGCATTACACAGCATTTTTATGTTTTTTTTTTCTTTTTTTTTAGCGGGATTCTTATCTGACTCATTTATTAAGTAAGATCAAGCCGTCCAGAATCCCTCTCTAATGTGGCATGGAACGGTATTGAGTTTCTTTGAGTTCCCTTTCTCACTTCCCCAAAGATTGTAAATAAAATGATTAAGTTCCACTTTTTCTTTCTGTTCTATCTTCTTTTCTGAGTTCTGTGATTCATTGCACGCTCGAGTACCTGCTTACTCATTCTCCTACGATTCTCATTCATATGCGTATTCTTTTTTCTTTTTCTTTTTTTTTAAAAACCTCCTTCTCTCTGAATTTTGATTTGTCCAAGAATGACACAGAGAAAGAATGTTAAACGAAGTGGCAGTGATCTTGTTGAATGGCTTATTTATGTCAATGTTAACAGAAAAAAGAAAAGAAAAAGAAAATGTTTTCGCTGTCGTGGAAATTACGACACGTGTTAACCTCTGAGCAGTGGCGGCTCGTGGGTTATTTAAAAGGAGATTCACAAAACAAATTTCGAAAATTAAATATACAGATACGACGCATCTTACAAATTAAATTATATTTGTGTTTCCAGCAGTTAAAGGAAAACAGTGCATGCAGCTGAAAGGAAACAAGTAATCTTAGGTCTTACATTTCGTCACCAAGATAAGTTTTAGCAAATGTGCTGTCTTGATTCATTTTATTTTGATTTTTTTTTTCAAAGAATAATATTGAAAAATGCCAAAGCTTTAGCTCCGAAACACGTCTTTTACTCCCATATTAATTATTAACAAAAGTAAGTTTCAAAAAATAATGTAGTGAAAAATGATAGAAATAAAGAAAATAATTAAGAAAATGAAATAAAAATTAATTAACTAACCGAACGTAAGAAAACAAGGGAAAATCTGGAAGCGAAACCGCAAAAAATGACCCTGTGTGCACAATGAAAATGTGCGAACGGAAGGATTTCATCAGTGCGGTACTTCTCAGCTGTCTCCGCTTCTGATCCCAGACAGCGATATAGGGGGAAAGTTTTCCGTTCGCACGTGCGATTCCTTAAGACTGTGCTGTAGTAACCTACACTACAGTGCGTTAACTATAATAAGCGTATTTAATAATAGTGAGGGCGTAGGGGGGAGAGAGTAAAACTCACGTTTCAAATTCACAAAAATCTAGAAGTGTACTTACTATTTGTTTTAAATTTACTTTCCTGTAGCAGAACTGTATAATTGATACTTTTGAAAACTGTATTGACACTTTGAACTGTAAAGACACTTTTTTCGATGGAGATATTCTTTTTGTAACCCTTAACAGCATATATCACTTCTGAGTCGTTTGAAATAGCCTAATACCTCTAAAATACGTTTTAATGAATTTCTGCCCATTGAGCGTAATGCGTTTGAAATCTTTTGGGCGGTTCTGTTGATAAACTATCCAGTCGAATGGGACCGAAAGGAGAGCTGCACAATTAGATGTTACAACAACCCTAACTATAGAGTTTCAATATTCTACATCTAATAGTTTTTGAGATATGTGAGTTTAATGAATTTCGGCCCATAGAGCGTAATGTATTTAGAATCTTTTGGGCTGCCCTGTAGATAAACTATCCAGTCGAATGAAACCGAAAGGGGAGTGCATAACTAGATCTTACAACAATCCTAAATATAAAGTTTGAACATCCTACGACCAATAGTTTTTGAGATATGCGAGTTACATACATACATACGTACAGACGTCATAGAAAAACTGGTCAAAATAGACTTGCGGTCGGTCAAAACGGGTTGCACACGCATTTATATGAACGTGTATGCTAGCGTACGATGAGATGCAAAAATTCTTAAAAGTAAGTTTAGAGGTAGTCAAAATCGGTTTTTTCGTCGAAATCTGGCCTCCGAAATTTTTCGGCATCACATTACTTCCTTAGGGCTGTTCTTCGAAGGAAAAAAACTGTTTTTAGTCTTGGTACACAAATTGATATGAACTAATAGCACCATGGTCTTCAAAAAATTCCAGATGGAACTTCCTAAGCTTCTTTAGACACTGCAATAAGCGAAAAAGCTGTGCCTTTTGTGAAATTTTCAGAAAAAATTCTTAAACAAGGATCTGAACTGCAAGATTTTTCGAAGAGTGACACGTTTTGTGAAAATTTTCGATTTTTAAGAATTTTTTCTAAAAGTTTTGAAACTGATACAGATTGATCGTTAGTACAGCTTGTAAAGAGACAGTTTCAAAATTTTGAAGTGCCTGACATAAATAGTTTATTTGTACTTATGTACCAAAATCACATGATTTTTTCGAACTACACCGTTAACTCCTTACAAGGAAGTAAAAAGGGCAAAAATACAAAGCAGTTTCCATTGTACAGATAGTTTAGACGACTTACGTATAATTGAGTCAAACTTAAAGATTACAGTTACTGCTACTTTAATGTAAAGCAATATGAAGACGTGGAGCGACATCAAGACTGTCGCAACTCTTCTATTGTATTAGTACGGCTAAACCACAAACTGCTAAATGATCTACAATTATCTTTTGTGGAGTATGCACGTATCTTTAATGAACTGGACAGTTCCGTATCAGTTCCGTTTTGTTTGAAATTAACGAATATATCTAAAATACGCTTTAACCCTTTAACGCGCAGTGTTCCAGCTCTGGGAACACCAAACTCTGACGCTTTGACTATTGCCAGTCACGGAGAATAGATTTGATTTCTATAAAAAATAGTTGCGGGTGACATAGCTCCACGAGAATCCTTTACTTTTTAGCACGTCATTTCCCGTAAAAGAATTGTCCCGATTATTTTTAACAGCACTGACATCTGTTGAAAAATGGAAGAATGTGCCGGCATAGCCAGCTGTCGTCAAAAAAAGGGTTTCTAGATCTGTGCCACGCGATGAACGGTTCGATCGTCCGCCATCTTGCTGGTATAGTTAAGTCGAGCGATGGCAACGGCTGCCCTTTTTTCAGCATTGGAAAAGGCTTGCGCCTCAAAGGGTTAATGAAAAACCCTTTATACAGCGACCGTAATCCAAATCAATTTAATTAAAATAAGCATTTCAGTTGAATGAGTCCAATAATTTTGCCAACACTGCGCCTCCACCCCACCACCGCTCCAGGAAAAAGTGTTTCGAACTCTAAGCGGACTTTTCCCGCACAATTATTTATCCGAGAGACAGCACCTGAATTACGCATAGGTAAACGAGGTAGAAAAACCGCAAACAGGTACGCTGCTAAAATAAAATAAACAATCGTACTCGCACGCACGCACACAGAAGCCAAGGATAAGATATTAAACTAGCTTAATAATCCCGGATTTAGATTCAGCACTAGGCCAACTCGCCTACTGTAAAAAAAAAATAAATAAATAAAATGTTTATTTGAGGGAAAAAGGTACGTGGGAATCAAAACTCATTTAAAATGGAACAGGAGAATTAATTCTATCAAACGAGACGCGCGCGATGAAATTAAAAAACAACGGTGTGTCTATGTTTTAAAATTTATAGCAGGCGACTGTTTGTAACACTAAAGTAATATTTTCGTGAATTCCTTTTTAGCTTTTATTATTTCAGTTTTATAAAATACTAGCTGAGTATCCATTCTTTCCGTGGGAGGAAGCCGACATTTTCACACGCAATTAAAGTTTATGCACTCGGATCAGAACTATCAAATTGTTTTACTTGTAACCTAACACAACGATAGTTAACCTAATCTATAAATAAATAAATAAAAACAAATACACTTCACTTTTTCAGTTGGCTTGGTGGAACTTTAATAGTTTGTTTTTCGAGTGTTTTAGATTTCTACGCACTGCAGACAAAACTATTTATTTATTAGCCCATCAACTATTTGCCCACATTTTTACCACCAACCGTCGCTTTAGCGCCAATAATGGATGATAACATTTTTTGTTTATTTGTTTGTTTTTTATATTACAGACAGAAAAATATACATCTGTTCAAGAAATAAAAAATAAAATAAAATAAAATATCAAATTTCCATCATTTGGTTTCCTGCTAGAGCTCTCAAACCAAACGGTTCCTATTTTTTCAGACACTCAACGTCACTGCCCCTTGAAGGAGTCAAGCGTATGTGCGACTCCGAATGATCTGCCAGTTAACTTTAGAACTGAGAAGGGGCGATTTACACAGTTCAACTCCCTCCTGCCTCCCCCCCCCCCCCCTCTGTTGGCACGTGCCTAGATATCGCCCAGAAAGTTTGCTTCCACATTATGTGAGATAGCCAGGCAGAGGGGGGTGTCATGGGGGCCTAGGCACCCCCATATTTTGATTTTGAATTTTTGTTAAATGGATGTCTAAATGAAGTATTTTTGTGAGAGATTCTCCCGTTTTCACCTCTGGGCACGCCTCGAAGTTTTCTCGCTGCGTCCCTGGTATATGCGCAAGTAAGGCTGGTGTAGGAGTGTAGGAAAGCTATTCGTAGTCGATGAGTTCTGCATGATTTCAATTTTTTATTGCCTTAAGCCTTTCCTAGTTCAAGGATCCCGAACCTTTTTCGATTAGTGTGGCAGTTAAATTGCAGATTATTATTTTTTAGGTGTTCAGTGTGTGCCACTTATTATCAAGGGCGGCTCCAGTGAGGGGGCCATGGCCCCCTCCGAAATTTTGTTTTACAACTTTAGATTCGCATACTTCACGATTTCACACGTTCAATTTGCATTTTGAACAATTTATAGACCTAAGTAAAAAGTTCGATGGCCCCCTCCAAGAATTCAGTCTGGAGCCGCCCTCGCTTATTATATTACTTTTTAAAAGACATCTTTGAATCCTTGCTTTGATGTCACACTATCGAATTATATTGTTACGAATTTTCGGGGCAACCCGCTGCTCTGGGGCTTAAAATGGTTTAAAATTCGTATTCTACACTTCAAATAGATAAATTTTGCTTTTTGTTGCATCAAAATCGGCCAATTAGAATCGGAGATACGGAGGTTTCGCTTGCCCATATGTTTTTCTATGGGGCTTCTGGAAATCTCGAGAAATATTAGTCCTAGGACTTCGATCTCTTCACATTTGGGGACTTATTTTTGGCGCCAAATTTGGCGATATTTCTCCAAAAGTCACCAAGCTTGGCGACTTTTTGGTCATTTGGCGCGATTTTCCCAATGGGGGCTGGAAGTTTGTTTTTCCTGCATTAAAAACGCATAATAACCTAACATTTCTCTTCCATGACGTAATCAGAAGTCCCGCTTTATCTGGAATCTTGGAGGAATATACTTTTCTAGAAACTGCTCGCAGCTTCTGCCTACTCTATAAATTCCACCAGCGCGTTGCCCCGACAGTTCAGTACGAGTTGAACGCTCAATGTGTGAAGAGCTGTCAGTGAGAGTACGCTTGCTTTGTGAATTGATAGTGTTATAGAAGCCGTGTTTTAGCTTGCTTTACGAAGCTGTTTTCAAAGTGCTGTGTGTAAATTCTACATTGCTGTGTCTTAAGGGATTGTGTACGATATCTCTTGAATATTTTCACTGAATTTTGCCTCTGAAAGTGACTTATTTTGTGTGAGAAATACAGCATTTGTGAGAGCTTCTGATCTAAGCGGATTGTTAAAAGCACGTTACCGCTAGATTGTGCTTGTGAATTGTGTACAGCTGATTGTGAAGTTCTAGAAGCAATAAAGTTTGTGTTCCATCCTGACAAGTGACTTTTTACTTGAACTTTTTACACCAACTGGACTTTAGAACGACGAACCCCAGGAGTAGCAGAGTAATTCCGCAACATTTGGTGTCAGGAGTGGGGTTCTAGTGGATGGTTTTGACTAGACGAAAAATGGAAGAACAACTTCAAAAACTCATGGAGATAATGAAGGAAATGAAGTCCGGACAAGACGAGATGAAAGCCGGACAAGCTGATTTGGAAAAGAAAATTGAAGCCAGACAAGAACAGATGAAAGCGGATTTAGAGAAGAAAATTGAAGCCGGACAAGAACAGACAAAAACCGGATTGGAGGAGTTAAAGGCCGCACACAATGAAGTGAAAATCGAATTGGAGGAGTTAAGAGCCGCACACGACGAGATGAAATCCGGACTGGAGCGAAAAATAGAAGCAGGGCTGGAAGAAATGAAATCCGGACTGGAAAAAGTAGAGAAAAATCATGAGGAAATGGAGAAAAGAGTGTCACTCCTAGAAGAAAATGTAGCTTCGAAAATACGTGAGGAATGTGAAGTAAAATTGAAGAAAAACTCGACTCTCTCGTCAAGCTGGGGAAACTACCAGAAAACATCAGGTTGTCGTCACACCGCCCAGCAGTGAAACTTACTACCTATGACGGAAAGACTCCCTGGGAAGCCTACAAGACCCAATTTTTAATCGTCGCCAAAGCCAACGGTTGGAGCGAGTCCGAGAAAGCAAACCAACTGGCCGCTTCCCTTAGCGGAGATGCAATTAACGTATTGCAAACTATTGGAGCGACGAAGTTAGGAGATTTTGACGCCCTCGCAAGTGCCTTGGAGATGAAATTCGGAGAGAAGTGCCAGAAAGAATATAGTAGAATACAACTTCAAGGATTCAAAGGCCTGGCGAGACCCTCCAAGAGCTGGCTTCCGACATAGATAGGCTGTGTCATCTAGCCTATGGCAGTTATCCTGATAATATTCGAGAAGAAGTTGCAGTGCAACATTTTTTGAAGGCCTCTTGGACTGTGAACTTCAGAAAGCATTGATCTTGGCGGATTATAAAGATCTCAGGACAGCCCTCGTATTCGCCATGAAGCTAGAGGCAGCTCAGCTGGCCGTAAGTAAAGAGCGGCATAATGTTAGAGCTGTGTCATTCCAGGAGCCTACGGATGAAGAAATGGAGAGATTAGGGAATAAATTAAAGACCCTGGAAAATCTGGTGGAACGACAAGAACAGTCAGAGCCAAGAAAAGTGAAATGTTGGAGGTGCAACAGCGAGGGGCATTTACGAAAATACTGTGACGCACAAAAGAACTCTCGTCGTAAAGATCGCAGTTATCAATGCACCAGAGAAGCCCATGAAGGAAGACAGAAAAGAGACGACTGTCAGGAACAGAGGCTTAGGGATATTCAAAAGCCTCGTTTGAAAGTCTTACAGATTTCATCAGTGAATGGCGGCAGTGATGGACTATTTGTACTCGGATACGTTAATGGTTCCCCATGCCACATGGTGTTTGATACTGGTGCGAACGTAACCATCATAAGCACGGATCTGGCCAAGAAATTAAATTTGAAGATTATCTGCACTCCGCCCTCGCTGACCCTCCAGACTGTGACAGGTGACAAGATCGAAGTGGGCGGAAAAGCGCAAGTAGAAATCACGTTTGGAAATGCCAGATACGACCATGTGGTATATGTCGCCAATATTACAGACTCTTTTATTCTCGGACTCGACTTTTTAAAATCGCACAAATTTAACTTGGACTTTAAGAATAATGAGCTTCGTTCAGACTCAGAAGAAATAGCTGCGTTCGATATTAGAAATGAAACTGTTTTGCCTGTCCAGCAAATAATAGCCCAGACTGATATCACTCTACCTCCCAGAACTGATTCAATAATTTCTGGAACAGTAAAAGAAAGCAATAAATTCCGTTTTCGATTAATCGAACACCCAAACAATAGTGATTCCGTCAGAGGAGTACTTGTGGGAGCAACACTTGTGGACTTGTCGAGAACAGAAATTCCAGTTAGAGTAGCAAATGTGACGGACAAGTCGAAGGTGATAAAGAAAAATGAAGTGTTGGCGACATGCACTCCTTTTACCTGCATTAATAAGAACATCAGCCAAACGACAGCTAAATCTTCCGAGTGCCTGACGAAGGAGTTATTACAAGACGTGGAGTTAACGACTGGGAGCGCTGCGGAGAAAGTAATAGCTGAATTTGAAGGCCTCTTCTCTCGTACTTCGGGTGACTTTGGCCGTACGAGCTTAACGCAACACAAGATAGATACAGGCAGCCATTCCCCCATCAAGCAACATCCTAGGCGGCTGCCGTTTGTTAAGCAAGAAGAAGTGAGCAGACTTTTAGAGGAGATCCAGCGTGATGACGTCATCGAGCCATCCACTAGTCCCTGGGCCTCACCGATTGTTTTGGTCCGAAAGAAAGATGGTTCCACCCGGTTCTGCGTTGACTACAGACGTCTGAATGACATTACCAAGAAAGACAGCTACCCTCTTCCCAGGATAGACGACACATTGGACACTTTACCGGGAAATGAATGGTTCTCCACTCTGGATCTCAAGAGTGGCTACTGGCAAGTAGAAATCCATCCCGATGACCGTGAAAAGACTGCGTTCACCACCGGACAAGGATTGTGGCACTTCAAAGTTATGCCTTTTGGACTCTGCAACGCACCGACTACATTCGAGCGTCTGATGGAGACAGTGTTGAGAGGACTTTCCTACGAAGCATGTCTCGTTTATTTGGACGATATCATCATCGTCGGAAGGACTTTCGAAGAGCATCTCGAGAACATCCGAAAGGTACTGCAGAAATTAAAAGAGGCAAACTTGAAACCGAGTCCATCGAAGTGCAACTTGTTTCGTCGGGAAGTACGTTATCTCGGGCACATAATATCCACGGAGTCCGAACCGATCCCAAAAAGACGTCCGCAGTAAAGAACTGGAGTCGTTCCGAGAATATCCATGACTTAAGAAGTTTTCTCGGTCTGTGTACTTACTATCGAAAATTCGTGAAGGGCTTTTCTCAAATTGCAAGACCTCTTCACAAATTGACCGAGACTGGACAGAAATTTCTATGGACTGAGGAATGTGAGGAAGCATTCAACGAACTGAAGACGGCTTTAACATCTTCGCCGATCCTGTCGTATCCTCACCCTGACAAGCCATTTATCCTGGACACAGACGCAAGTAAGGAGAGTGTTGGAGCAGTTTTGTCCCAGGAGATAGATGGCCAAGAACACGTCATTGCTTACTGGGCAAATGCCTTTCAAAGGCAGAACGTAACTATTGTGTTACGAGAAAGGAACTTCTTGCTATCATTAAGGCCGTGGAGCACTTCCATCATTACCTGTACGGCCGGAAGTTCCTGCTCCGAACGGACCATGCCTCTTTAATCTGGCTTCTAAATTTCAAGAATCCAGAGGGTCAGATAGCCAGGTGGATACAGAGATTGCAAGAATATGACATCGAGATACGTCATCGGAAAGGAGCATCTCATGGAAATGAAGATGCTTTGTCGAGAAGGCCCTGCATAGACAGTTGTCGCTATTGCTCCAGGGCGGAGAAAAATTACCATCTGAAACATCCCGTTCTCCGCCAAGTTACATCATCGGCACCATCTCAAGATCCCTGGAGTGACGAGAATGTTCGGGCGGACCAGTTAGCTGATAGCGACATCAAACCTATTGTGGAGTTACTGGAGAAATCCAGCGCTAAGCCCAGTTGGCAAGAAATATCTTACAGTCCGGCAACAAAACAGTACTGGGCTTTATGGGATTCGCTTCGCCTGAGAAATGGAGTCCTGTATCGTAAATGGGAGTCGGACGACGGCAAGATGCTCCGATGGCAGTTAGTACTCCCTCGTTCGAGGATTCCGAAGGTTCAAGAAGAACTTCATAATGGCTTAACTGGAGGCCATTTTGACATAATGAAGACCCTGCAGGAAGTTCGCGAGCGCTTCTACTGGGCTAGGGCTCGAGGCGATGTCGAAAAGTGGTGTCAAGCTTGTGACGACTGTGCTGCCCGTAAAGGCCCGAAGAAACGAAGCCGTGGAAAACTACATCGTTACAATGTAGGAGCGCCTTTCGAGAGAATTGCCTTCGACATCTTGGGACCTCTTCCGAGAACTTCGGATGGCAACAAATACATCCTAGTTGTCATTGACTATTTCTCTAAATGGCCCGAAGCGTTTCCTATTCCCGATCAAGAAGCTACGACCGTATCAGAGGTACTGGTGCAAGAATGGATTTCCAGGTATGGAACCCCTCTGCAGCTTCATTCCGACCAAGGAACGAACTTTACCTCTGCAGTTTTTAAAGGACTATGCCAACTTCTCGGAATCGACAAAACCCAGACTACGCCTTTACACCCACAATCTGACGGCATGGTGGAGAGGTTCAATCGCACAATTTTGAACAACCTCTCGCTCCTGGTATCTAGGAATCAAGAGGACTGGGACAAGAAACTCCCCCTCTTCCTGCTGGCCTATAGGAGTGCCGTCCATGAGACTAACGGCTTCACACCTTCCCAACGCAGGCTGTTCTTGTGCTCCTCTGCCGAACTTGTGTTGTTCGGCAGAGATCTTCGTCTTCCTGCCGATCTAGTGTTCGGCCGCCCTCCAGATACGCCTTCATCGCCAGAGGAGTATATGGAAAATCTCCACGGTTTGAAGACGTGCATCATTTTGCTCGGGAGTGGATCAACCTGAACACGGAAAAGATGAAGACTCTCTACGACACGAAGGCTACGGGACACGAGATCAACGCAGGTGACAAAGTTTGGCTATGGAATCCTACTCGATGGAAAGGCCTGTCTCCCAAGCTGCAATCGCCGTGGGACGGTCCTTACACTGTCCTAAACTAAGGCGACCATATTTCTAAACAGTAATTTGGGGACGAATCAAGCATTGTCCTCGAATCCAAGGAAAACTTGAGGACACTCGAAAATATTTTTGGGGACTTATTCGAGGACTCAAAATATTACCATGCATACCCATACTTTAACCCATTTATGCCTAGCGTCCCTTTTTTGGGACGGCATTTACGCTATCAGTCGAAAACGTTATTTATTTTTTCTAGCCTTTATTCATAAGTATTGAGCCTCAATTCTACAAAATATTTTAACATGACCAAGTAGGATGTTGATATTTCGATTTTTATGCATAATGATTTTAAAAGAAATCATCCCTTGTTAAAGAAGTTGACATCAGAAATTTATCTATTATTTCTGTTATCATTTAAAATCGAAGAAAGTCGTAAAAATATCCAGGCACAAATGGGTTAAATCTTGACTGACTTGGATACTTAAAAATGAACTCTAATAGCTCTTTATATCAATTGTGTATTCTTATTTCTAATAAATTAATGGAAGTATTTCATTCATTTATAAATATTTATTTAAACCAGAAGTATGAAAGGGACATCCTGTTGAAATATTGCAATTTATTCAAAATTTAACTCTTGGAATAGTATTTGTATTTTTCAGAAGACATTGCTTTTAACATTGGATCATTTTGTGATAATTTTTCATGAAACTTTGTACACCCTCTAAAAAAAGTATTCGAGTGCAAGAAAATTTTCGTACGTCAATTTCAAACAGGGTTCCTCATGAAAAGTCATGAATCATTAACAAAACTGAAATGGGAAATTTGGCTCATAGTCGGATACTTTATTGAATGTCTGTACACGCTATACACACTATGACAACAAACGTTTTCAGAGATCGAATTTCTTTGTTTCTCTGAGTAGATGGCGCTTTTAGTTGGTTTAGTTTTCTTATTTCTTCAGTTTTTTCTGAAAGAAATAAACTGAACGGAAACTTTCAGGGGAAAAAAAGTACAAATCTTCAAATTTGGGGACAAAGTATTTTTGGGGACAAAATGAAAAAAAGATCTATATTTGGGGACTGTCCTCGAATTTCGAGGACGTATGGTCACCTTATCCTAAACCGGCTGAATGACGTCATCGTAAGTCACCTAACTCGAAGCCAAGAGTTGTACATTACGATAGGCTAGCCGTTTACTGCGGTTGTAATTAGTTATTTGAATATCAGACCCTGTTCACTATGGCGTAATTCCTCATTTCTTTCAGCTCTCATTTCTTTCCTGTCTTTCTCTTCTCTTCCTCTTTCTTCAACTCTCCTTCACTCACTACTTACGCCATGTTTAGTGTACATATTTGTAATATATTAGTTTTCATTAATGAGTATTTGTTTATGATTTGTTAGTGTGTAATTATTTATTATGTTGATTATTTATTTATTATGTGTATTTGCTCATTGTGCTATTGATTACTTGCTTGAATTATGTTGTTAAGGTCTTGTTAAATGTTATACACGGTATATATTTGTGTGACCTCCTAACTGGCGATTGTACTGCCCGGGACGTGCAGTCCTTGGGAAGGGGGCAATGTTACGAATTTTCGGGGCAACCCGCTGCTCTGGGGCTTAAAATGGTTTAAAATTCGTATTCTACGCTTCAAATAGATAAATTTTGCTTTTTGTTGCATCAAAATCGGCCTATTAGAACCGGAGATACGGAGGTTTCGCTTTCCCATATGTTTTTCTACGGGGCTTCTAGAAATCTCGAGAAATATTAGTCCTAGGGCTTCGTTCTCTTCACTTTTGTGGACTTATTTTTGGCGCCGAATTTGGCGATATTTCGCCAAAAGTCGCCAAGCTTGGCGACATTTTGGTCATTTGGCGCGATTTTCCCAATGGGGCCTGGAAGTTGTTTTTCCTGCATTAAAAACGCATAATATCCTAACATTTCTCTTCTATGACGTAATCAGAAGTCCCGCTTTATCTGAAATCTTCGAGGAATATACTTTTCTAGAAACTGCTCGCAGCTTCTGCCTACTCTATAAATTCCACCAGCGCGCTGCCCCGACAGTTCAGTACGAGTTGCTTTGTGAATTGATAGTGCTATAGAAGCCGTGTTTTAGCTTGCTTTACGAAGCTGTTTTCAAAGTGCTGTGTGTAAATTCTTCATTGCTGTGTCTTAAGGGATTGTGTACGATATCTCTTGAATATTTTCACTGAATTTTTCCCTGTGAAAGTGACTTATTTTGTGTGAGAAATACAGCATTTGTGAGAGCTTCTGATCTAAGCGGATTGTTAAAAGCATGTTACTGCTAGATTGTGCTTGTGAATTGTGTACAGCTGATTGTTCTACGAAGTTCTAGAAGCAATAAAGTTTGTGTTCCATCCTGACAAGTGACTTTTTACTTGAATTTTTTACACCAACTGGACTTTAGAACGACGAACCCCAGGAGTAGCATAGTAATTCCGCAAAAATATATAACTATATTGGCTGTTTAGTTAGTAACTTTCATTAAACGTAAACTGAATAAACAGTAATTTAAAAATATCTGAATTTAGATAAGGTAAAATGCCCTGTTGTTTTTAGTGAATGTACCTGAATAAAAGTAATTTAATATGCACCCGTTGCGTGCCCACAAAGTACCTGTCGTGTGGCACCTAGTGGCACGCGTGGCATATTTTTGCCATCACTGCTCGTTGCTTTCATTAATCGGGCTCATTTTAAGCCATTTCTTTCCTCTAACGCGTAGAAGGAATTTTGTCGTCATTTAACGAAATTTTAAATATTTGCTACCATGGTCTCCCATGGAAACCTTTTTTATGGGGAGGGCGGGCAACCCACTCAGACTTGTAACAATCTCACCTGTGATTTTTCTCCGAGATCCAGTTTTGTTTACACATAAAGTACTTACTAAACATATAGGAAGAGAGGACAAGCACCCCAACTTGCCCCCTGTATGGGCGACCATGTTTATTGCTGATTTTAAGCTTTAGGATCCCTTTATGCTCAAGTATAAGAAAAGTATCGTATTGAATGAGACTGTTATTGATAATAGCATGGGCGATGGCAGAATATTTTCCAGGGGTTGCTGTGAGGGCAAAGATTACTTCAACACATAATTGTGTCGTTTAGAGCTACATTCGTCCTTCCCGCCACAACTTGGATCCTCATCAGAAGATGGCGGACTTCTGAACATTATCACCAATCGGAAATTGCTAGCGACCGCCGAGAGGACTTTCGGAACTACCTATTTAACGTGCGCATGTACACGGCGGTCTTTAGTGGTATAGCGGAATCGAACTCGCAACCTTCCGGTTATGAGTCGGACTACTTAAGTACTGGGCTACCACGGCCCATTGTTACCATCCTGGAAAAATAAAAAAAAGCAAGTGAAAAAAACGGCATAAAAATAGGCAGGGAGAAGCGCCCCTCTTGACTTATGCTGCCGACACCCGTGTATAATATGCAGGGGCATTGCTAAGGCGTCTCTCACCTAACACTTGCAATTTCTGTTACCCTAACAGCACAGATGGTCACAAAAGAGTCGCGTGACGTCACAGAGGGTCACAATTGTCACAGGACTGTCAGATACTAGTCACATTGTGACTTGTGAGTGATGTGACTTCACTGTGTGGTCACTGTGAAGTTTTACTTTATTTGTGACCAGTCACCAGGTGACGTCGCCGTGGAGTCACCTTGTGACTAATATGTGATCGGTCGCTCAGTGACTCCACTGTGAAGTCACTGTGTGACTGTTTTGTGACTTCTGATTTTTTGGACTTCAAAATGACATCACACTGGCCGCTTTAGCGACTTTGGAAACAGACTCATTTTTTCTAATATTTTGTGGCAATTTCTTTCGTGAAACATTTAATAAATAAATCCGAAAATGATAACGAGTAATTCAATAAAATCTCGCAGTTATGAAGTAATGGAATTTAGTTTATTAATTTTTAAATTATTTCGTTTAAACAAGACAATATTTTTTATAAAAAAAATATTAGAGTTGAGAGTTCTAATCACAATGGAGAAAAATAAGTGAGTAAAATTAACAATTTCTTTCATATCCCCATGGCATATATGTTTCGATAGCATATGTAGGTTTAAATTTCGGATGGTGGGGGACTATGCGGTATTTTAAACCTTATTGATACTAGGGTAAATACAAATGTCTCAAAATTGCTCTTTTTTAATAATTGCTTTAAGTTTTCGGATGGGTCCCGGAATCCCTCCCCCCACCCTTTAAATACGTCCCTGGTAACTGGTATGTTTGAAAGTTCCGCTAGGAAAAATTTGAGGTAAAACTATGGGTCTAAATCAAAAATACTTTATTTATTTTATCTAATGCATGTTTTTCCAATTAATTTTATTTATTTTTATATGAAATCCCTTTTAAGCAAACCCTCATACCTTAATATATATCAAACGCCGTAAACGTGTCGCATATTACAAGTTTATTTCACAACCGAATAAAATATTTCAATAAATCATTAGTTTTTTCGGATGAATACTTAAATAAAACAGCACATTATCTCCTGAAAATAATTTATGTGAAAAAGAAAGATTTCCAAGATTTTTAATTTATATTTATTAATTATGGTATTTTCCCTCCATTTATAAAATACTCCAGAAAAATTTTAGGTTTCCAAAAGAAGCCATGCCAGAACTAATTTTTGCAGCAGTCAGTTTAGTTTTTAAAGCATTTTGAACAAGATGATCACAGCGCTGAGTTAACGTGCTGGCCTATGAACGAGTGCGTCGAGGGTTCGATACTGGTACTGAGGCGTTTCATTCCGTGGGAGTTTGGTGCTGCCACCTAGTGCATGTTATCGGTAATTCTTTTTCCCCGAATTTTTTCGCTGTCGCAAAACTGTCCCAAAGCGACTTCTCTGAAGAGTTGCAATGTGAAGTCACCGCGGGCGGACATAGGGACTGTGTGGTGACTCTGCTGCGGAGTCGCGGCAACTGTTTGTAACTCTGTTGTGACAGTATTGTGTGGATGCATTTTAGTCACAGGGAACGGTTGTACTATTAGGGTAAACTTGGCAAAATTAGATTCCTAGTTGGCAATCTTAGTAAAAAAATTAACCAAAACTATAATTTATTTTCTGTTTTTGGCACATTTGGCAAAATTACACAAACTCCGTTGGCAAAAGTAAGATGTTGGTAATATAGTTGATAAGAAAAATAAATCAGTTGGTAAAAACCGATATTTGACTTGGCAGTTTATCGACATCTCTCCCCCGCCCCCTAAAAAAGTCTTAGCAATGGCCCTGATAATGGGGTGTGACAGACAAAGTCTCAGTTCCACAGTGTAGACGCATTCGCGAGCGCGTCCACTACCTGCACGAAAGCATGGAGACACAATCTCGGCGTCCCGCCTGCTGGTTCTGTAATTTCCCTATTTGACTTGAAGGTGTAGACATTATCGAACGGGAAAGGGTAAAGAAAAAGAAAGTTTGTGGCTGAGAAGGCACGCGATTCGAAACAACGACCTTCGAATGAATCATCTTTTTTTTTTTTTTTTTTTTTTTTCTGAGCTGCACTCCTGAAAAACCGCAAAGTGGTGATAAAAATAAAGGATAAGCAAAAGAAAAATTGTAAAAAAAAAAGAAGCAAACAAAAATTGAATAACTTCAAATCGTTTCTGCCTTTGATGGGAGACGGCTTCGGGAAACCGCAAACTAATTTATATATGATGGCTGTCCTTCGTGAAGGATGGCTTGCTTGAAAAGATAGTTTTTTTCATTTTGGGAGGAAGGGGTGGAAGTATAAGGTCATCATAAGCGGCGGCGCCTGCTGATTATTGGGGTGGGAGAAACGAAGAACAATTCAGTGGAACCTGTCTAAAATGCGACCATCCTCGGAAATAACAAATGTAGTCACCTGCCTTATACAGTTGGTTACAAACAGGGGCCTTGCTAAAGGGGGGGGGGAATCTTCCCCCTCTCTAAAACTCGCAAAATTCTATAATACATGGCAAAATTAGTTTAAAAAATTTTTTTAACAAAAACAATAATTTACTTTCTATTTCTGGTACACTTGGCAAAATTACGCAAACCCAGTGGGCAAAAGTAAAACGTTGGTAATATAATTGCTAAAAAATAAAGAAGTTGGTAAAAACCGATATTTGATTTGGCAATTTATCGACATCTACACCCCCCCCCATCTAAAAGTGTCTTTAGCAATGGCTCTGCGCATAGGCGCTGGCAGAATATTTCCCGGGGGGGGGGCAAAAACTACTACAACGTATGGTCACCATGTTGGAAAGAGCAAAAAAGCAAGGGAAAACACTGCATACAAAAATCCAAGGGGGGCAAATGCCCTATGCTGCTTGCGCCCATGGCTCTGTTTACAAAGCTGACAAAGTGTGGTGGTTGTAAATTGAAAATTATAAAAGTGGTAACTATAGGTAGGTGGTGTCTTTACCAAAAAAGGTGGTCACTTTACCAGGTTCCACTGTATTTATCTCTTCCCCGCTACATTAAGATTTAAGATTCATAATATTAAACCAAGAAAAAGAAGCAAGCCGATAAGAAGGGTGGAAAAAAAATCCTAACCACAATCTTACTATTTGGGCTCTTGTCTACCGAATCACCCCGGGTCCACCGCAAGAGAGGAGTCTCCACACAGCAAACATTTTTACATAAAATTTCCTATAAAATACCCAATAATTCAAACTTCACTAACATCCTAAAGTTTGGCCCCAGGGGCGTAGCCAGAAATTTTTCATGGGGGGGGGTTACGACTACTGCAACTCACATACAGTTGAACCTCGATTTAACGTACTTTGATTTAACGAATTCTCCGATTTAACGAATATTTTTTCTGTCCCGACAGAAAGGGTGCTAAATGCTCCGATTTAACGAATTTTTAGATTTGATTTAACGAACATCAATCTCTGCAATAAAATTCGCACATAAAACTATGAATTTTTCGCACACCAAATTAATATCGACAAAAAACGTTGGAAATTTTATGTGCCTTCAAAACACAGCCACAAAAACAAAGCACTATCAAGGATTTCTTTCCAAAGTGCCAATAAGTATGTATGTATTATGTATTAAGTTTTCAGAGCAAGTAACATTAAAGAATTTAGATAATTTTAAAGTTGATCTCCTAACGTATCACTTATAATTTTTAAGCTCGCAGTAAACAGTAATAATTCTTTTTTCATATCAATATCTAAGGGTATCTTGCATTGATATTTTTATACCATACTCTTTACAAAAATTGATATTCGATTTAACGAATTGCTTCGATTTACCGAAAGGTATTGTGGGTCCCAATCAATTCGTTAAATCGAGGTTCGACTGTATATGCATATATGTGTGTGATAAGGGACTGAAGAATATACATTTTGTATGGCAAAAAGTTCCTCATGGGGGGTTATGACCCCTCTAAACCCCCCCTTTGGCTACGCCCCTGTTTGGCCCGCAACTTTCCAAATGTTGCCCATACCTGATCTATATATTGTATCTAAACAATAGACCACACCTTGCAGAACCAGGCGATAGTAATTTGTTTCAAAATATTTAATGCAAGAATGCGATATAATAAATTGCAAATCGAAGAAAAAAAAAGATCGCCTCTCTATCGAAATAATAATCATTTATCTTTGAGTTTCCTATGGGACGAATGTACACCCGAAATTTGTCTGTGGTCATCTACCCCCAAGTTGCCTTCACTCTTCTAGTAGACAACAGGTCCAGATGAACAGCACCCACTCAAAACTAGCAATTACAGCCGACGAACAGCAATAATTAAATGGAGAAAACAAAAAATTAAACTGAATATTTAGTGAATTCAGCTGCCACATTTTACCACCGTATTGTTACGAATTTCTAGGTTGTTCTCTTCTTCAGGGGTTAAATAGAGTCTAAAATTCGCATTCTATAGATCAAATAATCAAAATTTGCATTACGTTGTTAAAAATCGGTCAACTAGAACGCGAGATAGGGAGTTTTGGGTGCCCCATTGTTTACCATAGGGTTTTCTTGAATTCTGGAGAAATACTGGTGCTAACGCTTAGCTGACTTCAGTTTTGGGGACTTATTTTTGGCGATATTCCGCTCAAAAGTTGCCAAGCGTAGCGACATGCTTGGCGACTTTTGATGATTTTCCTCGAAAATTTCCATTGAATTTTAACCTGTGGAATAATTTTTATTGTGTATGAAATGCACAATCTCAGGAAGCTTCTGTGCTAAGCTGACTGTTATAAATCAAGTTACTGACTGTTAATGCCTTGTGAACTGCAAATTTGAAGATTGTTCAAAGAAGTTCTAGAGCCAATAAAATTAGCGATTCGTTCTAACAAGTGAACTGTTTACTAGAACTTTCCAAATAGACTGGACTTCAGCTACAAACCCAGAAACTAAGCAGAGCTTTCTGCAACAATATTTAATCAAGCATATGGAGTTAAAAAGAAAAATACTCAAAAGCAAGATATTAAAAAAAAAACTATTAAATTTTTTCTGACACTATAAAACATACGAGCAAATGCAGGATATGTTTACAAAAGAATGCTCCTAAATTTTGATGAGCTACAAGTTTAAAAAAACTAAACAAGTTACAGTCTTTTTGCACAAACTAAAAGATCACAACTCCTTCAGTTTTTTTTTTTTTTTGTTTGCTTGGAGAAATTAACTAAAAATAATATTTTTAAGTTTTTAAAAAGTTAAATGTTCAGTGTTATTACCCACTGGAAAATTAAAGCCATTGTCGAGGAGAGTTTCAAATTTCTCCTCCGAATTTTCTGAAATTCGCAAAAAACTAAATTTTAATGATTTAATAAAATCGAAGTTAAAAAATTAGTTTTTAAATTAATGCATGTATGTTCCTACGGGAACTGCTCTGGTCTCGAAATTTTCAGTTTAGCACGTCGTGTATTCTTATGAAATTGCTCTAGTGTCAGTACTCAGAATATAAGAAAAAATAATCATTGATTATTTTTTTATTTCAAAAATCTTAAGCTCCTCAAATAAATTCTCATTATATCAAAACCACCAACAAAACGTCAATAATATAGTATTTTATAACATTCTGTAAAGTATAAAAAAACTAAATAAATAAATTAATTTTAAGAGTTTTGGGTAAATGGACAACTAAATTAGTTCCTACTATCACACAGGCAGGAGTTCGCTCACTTTTGGGGGGCAGAAAAAGAATGGACACTTTTTACACCCCAAAATGTATGTAAAATACATTTATACAAATAAGTTGTTTATTGAGTTTGACTTTTAAACAACAGATTTTTAAAAATTGTTTTTATAATCTAGCACTATTTTAAACAGCATGAATTATCAGACATAATGAAAGTTTTAAAAGACATTAAAAGTGCTACATAACTTATATTTTTCTAGTTATTTTTTGTAAAAGAAAGTCCATAAAATTGCGAGTTTTGAAAACTATATTTAAAAAAAAAAAATGGAAAATCTATTTTTCTCCCCCCCTCCCTCCATGCTTAAAAGGAAAAAAAAAAAAAAAAAAAAAAAGAAGAAAAATTAAATAAAAGGGAGAAGAATGAGAAAAACCCCACCAACTCTTGCATAAAGAAATGTTTAAAAAGAAAAAAAAATTCATGAACATAAGTAATTCATTACACAATTTTGCTGAATTATTATTCAATGCTAATTACTTTCACAAATTAATCTTTGAACGACCGAAAAATCCGAGGAGTCATTCTTTTCAAAATGAAACTGTCAACAGAAACACCTGGAGGCACACGAGGCAGCTTTAATTCCATCATGAATAATTCCAAAGGTTTTAATCCCACACGCTCTTCCCTGGAGGGAATATCCTCCTGCTGCCACGTGAAGCTGAATTAGTTGTTTAGTTGCTTCTGGAGTCCCTCCAAATGTTGGGCAATGACTCAAAAATCGCAAGATGCGGTTTGAGTTATACGAACATATTCTCCAGAGTTTCATTAGTTTCATATACAATTGATGTGATATACAAACATTTTTTTTTAAGTTTAAATTTGTTTCAAAAGGCATTTGCTTCTATTTTAATGCTTACATTCGTGAATCGGAAACAGTATTTTATTGTGTTATTGAGTCGTAATTAGGGAGAGCTGCGAAAAGAGGAAAGGGGCTGTAAAATGTCAATCGTTAATTTGTAGTAAAATATATATCATTAGCCAAGGCCGTATCCACCCCCCCCCCTCCGAAATTTAAAATTTTGTTAACAAAACAATAATAAAGAAGCCATTTTGTGAAAAATTTAGCTTTTTTCACCTCTTGGTTTCCCCACCCCCCACCCCGAAATTTTTTTTCTGGGTACGGCCCTTTAAAACGTTAATCGTGATTAATTTTTTCTCTATTTAACTTATATCTGCCCAGATTATTACAATAACATTTTCCAATTGTTGCGCTGATGCCTGATGGAATAAATAAATTTCTGACAGTTGTACTAACGATTAATATTATTTTCTTTAAAAAATGTGTATCACCATTAAAATATTTTGTGAAATTAAAAGTTTTAATACTCGTGAATTGAAGACCGGAAAAGTAAATGACGTTTGTGAATTTTTGCGACAAGGGCTAAAATGCTTAGATTTGGGCATCCTATATATAGAACACTGGGAGGAAAGGAGTTAAAACATGGGGGGGGGATGAGGCTCTTAGAAGCACTCACATGAATAAATTTGTCGAAGTTAAAATTTTCTGATGCTCGCTTTATAGTCCAGTCATTTGGTTAAAAAAAAAGAGGGAATTACCTGGAAAGTTTTCCGGGAGTTTTGAAAATGGGCAATTTTATAGATTTCAATGTGCTCTTTCCGAATTTCAACTTTGCTCCCTCGTATCTTCGCCGCTCGCGCCGCCATATTCGAAAAATGGCGCCTAAAATCAGTTTTTTGACAATATCTCCTTTCCGACTCATTTCACGAAAAAAAAAAAAACAATTACAAAAAAAAAAAAAGAAATTAGGGAAAATTTCCTACAGTTTATGTAACTACCTTTTTTTCATACGAGCTCCGCAAACTGTATAGTTCAGTATCAGTTTCTGCTCTCGAGTGTGGTGACAGAAATTAGCCCGTTCCTTTATTATTATTTTTTTTTCCCCATCCCCATTTCTCTGCATTCTGTTCATTTCCATGCCACTGCTGAACCTATGATAGGTACCGAAGGAATGTTATCTACGCGTTCAAACATATATTCTGAAACCAGGAAAAGGAAAAATTTTGCAACAAATATATTCAATAAAAAGTATTATAGATAAAGCACAGCCTCAGATCATATTTTATTCTTGCATTACCTTCAATGGCTCGAGGGCCTGATTTAGAAAATTCTTGACTGTAGGCACAACACGCGGTGTGTGTGTGTGGGGGGGGGGGAGGGGTTACAAGACTGATGTAGGCAGCATGAAATTTCCAAAGGTAAATTACTGTACTATACTTTATTTTGAATATATTTATTGCGAAATTTTTCCTTTCCCTAGTTTGAGAATACCGTATTGGCTCGAATATAATGCGACCCTGAAATTTTTCATCAAGATAATTAGAAAAATCCTATATTTTGGCCTCGAATTTAGTACGAGTCAGGTTTTTTGAGGGCAGTAATCAGTCAAAAAACACCGCGTTATATTCGGACCAATAATACGGTATATATGTTTTAACGAGTAGATACAACATTCCTATCGTACCTATCATCAGGTTGAGCAGTGGTATGGAAATGAACAAAATACAGATCAATGGGGGTGGGAAAGAAACAAGAAACGGGCTAATTCCTGTCCTCTCCTGTCACCACACTCGAGCACCCAGTTCCGGAAAACTTGTTAAAACTTATTGCTTGCAAATACAGAAAAAGATGTCAGAAAGCCTGTGGATTGAGAAAGGCTGGGTTAAAGTACGTCGTTATTGACACGAATTACAATGGTGTCTATGATAACTCGCAAGTTCCATTACAAGATAGAGATGAAGAGGAAGAATTGGAGACTATTTTCGAGCAAGCGTATGATGAAATCCAGAACGAAAAGGATTGCGATGAAACTCATTGTGACATAATCTACAAATAACACGAACCCAACATTATTTGTAGTCTTAACTATGACTTTAGCTAGCGGTTTTTTAGAACGGCTTCACGAGCAGGATCATCACTGCTTTGAAGAGATTCAATGTTACTTGTATGTGTACTTAAGTTGTTACGTATTAAATGTGTCCGTTTGTCTAAAAGTGTTTCTAGTGCTCTTTATTTAACTCATTCCAGATTTTTATGTTAATAAAATATACATGGTGGCAGCGGTGGGATTCGAACCCACGCCTCCGAAGAGACTGGTGCCTCATTTTTATTCATTCGTGTCTAAATCCCATCGCAGCTGATGTGGAAGAAATTTCGGGCTGTGAAATTTCGATCGGTACTAGGTCCATCAAGAACAGCGAAGCGAAGGAAAATGCGCTAAATTTTGGATAGTTAATTGTTTTTTTCGTGAAATGAGCCGGAAAGGAGATATTGTCAAAAAACTGCTTTTAGGCGCCATTTTTTTAATATGGCGGCGCGAGCGGTAAAGATACGGGGAGGCAAAGTTGAAATTCGGAAAGAGCACATCGAAAAATGTAAAATTGCACATTTTCAAAACTCCCGGAAAACTTTCCAGGTAAAACTACCAAATGACTGGACTATTTTAAGTACGATTTAGTTTGAAGATAAGAAAATGTAATAAAGCCTATGTAAAAGACGCTGTTTATTAAGCAGAATTTTTTTTTAAACGGAAATAATTCCCTAGTTAATTGAAACCATTTTTTAGTTATCTGACTGAAGCAGAAAGGTTTTTGCGGATCCTTGAAAATCTATTTATTACAATTTTTACTGTAATCTGGTATTGTATTTTAATGTCTAATTAACATGTTCCTTGTCCCAAGAGCTACAAGTAAAACTTTCAAAATTAAAATATTTTTTTTTCTTTTTAAACCATTTTAATTTAACTACAGCTTATATTTATAGGTTTAACTACAAACACGCGCGCGCTCGCGCGTTTTGAAATGATGAAACTACCCCGGAAAGTAATCAACGGCTCTAATAACATAGGTTTTAAGTTCAAAGTCACGCGAAGATCAGCATCTGTTTATTTTGCTTTTTGGTTTCCTTCTAAACACAGTGCAAACGAACTGCCGGCTTCGTTATTAAACATAAGTGAACAAGCAGAAAAGTTTTTCTGTTTGTTTCCATGGCAACCTTCCAATTTTTCAGCCCTGATTATGCAAACATTTGTGGTGTGTCTTTTGGAAAAGCGACTGCCAAAAGTCGGAGTTCTGAAAACTTCATCCGATACTGAATTCGGGATTTTCTTACAGGAAAGTTTGGTATAAAATATTAGTCAGTTCTTTTTAGCACTAGGGTGCTATTTCGCTCAGTAGGAAAATTTTGTCTACGCGATCTTGTCGACAAGTTTTGTCGATATGAACTGTCACGTTGAAGATATTTTCAAATGTGTTTGCTAGATAATGTGGAGAGGGGGGGTGGGGGGATTTAATAAAATGGAACTTGCTCAAAGTTTGCAATTTTTGATAATTGATCGCTAAATTTGGAGCCAAAACGTGACAATTTATTATAAATATATTTCGAGTACAGTTAGAAAACGCCTGACGAATATTGTAAAACAGTTTCAGTAGGCGATTTTAATATAGATTTTAATTCCGAAGAAGTGCTTTATAGAACAGAGAAGACGAATACGGTACATTATTATAGTAGTTTAAAACAGTTAGAGGATTGTTTATGGAGTGCTTAGCACTTCAAAGCGGGGTGTCTTCGGCACCGTGAGAGCACAAAACTCTGAAGTTTTGACTGTTGTCAGTCACGAAGAATAATTATGATTTCTATAAAAATACTTGAGGGTGACATAGTTACACGAGAATCCTTTACTTTTCAGCGCATCATCTCCCGTAAAAATTGCCTGGATTAGTTTTAACAGCACTGGCATCTCGCTGAAAACTGGAAGAATACAATAGAAATACATTGATGTAGAAGAACAATCTGGGTAGACTGCCCAATGCTGAAAAAAAAAGGGCAGCCATGGCAATGCATCATTTGGAAAGGGTTGCTCCTCAAAGGGTCAAAAAGTGTTTAAGTTCTTTAAAAAAAAATCTCATACCACCTCCGACTCCTGCTAAAATTCCTCTTTTGGGAAAGAGACAGAAAGTATTTTCTTTCAGGTTTTTTTTTCATTATTATGGACGCGAGCTCTGATTTGGAAGGGGAAATACCCAAATACTTATCTATCAATCTATCAGCACTAACATTTTCGATAAAAGGTTCGGAAATACCGACTTTCAACAGTTTTGCAGGAAAAGCGATTTGGAATAAATAAATAATAAAAAAAGCAATCCGTGCTACTTTGTTCGTTCATACTTCTCGAAAGTGCGGCATAATTTGAATCAGAGAGAAAAGGAAAAAATAAAATAGTTTCAGCGATTCCATGTTATCTTTCCTTGTTGGAACTGTTTTTTATTTATGTATTTTCAGGGAATTATATTGAAGCGTTACCGACCGTGTGTGCTTTATGAGCTCTACTAAACGCACCTGGGAAAAGCCACATTGTCCTTTTTGTTCACATTTAAAGTGATACTCAGACGTTTATTTCTTATTTGCAGGAGCACGTTTTTCTTTATTCCTCTCAAAAACCTGTTAGCCGACCAATGTTGTACATTTACTTCATCGTTAAAATATCCAGCCACGTGTTCAAAAGGTCATTTGAAAGTAACTTGGTGTAGTAGATTTTTTTTTTAACGTAGGATACATTCCTCGATAACGGTCCTAAGTAAAGTTAAAAAAAAAAAAAAATCAAAGTGATAGGAATGATTCAAAACACATTTTCGCGCGATTTACCCAGGTACCAAACCAACCATGAGCAAACACCTGCCTCATAAGTATTTTAAAAATTTAGGATTCCAGTCGGTTGGTTTAAATTTAGAAATTCGAATTATTTTAGAAGATATCAACAAAAACCTGAAGAAAAGCATCATGGTTATGCTAGTAGACAGAAATGCCAATCGTTACAAATAATCGAATAATCTTGAATCGTCATTTTGAATAAAAATGTCATCTGCATACGAAACCAGAGAGGAAATGAATTGTTTTAGGTAACAGAATAGGGATTTATTACCAGAGACGTAGCTACAGTCATGAGCGCCTCTGTCAAGATTTGAATTGTCCGCCTAAGACTTCTTACTTACTACGTAGGAAAAGTCTGAAAACATAGGCGTAATTTACTATGGGCAAGAGGGGCCACCCCCTAGAATTCAAGAAAATTTAGATATAACTTATTTGGAAATGATATTTTCTGCAATTAGAAACATTTTGCCCCCTCAGTGTTTTATATACCCTCCCCCCATGTTACATGCCAGTTTACGCCATTGCCTGCAAAGTGCGCCTTTCTGAGGCTTGCGCCCCTGGCAGGCGCCCACCTGGCCAGCCCCTAGTTACGGCACTGTTTATTACAACAAAATACACCTAATTTTAGAGCTGTAATATTCCAAATAGCAATAATATTACTATCTAGCTTTATTTTCTAAAATAATAATAATAATGTTTGAGGTGAAATAATTACAATTTTGTAAAATAACTCACATAAAGGTACATTGGGAACTCTCGTGGGGGTGGCGGGAATAAAAATAAAATAAAAAAAGGTACATTCTGATAATTTTCAGAAAGAGTCATTTTGTGATACACTTAATTTAGTTGAAATTATGTAATGATTTATTCAATTAGTAATTTTTAAACTGTGGACCTTTAAAATTTTTGTTACTACCATTTATATTATAAGTATTAATTTAATGTCAGGATAACGGAATTTGGTGATTTTTTAAATTATTTTTTGGTGAAATAGATATTAAATTATTTATTTATAAATAATAGAATTTGAAGATTATTGTATTAATTTAATGTTAGAATAACGGGACTTGACGAATTTTTTTAGTTAAATAATTTAGTAATTTTTTATTTTTTAATTAGAGCATTAACCATCGTGACTTAACCGTCACGATTTCTTTCAAAATAATAATAATTAAAATTTATTGGAATAGTTAAAAATGCTTCTGAAAAGCATATTGAACTAAAATTAATTTGTTTTAAAGGTTTCATTGTGTGCTAGAATACATTACATAATAGTAAGAAGAAGATGAATGCCATAACTGGGTATTATTAGCTTTTTAAACATAAAATAAAAACTGTATAAGTCTAAATCTAATGTATAATTTATATAATATATATTGATTTACTCACATTCCTGAAATGATTGTCCCATTTAGTATGTCCGTCAGTGGTCTGACAATAAAGCTGGCGTAACATTGTGAAAGCAACAACTGGCGATTCGCCATAGAAAAATATCACAAAAATTATTTAACTAAAGGATGCAAACTTTAGGGCATGTATGCAGTTATAACCAGTAGTATGAAAAAGCATTTATCAACCGGTGTTACCACCAGACTAAAAAATAAACTTGTATTTATCTTATCAATAACAGCAAAAGTAAAAACGTTAGTGTTGTGTTGCAGATCTATTTGAAATACAATAGAAATAAAAAGACACTTTTAAATATTTGAATTATACGATTCTAACAGTCAGAAGAAATACACACACACATATATATAAAATAAATAAATCTGATCGATCGGTTTGTTTTAACAAGCTGTACTATGCCCTTTTACAAACGGTCTGGGGCTATAAAAATTACGAAGCATTCAGGAAAAAAATCTCAAACATCGGGTATCTAAGTTATATAAAGTAACTTTCTTGTCTCACTGTTCGCTGTAAACCGTTCGTCGAATCTGGACCAAATTTAGCACACTGACTGAATGAGAAAAAAAAAAAAAAAAAAAAAAGAGCTGTAGTTGGAGGGGGGCGGGGAGTCCGATTTTTATTATTTTTTAGTTATTTTATGTTTTGTCCAATTTTGGGGCATTTTTCACCCCCCCCCCCCTCTTTTTTTTCTCGGAAGCTGAATTTTTGTATGAAAACAATAAATTTTTCATCATCAGAAAGTCCATATAATGTTTTTTTAACGCTTTATTCAACCTTTGTACCTAAATTTGATTTTTTAACAAATTCTTGAAAGAAAAAAATCGTCCTTTGCAGAGCGTTTTGACACTATTACACGGATGTGAAATTATTATAAAAAGTTGATAATACATATTAGAATGAAAATATCATATTCATATATCATGAAAAATAATGATATTTAATATTTTTTAATTAAAAAAAATAAATAAACTGCGAAATGATTTTTTCTTCCTTTGTTCCCTGGAGCGACATTATTGTATATTGCAAAGCATGCGCTAGAGTTTCTATGGAAGTATGACAGGGACAAGTAACGACAGGCTACACTTGTCCCCTCTCCCCCCTCCCCTCCGCAACAGGGGGGAATAAAAAACCATTTGGTGATTTTAGGACAATTTTCAGCAGAAGTAATTTTGTGATTCATTTTATTATTCTTATTTATGGAGTATTATTATGTAATGATTTATTAAATTATTAATTTTTAAACAGTGGAGCTTGGAATTTTTTGTTATTATAATTTCTAAGTATTATTTTAATTTCAGGACAATGGGATTTTTCAATATTTTAAAATTTTTTTTTAGTGAAGTAGATATTAAATTATTTATTTATAAATAATGAAATTTGAAGATTTTTATGAGTTTAATTTCAGAATAACGGGACTTTCAGAGTTCCCACTTCTGTGTTAACACAGTTGCTTTAGGGGCTGCTTTAAGCGAACAAGACAGTGGCGGGGGAGCAGCGTCTTCCACCCCCCCCCCATCGGCTTTGATTTTTTTTTTTTCCGATTGATTTTTATCCTATATCTATAGTAAATAAAATAATTCCAAAAAGTGGTAGCAATAGTTTCAGTTCTAATAAAAAAAAGAAAAAAAAAAAAAAAAGAAATGTTTTCTCATTTTCCACAACTTCCAAAAACGAACTGAAAGCGAACATAAAACACTATCTTGTTCTCAAATCTGAACAACTATTACTTTGCTTCCTATTGTACTGTGTAGTGTATTCTTAGGGAATTGGATGGGACGAGTTTTGATGAATTCCATCTAATGAAAACGAGCTCTTTCATCACTGATTTTTGACAATCTGGAACATCCCTAAAAGTTGGACACCCCCCTCCCCCAGCCAAAAATCCTGTGTGCACCCCTGCACTAAAGCAACAGTGTTCAAACTTTTTTGGTTTTACAATTCTACTTAGGTAACATGCCTATGCCTACTCAATACTGAAGTTAATAATAAACATATCTGTTTGTACTTTTACTGTACACCCTCCAAAAAAAGTATTCGAGCAAGAGAGAAATTTCCTATTTTAGATTTGTTAATAATAATTGAGTTTTTGAAAAACGCACAACTTTATAGAAATATGGAAAGTCATATGTATACATAGCCTAATTCATATTCCAATGATAAATAATTTTTAATATACGAAACCAACGTAGGAACTTTCTCTCTTAATCGAATACTTTTTTTGGAGGGTGTACGTGATTTGATAAATTTCAACGTTTAATGAACTTGCACAGTTTTAAAATCAAATTTATTTTCTAAAGGAAAATTGTCAGTGATGTATTTGTACACAATTACTAGGGGCCAAGGCCCCCAGACTCGCTACGCTCGCTTTTCGTATGAGGCATTCGGCCCTTAATCAGGCTTATTCGTAAAAAAGACATAATTTCAACAGACAAAACCCGAAGATTGGATCAGATAGAATGTTACTGAGCTACACATTGCTGGTAGATATTTTGTTATGGGATTCCGTGTTGTACGGGTCCTGAGCTATACTCCGCTTATAATCGCTGGAAAAATTATTTGCACTCCTCAGAAACACAATGATATTTAATGTTGCCATTCAAAAGTTATATTAATTAGGAGCTAAAGCGTAATAAAATCAGAACATATGTTTCAGCTGTATTTTTAATCCTGTAAAACCTATTAGACACCCTGCGAATTTGCCACCCATGGCGATTTTTCATTATTTGGCGACATGCGTACATGTAAAGTTAATAAAAGCTACGGAACAGATAGAATAGCCTGCCACCAATGACGACTTTTCATTATTTGGCGATTTACACATGCTCACAACCTATATTTACAGTTCATTTAAGGTTACCGGAAAACCGTTATCCATATTTTCATTTACATAATCGTTTGCAGATTGGCGTACTTCGCACCACGAATTATACCATCTCGTCGCGCTGGCAAATATCCAAAGTGTATTATAACTGCTATAATGGTATAGTTAACGCCGTCCAATATTTCTACTGGTAGCAAATAATCCAGCTGGACGAGAACCGGCATTAAAATAATCTGCATTTTAATTGTTTTTCATTTTCAAGATATTAGTTATTCTGTTTTGCAAAAACGAATAATCGCTCATTCTAAACTCCTGTTGTCTAAGCGAACTTACTATTTGAAAATTGTCAACTTTCTGTAACACACTTTGAGTTATTTATTTCACAAGCTTTGACAGCGCCAGCGGCGACAGAGGTCTTTACTGTTTTTTAGAATGGAGAGATACCCAAATTAAATTTCATGCTGTTCTGGAAACTCGCGGAATCTTTTCGCAATCGAAAGATTTCGTTTTGTGTACACAGCTATTCTCATGTCCATGCAAACGATTTATTTGTGAAAAAAAAATGATAATAAACTGTGTAATCTGGAGAAGCTTTTTTAAACGAATTTGACTCCCAATTGTATGACGTCATATTCACTTGAAAAGGGTAATTTTGTCACGCAAATGATTTACTTTTTTGACTCTCGGAAATAAAATGGTTCTGAAAATAGCGAAAAATCGCTTAAAAGGAGGGAACGGGTGGATTTTCAGATTTTTAAAGAAGCGCAGATTGTTTTCTATATTTTTATACATGATCATGAAAATTTTCAAGCGGATCGTGCAAACGGTGAAGAAGTTATTAGGCTTTTTGTGTTAACTTTGTAAATTTCACGCGATTCTAGATACTTGGAAACGCTTTGTTGCAAAGGAATGAATGATTTTATGCCAAATCTGGCAACCATTCTGTTTATTTTTTCAGTTTTTTATTAATATCTTCTAAAATAATTTGATTTTCGAAATTTAAGTCAGCTTAGCAGGTTCCTCGGAATTTTTCGAATCTGTAGGCACCTTAGTCGAAACTCAAATCCCCACGGTTTAGGAGGAGATAGGTCCACAAGCTATTGACAGCGCCAGCGGCCTTTACTTTTTTTTAGAATAGAGAGAAACTTATCTGCAATTTTTTAAAATCCCTCTTGCAATTCCAGGCGTCGCGACTGAATACCACTGCAGTAAAGTTGTTTTTAATTTTTGTACTTAGATTTATTTTGCTTTCTCCGAGAAGGGCAACATGCTACATACATACTTTCATTCTACGGAGATTATCTACGGTATACCAATGTGTAGCACAGTGGTTAAAGCCACTGACACATAGGAGATGACTCAAGTGGGGGAACAGGGTTCTGTCTCTCGCGGGGCCGTTGGTCTAGCGGTCTGGAGTTTGGGGCGGTTTTCTCCAGATGTAACGGGAATACGCGATAGATACCCAGAAAAGTCCTCCCCCAAGGCATTCGCCCCCCCCCTTGTGTTTGTCCTTTCTCTGACGGGGATTTATAAGCGGTTCCTCGTAACAAGCACAATCTACAATGTTCCATCTACAATATAAATGTGAAAGTTTGCTTTTCGTTCGGAGCACAAATTTACACCAATCGGCTTGAAATTTTACACATGTGGAAAACAATATTGAGAAGGACGCATACGAATTTAAACTTCTAAAAATCCTCCCGTTCCCAGATTTTTAGTGATTTTTCGTAATTTTTTGTCCAAAAAACTTCTCTAATGTCTAAGGGAACACATTAGTGAACATAGTGAGCAAAGTTAAATTTATTTATGTACTAGCTGCTACCCGCGACTTCGTCCGCGTCGGCTTTAGAATTAGGTCCCGACAGAAATGTAGCATGTGTGAATAACAAATATTGTTGCGACAAAAGTAACTGCATTTAAATATTATTTGCTTTTTACTTGTTCCAAATGAAGTATAATGCATGTTAGTATACTTCATTTAAAATAAGAGAATATGCACAGAGTTACTAAATATAGATTATTTTCAGGCATTTGGCGAATAGAGACAGTTATGACAGTATTTGCGAACTGTTTTGTAAAAAAAAAAATTATGCTATATGCATGAATTTTCGTGTATGTTAATCAGGAATAGAGCAGCTTTCTATTAGTGAAAAAGTTTGAGAATCGGTTCTGTAGTTACAAAGATACCCAAAGAGCGCAATGTATTAGAATTATTTTGAGTGTTCCTGTAAAGGAACTATTTATGCTACATGCGTAAATTTTAGCCTATAATACTCAAGAATAGTGTAGCTTACTATCAGTAAAAAAAGTTTAGGAATTGGTTCAGTACTTACAGAGATGCACATAGAGCGTAATGTAATTCTTATTAGCATCCCTGTAAAAGAACTATCTGTGATATATGCATTAAAGGTAGCCTATAACACTTAGGATGCCACCAGTATTTAAGAAGTTCTGGTCTCAAAACTGCAAAAGGGGAGGTGCCAGATTCAAACCCTGGTCGCGTATGTCGACCTAGCCGCTCCCAGTTTTCCGTGGTTTTCTAAAAAAACCTCGCATAAATACGGGCTAGGATCCCTTAGAAAATACCCCACAGAGGAATTTTCCATATAGGCCTAGGGCCCTAGTGCAGTCAATCGGTCTTAATCCAAAAACAAACAATGATATTCTGGAATAATGTAACTTTTAATCAGTGAAAAAAGTTTAGAATCGGTTTAGTAGCTACAAAATTTCCACAGAGCGCAATGCATTAGAATTATTTTGAGTGTCTTTGTAAAAGAATTATTTATGCTATATGCTTGAAAGGCTGCCTGTATGTTAATCCAGGGCATAAGCTATTTTCATTACAAATTTTTTCAAATCCGTTCAACCATTTTTGTGTGATTCAGTCAAAAACATCCAAACACACAAACGTACACATTTTATATTATTGGTAGGATTTGGAAATTTATGAACTTTAAGAAACACATCTGGATTTTTCTTGGTACTTACGTATTATCCCAGCGGTCATTCCCGCCAAACTGTTTTATCGTCAAATGGGTTGCCAAACTGTTGATAATCGTATTGAAAACCATTAATAATTTCATGTGCCCGGCATTTATTTCGGCAATAAATCTCTTGTCTTGGCGGACCGCCGGGATAATACGTAAGTACCCTTTTCTTTACTTATGCTTTTTAATTTGGCGTAAAATCAACATAATTTCCATGTTTTTCAAATGCATGTGATTTTGCAAATAGAATTTCTGCTTTATTTCAAAAGCATAAATCATTTTGTGCGGGCGATAAAACGGCTTTTAATTAATAGTTTGAAAAGTAGTTAAAATTTCAAAATTTTGAGCCTCAGGTGCACTTTACCGAAGTTATGGGTTCAATCATGCTCAAATTTTCAAAGCTCTGCTTTCTGTAGATTTGTCTGGAGAACATTCATTTTTATTATTACAGATAGATAGATTTGGCATAAAACTGGCTTAATTTCCGTGGTATTTAATGTTTTTCAGATGCACGCGCACTTATTTATTGAACTAATTGCAATCTTGTAAGCTAAAAACATGAATCGTTTGATACGGGCGAAACTCGCCAACCATGGCAATGTAAAAACGGTTTTTAATTAATAATTAAAAAAGTAATTAAAAATCTAAAATTCTAATTAGCCTATAACCAACTCCAGGGTCCCCTCTATATCTAAACCAAAATGCATCCTAATCGATTCAGCGGTTTAGGCGTGAAAGCGTCATAAACAAACAAACAAACTCACTTTCGCATTTATAATATTAGTTAGGATTGGCTTTAAATTATTAAAATTGGACATAGTAAGTAAATTGACGTCATTTTGATGCATGATTTTAAAAATGCACAAGAAATAGAACATTAACTTACTGCGCCGATTTGAAATCGGAATTTTTATGATAATGCAGCTGTTTGGCATTTTATGTCTTTTCAAATGTGCGCCAGCATATCTTTTAAAATGAATCGGAGCTGCACATACGCACATGTATTTAGCTGTTTGGTTTTGTCGAAAACATCGGAACCGTTTTGAGATCTTTAGTCTCGTAGATGATATTTATCCTTAATATTAATCCATAATTTCAGAATTCATATGTAAAAATCGGCATTTGCAGATAGAGGAGAGGAAGGACGGTATTATCGAATAGTCGGGAAATATGGAACACCGAGGTTTCAGCTCCATGAGGTGCTGCTGTCTTATGGGAATACCTTTTAACTACTCAAGAAAGATTCCCATATGCAGTAAGATATAACCGCTTCTTGTTGTCGAACCACTCGCTACAAGAATAAAGTGTATTTTCTGATTTTTAAGAGTTTTCGCAGTACAGAAATGGCTAGAACATAATCTTAAAATTGTGGTTTTACAGTTAAAACTAACTTTTATGCAGTATAATTAATTTTTAAATGGTTTAAACAACCTATTCCATACTAATAAAATCACATTCATATTGCCCCACTATTCCATATTAACCTCTATTCGCACAACGTTTTTTAAAAATAAAATTTTCTATAACAAAATAAATAGTGTTTTTCTTTACAAGTGACATTTCATTACAATTAGTTAGTAGTATATAGTTAGTCAGTAGTATTTGGAAATTTTTTTAAAAAACCTGCACAGTTACAGTTAGAAATGCAAATAGTATTCCATAATACCATCCTCTCGTGTATGAAATACATATTACATGTTCTGCTTCACTAGTCCTAATTGATACGTAATATTTTCCTCGGTCACGAAAGTTTAAACTTGCGGTTACAGAAACAAAAATACATCAACAAAATAAAATCTGTTAGGAAAATTACATGTGGGGATTAGAGGTTTTAATGCTTGCTCTTTTTTGAGAGGAAGAACTAAAATGACTACATGGCAGTGAACTAAAATGACTGCATAGTAAACAACTGTCAGCTGCACCGCGGAACTAATCTGTTATGAATGAGATTTTTTTTTATTGATTTTTATCACGCCATAAACTTTTTTCCACGTAATTTTTTTATTTACTAGAAAAATCGACCAGAATAAATTCAGACACAATTTAATATTTTTATCTTTTATATCATGTTTTTTTATTTTATGATGAATTAAATACTTCTGAAAAATAATGTTTGAAAAAATAACTTTTTTCCCCGCTTTACCCCGAAAGGATTATATTTTTGAGAAACAAAGAAAGAAAGAAAAATGCTTATTTTGAATAATAATAATGCAAACAAACAAAATTATTAAAATAAAAAAATGAAAATTTGAGCATTTTAAAACTGATCGAGGAATCTAGAAAAGGATTGACAATATCTCATATTAGTCTGTCTGCCTTCTAGCGTCCTTAAACATGCGTGAATTTCCTTTAAAAATTATTCTTTTAGTTTGAAATACGAGGCATACACTCTATAGTAAATAATTTTTCTGGCGCTTATAGCTTTTTTTGCAAGGGAAAATAAAACAAATTCTATAAATTACAGTCTATGGATAGTAAAATGATGTTATAATGCTTTAATTTAAAAGAAATTGCCATTGAGGTTTACACGAGCAAGTATTTTGTGGAAGAAATGGCATTCATAGTTTTATTGTAAGGTTATTAAAGGCTTGAATCGAAACAGGGTTATATCGGAAACCGCGTCGACTTTAACGTACAAAAATTGGGCTTCATTTCCTCCACAAATTTAATAGATGCCGAGTCATCTCAATCAATTGGCTGTAAAGTGGTGTACGCAGCAAAGTAATAACTATTTGTGTTGGAGATTCATAGTCAACTCGTTTATCATGATATCTTATTCGCTGTGGCACGTGCTCTCATGCAAACGCTTGGCCAAAGCAAGACATTCAAAAATCCATGCAAAGAAGTAACGATGGACTCAGAAGGTGAATCGCTGTCGTTACGTCTTCACAACTAGAGTCCGATTAAGGCAATTGTGGGCCCTGGGCAAAAGGAAAAAAATTGGGCACCAGGCGATAACCTCCCCCCTTCCAAAAACCAACTATGATTGGTTTATTCTGAAAAGTTCTAAATATCTTCCTCCAAACACGAAATTTGATTTTTAACAATCAGAAATAAACAAATATATATGATGTCAATGAAGCAAACAACATTAGTGATGTCGAAATGCTGTATCATAGTTGCCAACATGTGCGGAATATAATTAACCACGTTTGGTATACAGTAATTTTTTTCAATATTTTTTTGAAATAACAACTAATTCACACATTTAATTCTAAAATTTTACTATTTTCTAATCTTAAAAATGCTGTTTACAAAAAGTGGTTTATTATATTACGTACATGTTGGCAGCTATGCTATATCGACTATAGAGCATTTCGACGAATTGAAAAGAAGTTTGAATTAATTTATACACAAATGTAGATTTGAATTATTTTCATTGCTCATATTTTGCCATTAAAAAATAATATAACTTTTGAGATTATTTTCTCTTTTGTTATTTTATTATAAAATTATAAAAGCGTAAAATACTATAAGTTTTTTTGGCCTCTAAAATCTGTAGGCCTTGGGCAGTTGCCCCGTTTGCCCTGCCATTAATATGGCACTGTTCACAACTATGGGAACACGCGAACGTTTTAAATCAATGAAGACACTCAAGTATTCTTACATACACTATTTTTCAACCAAGAGCTTTTAAAAACCTTCATTATAGGGTAAACAACTTTTAACTGGAACTACATTATTCATTCGACTATATGGAGGAGGATAGAGATGGAGCTCCAAAAAATACAAGATTTAGGGCCAGCCGATGTCTTAATTAAACCCTATGTTAACCCAGACAAACACAAATATTCTCTGAACATCCTTAAATGATTCTCCGTAACCAAAAGCGGACGTATCTCATAGGGGATGTCTGAAGACGTCCGCCGATCGTCATATAGACTTTTGAACAAGTTCTATATGACGATCAACCTATGCAAATTGGAATATCCCATGGTGGATATCTGTAGACATTCATTGGACATCCTCAACTAGTTGGCTGGCCCCACTGCATCTGGTTTCTAGAGCGTAACTAAACTGTCCTGAACACCCCCCCCCCCCAAAAAAAAAAAAAAAATAACGTCTGGGATGTTCTGTTGAATGTGAATAGAAATGACATTTGGATAGGCAGCAAACGGCCTAGAGACTTTTTTTTCCCCCTTTTCTTTCTTTCTTTTTTTTTTTTTTTTTTTTTTTTTTTTGTTATTTTAGAATGCCCATAGGATATGTGAATAACCCATGAATGACATCTTCTGTATGTCGTTGGGATGCCTTGGTGTTATCTAGGTAAGGTATAGCAACATAATCTGTATTTCTTACGCTACATCCAGGGTAGCAGGGCAACCAGGGCATTTATTCAGGGCCATTTTTTTTCTTCAAAAGTTGTGTGTATTAAGAAAGTTAGTATTCCTTAAAATAATTGTATTCTTCAAAAAACTAAATAAATATATTTTAGTTGCAAAAGACTAATAAGGCAAACTTTTAACTCTCCCATACATCATTGTACACAAATTATTAAAAAAAAAAATTATTTTCACTTATTTCATTTTTGCAGTTAGTTTGTTAAAGTTGATCAGAGTTTGTTCAAGTTAATTAGAGATTTTCGTTAGTTCTGAAAATAAATCTTATTCTTGCATTCAAAAATCGTTTAAGGTTCCTTAATTTCAGTAATGGACAACCTTTGAAAAGTTGCGGGCTCAACTTGAAGATCTTATAGCGAATTCGCGGGCAGTATAATTTGGATTTATATGGAATTTTGAATGGTTTACATGGGTTTTGTGTGAGGTTTTAATATGTTCCACGGGGCGGGTCACATCCGGTCCGCGGTCTGGAGGTTGCCCATATGTGCTTTATTGCTATGTATTTATATATTTAGTATTTCAAATGCATACTTTATAGTTATTTGTAAAGTTGATATGCACCGAAAATAACCTAAATGCTTAATTATTGCTTTTACGGAATTTCTCTAAGAAAATTTTTGATTTGGAAAAGCCCAAAAATTTCCATTTGCCCTGGGGCCCACCACGGTGTGGGGTGATGATCGGGTCCTGACTACATCTGAGAGATCATCCAGTAAAACAAATTTCTTGTAAAAACGCTTCCATATCAGTTCAATGAACTAAATATATATTTTTCAATGCCCATAACACCTACTCTCTGTAAAAATTTGCATGCGTAAAGAACGTGTTATTAACGCTGATAAGAAAAGCGCGATAACACTTCCATCTATCTGCCAGAATGATGTGAGAATTTTCAGTACTCATATCTATCAACAGCGTATGCTCCAAACGTTTTTTTGAAAGATAACACTGTTTTTTAACTTTTTCGGTTCTATAATAAATGGTGAACATCCGGTTCAAACTGAGTATTTGGATTTATTTTTATTTTTTTATGGTATCGCGATGTACATCTATTAAGAATTCAGACCTAAAACCAAGAGTAATTTTAACCCTATTCTTGGCACAGCGTCTGATTTGATACGTTGCACTTTCAAAAAATCTACAGAGGTTTTGAAACGTATTTAAATGTATATTCCGAAATAATGCGTGTAATTACCACAGCATTTCCCTTTTCCCGCCTATACTTTTGAAAGGGGAGTTTTAAATGAAATGGAAAGTCTCAGCTTGAAAACAAGAACGCTGAAGTAATTACGCACATCATTGCGGAAAGGGGTGAAGCCACATCGTGCTGAAACCATAGGATGCTTTTCAATTCCGAGCCCACCATTGCTTTTCAAAAAACTCTTGTTTATATTATTGCGAAAATTACACAGTTGGTGTTCTTTAAAATAGTCCAACAAGCTTGAAAAGCGAATATAATACTTTGTTCGACTAATCAAAGCACTAATATCTCTTTCACACATACATACACACACAAAAACATAAAAAAAGAGAAAGAAACAGAATTTAGTAACACATGCAACGGCTCATTAACTATCACAGCAATAACACTATTCAAATCGATATGTCAATAGTATAGCTCTGCTCTCTACATCCGCTGTCTATCACAACTTAGAGCGACAGAGAGACAGGTATTTATAGATTTCCTAGCAGGTCGGGACGTCATATTTCTGAATCTTTCTCGTTAACTTCTTTCCTAAGGAGGATGCAGCCAAAATTCCACTACTATCAAAAATTTGCTTTTGGCCACCAAAGTCGGTGAATTTGTTTCCAGAGCGGTCGCCAAGTGTGTGGCCAAGAGGTCAAGGGATCGCATATTTATTTCTCTTGCAGGGATGCCTGTATAGTTTAAATATTAATGTATTGGTATTATTACTGCATATAACGACTTCATTCTCTTTTCCTTAGCCATTTAACAAATCTAGATGGCCCACTTTTGGTATGCCCATACTGGTACATCATTAATTTTGCTATACCCGCTTCTGGTGCATAGACGTGACCTCAGTTTTATTTATTTATTTATTTTTTTAATACATTACTATTTTGATACTTTAGATGATTATTACTTTAGATATGAGTTTGAATAACCATACAAAAAATACAGATTAACAAAACTTTTATAAAGTTAAGATGATAACTGAGGAACTATCCTCAAGTGGCTCACTACTGGAGCATTTACCTTAAAGCAGAGGTTCCCAAACTGAGTGCCGCGGCACCCTAGGGTGCCGCGAGCGTTTACCAGGGGTGCCGTGAAGATAATCAAGAAAAGTCTAAGTTTTGGGGGAGCATAATCAAAAAAATTCCTCTGAATCGATATTTCACAAAAAAAGTTTGCCAATCCGATGATCAAGTAGGCGAAACAAAAATATTTTAGTCAAGTTCGAGAGAGTTCGGTGTCAAGTCTCCTCTATTTTACAGGAACTCCCTGAAATATGGGACGGGGGGAATTCTATATCCCTTTTCCAAGATAGTGTAATAGTAAGCGCAATAAACATAAAAGAAACAATGAAAAATGTATCCGAACTGCTTCATTCTAACCTTCATATTCATATTGCTTTAAAGGTAACCTGCCCCGAAACGTTTTCAGCCTGAGAAGGGTGCTCCGAAATGATATTCAGCCTGACAAGGGTGCCACGGGGAAAAAAAGTTTGGGAACCCCTAACCACTGCCTTATAGCATTTGTTCTTTGAATGCTCCGCTGGAGCCTGGCATTATGCACCGATGCTGCTTCCGGCGCGGCGAACCGTTCAAAGAACCACACTGGGATGCAACATCGGTCGAAGGAGGCGATTCTTCTCCGTTGTGTCGAATAAGGGCGGATTAAAGGGGGGGCGGAGGGGGCAACCGCCCCCGCCCCCCGAGAAAAAAAATTAATGTAGAAGATCTTATATTACTTCCATGAAATTGGATGTATATGTCAATCTTCTAACTAACCGCCCCCACCGACAAACTTGCGTTAATCCGCCACTGGTGTCGAACGAACGATGAGAACGAACAGGTCAAACATAGGTTCAATAGTAAAAGTGAATATAGGTTTAAAAAAAAAAAAAAAAAAGACGGACACATCTCTGATAATATTCTTCATTATACTTCTTGCTCCTCCCTTGAAACTTTACGGGATCCGCCACTCTTACTGACATGTATGAACCATCTACCCTACTGAATAAGGTATAAATGTAGCAGTCATGGTTCTTTTACAGGGGCACACTACATAATTCCAATCCATTACGATGGACGGGTATGACCATTGCTTATAGAGTGCGTTTCAGAGACATTAATCTATTTTAGGCGAAATTAGTATGTGTCATTGAAGTTTATGCTAGCAATCATGTTCTTTATTGATAAGGTGATAAAAGGGACATTTTTAGCTGTTTCACCCTGTACAAAGAGCAATAAAACAGCTTAAGTTAAGAGGGTTAAATATTATTTGATTTAACCCTTTGAGGCGCAACCCTTTCCCAATGTTGAAAAAAGGGCAGCCGTTGTCATCGCTCGACTTAACTACCAGATGGCGGACGATCGAAACGTTCATCGCGTGCCACAGATCTAGAGACCCTTTTTTGATGCAGCTGGCTCTAGATCTGTGGCACGCGATGAACGTTTCGATCGTCCGCCATCTTGCTGGTAGTTAAGTCGAGCGATGGTAACGGCTGCCCTTTTTTCAGCATTGGGCAATCTATCCAGCTGTTCTCGCATTCTTCCATTTTTCAGGAGATGTCAGTGCTGTTAAAAATAATCGTGACCAATTTTTTATGGGAAATGACGTGCTAAAAAGTAAAGGATTCTCGTGGAGTTCTGTCACCCGCAACTATTTCTATAGAAATCAAATGTATTCTTCGTGACTGGCAACAGTTAAAACGTCAGAGTCTGATAATGTTCCCAGAGAGGGAACACTGCTCGTTAAAGGGTTAAACAGTTTGCTTCCATAGTTCCTAAGATTCCCTTTCTTTGCTTATCGCTCTTTCCCAGCATTGATTGCTCTTTGAATGCTCCGGTGTAGCCTTGCAGCGTAAGGAGTGAAAGGTTAAGACCGCAGTTCGAAAACAACAAAACCTGATTTCACTATCCTCGAATAAAAATTAACTTAAAATACTCATTTCGCTGGGAATAAAAAAAAAATTCAGAATGTCTGCTTTAAATGCTGCACTATACACTGTAATAAACGATAACAATAAGCGAGCTACCTGAAAAACTCTTTAGAATTGCAAAATTTTTTCAAGTGATGCCCATTTAGCAAGATAATGCCTATTTGAGATTTTTTTTCTGAAAGTTTATAATTAACATACATATTACAGTGTATACAGGATGAACCAGAACTCTTGAAAGTAGGCTTTCCAACTTTTATTCACGAATTTACTGGACTTCTGCGATTAAAATTCGGAACGTGACTAAAAAAAGGCGAGAAACACAAGCTAGATTTAATTTTTCCATTTTAAATAGCTTTATTGAATACTATGTTTTACTTTGGCGCAATTAAGCATGTAACATAGTTAAAGTGACCATTTATTTTTTCCTTCAAAATGGGACATCTACAACTTTTTTGGCCACAGTGTGTTTATTTTCTTCCTCAAAACGGGACACCTACTGTTTTTAAGGGGGACTGAATTTACAGGTCTGGGTATCTTTTAGTTGTTAAGAAAATCCGCAAACAAGCTTGAGTTAATGTTAATATAAAAAAAAAAAAAAACTTTTCTAAAACACACATGTACTGTAAAAAATAGTGCAAGACGTATGTTTCTGGTGGTACAAGGGGTAAGCTATTCTTCGACTTCAAAAACACTATCCGTCACAAGGCAGGAAGGTAGGAAAGTGAGAAATGTAAACAAAAAAACACACAGAAAAAAAGAAGTTGTCATTCGGAAGGAAAAAAAAAATTCTTAAAAAACCAGAGTGAAAAGGGAAAATAAAGTGGGGATCGGGGGAGGAATAAGCAAAAGAGGAACATGACTTTAAAAAAAGAAATAAAAATTAAATAAATTGAAATAGTTGACAAAAAAAGAACATTAAAAGAACGAACACAAAAACAATACATCCCCAGACGTTTTCTTTGCGTCTCGAGAGGGGAGAGAGGGAGTTCAGGTTTTGGTTTTTGTTTTTTTTACAGACATAACCGTTGGGTGATTTTAGATTTTTAGCGGCTTACGTTACCGTGGGTTGCTCTCTTTCTAAAAACGGGACATTGAAGGGGACATTTTCTGAAAACGGGACATTACGGTGTCCCGAAGCTGTGCTTGGGGACAACGGGACAAGCCACCTAAAAACGGGACGTATGGTCACCTTAAACATAGTTAGCATAAATTTAAATAATAAAGCAAATTAATAAACAATTAACTTTAGTCATTATTAATTAATGTTAGTTGTTTATTAATTTGCTTGATTGTTTTAATTTATGTTATCTATATTGCATGCTTAAAATTATGCCAAAGTAAAACAGTCCTCTTTCACAGTCAGAGATTAAGTCCTCTGTCTCTATAAAAACTTTTTAACAAAAAAATTAAACCGCCGAAAAACTCAAAAGCAAAAAATAATAAACCTTTTCTTAATTAACCTTAATAACTAAGTTCTTAAACTAACGTAAGTATACCTAAGTAATTTTGAGTCGGTGCCAAACAACCAATGAACAAAGATCACTAAATTGCCTAAATCTCTATTATTAATAGGAGTAATTTATTGTTCACACACAGATTTTAATGCTGAGTTGTGTATTACAAAGTAGACCTCTCTGCATTTCTGCGAAAGCTCGTTGATCGTGAGAGATGTGAGGAGAGCGCACTTTTAGGAATGTTTATGTTTATCGCCGGAGATTTCACGTTGCAATGTCTATTTGATTTGGATATTTCTTTAAATTTAAGGTAATTTAGTGATCTTTGTTCATTGGTTGTTTGGCACCGACTCAAAATTACTTAGGTATACTTACATTAGTTTAAGAACATAGTTATTAAGGTTAATTAAGAAAAGGTTTATTATTTTTTGCTTTTGAGTTTTTCGGCGGTTTAATTTTTTTGTTAAAAAGTTTTATTTTATAATTTTTTGTGGCTATAAACGCAAAGTAACAGCTTGGTGACGTCAAATTGAGCAAGCGAATTCTATACATTCATTGTGTACGTCACACAGTAGCTAGAATTAAAAAATAACTGTTACGCATGCTCGAAAATTCAAGAAATTTTGGATCTTTCAACAGTTCTGAAATTTCCAATTTGCAATATTTGACGCATTATCATACCACAAAAGAAAAACAAAAAAACAAAAAAACGTCGCCAAGCGGTACACATTTCTTCATGGTTGCCAGTCAAAACTACCACCGGCAGGGTACTTCACTCCCGCAGAACATCGCCCACGATTGCGCCAGAACCAACACTAAATGAACATCAAAATGTAAACAGCACCGGATACGGAACATAGACCAGTTCTTTTTAGCTGTATGAATTTCGAAAAAAAATTAACAAATTGAACTTCGGAAATTTTAATAACATTCAAATACTCTTTTGCGAAACGGCAAACAAAATCAAAATGTTTGCGTGGGATTTACATATTCGCATGCCTTAACATGATTTATTCAAAATTAAAGCATCGACGCATATGTACGTAAATTCAGAACTACAAAAAATCTTAAAAGAATCGTTTTAACAAGCGAAAACAAAATGTACACATATGTGCTGTGTACTGTGAACGAAGATGTATAGGTGGTTTGATGTGCAGTTTTAAACGGTGACGTAAAAACTTCGCCAATATCCCTTGGAATGGACGATATCGATACGATGCTATTTCAATCACGTGTCGGTGAAAAATACAAATTTGAACTAATCAGTAGAGATGGGGAAAGAATGAACACCCTGTTCTTTTGAACCTGTTCTCAAGAAAGAACGGGAACACCCTGTTCAGTGATCACAGCAAAAACATGTTCTCAGTTCATTAAGGTCCGACGCTTCAAAATTTTATGGGAGGCAAGCGTGTTGAAAAGAGAAATTTTGGAAAATGCCTTAAAGGTGAAATTTCTCATTGAAAGGTACGATTAATATTTTTTTGCTAAGAAAAATTTAAATTCTGGGGGGGCAGACCCCCCCCTCCCCCACATTGGCTACGTATCTGATGGTGGGGACAGAAGTTCCCAATTTTAGCTTTATCAAATTCTAATTGTGGAATTTTAGTTATTTTGAGAAATAATGATAACGAAGATGATTATCTGGGGGGGGGGGGGGATAGAACTTTTAACCCAACCTACCATAATTTTAAAGAGGACCCGGGCAAAGAATAAGAAGCTTTCTTATATGTTCAATACGAAATGCACTCACAGGATTACAATTCGTCAATTTTTATTATTCCAGCCAAACTACTCAATTTGAATCAAAGTAAAAAATTTAATAATAAAGAAAATGATAGTCTGAAACACAAACAAATCGAAAAAAAATTTTTATCAACGTCAAACAATAATATAAGCATCACACTATCTCCATATAAAACGCGCCTTCGCTTCATACGCTCTTAGCCATCTCTTATTGGCTGAAAAAGAACCTGTTCCGGAGCAGCCTCTCCTATTGGCTGAAAAAGAACACGTTCTTTGATCACGACTCGAGGAGTTCTCCGAGCAGTGAGCGGAAACACCTAGTTCTTTGCACCTAGTTCAGCGTTCTTTTCCTGAGCTAGAGTTCTTTTTCGGAACGGAGAGCTAAGAGCGGGTACGGGGTAAAAGGCGTTCACTTGCTGAACAGATTAAAAGAACTGTTCTTCGGTGAAAGGTGTTCTTTCATTAAATCTGTTCCCTGTTCTTTTGCTTTAATTAAGTTCTGAGCTAGGGTCAAAGTTGTAGATGAACGAAATGTTTGTGCAGTAATAAAAAAAATTAATCTTGCTAAATTAGACAGAAATTGGGTGTGGGGGATATATCCGGAAAATTTTATCCCGATATACGATGCTCCCCGACTCCGAAATTATTTTCTAGGTATGGCCCTGGTCGGAAGCCATGTAATTTTATATGCTAAAGTCGTATTCGTTTTCTTAAATCGTAGTCGAAGCAATCGACATACTTATACACGCGTATTATTTTTAATCTGGAGCCTGATACTTACAGCTTTTTAAACGGAGTCTTTAATTTTTAAGCTGGAGCATGTACTTTTTTACCCTTTAAGGCGCAACCATTTCCCAATGCTGAAAAAAGGGCGGCCGTTGCCATCGCTCGACTTAACTACTAGCAAGAGGGCGGACGATCGAAACGTTCATCGCGTGCCACAGATCTAGAGACCCTTTTTTTTGACGGCAGCTGGCTGTGCCCACGCACAGCCAGCTTTCGTCAAAAGCCAGCTGCCATTAAAATATTTTTACAAAAAATTACTGTTAACATACTTGATTGAAGAAAGCCAGAATGTTGGTTGCAAAGTTTTTTTTAAACATTTTACAATTGCTGTTGTTGTTGCTAATGCCCTCTGGCAACCCGCGGGGCGGTGCCAGATTCCTCAATAGGCTGGCGATGGGCGGAAGGGGCTGCTTCCATTTTAATGAGCCCCAGTGGGAGGAACTCCGACTCAGCTTGGGGTCCCCTAATTTTGAACCAATTCCAGAGGAGGGACCCACCCCCTGAAATCGGCACCCCCAGAGGTATCGTTTAACAATTTGGATGACATTGAAGCCACGACGGATTTTACGTGCACCAGCTCCCATTAGGGCACACGGTCCCACAGCAGTCGAGCCGAGAGGAAGTTGACCCTCCCAAGCACTGGCCAATCCGGATGCTGCTTCACTTTTCGTGTTCTTATGGCAACGGAGTTTAGTGCCCAGACCACTGCGGGTTTTACAATACTGCGTGTTTTATTGTACTAAAGTATAGTACATGTTAAAAAGACGTATATTTTCATTTTTAAATTGAATAAAATAGTCATAATAAAGCTACCATAAATCAAAGAACCTGTTCTCAAAAGAACAGGAAAAAGAACTGTTCTTTAAAAAAGAACGGGAACGGTGAACAACTGTTCTTTGAAAATAACGGTTTTCCCCACCTCTACTAATCAGATTGAAACATGGAGTGTCAACTGAAACTACATTTTAAGTTGATTGGTTGGAGGTTACGTGTTCGCTGAAAAATGACGTCACACGGACACCGTCCATTTAAAAAAAATCAACTCTTCTGGTAATACCATCTAACAAATATCGATTCAAGAGCTTATATGCCTCGTTAGAGCTCCTATTTTATTTTATGAAAACTATAAAATTTAAGGACTATTGAATTTTCACGAGGAAAAGGAAAAAGATCACAAACGAGCTGGCATTTGAAATAGCTATTTAAAAGCCATATTTTATGCGTGTACATACATTACAATCAGTGAGTGAAAAATCAATCATCCCCTGCTTTCCTACCCTTAGGGTTGAAATTTTTTTTCCAAATCTATATCCCAGACAGCACAGCAAACTTGCATCAAACTTGCAGGAAGCTTGATTTATCAAGTCAATAAGCTTGAATTAAGCTTGAAAATTCCAAGCGTGTAAGCTTGATGCAAGCTTGAATCAAGTGTTCTAGTTTACACTTGCCCAGCTTGCATTAAGCTTGACATTTCAAGCTTAAAAAATTTTCCAAAAAGAAAATTTTTTAAATAAACGGGGCGCCCGCTGGCTAACGCGCCCCACATAACTTATTTTTCCGCGCATTTCCCCCCTCTACGCTGAAATTTCAATTTAATTTAATCTGTTTCCATCGAGTGTCCGTCGCTGGAATAGAACCCGAGCTCTTTGGCTTCGCAGTCGAGCACGCTATCCATTCCGCCACCGGAGCCTTGTGCAGCTATGACTAAAGTTTGAAGTGACTTACCATGCTGTTTTCTCGCCAGATTGATAAGTGGGCGATGTGTTATTTGTTTCTTTTATTTTTCCATGGGATGCATCAAAATTAAAATAATGCATCAAAATAAATTAAATTAAAATCAAAATTAAAATAAAAAAAAACACGTTTTAAAAGTTTCAGTACCGCAACACTCATGAAGCAATATTGCTGGCCAAAATCGAGACAAACGACTGATTTTGAAATCAATTTCGTAGTATAATTGTATTTTATTTTGAAGAATTTCCATATTTGGAAATATAGAATGGGTTTACTTAACACAAATTTTGTGTTAAGTAATCTGAAATGAAAGAAACAGATAGTTAAACGTTACTTCGAAATGCTATATCACAGTTGCTAACATGTATGGAATACAAATAATTTAGTCATTTTTGTAAATATTTCTTAAAATAACAAATAATTGAAAAATTTTGCTATTTTTTAACGCTAAAAATTCTCTTTACAAATGTGGTTATTTTCCTACATATTGGTATGCTATATCGATATAGAGCATTTCGAAGAATTAAAAATAAGTTTAATTTATACAAATGTAAATTTGAATTATTTTCATTGTTCATACTTTATAATTAAAAAAATTATTTAACTTCTGAATTTTTTTTTTATCTTTTTTAATTTTATTTTAAAATTACAAAAGTGTAAGATGTAAGATTTTTGGGCCCTAAAATCTGTAGGCCCTGGGCAGTTGCCCCGTTTGCCCTGCCGGTAATATGGCACTGGTAATATAAAATAAAACACATCTTTTACGAACTTTCAGCAAATTTGAGGACGCAAGACAATTAATGTCCATTCTCTTTCACAGATGGCGCCATCAACGCTCCTTTAAAAAGGAAAAATCACGCGAGTATCAATTTTCAAGCTTAAAACAAGCCGTATTTAAGCTTTACAATTCAACTTGACTCCTGCAAGCTTGCTGCCAACTTAGAATGAGTTGAACTGTCAAGCTTGCATTAATGCGTCAAATTCAAAGAAATGTCAAACTTGATTTAAGCTTATGTGCTGTCTGGGATGCTATATCACAGTTGCTAACATGTATGGAATACAAACACTTTAGTCATTTTTGTAAATATTTCTTAAAATAACAAATAATTGAAAAATTTTGCTATTTTTTAACGCTAAAAATTCTCTTTACAAATGTGGTTATTTTCCTACATATTGGTATGCTATATCGATATAGAGCATTTCGAAGAATTAAAAATAAGTTTAATTTATACAAATGTAAATTTGAATTATTTTCATTGTTCATACTTTATAATTAAAAAAATTATTTAACTTCTGAATTTTTTTTTTATCTTTTGTAATTTTATTTTAAAATTACAAAAGTGTAAGATGTAAGATTTTTGGGCCCTAAAATCTGTAGGCCCTGGGCAGTTGCCCCGTTTGCCCTGCCGGTAATATGGCACTGGTAATATAAAATAAAACACATCTTTTACGAACTTTCAGCAAATTTGAGGACGCAAGACAATTAATGCCCATTCTCTTTCACAGATGGCGCCATCAACGCTCCTTTAAAAAGGAAAAATCACGCGAGTATCAATTTTCAAGCTTAAAACAAGCTGTATTTAAGCTTTACAATTCAACTTGACTCCTGCAAGCTTGCTGCCAACTTAGAATGAGTTGAACTGTCAAGCTTGCATTAATGCGTCAAATTCAAAGAAATGTCAAACTTGATTTAAGCTTATGTGCTGTCTGGGATGGGTATCCCTTTCCAATAAAAAAAAATAATTATCAAAATCGGATTACTCTGTAAAAAGTTATGCGTGGTCATACATAAAAAAAATATATATATATACACGCGTCGACTTGAGAACCTCCTCCGTTTTTCGTCGGTTAATAATCAGAACAAACGGTACAATAATTAGCTATTAAATTAAATGAAGTTTTTAATTTCTTTCACAAACGAAAGCAAAATCTTTTTACTTTTGGCGTGTAAAAAATAATTAAAACAACCTATAAGAAGTTATCAATATTATATACCTTTATAAAAGAAACTCCAAGTCTTAAACACATCTTCTTCTAAGATTACGATAATTATTTATTTGGAATAAAACATAAGCTACATTAAACCACTTTTACTGAAATCATAATATTACTTATTTGGAAAAGAAATTTAAAGTATACAGTCACTTCTGCTAAAATCTTATTTATTTATAAAAGAAACTTAATATTTGAAGTTTCTTCTAGCTTATCAAATTATTAAATTATTTATTCTATTCAAAAAACGGGACATTTGGCGTCCCGCACACACCTTTCGCGGGACACGGGACGTCCAGTTTCTCGCGGGATGGTCGGTAGCCCAACTTGTATGGAACGTAACCACACAGCAATGCGGAGTCGGAAACGTCGTCTTCACGTACCTGTTAACTGTGTAGTTCGAAAAAAATCATGTGAATTCGGTACATAAGTGTAAATAAACTAATTGCGCCTGGCACTTCTAAATTTTGAAACTGTCTCTTTACAAGCTGTACTACACACTGAAATAATCGATAAACCTGTATCAGTTTCAAAATTTTTAGAAAAAATTCTTAAAAATAGGAAATTTTCTCAAAACGTGTCACTCTTTGAAAAATCTTGCAGCTCACATCCATGTTTAAGAATTTTTTCTGAAAATTTCACAAAAGGCACAGCTTTTTCGCTTATTATAGTGTGTAAAGCAGCTTATGAGGAACCTCCTGGAATTTTTTGGAGACCATGGTGCTATTAGTTTATTTCAATTTGTGTCAAGACTAAAAAAAGAGGGTTTTTTCCTTCGAACTACAGCCTTAATATAATAATCACTTTGGAATAACAATGAACTTTTCGACCGTGGTTTGTCAATACTATTGGATCTTTTACAGGAAGCACTTTACTAAAATTGATTATGATTATTAAAGGGGGGATTATATATTGAGTACTTGATTGATTATCAAAGTGATTATTAACAGGTAAATGAAAACACCTTTCCGACCATATATTTTTTATGGAATTCTGAACCGCCTTGGTTCCCTCAACTACCCTTTACCTATATTTTCCAAGAATTCTGAATCGCCCTATATATAACTCAAATAGGGTTATGTTGGAAAGTGTTTTAAAAACGATGTGTTCGGCATGAATATATTTGGCCCTCTGTTTCTGCTGTTATTTTTTCCTGCTGGTATGTCATATTTGCAGTAATATACTTTGTGTTTTACTTATTAATTCAATTTTTAACTTAAGCAACACTTCATGCTCCCCTTCCCATGAGCTTGCTACCACTCCAAATTGGTATGTCGATTTTTCAGTGCTTTTTCTATTATTTTGATTTCTTATTGCTTTCCTTTTTTATAGTAGGATAGAGCCTAAAACGTGTGGAGTGAATATCGCTTTTGATATGCCACACAACCGAAATCCTACTAATTTGTTTCTCTTATAATCTACTGGTTATGGCTCCTGACGATGGTGCCAGTGGTTATAATTTCCGTTCCATTCTATTCTCACATTGTTTAATTGTACTTTAATTGGCTCAGCATCTGTTTTTTTTTTCACTTAAGGTTTGTAATTCTTGCACCTACTGTTATATATTTTTCCATGCGGGGTATGTCATATTTGCAGTATACTTCGTGTGTTTTACTTATTAGTTATATATATAAAACTATGCTGTTCGAGCCTCGTCAGGGGGAGACCCCCCTGAACCCCCCCTAATTTTTTAGTTTCATTATTGCCATATTAAAACGATATTCATTGTCATTTTATGTCTCATCTTTCGCGTATTTCGTCTGGTAACCCTATGTTGAAATTTTTATGATTGTAACCTATTTATAGAAAAATACATGGGATGCATATTCTACAGCTCACGAAATATTGTAACAATAGATTAAAACTGTTGTGAACTAATAGTATTTAAATATATGTAAAAATTACATGGGATGCCTATTCTACAGAGCTTACGAAATATTGTAACAATAGATTAAAGCTGTTGTGAACTAATAGTACTTAAATATATGTAAAATTATGTCGCATTTTTGGGACATATTTTTGCGACAATTTTCAATAAAGGGGGTGAGAGGTAAAATCACATAGTCATTAATATATATATATATATACTAGCTGAAGTACCCGTCCTTGACGGGTTAGTGGATGCAAATTTCCAAAAAGCAAGAACTTTCGTCAGCATTGTAGGAGTACACAGAATGGATGTAGTATGTTGCCAAAGTAAAGAAAGCGAAGTTATAATTTTTATGTATTGTTAAAATATTACAGGTTAAGAGAGTCACTAAGTAATATCATTTCATTCCCTTTAGTCGTAATTATGGGATGCGCGAACGAATATTTACTAATATAGAAATAATTTTGGCAAAATCTCAAAATCTAATCAACATCTTTGAAAAATTGGAAGCCTAGAATTTAAGTTGAGTGACAACCTATCCTGTCACCCAATTTCTTTTCATTCCCTGCAGTCTTTATTTCGTGATGCTGGAACAAAGTTTCAGCATTTTAAAACGATTTTCGCAAAATCTCCAAATGTAATCAAAATATTTTAAAAATTCAACGCCTATAAATTAAGATTAGCAACTACCTATCATATGACTAAATTTCGTATCATTCGTATTAGTTGTTATTACGTGATGTTTGAAGAAATATAAACGTATTTTGAGAGAATTTTCACAAAATCTCAAAATCTAATAAAAATGTTAAAAAAATTGGACTCCTATAGTTTATGTTGAGCAACCATCTATCCTGTGACCAAATTTCATATCATTCGCTTTAGTCGCTATTACGTAATGCGGGAACAAAGATTCACTCAGTTTTAAACGATTTTCGCAAAATCTCGAAATCGGATCGATTTTTTAAAATTAGATGCTTATAGTTTAAGGTGAGTGACCACCTTTCATTTCACCAAATATCATTTTTTCACCTTTGCAGTTATTACGTGATGTGCGAACACAAATTGACGCAGTTTGAAACGATTTTCGCAAAATCTGAAAATCTAATGAAATTTTTTAAAAATTCGACGCCTATGTTTTAAGTTGAGTGACCACCTATCATGACACCCAATTTCATATCATACGCTTCAGTCGTTTTTACGTGATGCTCGAACACAAATTTACGCAGTTTGACAGGATTTTCGCAAAATCTCAAAATCCAATCAAGATTTTGTAAAAATTGGACGCCTATGTTTTAAGTTGAGTGACCACCTATCATGACACCCAATTTTGTATCATTCGCTTCAGTCGTTTTTACGTGATGCTTAAACACAAATTTACGCAGTTTGAAACGATTTTCGCAAAATCACAAAATCCAATCAAGATTTTGTAAAAATTGGACGCCTATGTTTTAAGTTGAGTGACCACCTATCATGACACCCAATTTTGTATCATTCGCTTCAGTCGTTTTTACGTGATGCTTGAACACAAATTTACGCAGTTTGAAACGATTTTCGCAAAATCTCAAAATCCAATCAAGATTTTTTAAAAATTCGACGCCTATGTTTTAAGTTGAGTGACCACCTATCATGACACCCAATTTCATATCATTTGCTTCAGTCGTTTTTACGTGATGCTTGAACACAAATTTACGCAGTTTGAAACGATTTTCGCAAAATCTGAAAATCTAATCAAGATTTTTTTTTAATTCGGCGCCTATGTTTTAAGTTGAGTGACCACCTATCATGACACCCAATTTCATATTATTCGCTTAAACAGAAAAAGCGTCACGGACAGAATGACAGAACGACAGAACGAGAGAAAGACAGAACGACAGAATGACAGACAGACAAACTTTTTTTTGAAGGTCGCATCGGATTCCCGTGTGCTTGAAACGGATAGAAATCACAAAATTTTTGAATTCCAAGAAATGTACAGACAAAAGTCTAATTTTATTTATATAGATATATGTAATTTGTTCCGTGTAGAATGCTTTTAAGAAGAAACGTCTCTTCAATTTTAAATTATGACACCGTTTGGGACAGACATTTTACAATTCCAAGCACGAGCTTGCAGTGCTAATATCGATTGCCAGGAATGTTGTGAGTCATTTTCTGGGAGATGACGTCATTTCTGGGAAATTATTAAGATCAAGGACTAATGCTAGGAAATCATACGAATTATGTTTTCAAGGGAGCTAGATAAAGCGACCAGCTTTCTTTCTTTATTTATTTTTAATTACAGATATTGGGGTGATGAAGCTGGACAAAATATAAAACATTAATAATAATAATAATAATAGTTATAAGACAAGTATACAAATTTGAATGCATTTGAAATTTCCCTTATACACTTTTTAGATTTCCCTTATACGCTTTTTAGCGAGAGCTTTTTTAACGGTTTCTAACAGATTTTTAGTCTAAAGAATTATTTAAAAATTCACCAACTTAAAAGAACTTTAAAAATCTAAAATAATATAGCTTCCGTATTTACGAAATTTCAAGAAACAATTCAAATAAATCAGTGTTCCTTTACATATGAAATTATTATTTTTTTTCTTTTTCTTCATGCAGCTATTTTTTATTAAAATGAAAATACAATTAAAGGAAGAAAATCATAACACTCTTATGTACTACGCTGTTGTAAATGAGAAATTAAGAATTCCAAAATTTCACTAGCCTGAAATAATGAATGACTTAAAAGTCATTCGTAGGAGGTTACAAAAAAAAAAAAAAAAAAAAAAAATCTTGCGTTTTGAGCAGCATTCTTTTGTTAATAATATAATAATTTAAACATGAATATTTTAGAAAAATAAAATACTGTATTATAAAAGTAAACCTTTAAAATATTTCAAAAAGAAAACAGGAGATGATTAAGAAGTAATTTATTGTCCTGCAGTGGTTCAGTCAGTTTAAGCTCGGTTCCCATAAGAGCACCGAAAATGAAGCAGAGCTAGCCTTAGTTAGCGATTGGTAGGGTGACAACCTCTCTCAACTGGACCATACACGCTAAAGGGAACTGGTGCACGTAAAATCCGTCGTCGCTCCAATGTGCTTCCTGTTGAAAGGATACTTCTGGGGGTGCCAGTCCAGGTGCTAGTCTGTCAACTGGAATTGGTTCAAAATTAGGAGGCCGCGAGCTAAGTCGGCCTTCTTCCCCCGGGGGCATAATAACCAGGGAGCCGCTTAATTTCGCTCATCGACGTTCTAAATGGAGGATCTCTTCCCGGTTAGCCAGATGGTATTAGCAACAGCAACGCAATAAGGGTTGTTTATTAGTAGAAACTATTATTTTTATATTTATATTCAGAGTTTTAGGTGTGTGGGACCGAAAGTCTTTGGTGTTTGTTAGTAGTTTTTTAAGGAAAGCCAATATTCAGGCGTTCTTTCCCCCTGCGATGAGGACCTAAATTGTGAAAGGACTTTGATAAACGAATCTTCTAGAACTAACTTAAGCACAAAACCGTGAATCCTTCTGTTACTACTTACAGCAACAAAGACAAAATAAATAAAAACTTTTTAAAAAACACACATAAGATGTAATAGGTAAGTAGATACGCACGTTTCGACCAAAAATTGTTTTGGTCTTCGTCAGTCAAAGCCCTTCGTCACAAGGAACTGAAAAGAGATCTTATGTGTGTTTTTTTTACAAAGTTTTTCTTATTTATTTTATCGTTTAACACCAGTATTTTGAGTGTTTTTTCCAACAGTCAAAGACGTTTATCCCAGTAGTGTAGTCCAAGAGAAAAGAGGGGATGTTTAAATATGCGTGATTAGTTAAATATAACAGGGTGTCTACCAGGTCAAGAAAGTCACCAAAAAGAAAGGAAAAAGTCCAAATATTAAAAAAAAAAAAAGCCGCACAGTTATGCGAGCCGGCAGGTATCGGCTTTGTTAGGCAAATGGCCGCTTTTGCGATTATTAATTTGATGTTAAGAAATCCGCAATTTTACTTAAGTACACCCACAAAAATGCTATAACGCGTGTGTCTGTATGAACATTAATCAGAGCACAGTTAAATTAATGTTAAAGATACCCAGTATACAAAATATAGTACAATAAATGTACGATTCCTTTCATTTTTATGATAAACGTTTTATTTTAAAATTCGGTTATTGTTTTCAGTGTAAAAACTATTATTAAGTAATTCATTAGTATCTTAAAAAACTTAAAATTATGAAACTCACATAAATGTGCGTTAGTACCGTTACATCAGTATTAATAAAGTTGTATAAATGGTGTTTAACTGCACTTGAAAGTGCAATTTACGCTTAATCAGCACGAAACTTATGAAAGTATTAAAATAAGCGCCAGTTCATTAATGAAATTAAATTTTAGAAGTGCTCGGTCTCTGATTTAGTTTATAATCCTTAGTCCTAATCCCCCTCAATGGTTACATCACTCACTCCCTTCGAAGGTACGAGCCTTCGAAAGTGCATCTCTAACCAGAAGGCGTATTTTTTGCAAGAGTTTCAAATAAGAATTCTTTCGAATTTAAGCACTGAAAATTATAGTATAATACGTTACGCCTAATTATTCTTTAAAAAAGAAAAAAAAACTAATTTTTTTTTTCCCGTTGCGTGGTTTGACAGAAATAACTACCACACTTGGAGGTCTTTAAATAGTAGCACATTTTCCAAAGTTTAATTATTGACATCGCAACATTAGAAAAAAAAAAAGAAAAGAAAAAACACAAAATGGAATAATTAAATTTTTTTTTCTATTTACTTGCTCATTGCATTCCCCCCCCCCAAAGTTTAATTATTGACATCGCAACAAAAAAATAAAGAAAAGAAAAAAGCAGAAGATGAAATAATTAAATATATTTTTTTTCTATTTACTTGCTCATTACAATTTTTTTTCCATATACAAACACACTTTTTATACATCATAACGCTTTTTAAATACAAGTGATATACTTTCTCTAGTGACATGAAGTAAAAAAAAAAAAAAAATAATTAATTAATAAAGAATGGACTATAATTAATCAAATTTTTAAAATCTTGCTTCTAATTATACTTTATAGTTCTTTCACACACGTAAGATTTTTAATGACTACATAAAAGTATCATTAATCATTATGACCAAATTATTGTTTGGTCTCCTACAATAGCTGTGACATGCAAATAAACAGTCCCAGTGAAGCTTCTAGGAGGCATTGTGACAGAGGATAAAGCTTGGAAAAGAAAGAGAAATAGCTTAACAAAAAGTAACGATTCTTGCTTGTTTTCCCGGATCGCCAAATTATTGACTTTGCTTTATAAAGAAAAAGTCAATAAGTTGGAAATAGTATGAAAAGGACATTTTTTAACCAAAAGGTATCCTCAGTTGCCTAATCTTACATTTTAATAGCAAGTCTCCCTTTTAGGTTATTTTTACAGTGGGCTAAAAAAGAAGTGGGAGACTAGCTCCAACCCATTTCAACCAATGATGATAGAAAATTTATTTCAAATTAATTGTGTGTTTTCTTATCGATACCATACCCGGGGAAGGGGGGTTAATCCAGGGGTCCAAACATCCCCTCCCGTAAATTTTGATAGCAAAATGATATTGGTGAAGCCTCTCTCTGAAAATATCTGCTTTTTCCACCATTTGGACACCCCCCCCCAAATATATATATATATATATATATATATATTATATATCTTTTGCTGGGTATGATAGTGATTCCTGATTCTTATACATTTTATAAGCAACAATTTTGATTATATTTTGTATTTCAAAGTTAACTAGTTCTTTTTTTTTTCCTTTTGTAAAATCTTCAACATTTCAGTCCTTCAAAAGTTCATTACACCCACATTTGATTGCGCCAGCATCTGTTCATTAAATTAGCTTCCAGCAGAAAATTCGGATGTTTACCTCTTGCATTATTGCATGCATACGTGCCTCCCGAACATGTTTACCTTGTGTAACTGACGAACATCCATGAACCTATTCTCTTCAAATTCAATTAAATTGGTTTCGGTATAATCCAGCAGGATTAATTTTCATTTCGAATTATTCTGTAGATATTTCTAAATCCAAGGACTCCCGTGCAGAACCTTGAATTCGAAAGCAGCAGGTTATTGACCAGCCGCCAACAAATCCCTAAACGGAAGAGACGTGTTTAAAGGTAAATAGGTCAGTGAGAATGAGTCAGGTTTTTTAATGTTTTTGTTATTGGAATCGACGTAAACAGACAGACGATGACGTCAATATAGGATAGATCCGGTTAGGTTTATTGGCTTCATTAGTTTCCTTTTTTCCGCGCTGTTCCTTTTTCTTTAAATGATGCATCTTCTAGATATATGCCATGCTTGAAGAACACAAATGGGCTAAATATTTAGGTCCTAATTCTAATTGCATATCGCAAACGGATTTTCCTCGATAGTGAGCAAAATTTAAAATGAAAATGGAAATTATCCAGCATTCGCGGAGTCGTACATAGAGGGCAGCACTTACAGCATGATTTTGACATTTAGTACATACACAAAGATAAAAAAGAAAAGGCTCATCGCTCATGTACAAAAATTGAGAAAAGTCTCCCAAGTCTTTTAACCACAGTTGACAGTTTAAACTAAGTATCCACGTGAGTCATAGAATTGCAAAATGTGCCTTCTTCCTTCCACAGTGTTGCCCCCTGTGGCATGTAAAAAAGGAAAGGTCCAAGTGGTCTGAACCCTTCCCAATATTTTAAAACTGAAATGTTCGAATACACATTTCAACCCGGGTTTAGATTGTTGCAAAGATGGAAATACCTTTTCATTGAAAATAAATACTCAAAAAACTGGTGTTATAAGATAAAATAAATAAAAACTTTGTGAAAAAAACACACATAAAAGGTTACTTCAAGCAGAGGCGGCCCGAGGAACGTGCGGGGCCCCAAGCGAAGTGCAAGTGCGGGGCCTCTTCACTATCATGTCTTATGAGATAGCAATAAAATGGCCCAGGAGCGGGCCTCTATAAGCGCGGGCCTTAGGCGATCGCCTACATTCGCACCCCCCTTGGGCCGGCCCTGCTTCAAGGCGTAACGATCGTTTCGACCGAAAATTCGTTCGGTCTTCTTCAGACAAACCCTTCCGTCCTTTTCCTCCTTTCAGACAAACGGAAGGGTTTGTCTGAAGAAGACCGAACGAATTTTCGGGCGAAACGATCGTTACGCCTTGAAGTAACCTTTTATGTGTGTTTTTTTTGACAAAGATTTTATTTATTTTACCTTTTCATTGTCCGGCGTTGCTTCCTACCATTGGCATCTAAACGCCTCGCTTAACTTAAAATAGCGTTGTCGCGCATCAAAAAAGGAGAACATAAGAAATGCTATGTTAAGTACATTCTTTTAGTTTGTATACAAAAAAAGCCTCCGCCGGGCCGGAATTTTGGGGAAAAAAAAACTTGACCTGATTCAAGTCCAATGTTACCATTACATAAATAAAACAAAAGGTTGTCGTCTAAAAATAAAAATAATTTACACGAAATGCTCAGTTTAATATTTAAATCCTCCATAGTTCAGCAGAAAATAACTATTTATTTTGATCTCGTGCAAAATGTCAAATTTCGCAATCTTGAAGTAATATTTAGATTCACACAAAGTGATTTTACCTCGATAAACTCTCCAGAAAAATTTACATAAAACCAATCTTATGTAAATTTTAATTATGACATTTTTGAATACCGTAAGAGAAATCCCAGTTAGTTTTCTAATATAGTAACAGTAGGTTTCCATTTCGCAAGGGGGGGAGGGTGTTATCTGGTATTTTTAATCTAGTTTTTACTGTATGTTATATAATGTTTTAAAATAGCTGTTTCTGAATAATTGCTTTACATTTTCGAAGGGGCCCGGGCCCCTTGCCCCTAAGGCTGGAAAAAAAAATCTTACGTTCCTTCATAATTGTCCTAAGTAATCCTACGTTAAAAATCTTCAGAATTACAGTGAAATCTCTCTGAGCGGCCACCCCGCCGTACCGAGAATATTTGGCCGCTCTGGGGGTTTTATAGGTAATTGCTATAATGTGTCATATAAACAAATCTGACACATATTCCTTTTTTTAAATGAAATTTAAAACTTATCTAAAGACAAAATAGTACTTTATTTGTCTGTTTGAAGTTTTAACTTTTCTCTGAAACAACCATTTTTTCAAGTTCGATTTTTACTTTAAAAAGCAGATCTCTAACCGATTCGTTTGTAACTGCTTCGGAATTTTCGATAATTTCATCGATTTTCCTTGAAGTCACTTGTGTTGAAAGTTTAGCTTGCTCGCCATTACAACTATCCGGAAATTCCTCGCCAGGGTCTATGAGCCGAAAAATCTCTGCCATAAAAAATTGCCAGTTTTGAGGGGCAGCCGCCCGGAGAGATTTCACTGTATTACTAGTGCTAAAGTGACCAACCGTTCCGTATCATACATGGACAATTCCATATTTTGAGGTTCTGTCCCGTTTTTTTTCATCCCTGTGATCACCGCTAGAAAACAGCCGTTCTATAAGCCATTAGAGATGAGTTCGGGCTCATTTTTCGAAGCCCGAGCCCGAAGACTTTTAATCCGAGCCCGCCCGAGCAATATTATTTAAGTCGGAACCCGAGCCCGCAATTTCAGGTAAAGATAAATAAAGCTCAATTACTTCATTCATAGAATATCATATATTTTGCCGTTTGTGGAAATTAAAGGCATATATAGTTGCAAACTCTTGGTGTACTTTCTAATTCTTTATATCCATATTTATCAAATAATAACAATAATGTTTCAATTTTTATTGAAAATTCTGTTGTGTAGTCATATCAGTGTTAAACATTCGTATGTACTTAGATACAGAAAAATACAAGTTATAAATCTCATATTGTGACACCGAAAAATGTTATATTTAAAACACTTCCAGAAAAGAGATTTTGCATAATAAATTAAGAAATTTTCAAATAAGACTTACGTCGATAGGAAAAAATTAATTTAAAAAAATATTTTATGATAAGATGTGAATACATACACTAACTAAGAAAGACCAGTAAATAATTAGGTCAAAATTTGTAATTAACAGCATTTTAACACACATACGCAAATGAAATAGCACAACACACCATTTAGTAAATTATATGAAAAAGCTAGCTTTTTACCCATCAATTATTTTGTTGCAAGTCCTAGCATCACATCAACGTTTATTTTTCCGATTAATCGCTTTTTAAAATCTGTTTCAAGGAGTATGCTAAATAAAGGAGACATTTTTCACGAGCCCGAGCCCGAACGCAGTCGTGAATTACAGGGCCCGAGCCCGGGCCCATGGATACGGATACGGATTAATGCAATTTCGTGGGTGGGAGCGGTTAGTTGGAAGATTGACATTCACACCTTTTATGACAGTATATATAAAACAGGACATTTTATCAGAGTTTTCATTGAAGAAAAAAAATGGGTGAGAATTTCTCACCCTTTCCCGCAAACTGAGTGAGATTTCATAAAATGCTTGAGAAGTTTTCACTTATAGATTTGGGTTGGGTAAATATCCAGTGGGTAGGGTATTTATTCCTGTGCTGGGTAAATACCCAAAATTAAGGTAGTTATGATTTTTAGCTATTTTTATTGAGTGTAACTGGACCTCCAAATCTAAATCAAGCGCAGTTACATGCAATAAAAGTTACCCAGGATCAGAATGTTCCCAGGAACCCCCAGGCCCCTGCTTTTTTTTTTTCTTTCATAGACTTTATAGTTCTTGAGAATCCACTTTTACACTCTGTGTTCTTCATCATTATTTTTTTTTTCTTTGAGAAACCGATTTGTAGGGTGCGCGAATTTCTCACAGTAATAATTTTTTAATGCGAGAAAAAAAAAAAAAAGCGAGATTCTCGCGCTCTAGTGAAAACACTGTTTTATACTAATTTTTGTTTTTCTAGGCGGTCATGGGCGCCGGCAGAATATTTTCCAGGGGAGGGGGGGGGCAAAGACTACTTCAACGTATGGTTACCATGTTGGAAAGAGCAAAAAAGCAAGGGAAAACACTGCATACAAAAATCCAGGTGGGGGGAGGCATTACCCCCCCCCCTTGCCCTATGCTGCCCATGGGGGCGGTCGCTCCGTTCTATGTTAAAAATTTCGATTTTGGGGATCACCTACTTTATTTATTTACTTTTTTAACTTGCAAAGAGCCGCGTAAAATGTAATGTGTGCAGGTAAATTAAGTGTGTGTGTGATTGGCAATGTTATAATCTACTGACTATAGATTTGCATTAAAAATTAATTCGAAATTTTAACAGCTACTTACTTTTATATATTCCATTCCCTCCCCTCCCCCCGCCTTACATGTGTCCCATATTTGAACTTCAGAAATATGGTTATTTTATTACTACACGAGCTTCTAAATCAGGGGTTCCTAACATTTTTACTACTTACACCTCCTTGAAATTTTTATTTTTAGATAGAGGATAGAGCCCCTAATTTTTTTAATATATAAAAAACCCTTCATTTAGAATCTAAATTAAAATACTTGTAAATAGCTTATAATATTTGCTAACCATTATTATGAATACATTTGTTGAAAAGTAAAAGCTACAATCTGTGAGAAGTGAGAATATGTCAATTACAAACCCAAAATAAATAAGCTATAAGCTCATTTAAAGAAATTATTGTATCTCAGATCTCAACCAGGGTTGCCAGATCAAAATTCCTGAAAATAGCCAAACGGCTTCTTAAAATTAGCCAAAAATAGCCACTTTGATTACAGCGCCATCTTTTGAATTTTCGAGAAAACTTTTAAAAAGTTTAGAATGTAGCATAGATGTTCTTCACAAGCGCATTTTTGTGGTTAAATTAATAACAATAATAATAAAGATTAGTAGATTAGATCGCAAAAATAAAGAGTTATTACTCAGAAAATTTTTAGCGCTAGAAACAAGCAAGGACCGTGCACAAGGCCCCAAGACAATATGCACTATACAGTATACTTTCAACGCACGAGACCAGAATGATAAATCAGGTAGAATGCATCGATTAGGAGACACTTTCCTTATGTAAGAGCGGAATGATAAATCGAATTGAATGCATTGATTAGGAAACACTTTACAACGTTTGAGAGGGCTTCACCCCCCCCCCCCCGGAAGAAAATCGAAATAATTATTCATTTGCTTGCTAAATTTACTCTCGTTATTAACTGAATAACAAATTACATTTTTACATTCTCAGAAGTTATTAACATTTATTAAATGATGCATTTTTATGAAGAGTATATATTCGCCAACAATCACAGAATCCAGCTATAATTAGCCAAAAAACAAGTGGCTAAAATTTTGTTTTTCTTTTTAGCCAGTAGCCTCAGAATTTAGCCATAATTAGCCAAAAAACGAGTGGCTAAACAAAAATTTTTCTTTTTAGCCAGCAGCTTCTGAAATTAGCCAAAATGGCTAAAATTAGCCACATCTGGCAACCCTGATCTCAACCTAGAGTCAGAGACATCTAGTGGAGCAAAATACATCTAATTCACTTCTTAATACTGATTTTATACATCCAATTATAGAAGAATGAAATATTCGGCAATCGCAAATGCACATTTAATAAAAATTGTTTCAGCAATCATAAATTTTAAACTTAATTATTATTTTCATGTCTTACTCATGTCATTAAACTTAATGATTATTTTATTGTCTCATCAATAATTAATTAAATTTAATGATAAATTTGAGTTTTTCATTTGCGCTTAAATGGTGAAAAAGCATTTAAAATTTGTGACAATGTGGTAAAAGAGAAACTATTTAAAATAATTGTGTGTGTGTGTGTGTGGGGGGGGGGGGAAATATATATATAGTTAAGGGTGGCAGGGCCCCTGACCAAATCTAAATAAATTTTATAATAGAACTCAGATAGCATGAATATTTTTAATCCAAGCTGTTTTTTAAATGTTACAGTTTACAGATTTACATTAATAAAATGTACAGTATAGCAAAATATATAATTGCACAAAAAAATTAAAGGGCATCAAAATTTAATAAACTTTTATTATATATATATATATATAGAGAGAGAGAGAGAGAGAGGAGGAGGTTGAACCTATGCATTTACATTTTTTCTAGAAAAATAACCATACTCTTGCAAAAAATTTGTCAGAAATAGCGTCAAATAAAGGAATTTTAAGGATGCTCTTTGAGAAAATATAGAAATTTTCAACAGCTTTTTAAAAAATCAAAGAACACCAAGATTAAAAAAAGAATGTCACTTCACAACTGTACTATACAATCAACCTATAACAAATATAAAATATCAGAGAAAACAATAATTCATTACCAAAAAAATTTGCCTATTAATTGCAGTTTCATGGTGGCTAACGGAAATTAGTTCTGAGAGAAATAAACTGCGACACATGCCTGCAAGAATTTTAATACTCACAGAACAGAAAAGAGGCAATAATAATAATAATAAAAACTTTTTCTGAGTTTAATGTAACAAAAATAGAATGGGAGAAGCTACGTAAAAATATGATCAGTTACTCACATGAAAAGTCACACCAAAATGCTGTAATTGTAATGTCACTAGTAAGAATGCATCTTGCATGCATCAAATGAAGGCATTAGCAGATACTGACGAGAGGCCTAGGGGCACATCCTCCTGCCCCTCCGAATGAACTAAGTTTAGACTATAAAAGATTGACTTACTCTGTAAATTGTAGAATCGCCCTTGCAGGCCCACCCAACTTAATTCACTAGGTTCATTCTTTTATAAAAAAAAGAATTCTGTACTATTTAATTGCATACCCAGGAATAAAAAAAACAAACTTTAATATATTGTCACATATAACAACATAAATAATCTACCTCTCTCAATGACGTTGTAATAAAGTTCTACTGTATATGCGCTATCTTTTATTAGTTTTTTTAACAACTTATTTTGTGTGTAAGTTTCTTTTGAAAACTTTTAATTCTTTAATTCAGTGATAATTCTCTATTTTAATTCAGTGATAATTCTCTATCTTTAAGATATGTTCATCCCCCCCCCTTCAACTTTAGTGGTGGGGTATTCCTTTCCATGTGTGCACTTTTTGCACCATCTTTTGAATTGCCATATCAGTTTCCTTAATTAAATACAATGGCTGAAATCCATTTAGAATATTCTTGCAGCTCTCTTTTATATGGGCTTTAATATTGATATCTATGTAGCAACCACGGAGATATACTACAGGAGTGAACACTCTCCATACCTGCTTGCTGGGATTTGTGGTACCCAAACTAACAAGGAGGAGGCACGGCTTCAGGGAAAAGGATTTCAATGATCTTTGGCACAGTGGCAGTATACCATGTGAATATACTGAGTGTAAAGTACTAAGATGCTATATTCAAATGCAGACAAGAAAAATTAATATTTATTTTCGAACCATTTCACCAAAACTTATATTCAAAGTTACGTGAAGACGTGATTGAGCAGCGTGACGAAATGAGTAGAACAGTGGTCTTCTACTCTGGCATCCCAGGTTCGAATCTCGTGCAGCGCAAACATTTCCTGCCCTCTCTTTTTCTTAAAAATACATACATACTGGTAATTCACTCATTTTTTATTCAAGTAAATAATTTACTTATTTTTTTATTCATTTATTTATTTTTACTACCTACTTATTGATTGTTTTATTATTATTTAAATTTTATTTATACTTGTAAAATCTTTACTTCATCTGTCCTTGGAATCAGAATTTTACACATTCAAAATAATTCACTTTTGACATTCGCAAAACTCAATATTTATTTAAGCTACATTTCTTTTTGTCACAATCATAAGACAGACTTTTTATCTAATTTTCACCTGTTCGTAATGCCAGAGCAACAGCATTACTTATTTTTATCATCTGTCCTCTGTTGATGGGTTGTCAAATTTAAAATATCAGATTTTAAAATTTCGAATAGATGTATTTAAGCAGTGAAACTTATTTTAAAGAATTATATTACAGTTAAAAATATGCCATTAAGCCAAGCTAGTTCTTATTGTTATGATGAAAAACTACTGATAGTTCTACGTACAGTGATGTTTTGAAGCAGTGACTAAAAAATGGAGTAGCATACTACAAAAGTTCACTTCTCAAAATAATAATAATAATAATTGCAATGACAGCTTCTGATGCACTATGTGAAGAAGTTATGATGATAGGCACAGTATTGTACAATAATACATTGGATGTGTTGAGTGAAAAGAAGTTTGTAATTGATGAGAAATTGATCCATGCTCAGGAAGAGTGAATAGAAGAAAATTTTGAGTCGGTTAAAGATAACTCGTCTGATGACTATGTACCAGATGGGAAAAAAGAAATAAATTCAAATAGTTGTAAGTATATTATTGATTATAGTTATTATATTCAAATAATCATAACTATAATCAATTGTAAAAATAGACTTTAAATAGTAGAAATAAAATTTTAAAAATACAAATAAGTAATATAAAAAAATCAATAAGTATTAAAAATAAATAAATGAAAAGAAAATAAATATTTACTGAACTAAAAAATGAATTAACAGTATTGATGTATTAAAAAAAAAGAGAGAGAGCAGAAAGAAATGTTTGTGCCGCAAGAGATTTGTACCTGGGAAGCCAGAGTAGAAATCCACCGTTCTACCCATTTTGCCATGACGCTCAATCACGTTTGCGCGTAACTTATATTTAAGGTTTAAGTGAAGCAACTTGAAAATAAATACTAATTTTTCTTGCTGTATTTGAGTACTGTGTCTTAGTATCTTACAAGTAGTAAATTCACATGATGTATTACCATTGTGCCAAAGATCATCCAAATCCATTTCCCTGAAGCCGTGCCTCCTCCTTGTTAAGTTTCAAATATGTAAATGTTGGAAATTTAGTAACATGCAGTGATCCTGGCGGTTAAAGAATAAAACATTTCCTGTACTGACTACTAATTAGTTTTACATGTTTTAATTTTCCCAACCTAGCATTTGAATGAGATTATGAATGCAAGCACTAAATTTCAATTATTTCTTTCACTTTTGCTTGTGTGTGGTTGCCTTAGTAACAAAAGAATAAAAAAAGGAAAAATATATGTTCTATCTTGAGATGATTAAAATACTGAGTTTATATTTGTTAATGAGTGCATATATCGTGGCTGACGAAAAAGAACATTTTGTCTGCCATAGTGTATATTTATGGCAGAAATGGCTTCGAGTTCATTGCAGAGTTTTTTAAGTAACATAAATTTAATAATTTAATTGGAAATTTAAAGCTCTATTAAAATTTATCGATGCATGAAATAAATGTAAATACTGTTTATTTGAATGTGAACATCAGTATAAATAAACACTTTTTAAATATTGTCTTCTCTTTGATGTCTACACCAGCAGTTACCAATTGAGATGTAGCGCAATTATTTGCAACAATAGCATTATCCTACTTTCTAAGGGAAGTGTACCTTCCTAAAGGTTTAACTTCACGGTAGCAACAGAAGAAGCTAAATAATTTCATCATCAAACTTCAATGAGTCAAGATTTAAGTTATAAATCTTTCCATTAGAGGAAGCGGATTGTACTATCCCATTTTTTAAAGAAGGATTTCAAGGAACTAAAAACATTTTTTTCTAAAGGCTGAAGTAGTAGAAGTTTCATTCAATAACCTAGAGATTCACAAGACTAGCAAAGATTGAGACAAGTTTGCCTGCTGATAAAAAATAATTAAATAAAAAAATCTGTTGTTGTTAAAGGAAGGTTAAAACTGTTTAATACTTGTATTCTGTTTCACACACAAGCATACAAAAAGGGGTGGGTGAATGAGGTAGAATTTACTAGAAAAAAGTCTAGGCTTCTAATGCTAAGAAAGTAATATAAGTAAAAGACTCAAATTTGAAAAATTGACAAAGATAATTTATTATATTACAAATTAAATTATAGTCTCTACATTATTTCATTTTTAACTCATCTAAAACAGCAAGTAAATAGGAGTTATGTCCAAGCTTTTCAATTTCTTGTCTCGCTCTGAAATGAAAATTACATGTTAGATCAAAAAGAAATATTATATACTAAAACAATGTCATATTTATGTTAATATCAGCTTAACATTGGGCTGGTAGCATGGAGATGACAGCCGATATGTGCATTTTGAACCCTAGTTATGATACTTTAAAACAACAAAAACTTTTTGATTGTCTACCTTTAATTCTATATGAGAACATAGTTTCCCCCTTAACACAGAGTATGCATAAGTTACAAGGCCTTGAACTGGTACAATTTTTTGGGACCCTAACTCTGAAATAGTTCATGAGTAGGAGAGTAGTGGTGTGCAGTCTATCTTACTGTGAAGTAGGGATGCCACGGATATCCTGCCAACATACTGCATCTGGCCAATATGCCAGATAATTGGCAGTAGCCGGATATTGCAAATATCTGGCAGTACATCCGGCTTCAAGTTATGTACCAAGAAATAACATATAAATTAATAAATGAATAAATTCTAATAACTGCAATAATAAAAAATCAGAAAAACAAAAGTTTCATGAAAATATCTTGCTTTTAAAACTTTTCAGAATATATAGCATGTATAGAAAAAAAAAGCACTTAATATATATATATATATGTTACTGAGCTACACATTGCTTGGTTCTTGCATGTTCATTGGTACACAAAAAATTTAAACTTCACAGTACAGTAGACCCCGTCCATAACACGGAAGATATTTTGTTATGGGAATCCGTGTTATTAGGGTCCTGAGCTATACTCCACCTGGAGTGCGGACTCTACTTATAATCGCTGGAAAAATTATTTGCACTCCTCAGAAACACAATGATATTTAATGTTGCCATTCAAAAGTTATATTAATTAGGAGCTAAAGCATAATAAAATCAGAACATGTGTTTCAGCTGTATTTTGAATAATGTAAAACCTATTGGACACCTTGCGAATTTGCCACCCATGGCGATTTTTCATTATTTGGTGACTTGCGTACATGTAAAGTTAATAAAAGCTACGGAACAGATAGGATAGCTTGCCACCAATGGCGACTTTTCATTATTTGGCGATTTACACATGCTCACAACCTATAATTACTGTTCATTTAAGGTTACCGGAAAACCGTTATCCATATTTCCATTTACATAATCGTTTGCAGATTGGCGTACTTAGCAACATGAATTATACCATCTCGTCGCGCTAGCAAATATCCAAAGTGTACTATAACTGCTATAATGGCATAGTTAACGCCGCCAAATATTTCTACTCGTAGCAAATAATCCAGCTGGACCAAACCGGCTTTAAAATAATCTGCATTTTAATTATTTTTCATTTTACAGACATTATTCCTTCATTACACACATTTAAAAAAGACTAGTTATTCTGTTTTGGAAAAACGAATAATCGCTAATTCTAAACTCCTGTTGTCTAAGCGAACTTACTATTTGAAAATTGTCAACTTTGTGTAACACATTTTGAGTTACTTATTTCATATAGTTTTTATTTTGGCATAAAATGGGTGCATTTCTACTTCATGTTTGACAATTTTACGTGATACTACATACTTGGAAACGCTTTGTTGCAAAGGAATGAATGATTTTATGCTAAGTCTGGCAACCATTCTGTTTATTTTTTCAGTTTTTTATTAATATCTTCTAAAATAATTCGATTTTCGAAATTTAAGTCAGCTTATCAGGTTCCTCGGAATTTTTCGAATCTGTGGGCACCTTAGTCGAAACTTAAATCCCCACGGTTTAGGAGGAGATAGGCCAACAAGCTTTGACAGCGCCAGCGGCCTTTACTTTTTTTTAGAATAGAGAGAAACAGTATTTGTATCACTGTGTTTTGCACCACTGCATCACAATGTGTTTGAAGCATTGCAAACAAGTGCTTTTAAAATTAATATCCTCTTTATGCATTTGTAATTGTAAAAAATAAACCACTGGATTAAATTACAGAACATCAGCCAAGAATTTTTTTTTTTTTTTTTTTTTTTTGCCAACTTATGCCTTAATACTTACTGCTCCCAGATAACACCAGGATATACAGCTAGTAGTAATAATAATTGTTTCATAATATGCTCAAATTATGCTGTATACTAGGTTTATACTACAGAAAAAAAAATTCATTAGCAAAAAAGTCATAAGTGAAAAAAATGTTTAGTGAAATGCTAATATGGCAATTTACTACTAAAAGTTAATAATAATCACATTTTTTAAGTGGGTGAAAAACTATGAATAAAAACAAACACCAAGAACAAATAGAATTTTGATACAAGTTATTAACTTGTTTCAAGCTATTAAGTTTATTTTTCAGAACACTAGATTTAGAAATTGATTTTTTTTTCTTTTTTTTTTTTTTTTTAAACTGGTTCACTTTCCACAAGCTCCCCAAATTTTTTTTTTTCTCTCAGGGCTTTCAGTTTCTTCTGATTAAGATATTATTAACAAGGCAAAAGTTAATTATATTTTGATTGTCAATTCTAATGAACTTATTATTATTAATCTAATGAGATATTTATGCAATAAATGTTAATTTAAAGATAAAATGATTAAGTCAACTGAAAACTTACTGAGTATCCAACTCATTAAGTACTTTTCTTGTATATTCAAATGATCCCATTTTTTCCATTATATCTAGGGCATACTGTTTTATGTCTACATCTGTTGTTCTTTGTCGAACTATATCTTGATTCATTAAGGAATTTACTGATACAATACAAGGATTGATAATCAAATTTATACTAAAAATAAATTTATTGCATGAACAGCAGCAGATTCAAAGGAGGTGGGGCTCTAGGCATTAGTTATATACAAGAACTCAAGTTCGATTTTATTTTTCTTGCTCGAATCTGATTATTGAATTCTCTTCCAGATACTTATTCCCCTGCAACAATTTTTACATAGAAATAGCTCAAACTATTAGTTTAATAAAAAATAATTAAGAAAAAATTACAATAAAAGAAAGATTTACTGAAAGGTAGTTTGAAAATTAATTTTTAAACTATAGGATTTTCTTTCTAAAAGTGGTTGTAGTTGCAGCTATGGATACCTGTTAGAATGGTGGCTAGCTATGTGGTTACAGTTATATTTTCAAGAAGGGGACGAGTAAAATAAATGACTGCCCTGTGTAGGGGAGAGTGGGGTTGGATGGGATAACAGCAGAATTATTATAAACTGCTATAATTGGATACATGATATAAATGGTAGCACAGTGCTCATTTATCACACATAGTAATAACAATGAAAGTAAATTTTTAGTGTCTAGATTAAATAGTTAGTAAGAAATGAAATATTTGTTTTAGTTTAATATTACTCTTACATGGTGAAAAAACAATCTCATCAGTGGTGAAAAAGCAATCTCAATCAAACAATCATCTGTGAAATAATTAAAACTTTTTAAAATAATGCATATAACAGGTACTTATCACTCTGTTATCACGTTATCAATTCTTATCATCTGTACATGTTTTGACCAAAACATTTTCAAAATAAACCACTGGATTGTAAAAGGTTCTTTGTGAGTATGGTTCCACAGACAGTGTCACAGAAGATTGGGGTGAGGAATCCTGCTCACGATGGCTGAAAATTTTAAGGTTGAAACATGTACAGACATGTATGTGTACTTATTTTATGTGCATTATTTAATATGTTTTAATAATTTCATATTTTAAACACAGTTTCTCTTTGAGTATCTTTTGTTAATCTCATACAGTATTTATGATATTTAGTAAGAACATAGATAATTGTGTGCTAAGCCTATTTTTTGTTTTAGGTAACCAAGTGATGTTGGGGATGAATTGGACATGCTTTATTCAATTGTATTGTTTACCAATTTAAAACTTTACATAAGAATATAATAATAATAGAATTAAGACAATTCTTATACATATTCAATATTTCATAGCGAAAATCTTAGGACTGCAATTTACAGTCATGAAAGTAACACGAAAAAGTGTGCACTAGGTTTAGAAAATACCAGCTGGCCCAAATACCTCCATCACAACAACTTTGAAAATATCAGAAAATTAGTAAACTGTAAAAACAGACACTATGTATATCAAAAGAGGCAATCTAAATTTTAACAGAGAAAGGGTCAGTGAAAGACATCACACATGTACAAATTGATGAGGGATGGCACAATATACTTCGGTACAAGCACAGAGCAGTCAATGCCAGGGATATGGAAGAATTATAATGAAGTTATGAAAGCCTAGGGCACTGGGAATGACAAGAATCAAACCGCTCTTGTCTTTCCATGTCAATCCGAGTCAACACATCAGTTAATGTTATTTTGAGTCGTTAAACTGGTCAATATCAATATCAATTAATGCATCAGTTAATCTTACTTTGCATCAAATGCATCAGTCAGTGACAATTTGAGCCAATTCAGATTGTGAAACAAAAATATTAAGCTAGTTTAATTAAATTTTGTTCTTTCATCATTCAACCTCAATTATGTCCCATTCATTTCTAGGGGTGGGAATGAATGAGACAATATACATACACATAAAATAAGGTATATTATTATTTAAAATGATAATTTTTCATAAAAGTTTGTATGTTTATGCATAACTGATTATTAAAATATACTTATGAGCAATATTGTGAATTTCCAAATTACAAATGACCAATGTTAATAATTAAAAGATGAAAATTGTCCCACTCTCCCCTACTAAAGCTGCTTGGCATGCCACAGTGTAAATATGGGAAAAAGGCTACTGCCATATTGACAAGTAACAATCTTTTATTATCAGGTTGTAACGAAAGTTCTCCGCCAAATCTGCCTGAAAAACTCACTTCTAACTCCTTAGATAACTGTTTTTGAACTTTCGGTACCAAACCTGCACAGTGTCATATGATACAACAATAGTATTTAAAGCTGTACTGTACTCATAATTCGTTGATATTTTGTAGCTGACTTTTTGCAACACAACTGGAAGTAAATGATGGTTCTAATCCTCTAGAGTGATAGTGTCATTTGAGACACCTTGTACTTAATGATAACTATATTTTTTACAGATTTCACACCATAGTGTTATAAAGTAAGTCTCTTTCTTCCAAATGCCGAAAATCGTTTGACAAAATATGAGCAAATATGCCAACGCGAACTGTGTGCTGACGATGTTTGAGGTGGCGGGAAACTTTCATTACTACCTAATAGTTTATGTTGATTACACATGAACAAATACATTTAAGAACACCTAATTAAACAAGATTGCACAATGATTACATTATTAGGTATTTTTCAGACACAAAGGGAACTACCTGGAACCACTCAATTTCATGGTTAGTTGATAAGCTGCCAAACTGCTGGGTATCTTTCAGGGGAACTGCCCAAAAGGAATAGTCACTGCACTACATAAAGGGTTCCCAAAAAGGTGGTAACATGCTTTAATTCTTTATCTCTTAGCGATAAGTGGGCAATGTGAATTGAAAAAAATGTTGAAAATAAGGTAGAAAAAAAAATCTATACTGAAAAAAATTTCTCTTATTCATTTTCAAAAAATTACACTTGTAAATTTGCATACGACCCCCCCATACATAGAAATTCCCAATTACTAAAGTGTACCCCATACACTCATGAAAGTATGTGTAAATCAGCTCTTCCTATGCCTTTTTGATTGGGTAAATCGTCTGTCAAATTTTAAACACTACCCAGCAAAAAAGTTATAGTTTTATTAATCCCTAATGTTTCAATTCAATTCTCCAATCACACCATTTTGCTTCATAATGTCTCGGATGACAAAACTTTTTTGGGAGGTCACTAATTTAACCCTTTGAAGAACAACCGTTTCTACATTAATGTAGAAGAACAAATGGGTATCAAAACAGCTGCCAGGCAAAGAAAAAATGCAGCTATTCCAATTGTTCAATTTAACTAGCAGCAATCTGGCAATAGATTCAATTGCCCATCATGTGCCACAGAGCTAAAGAGCATTTTTGACACAGATGGCTGTGCAGGGGCTATTTAATCTTTTTTTTTTTTGTGACTAGCAGTAAAAGTGCTGGAATTAAGTGATTTCATGGCATGACCACTGAACATTAAAAGGTTAATCAAAAAAATTAATTTTGATGATCAGAACATCTTTATTTATTACTAAAACTTTAGTTCTCCAAAATGTCTCACTACACATTTCAAAGGAATAACAGCTAACTAGTAGTCTTTGATTGTAGAGTGAGCCATTTTGCCAAAGCAAAACCTCATAATACTAATAGTAGAGACTGTACTTTGAAACTAAATAAATGATTCTAAAAATAGATTACTAATAAATGCAAATCTATAAAAAGTTCAGAAAAAAACTTGAAAAGGATACTCATAATTCTAGGATCATCTGCATTACTTCGAATGGAATGAATTATGGGAAATGAAAATTTTCCTTCAGTTAAATCTTCACAAAAGCTCTTGTTTTCTGTGTACTGAGAAAACAAAAATTGTTATACATAGCTGAAAGATTAAATCATAACTTAAATAGTAAGTTTAAAAATAAAACTAACCTCTTTAGATTTCAGGTTAGCATAGTCATCTCTAATTTGAAAATATAAGCCCATAAGTGCTATAATTCTAGTGAAGTCACTAAAAATAAAAATAATATTGGCATCGTTTAATATGGCATACAAAGACAAATCAACTGACTAAATTGCTTGCCCCTAAAAAAGTTGCAAATAAGATGCATTCATCAAGAACAACACAATATTAAGTGACATAAAAAAAGATTAAAATTCAAAAATAAGAAATAATAAACTGGTGATGGGCTGCAATTTGTTTTCTTTCTATATAAATTTCATATCTATTTATTTAATTTTTTGGCACATCAAGTATAGGAACACGATTTTATTTTGGAATTATGATAGATATTTTATAATTTTGCAGAATCACATTATCTATATAACAAATACACTATTTCAGAGAACACACCAAAGAAACTTGAAACAGCCTCTTTCTTTTGGTGATGAAAACATTCATTATACTTTTGATTTTCACATAATTTATTCTGCACATAATGCAAGGTCTATTAGTAATTATATATATAAAGAGGAGGGGGTTTAAGGTTTTGTTAAAAGGAAGTTTGATTTATTAGTAGTATTAAAGCTAATTAAAGTTTAGCACTTTAATGTTACTAAGATTCCTTTTCCAAGAATTTTCCTTTACAACTTGCTATCACAACTTTAATTTTTTAACTAATCCTTTACGTTGAAATTAAATTTTCATAATATAAATCTTGTTTTAAATAGAATTATATCATAGTGCCTAGGAAATGTGCTTATGGCCAGTTGTACTGTACTACAGCCATTAAAATTTAGCAATTTTATAATACACTGTTTAACCCAGTTACAGATTTATAGTACATTTTAGTACAAGGGTTTCAATAACTAAAAGTTGAAATAAGCAATTTAAAGAGAATTATTAGCTTATAATATTCTGATGATTCAAAAACTCATTTATTACAGAAATAATCAACATTCAAAGCAACTCTTCATCTATTGAAAAATGATAATACAATCAATTCTAATCATATTGAACTCAGACATAGAAAATGCAAAACAGTCATGATTCAAAGAAATGTGTATGCAAATTCTCCAGATATAGTGAGTTATGGACTTTCGTTATAGAAAATATAACAAATCAATTTTTTTATAAACTTAAAAAAAATTGGCATGAATTTAAGTGTTAGAAAAAAAGTTCAGCTTAATGCTGTATACTACTCTTTAAAAGCACTAAATAAGAAAAGTTGGGTCATCTTCATAGCTAATGAGAAAATTAGCCATAGGTCATTTTTTTAGGAAATAGGCTATTGCTTAATCAATTCAAAACTATTTTATCTACAGCAAGTAGTAATGTAAGACAGATTACTTTCATGTTTAATTAATTTAATTTAGAAATTCATTATTTTATACCTTTAAAGAAAATACAGTATTTTTCATAAATTCGATTGATTAATTCCCTAAACAATAAATATTAACATAAAATACTTTTTTATCGTTACATATTTGGTTTTCTTGTTCACCATTGCATTCTAAATGATTTAAAAGAAGACCTTTCAATTTCAGAGAGCTTTGGACAGAGTGAACAAAATTCAGAATCCTACTGATGTTCACTGTGACTGCAGCTGACTGATTTTATTTCTTAGAACCCAGCAACTACTCTTAGGATTTATTCTTTCCCGATAGACAACCATCAACAGTCCAGAACATACCAACTGGCCTTATCCAGCTATTTGGTGTCTACTCCCTGTAAATTTTTACTTGTTCAATCTGGTTGAATCAACCACAAAAAGAAGACTCATGTCCTCTCCCTTCTCTATGACCCCTTTTAAGTGGGGCTTAGATATCAACAGTTAGTAGTTCTTTGATGGGGAATAATAGACTTCTTGGAACAAATTCGACTTTTCAATTACTCACGTCAAAACAACCTTTATCAAGATAATGTGAAGCATGTTTTCGAATAAACCATAATACATTTTTAAATAGTTATGGTAGAAATGATGTTGAGGAAAAAATGAAACAATGGGAAAAACCATATCATGCTTACCTTTTATTATCACTGAATAGCTGCATTAATTTTACTCCTAAACCAAATAGCCCACCAGTTTCTATTAAAAATAAATTTAAGGATTATTATTTTTCATTTACAACATGCAAACTCTTTTAAATGCAAGTAAAATGTAATGAATTACAAAGCTTACTTCGCTTAACCATTTCTTTATATTCTTCTTCAGTTGGACATAAAAAGTTATCCCTCCAGTAGATTTCCATTCCTTGCCCGCGGTGGAGTTCCAAAAGCTGTTCTAAAAAGGTTGTATATACAATTATAATCTTAATAAATAAGTATTTTCAGCATGGAGTTTCAAGACTAAAAATTTGCCAATTAATGGTTCATTAGTTGATAGAATGTTTTAGTAAAAGTAGCACTTTTTTATTTTACATGCAATTTTCAGTGTGTTTCAGTAATACAACATTTATTAAAATAAATAAATTAATTAATAAATGCTTTTATAGCAATGAATTGTGATTATCACCATCTTATAGAGTTCGCTAATTTTCTTTGCTATGCCATGATAAAGAAATGCAGACTTAATGTTGGAAAAGGGGGGGGGGGAACAAAAAATTCTTTTTTACAGTAAAGATAGATACTTTCTACTCTTGATAAGTAGCTACATAAAAGGGATAGAAATTAAAATACTTTTCATAATGTCAAATGTTTATATACATACACAGTTCTTAGGGGGAAAAAAAGGCATAGGTTTTGATTCAGATACTCATCAATAAAAATCTCTTATAATGTATATACATAGCAATTTATTATGCAATTAAAATATATAATTACTAATAAAATAAATCTGAAGGCATGTAATTCAGAAGGAATAATATGTACTAAACCGAAATGCAGAAGACTGAAATATGCATAGGGACTAAGGTGTTTGCAAATTATAGAATTTTACATATTATAGATCATTTATTTGTTTACTAACTCCCTTACTTTTGTAATTATGAAGTACTTCCATATTTCATATTATAGATCATTCATTTGTTTACTAACTTCCATAAATTTGTAATTATGAAGTAGTGCAATATTATTAAGGAATAATTAAATGTAAAAATTAATTATGCTCTCATACTTTAGTTCAGTTAATTAAAAATTTATATAAAATACATGGAAAATATTTAATTTTAAATATTTTGCAATTTTTTCAAATTTGCAAACATCTAATCAATTGCTGTTAGTTTTAAGGGCTTTTTGTTTGAATTTGAATATTTGAACTTGGAATCTGTTAATTGTCATTATTTCCCATTATGATACCAATGAATGATTTCAAAAGAAACATAAATATTTGAAGAATTTAGATAAGCCTTCAATAAGCCTTAAAAAAATTAAAAATAATAATAATTTCTTAATTTGATTCAGTTTCACAGTTGATGTATAAGACGAATATCTACAAGCACTTGCGATTATTTTTTAATTGGCTCATGTGAGTTACAGGAATTCATCCAAAGAAGAAAGCCATTCTAAAACAGAATCTCCTTTCTAAATTAAAAAAAAAAAAGTATGGAATTAAAGGGCATCTTTCACAAACTTATCAAATAAGATTCAATACATGCTTTCTACATTTTAATGTTCAGACTTTGTTTAGAAGAGATAAAAGGAGAATTTTAATTGGAAATATGAAAAAAATATGAGAACAACTTAAAAAACACAAGATTTATTTTACTGCCATTTTGAATTGCACAATGTAAGTTGAATTTCACAGTGTAACTTAATTATTAACTGTAAATTTCAATGTTTACATCAAAATATTATTTTGGATTATAGAGCATTTTGATTATAGATATGCAGATTTCAGTGAGTTGACCGCATACACAATCTTATGAGCTTCTAAACTTCACAATTCCCAGTAACCTTCCAATATGTTGGTGACTTCTGAAACATTTTGGAATACTAGCGATTTGCAGTTGGTGTTGATGTTTTCCATTCTTGTGAGGTGTTACAGTACAGAATAAAATGGATAATTTATATTTGTACTTTAAATTTGAAAAATGTGCTGGATTCAAAGATGTATATGGGGTTTTATCAAGAGGATACATGTTAAAACTTTCTTTTGATTGCAAAATTAATTAAAACACTGTTACAGTTCATTATCTGCTATAACTGAATCAATAAGAAATTATAAAAATTGAATTTCACATCTATATAAATAAAACAGAGTATAAGCTGTCAGTTAGTTAGTTAACTTGTTTGTTTGTGTCTCGTGTAGCTCCGAAGTGGGTGATCGTAGACCTACCAAATTTTGTATGGAAATTCTCCAGGATGGGTCCTGACATACCTCGAAGCGATTTTTTCGAAATTTAAATTATTTTAGGAGATATCGATAAAAATGTGTCGCAAAAGGCTCATTTTTTCGCTTCGCCATTTCGCAATTGTAACCCCGCAGTGGAATGAGTGAGAATTTAAGCATATCTAGGTTTCCATATTTGGCATGCTTATTAAATGATTCAGACTTTTGAAGTAAAAATAAAAGAATAAAGATTATTTTTGTTTAGATTATTTGTAAGCTTGTTTTTTAATTAAAATATCGTGTGCATGTGAAATCGGAGCAGGAATGAAATGTTTTGCACTCAAAAGAAAAATAGGATTTTTCTGATTTGGAAATTTTCCGAGATTAAAATGTGCAACTTTTTAATTTGGCAAAAAATAAAATGGTTGATGTGTGATTTTGAGGAGATGATACGCTTGGTGAAATTTATCGTAATTTTATCGTCTGCTGAATACACCTGAGAATAAGTTTGAAATTTTCATTCAGTTGGAATTGTGTATTTTTCTTCGCAGCTTTTCTGCATCTATTTCTAATGTATTACATCCAGAAAAAGGATGTGATGTGTGGTATCAACCTATTTTCATTTCAAGTGACTTTGCATTTTTCTAATAATAAGTTTTACTATCAACCCATTTTTATTTAAAGTGATTTTGTTTTTTTTAATAATAAGTTTTGCAACAAGTGCTTCTTTTCCAATAACTTACAATAATTTTGCTATCTTTTAATGAGTATTTTACCTTTTTTTAAGTTAATAATGATATATCTTTAATGCTTCCTTAAATATTTTCTTTTAAATATTTGCTTAATTCACTTTATTTATTATGTTTTTGCCTTAAGTCTGTTTTTCTATGAAACCAATGTGGTGCCCCATGTTATTTTTTTTTCCTTCCTACTTCTGAAGCTAAATCCTAAGATATTTACTTAAATTTAAATGTTTTCCTTTTATTTTATTCTTTTACTAATATTTTGGATTAGAGCTTGGTCCTAGTTAGGAATAATTCTAAATTTTGAGCGTTTCCTTGTGCGATTTGACTATTTTTCCGGCCTAGGTACTGTTTCGGTCAATCGCCATTTTTTTTTTTCCCTGTTTCGAATAATGCACGTTTCAAATTCTCGCCATCTTGAAACCGACCGCCATTTTTTTAAGCCGAGCGTGTCCTTTCACACTCAATGCTTCTTCCCGCGTAAATCTGGTCTGGAACTTTCTCGAAGGACGCCAGCAGCTGGCGATCGCTGATTGGCCGAGAGGGCCGCCCGCTTAGTAGCGTGGCTGGAGGGAAGGTGACACGATCAATCAGTTGAGGTCGGAGAACGTTGGAGTGAGCTGGAAAATGTTTTTTTCGCCTCCGAGACTGCAAGGATGCTGGGTGCACGGATGATCTCCGGGCCACCAAAAGCGTTATGAATAAGTAGACTGGCGGGAAGGTGACAAGGCGGCGGTACCTGGCGGTAAATAGCAGAGGAAACAACAAGATGTTTTTGATGAATTAAGCGAATTTTTTTTTCTACACCATGACGGCCTGACGGAGGAGAGAGATAAGTGTGTCGAGTCGCTGAAGATCACAGGTGACACTTTTATCTACCTCTTTTTTTTTTGCCATGCGGACTCAAGGTTCCAGCAGATTTATTTTTAATCACGGATGCTACGCCCGGCTTGCCGGCCTGTGAACATTCGAGGACTCTCTCCACTTACTCCTCCCAAATTTAGATGCAGAAATGATTTCCTCACGTTTCCATCACTTCAAGACCACTCTCTTAAAAATTTCTATAACGACTTGTAAATGATGTTCTCAATAATTTTAAATGTTATCTGTGGCATTACGCTGATTAAATTTCTCAGATAAACTGATGTAAGAATGTGCACAACAGGGTGTCACAAGGTGCATAAATGTATTTCTGTTTGAGCAGTATAATTTTACCAATTTCAATGAAATGAAAATGTGTAATTCTCCCATGTTGATCGATAAGCTTTAATTCATTTAAGTGTTTATTTAAGCTGTTGGTGCCTAAGTGTAAAATTTCAGCCAATTTTCATAACAAATTTTGTTCACAAGTTCGTGTTTAATTCTGTTCATCTGTTGTGCCAATGATTACAATGCTCTTTAAGTTTTGAACCATTATTTCCAGATTTTAAATAAATTGATTTTATTTCTTGCAAAAAGATGTCTCTTTATTGTCTGTGCTGGTTTCACACACATCTATTTCCTTTCAGCTGAGGCAATTCCGACTGTAACCTGGGGTTCGGGTTAATTTATGTTTGGTGCTTTGCCGTTAACTTTAGAACACAACGCAAATCTTTCAAATTTTTTTTAAATGAATATCTAAAATTTTTTTTATGGCAACACGGCAGATGTTAGAAATATCAGTTTTAATTTTGTTTAATCACACTTCATGAATAATGATATACTTTCCAACTTAATGAAAGAAGGAACAAAAATAGGGAAGACCCATGGATTATAATACGCTTTTAATACATAGCACCTTTAGTGCGTATTTAAAATCTGAAAGTGTTTCAGATTTTCTTACTTTTTTTTTTTTCCCTTTCCGTTTTTTGATATAGGCCAATATATCCAGAAGCTCTTAAGAATTAATATAGGATGAAAATAGTTTGTTCCTTTTTGTAGGTTTTTATCATTTAACCATCTTATTTTTGCAACCAGGGATGGCCCGAAATAGTAAGCATAGCATCTGGGAGCCGGCTTCGAAGGGGCGTCATTTCGAACACAAAAATTAAGTAGAGCATAAAAGGGGGCATCTTTTTTATATTAGCAGGGGGCACCACTTACCCTAGGGTCGCTCCTGTTTTTAACCATCTTAATTTTAAATTCCATTCAGAATCTGAAAGATTTCAGTGCCAAGGCATAAAACATATGCAAGAGAACAAGAAAATATGCATCAGCATTTCCAGCTTTTACTAAACAATTTAGTTTTACCATTGCTTTAGTTTTACCATATCACACCATTGTTATGCAAATAGAAGATAATATTTACACAAACATTTATCTTCTATTCTTTCATTCACACTTCAGTATTTGTACAACATGACATTTTTGAAATTTTTAGCCTACATTTAACTTAAATTGTGTATCTAATAAGTTAATTAGTTCACAGAATGGATATATATTTTTTTTTGGGGGGGGGGGGGAGGGAACACAAGTCTGGTATTATACTTCGTTTTTTCTTCATAAAAGATGCAATTTTTTTTTAATCAAACAAACACTTTCAAAGCATATAATAAATATAGTTAATTAGCAAAGCATTACGAAGCAGAGCTTTGAAAATACACTTTGATACTATGACATACTAAATTCAAGACAAAAAATAAATAGATTTGAAATAAAAAATTATATATTAGTACAATTTTATTGATATTTTCAAAAAAAGTACCGACTTTTATAATACTATCACAAACAAAATTTTACCTTAATTTGAGTAAAATATCATATGAAAATTTATACAAAGGATTAGTGCTAAAAGATTCAAGCTACATTTTAAAATAAAATTAATCTAGGAATGTGTTTCTTTTCAGCATAGTTTCACAAAAGACTTGAGGGAAAAAATAACACCACAAATATTTACAAAATAATCATAAACAATGCAACAAGTAATTAGAAAAAGATTAATTAAGTGTACAAGCACAGAAATGAAACCACATATGCTAGAAGCTTGCACCAGTTATGAAAAGGACTTATAAGCAAAAATTAAATAATTAGTCACAAATGAAAATGCATAAAGAAAGTTTTATGGCAAGGAAAGAAAATAAAAACTTTGAATACAATATATTTTTTAATGATTAGTAAGCAAATAAATAGTCCAAAGCATAAAACTAATACCATATGAAAAATGTCAACTTAGATCTTCTAGAACAAGGGAAAATGCTTTCTCAGTCCTTTCATACTTGCTGAATGTTTCTAGCTTTGCTTTTCTGTGTAAAAAATTCTAATAAAATGTTTTGCTTGACACTATTGAAATATATACAATTTTTTTCAGAGAAGAATACAGAAATACCTGTAAATACTTTTGTTGCTTCTGGATGACCTAATTTTAAAGTTTTTTCTAAGCCTAAAAAATATACATAATTTGCAGCATTTATTGTACTTGGCACTCCAAAAATATGATGAGCAACAGGAATTCCTCTTCTTAATTTAGAATTATCTTCTATATCATCTATTCTGAAAGTACATTTATGATATTTTTAATAATGCAATTAATTAAAATGTTAAAACTCATGCCAAATGAATAGTTAATGATTCCACAACACAAACATGATTAGAAATTTATGCATTACAAAATATAATTCATTAGTGATACTAGTACTTTATCATTAATAAGAAAAGCATATGTTACATATATTATATATAATTAGTTTACTTAGCAATACTCTAAGTATTAATTAATTTTTAAAAAATGCTCTGTCAATATAAAACACATTATATGCTCTAGGATTTAGGTTTAACACACTACTCAGTTTAATTCAAACAGCAGAGCTTTTTCCTGATATAATTGAAATTTCTTTGTTATTTACAATATACCTTTACTTATACGCACTTTACTTAATGACAGTATCTAATTAATAATAATATTTAAGGTACTGGCATAAAAAAAATTGGTATTTGCTTGTTATAGTGGCCATAGAAATTCAATCACCAAGCAACCGAGAAATATTAAAGATGGTGGTGATGAAATCACACCAAACTAGTAAAAATATTTTTTGAAAACATATGAGTGTTATTGTAATTATTTATTTCCATATTCATTTTCCATGAGCTTGAAGAAATCATAGCTGGAATTTTGCCATAGTCCTAATGGCGTCAATCAAGCTTGGTGGCAGAGGCGACGACTTTACAAAATTTATGTGGGTGCCCTAAAAGTCCATGGGGGGGGGGGGGGGTTAATAAAATGGTGAAAGTCGTACAAGGTTTTAATTTTTGATAAAGGATGGCTAAGTTAGGTGCCAAAACGCGACAATTTACTTCAAAGGGGGAGTATAATTGGAATGTACTTGGCTAAGATTGTAAAATAGTTTTAGTGGGTGATTTTAAGATAGATTTCGATTCCGAAGATGGGTTTTTATGGAACAAGGAAGAAAAATACGGCACACTCATGAATAACGATACACTTTCCAACTTTATGGAATCTTTTCCAACTACTCTTCAATCTTTTCCTATTATTATTTTCTTCCTTGCTCGTAACTACTCAATCATTTGACTTTTCGTGCACATTTTTACCAGGGGGAAATAGGTAATACAAATAATCATTTTAGCTCCACATAAAATATCCAATATCTGAGAAGAAACGATATCTGCCTCACGGTTTTGGTACACAAATTAAAATAAACTAACTGCACCAAGGATTCGAAAAAATCCAGGATGATTCTTTACAAGCTGCACTACACACTGCAATAAATTCGAAAACTTTCATGAAACTTTCAGAAAAAAATCTTAAACGTGGAACTGCACAACAAAATATTTCTGAGAGTGGCCATTCTGCAAAATTTTTCGTTTATTCCGGTGTTTAGTACAGCTTGTGAACATACATCCTAAAATTTGTGAAGTGCTTGAGATAATTAGTTTTCTTTTTTGTATTTATATACCAAAATTGCGTGTTTTTTTACCCCAGCGCTGACGACGACATTCAAAGTTTAATTTAAGAGAGTAGTGTGAATTTTGGCATCCGGTTATCTGTACTACGGTGAAGCAATGCTGGGAATAGAATGAAAGTCTCCACCGTTGTGTCTTAGTAACGATAACAGCAAACCAGTTAAAATCAAGATTCTTTTTAAAGTAATGAAGTATTTCTGATGAAATGCCCTTCTTTTAGAAAAATCTGCTTGTGCTGGAGTCACCTTAAATTTGTTTGCCTTACGCAAATTCTCTGTCAAAATTCGAGGATTCCTGGGAGCACACCCCCTTTGCCCTTGTAATAAATCAGACCTGAAAGAGGTGTATTACACTATTTCACTTTTTTAGCGGTAGAATTTTGATTGGTTTTAACTAATCATTATAAATTTCAAAGCAAAAGAAAAGTGAATTACTACGTTTATTGGGGGAAAAAACATGCAACAATAATATCACAATCAGTCAAATTTCTTGTCATGTAAATGGGAATTTTGTATAAAAAGTGATTCAGTTTTCGAATGTAACAATTTACGATCAATTTTTTTTTTAAATTCTTGTTTAATCTATCTCATCCCTGTCTGAAATCCTCAGAGTTTTCAAAAAATGTTATTCATAGTATTGTTTCTCAGCTCATTCATTTCCTTTTTTTTTTTTTTTTTTTTTTTTTTTTTTTTACATTTTTGTACACCTATACACAGCTGCAGCTAAGCCTTGTCTATTTTCTTTTCTTTTTTTTTTCCCCAACAAATTAAAAAAATTATACCTTTAAAATAAAACTAGGTAGTTTCCGCAGAATGAATTAATGCAACGTTTTCTATGTTGAAATGTGTGTAGGACCACATAAAAAAGATTGGTAACTATTTAAATGCAAACAGAAAAATAAAGCAAAACAAAAAAAGTTGTTTATCTTAAGAGTTAATAATTATTAAAAAAATATTTTGAATCGTGGCATATAACCTCCAGGCATGATTTTGAGCATCCTCCTGAGGTAGAGATATTTTACCCTCTACCACAAAGTGGTCAAATTTGCAAAATTACGAGAGACATACATTTCAGTAATGTTTGTTCATGCGCCCATGATTTCAGTATAATTTTAAAAAACAGCATTGGTCTAGATCAAAGCAAATAGTACCTAATTCCGCTTTGTCAAACAAGAACAAAAATTGAACGAAACATTCGCAGAAAATGAAATGGAAGGCATCTCGAAATGTTAGTGTGGACCACAGTCTGTTCCATCCTTTTCAATAAATAACTGAGCACTAAAATCATTCAAAAATAAGAAAAGGAAATTGAGACTTTAGAAGAAAGTGACACAAACCTTTTTATACCTTAGAAGCCTCACCTCAGTCTCATTCAATTAACACCAAAGCGCCGACACTTTTTGATGAATGGGCATTTCTTTTTGTTCCAGAGAATAAAAAGTGTTGTATATTAGGTGCTTGTAAACAGACAGACCTGGATGTTCTCTATTTACAATAAAAACAATTAAAACTACTCACTTCGGAATCCTGCAGTAATATTATTAGAACTATCTCAAAACATTTCCATAATGGGAATGAGTCTTTCACCTAACTCCTGTGTTATCTTTCCCGCGTCAACTTTCTTCTGATTGTAGCCAGCGGCTTTGTCTCAAATTCTCAGTTTTCCGGTACTCTTGGGCTAACACAGTCACATTGTATTCATACATTTACCCATGGAGGACGGAGGATTCTGGGATGAGGTCTGTGGGTCAGAAAGAGAGGGGAGGCACTTAGGACTTCGGCTGCAGTGGGCAAAGCATTGCTGTGGACTGTAGGAGTCGCACACACATGTGAAAAAGCTTGAATTCTAGAAAGACACTGTTTTCATGACGCCAGATAGGAAGGCAAGTGCGGGGGGATTGAGTGCCCAGTCACGTATAGTGAACATTTTTACAGCATCTACTGAACTTCTAAGTATTATTTTCGTGCTAAAATGTCTGAAAGTTAAGATGACCCCCCCATACACCTCTAAATTAGTACTCATATGAGAAACTATTATAATTATTATTATTATTTTAAGTAGACAAAATATTACCTGTTTGGATTCTTTTTTTTTTCATGCACTTTTTAAAATTTTAGAGTATGTGCTAAGTTACTACTTATTGGAATTTTATTATAATTACTGCAGTTCCGAGGCACATAAGGGTGTATGCCGAAGAAACAAAATCTGCATAACGGTCTTAGTACACAAATTAAAGTAAACTATCGCACCAAGGATTCGAAAAAAATTAGGATGATTCTTTATAAGCTGCACTACATACCGAAATAAAGAATAACACGTTCTTTAAAATTTTCGATTTTTAAGAATTTTTTCTAAAAGTTTCGTAAATGATACAGGTTTATTGTTTATTTCAGTGTATAGTGCAGTTTCTAAAACATACATCCTAAAAATTTGAATACTTGACATAATTAATTTTTTTTGTATTTGTGTACCAAAATTTCATGTTTTTTTTAATTATTTTTTTTTTTTCCGAACTACAGCGATAAGCTGAAAGTAGCTGTCATTCAGTTGCCTTTAAACAGGGTTTAATTTCTATCCAAAAAAGTGCAAGAGCCCTAATTTTTTGTATTGCAATTTACAAAATTAATTACCTAATTTAAGGTATTATTAAGTGCATTTTTGTTACCTCTGTATTAGTTTGCAATGTAATAAAATTAATATCAACAGAAACAATTACGATGGTAATTAAAATTTTAAATTTAGTGTAAAATTTCACCGAGAAAAAAGAAGTAGTGGAGCTGAGCTCCCATGCAAATTAAGCACTTCCTTTAAATACATGCAAGTATTTAGCACCCATGAAAACTTTTCTGTGGGTGCTTGAGATCTGACATACTACATAAAAAAAAAAACGTCACTCACTAAAATTTTATTTTCGAATTATGCAGTTGCAAAGCACTCGTCGGCATCAGTGGCGTGACTATACTGTTAGGGCCCGTAATGAATTCATTGGATAGGGTCCTTCCTCATTGTACAGAATCTCAACCAACATGTTGCAGTTCACTTTTTCTAGCTTTCTATTTGGGAAAGGCTCCCCCTCCGGCGGGGGACCGAGGCTTTTGCCCGTTCTACCGCCCTATAGTTACGCCAGTGATTGTCTCATCGAAGTTCCTCATGCGTATCTGAATTATAAAGGACATGGGTGCTCATATAGGGAAGTAGGTGGGGGCTCGGGTCCCTCCCTCTAGCCGTCGGTATAGTGAACATTTTTATATTAGCTAACCTTTTTTTCACTATTTCAGTACTAAAATGTTTGAAAGCGCGATTGCCGATACCTTACAAATGCAAGAATTAACCCCTCCCCCTCCCTCCACGTCTTAAAGTACTCATATGGACTTCCATGCCGAAGCACCCACATGATTTGGCCTCATTAAAGATTTTCTTTTCAACTTTTAAAATATCACACAACTATAAGCAAATAAAGCATTTTAGTGCTGAAATAATGCAAAAAGTTCAGTATGCTTTGCAAATATTCATATTGCGTAATGGCATAGTTGGGGCGGGGGGGAACCCTCCTTGAGTGTACATCACTGTGTTGGGGTTATCAGACGATTGCTGGTGCTCAGCATCCAACGTAATTTTTTTATAAGCCCGAAGCACCCACATAAACGTCTTTTCCTAGCCCTTTCTGCGAACTTCAAAGTATGACTTGGCACTAAAATTTCTGTGGGTGCGGAGCACCCACAGAATTTTTTCAGTGGGTGCTTCAGCCCCGGAGCACCCACGTAGTCGGCGCCACTGCTTGGTGGCACATAATAAATAAGTACCAAAAATCCCTATTTCTAAGGTCAACAGAATGGATAAACATCCAAGGATAAGTATCATGACAGTCAAAAAATGGTTTTAAATGATTCAACATCAAAGAGCACTTTTTCTGGAAGGAGTTTTAATGATCTGCAAACATTTAAAAAGCAATATTCTGAAAACAAAATAAATTTTATTTGTATAATTGAAACTGCCAAGAGAACTTATGAAACTACAGATTTAACGTGCACTGTACGGTCTTTAGTTTTAATCAAAAATCGAATGAACAGCCTTTTGGTTTTGGTCCTATGTCTCAACTATTTGGTTACCAACTGCACATAGCTCATGAGTTTCTTTCAGGTAGTTCATTGGGTACAATCATTGGGTATATCATGGGTGTCAATGAACAAGTGAGTGGACATTTTATGCTAGTGAAAAGTTTTACCAGTTTAACTAACTTTATTTTTGCAAGGGGGGTGGGATTTAAGTAGACAAGGGAGAATTTTGAAGCCTTACATATTTGATGCCCAGAGCCTCACTTGTTAAGCTCCCCTTGATCTGGATAAAAAGCTAAATACTCTTTGATCTTTGTACAAAAACCCAACTATGATTTAGAAAATTCTTGTTAGCAGCTAATTTTCAGTTGAACTGAATGGATCCTGCATAATTATTAATTCTTTTTCTGTCCTACTTTCATATGTAGATACAGTTGAACCTCCATATATCGAAGTATCAAATTGCCAGAAAAAAATTCGATGTATAGAAATTTTGATACATAGAAGCGATCTTAGTTTTATCATAATCATTCCTAAAACATTGAAATTATAGCTAAATTTCGTATACAAAACTCAATTTCTAATTTATATGCGAATCACACTAAATGAAAGTTAATAATTAAAAAGTGATTTTCTTTTTGACATTGTAATTGAGAGAAAATGTAAAAATTCAAAACGAATTTAAGAAACACTAAAATTTTTCACTGCAACTAAGCAAATTTAGGAGTGAGGAACAATTATCTCACAGAAGGAGAAGGGATAGCTAGGAAACTGGTTTTAGAACTGTGGCACTTGGCGTGCTGCCAAGAGAGCCTCTAAACCAGTAAAATTTTTAAAGTGGTCTACGAGGAAAAAAAGTTTGGGAACCTATGCTCTAAACAGAACACGTTGCAAACGAAATTCGAAAATGAGTTGGAGGAATTTAGAAGTTCCAGAAACGAACAATAACCTTTTGTCCACCCCTCACCCCCAGCTGACTTCTAGGGCACATAGTGACATTCAATGACCTGTCTTTTCCCACAACCTTTATTTTTCGTAAGCCAAGTGGTTCTAAAGTGGAATAAAATTTCCCAATATGGCGTGAAAAATATTTCGATATATTGAGAATTTTTTCGGTATATAGAAACAGTTTTCCTATGTAATGAACAATGAGATTTGCTAAGAGTTCAATATATAGAAAGTTTCGATATAAGGAGGTTCGATATATGGAGGTTCAACTGTATATATTTTAATAGATTACTTATCAACATACATAAGTAATTCTAACTTATAAGGGACAGACATTCAGACAGTGATCTATGTACACCCTATCCATTAACCAATTTCTACTGGAAACAAGCACATGTTCAATATATAGCTTTTATAGCATCTGAAGATAACATTTAAATTAGGATTGAGAATTTTCAAAGCACTTACAAGAGACTTGCATTGTGGAGCATTTGTACAATATTTCCTATTTCTGAACATTTATCCAATGGGATATTCAGCCAAAAATTAAATGCCTGTAAAAAATATAATAGTAGTATAAGTAGAATACTAAATAACTTTCCTTTTATAACATGTAAAATTAATTAAAAAAAGTTATTGAAATACATTTAGTTTACTTTAAGGAAATTTGAGTAAAAATATTACACAATCTAAGAATTTTTCAAATTGCTTTTTACACTAAAATATACATGTATAATTTTTAAATTCCTGAAAAACTCAATCACATCAATTTATCATCATCATCAACTTCAAGGAGTAGGCAGGGTGCCTGTTCCAGCTTTGTTGGTCAATTCACTGCTTTCTCAGACACCCTCGGTCTCTTCTGCCCTTTGGAGCAGTGGCATATAGAAGGAAGGGGTTTGGGGATGCAACTCCCTCCCCCTTATCAAAAATTTTTAAACAAAATATCCTTAAATTTTGAATTTTTAGCTTAAATATTATGCATTTTAACACAAAGTTGTTTTGGTGTTATACCCCCCCCCCCGCTTGAAGGAAGTCTGCATACGCCACTGCTTCTAAGTATAGTCAAGGGCAGCTCTGGAGAATCTTGTCAATGCATTGTACATGTCTTTCCATTTAGTACGACATACTTGTATTCTATCACATACATTGAATATCTTCAATTCATTCCTGATGTCTTGTCGGCAATTGTGCAGCCTCTTATTGATCTTAGATTTCTCATTTCTGTTGCTTGTTTTCTACTCAGATCCTGGTTCCTCAAGGTCCATGGCTCTGAGCCATAGAGCAAGACAGGCATAGCCATGACTTTATAAAGCTCAAGTTGAGTTTCTTTTCGTGTTCTCCTCTTGAGGGTCATAACTCAAGGTTCCGCAAAGGTGTTGGAATTTGTGCAATTTCTTTTGAACCACATTCTCTTTTTCATAAATAAGATCACATCTTAGGCAGATGAAGTGTGATACTTGTTCTATGACTTAATGGCAATTTTTGTGCAAATAGGTTTTTTACCTTTGAAAGCCATAGATTTGGGTTTTTTTATAGATATTTTCATTCCATAATGTTGACAAATTTTGCGAAGTCTATACGTCCATCTCTGTAAGTCGTCTTCACATTTCTGAATGATAGCTTAGTTTTGGTCATCCGCGGACAGCAGTGTGATGATGTTAGTGGCCACATTTAGCCTAATGCCTGAGGTGGTCAAATTTTTCAATGTTTTTATGATGTTGTCTATATAGAAATTAAACAAGGTTGGAGATAAACTATAGCCCTGTCTGACTCCTTGGTAAGTGTCAACCTCATTGGTTTTGTGTGTACTGATGAGTATCTTTGTATGTTGATATAAAGACTGGCATGCTTGGATCAGGTGTCTGGGGAATCCCCTACATTCCATGATAGACCACAGCTTTTCTCTGTTCACATGGCAGGGTTGGCATGGTTTAAACCGACTGGTTTAAGTTAAAATTTTTTATTTGGGAATACTTTATTCCCCCGTACACGATATATATTTCAGTTACACACATAACCAAATATTAAAAAAATAGCGAACTTTAAAAATAGTATATATGCCTACATTCGTGAGAGCTTAGAAATAATGACGACAGATGGCAGCATCAACGATGCGCTTCATACAATCGACCAATCATGGGATGACGTCATTCATCGAAATTTCCGGAAGAAGAAGAACGAAGAGATAAAAAAGGAAGCCGCCATTAGTGTGAGTTCAAGAAACGACTGATGATGGTTATGTGTGTAACCGAAATATATATCGTGTACGGGGGAATAAGGTATTCCCAAATAAAAAATTTTAACTAATTAATCCGCCGTATTAAATAATGTTTTATATGTTTTTATTATGACTGGTTTAAACCAAAGGGTTTTTTTCTCAAAAAACGCAATTGGTTTTTTTAAAAGAATAATTTAAAATTCCGAATACTACAGATAGAATATGTTCTGATATCTTTTAAAATTATCCTTATAAGTATCAGCAATAAGTTTTTATATCAATCTAATAGACATCTTATTGTTTTATCTTTATTAAAAATTATTAAACTTAAATTATAGGCTGCACTTTTAATTTGTTTCTAAAATAGAGGTTTTGTGTTTTAACAACTTATTTTTAAACCTTAAAAATATCTTTTCGAACAACTTATCACCATTATTACTGATGAATCTAAGTGCAAGATTCCATGCAAAATGTAGTAAACAGTTAATATTGTATTATATTATATACTAAATATAAAAAATAGTATCTCTAAATAAAATATTAAAATTGAATGATTTCTATGCCCACATAAGTATAGCAACAATTGTTTATTTACTTTGTTTTAATTACTTTCAGAAGGAATATTAATTGTTATCTGAACATTTTACAAATACTTTTATTTATAAGTATGTAACAGGTAATTATAAAAGGATTAACAAAAAAAAACCTGGTTTAAACCAAAAAAATCTGGTTTAAACAAAAAAAAACCCTGGGTTTTTGGGGTTTTTTCAAATAAACCGGGTTTTTTTTTCCAACCCTGTCACATGGTCAACTCTTCGAAGTTTTAAAAATAAAATGTTTGTCTACATTGAATTCTCTATGTTTTCCATAATCTGTTTTAAAGTGAATACATCATCTACACAAGATCTGCCTCATCTGAAGCCAGATTGTTCTCCTAAGAGCATTGATTCTGACAGTTCTCTTACTCTGTTAGTAATTAATCACATCAATTCATTTTTTTAAAAATAAATGTTTTTTTTTCTTCCTCTTCAGGCACTAAGTTCTTTTTACTTAAATTTGATCTAATTACAATTATAATGTCACTATGAGAAAAATAGGAATTTTATTACAACGTAAACTTTTTTTTTACATAACAGAAGTTAAAACTATGTTTTAATCAATTTTGTTCAGCAAAAACCGATAAACTTTCATTGAATATGTGATCAATCACTAGAAAAATATTATAATTATTTTAAATGTATTAGTAAAATGTTCTTAATTATTCTAATTAAATGTTACTAATTATAATTTTATATTTAAAATAACTTAATTATATAATAAATTGAACTAAATACTTTAAAAACAAAAAAGAAATTCACTTTCAAATGAAAAACACAGCATTTTCTTGTTTCAATTCACACTTAAACCAATAACCTACAATTAAATAGATAACATAATCTTTTATATGCAAGTTTATTTAAAAATGATTATCCAAGTGTTTTAAGAGTTACAACTGTAACTTATAAAAAATGTAATTCAAACTATAAAAAGTAAAATAAAACAAACCTATTTTATTACCACATTAAAATTTAAAGAGTTTCAGTATATATGAGATTGATTCTCTTTTGGGTATCAACACCAATTACTTTATTGAAGAAGTCTCCAAAAGTCAACATGTCTCACACCAAAGAGCATTCTGGTCTATTTTGTTTGATACCCATAAAAGGAATAAGATTTGTTTTCTATCTCTTGATTTGTAAAATCTGGTTACACAAAACTGTACATTAATTTATTAATGTTAGAAACAAAACAATTGGAAAGGGGATGACCTCACCCGCTTTAACTAAATTTGTAACTATCTACTTTTATTATTTAAGGTGTTTGGGTGAAAAAAAAAAAAAAGAGGGGATGAGGCTAAAAGCAAGACTATTTTGAAAATAGGTGAAAAAATACAGAAAAAAAGACAATTTTTATTGATCCTCCCAAATCTTCTCTCTTGCCATAAATGTTTCTGTTTTTAAGCTTTTTACCTATGTAGAACTTCAGAAGACACTTAATGGCTAAAACAATAATTTTCCCTTTCAGAAGGTAAAAATATGAGGGAGGGAAACAGTGTGTGGGAGCGACATTGGTTCAGATTCAGGAGACTATTTTGCATAAGAATCACCCAGAATGGTATCAGTTACAGAAAAAAAAGTTTTTTTACAGATCAGTGTAATTAATTATAATATCAACATAACCATGATTGTCAAAAAAAGCTTTAAGGTCATGCACAGAATAGGTACTTTAGCTAATCTGTTTACATAAAAGGAAATGTTCAAATGTGTTATTCTTAGATAGACTAAAAAATTGTTGGCGAATTTTTTTTTTTTTTTTTTTTTTTTGGTGGGGGGGGGGGGGAGGCCCAAATAAGATTTTAAATTATTGAAAACCTAAATCTGACAAATAGAAAGAAATTTAAGGCCCAAAACATTGTTTTCACATTTGCCTTTGGCTTTTACTCTCTCTGAGGAAAGCAATAATGTGGTTTCTCACTGCAACCATGTAATGATATGAATTGGATGAATATTATATATATCTCTGGGTCATTCCGCAGTATTCATGTGTTACATATGGGCCATTTCACAGCAAAATTTTAGCATACTTGTACATTTTTCAATATCAAAATATAATGAGGAAGTTTTCAACTATTTTTAATGTTTTATATACTACCTCAACTAGATTCCTATGAAGTTTCTTTTTGTTGGACTAATTAGTTTTTTTAATTAATTAATAAAGTTTTGTTACATACGGGACATCGGAAAAAGTTGTTTTTAAAGTACCTTCAGTAGTTTGGATTTTGCTCTGAATTTATGAGTTTGTTATGTACGGGACATGTGATTTTAAGTAACACCACTATAAGAAATTATGAACTAAAATTATCACAGATATTACTTTAATGAATTTATTAGCTCATTAATGTATTCAAACTTAAGTTTAATTATATAATTAATGATTTCTTTAAAAAAATTAATTGTTGTTATATAAATTAGGATTTTTCACACATAGCTCACCTATTTGGAAAAATAACAAACATTTAAAATTAAAATATGTTTTATACAAGTCACAGAACATCTATAATGTCTTCAATTTCTTTCACTTTCTCCATTGGTACTAGAAAATGTCCCTAGCTATTAATTAGACTTCATGTTTTTTTCAAGCTTTGTCAGTCTTTTTTTAAGGATTTTATCCTTTTTCTGTGACGTGTGGACAGGAAAACATGTTTTTACCTAAAGGTTTCATAAAAGAAAGACATTTATCATCAATGTCCTACATAACTACTGGCTACAAATAATTATCATACGCACTCAGACTTTTGATTGATACACAGTTTCATTTTTTCAGTAACTCAGTGCATGAGTCAGGTAGGCTCTTTATCTTGCTTGTATTACAGGGCACAAATTCATTATATTTTTATAAGAAAAGCAAAAATGCTTCCAAAGGATCAGACAGTCCAAGCTTGTTGGTAGGGCAAAATGAATGTTGATGACCTGTTATCAAAGAAAAATCAGCCACTTCCAAGTTTTGGATTTTCTGAAAATGGATCTAATCTCTCTCTTTTCATCTGAGCTTCCTTTTCTACATTTACTAATTTAAACAATTTTATTAATTTTGCTAAGAAGAACTTAAAATATGTGAAAACATTTATAACATGCTTTTCCTTAAATATGTGGTGTCACTGAAACTGAGAATAGTTTTTCAGATACAGATATATTTTGACATTTCTTTAGTTTTTCAATTTTTTTTTTCATAGTTGTTTGGGCTTTTTCTTTTTCCCAGTTTCATACTTACTATGCTGATCTAACACTTTTTTATGCATAGTTGACTTAATCAGCCATCAAGGTGTCTTATTTTTCTTTTCAGCTAAATGTTTTCTCACTCTTTCGGAAAGGGGACCAGAGTTCTTCTCAAATAAGGATTTTTTTTTTTATTAATTTACATATTCTTTTAGTTGAATATGCATTTAAAATGCTAGATGCCGTTATGTTGGTTGATGTCTCCACCAACATTAATGCTAGATGCCATTAATGTTGGTGGGGAATGAAGGAATTTTGAATCTTGTCACAATGATTGCAATCAGGTGAATTGATATATCTATTTATATCAAAGGCAATATTCAAATGTAAGTTTTTTTTCTGTAAATTGAAAAATTATTGAAGCAATTTAAGAGTGATTTTCAGACATCTCTCCTGCTTTACAAATTACAAGCCAAGATGAAAAAAGCATTGTTTACATGACTTGATGTTATTTTAGAAATTTAAGACTAGAACCTAAACCTAACAGACAAAATTTTACTGTATAGAAATAAGGTATTGTGAAAGTGAAATTGTTTGCAAAATGCTTTTTTAAATTTTTCTTTTTAATCAAAACCAACCTGACAGTTTTTGTGTCATCCTTTTGCAGTTATATGTCATCTATAAGTTATCTGAAATTAGTTCTGAAAAGCAAAGTTAATGTCAAAATTTTTAAAAAATTGAGTTTCTGCAATAATGGCTAAAACAATAATAATGGAATTAGTTTCAGTCATATGAGTAAGAAAAAAATTCTTCCTGTGCAAAAATCAGGTACGCAGCCAGTAGAATAATAAACTGTGTGATTAGGAATACAGCAACTTCAGAAGGCTTTAGCTCAAACATAAAGAAAATCTTGAACGGAAATTTTTTAAAGGCAAATAGCCAATTTCTTATTTATGCAAAGAACTTTGAATGCAATACTTCAACACAAAACTTCCTTAGTGCATTTAAACTAGTTTATCTTTTTAAATGACACAATGTTTAGTTATTTGAAAAATATTTTTAGAAGGTAAAATGCTTTTCTATTCATGCTTTCATAGTTATAACTTTAAAGAAGGAATAAATAAGTCTTACTTTGGTCAATTTTGTTCGGATTTGTTTTCCTGGCACTTGTTCAATATAATTAAAAGGCTGAAGTAATATCTGCAATGAAGAAAAATATTAATGCATTAAAAAAATCATTTTTGCTTGTCTTTCTCTCTCTTTCTATATATATAACAAACACACACACACACACATATATATATGTATTCATTTTTGCCAAAAAAAAAAAAAAAGTATCTATCAATTTAAATGAACAAATTAATTTTAGAACAATCAAATTAAATCACTAATAAAATAAAAAATTTCATTTTTAGTGACGTTTTACCACAAAGAAGTCACTAATAAAATAAAAAATTTAACTAACTAGCAAATATATTGAAAAATTATTGAGATAGAGGTAATATTATGTTAGAGGGATGCTATATACAACACTACTGATTAATAAACACTGGTTTAGACTCATAAACTGATATGAGTACATATCTTATCAGTATGAATTGCTATGAAAACCTAAATCAGCCATTCTCTATGAATCTATGTTTTAACTTTTCCTCTTCAAATTATTGGTGACTTATTCCGTGTTGAGGTTAAGGGCCTGCGCTACTCCAGGCTAATGACCTAAGTATATGGTCATGGGTTTGAATCCAACTCACATACTGGTTCTTTAAAATTTCCTTTCTCTGTGCTCATAAAAACATTTTTTGGACTGGCCACTTTATTCGAATGATTATAAGATTTATAAGTGGGTTTTTAAAATCAAGCACACAAGTCCAAAAATAAATGTTCCAAGTACAACAACAACATTTATTCACAGAATAGTGTCTCTTGTAGAGAAAAGTTTTGGTATCTAATGATTAAGCGAAATCATCAGGCATTTTTAATTTGTTTTACTGTAAATTATAAATCAACCAATTTTCTTTTTATTCTATCTTTCAATTTAGAGTTGCAAGCTGTAAGGTTCTGAGGGGGGGGGGGGAATATGAGTTCTAATTTATTTCTGGAGACCTTAAGACAGACTGATGCTAGGACAAACATTTCCCTTCATATATTACATTTTGAACAATCCTATATTGTATAAATATATTGTTTATACTTACCTCATCTAAACTACTTATTTCAGCACCATCATCTGAAGCCATTTTAATTTTTAACTAAACTATTTTATTGGATTCCAGACACACCTACATGTTAAAAAAAATTAAATGTGAACATTTTACTCATCAAATGTCAAAATAAAACACAGGAGCACTGATTCTATTAATTATAGCTATGCAAAAGAGGACCTTTTAAAAAGCTTTTCTCATACTTGCTCTGTTTTTGGAATCATGGCAAAAGTTTGGGACAAGCTTTTCAGGTTTGGAAACAGACTGCTACCCAGATAGCACACACAGGTTCTCTGAACGTCTATAATCATTCAGAAAAATTTTTTGAATGTTAATAGACGTTCAGAGAACCTATGTGTGCTGCCTGGGTATGTAGCAGTCAACCCACAAATCTAAAATTATATAAGAAAAGTTGGTACTTAGTATTATCCCGGCGGTCATTCCTGCCAAACTATTTTTGGGTCAAATATACTGGCAAACTGTTGCCAATCTTATTCTGAACCATCCTTAATTACATGTGTCCCAGCATTTATCTTGGCATAAAATCACTCGCCTTGGCAGACCGCCAGGATAATATGTAAGTACCGAAAGGTTTATAATAAACAACTTTTTAGACGTTTTACAACAATTTTTAATTTATTTATTTACTTTTTTGTTATCAATATTTTTTGGTTAATACTCAAAAACATAAGATTACACAGTATATGCTAATAACTATTTTCTAAATAAAAATATTATAAATAATTATACTATATGAAATAAAATATTATAATACCAAAGTTTTAGAAACTTAGATGCTAAAAAACAGGAGACTAAAAATAACTAAAGGGACTTTTAAAAATAAAATATAGGTACTTACGTATTATTCCGGCGGTCTGCCAAGACAAGTGAGTTTTAGCCAAAATAAATACCCAGACACATAAAATTATTGATGGCTCCGAATATGATTGGCAACAGTTTGCCAGAATATTTTACAGAAAAATAATTTCGCGGGAATGACTGCCGGGATAATAAGTAAGTACCATAAAATATTATACCAAAGCTTTTAGCAGCTTAGACGCTAAAAAATAGGAACTAAAAATAAAAAAGAGACTTCCAAAAATTTTAACATAAACAATAGAATTATTTATTACAATGAAGTAAACAAGATTTAAATTGAATTTCTTCTAAAACATAGCAAGAAAAACATGAATTTTAAATAGAAATAAATAAATAAATAAACAGGGCAAAAATTGTAAAAACAAAAAAAGTTGACTTGAATTCTTCTTGCAAAAATCATAAACAATGGTTGGATCGTCACTTTACAGTGAGTCTTAAGCCACTGTAACATTCCTGATCCAGGTAGTGAATGTGCTAACTGGATGGCTGGTTCTTGCCTCAGGCATCTTGTTTCGGTCCTTATTATAATATTTGTAATGAAATAAAGCAGAGATTAACAGTAAAATTAAGTGCTATCATATGACCCATCCCACAGAAAAGACCTGAAACAAACTTCTGACTCATCCCCTTTCTAAGCAACCTAAGTAGACATGTAGCCACAGCCAATTTCAGACTACTGACTTACCTTATGAGGTCACATGCAATGCATCATCAGTGTTTTCTTTTCCCACAACTGCCCTCTATGTACAGAGGGGAAACTTTATGGGTTTTGACAATCTTTTGTGCTCAGTGCTTTGGTGATAAGCATTTTTCAGCTGACAATTATTCAAACTGAGCTGATGCATATTGGGATGCCAGAAGGAAACTCTGGTCTTTAGACTTATTCCTTGATGTAGGAAAGGAAAAGACAGGTTTTACTGTTTTTCTACAGCTATGCAAATATCAAATTAAGGATAACAAAAATAATTATATTACAAATAGTTCAGCTGTAAAGATTTTATACATATTTTTTTTTTTTCTGCTTAACATGGAGTCAGTCACAATTTAACTATATCAAGTGAACAGAGCTTGAATGCAATGATGTAGCCAGGATTTTCTTTCAAGGGGAGGGGGCAAAATTTCCCCTTTGATATATATGTACTATATATCAATCTAAAATAAGGATAAGATCCCCCTTTCCTACGTCTGCCTCTCCCCCCCCCCCTCCCCAACTTGGCTATGCCTGCTTGAATGTTATTAGAAGCTCACTCAGCAACAATCCTTGTTTTCAGGGGTGCACACAGGATTTTAACTTGGAGGGGGTCCAGCTTGTATAAACTGTGACACCAATCACATAAAATATGTGGAATAAAAATCTCTTTTCATGACCAACTCTAAGACACCCGTACTTCAATATATTTACATGGTTTTGAATTATTGATCATCTTAACTTCTAAAAATTAAGAATTTCATAAAGTCTAATAATATAATAAAAGACCAAAAATTACATATTGATTTAACACATCAGAATTAATAAACCTTTTGATAGAGTTCCAGACTCCCTGGACCCCCTTCCTTGTGTGCGCCACTGCTTATTTTTGTATAAAAACTCAAGTATGGATGGCGAATGTTCAGATTTTCTAGAGAAGGGGAAGTCTGAAACCCCCACGCCCTTCTGGTCTTCTATTTTAGCTAATAACAGTAGAAAATTCAATTATTCTAAAAGCAGCTAATAATTTGCCAGTGAAAGCTTGGATTTCACCGAGTTATGTTTAGATGGAATAATAATGTCCTATAGAATGACTACTGCTCAACATGTTCAAGAGACTTCCCTAATTCTCTTCTAAAACATTTATATTATGTGTTTGAATCTATTTTTTCAAAATGTGCATTATTCTTTCAAATGTAATGTGTTTTCTAGAAAAATGGATTGGCAAAACAATAATGAGAAATTTTACTTATACTCAAATGTACATTTTCGAATGATCATACATCAGTAATTTGTTAGCTCTCTATGTAACAACTTTCAATGAACCACAAAAAATTATCCTTAAGTCGAGAAAGCCCTTAAAATAGAATTTACCAAAATGGGATGTCATCAAGCTTGGCTTTTGAGACTGCAAACTTTCTGATTTTTTGTTAGTCAAGCTGTTTTACAATATCCTAAGTACAGACTTTCTCTAGAAAGCTTTTATAATGTAAATGATTCCTAGATCCAATATCTTCAATGGGTAAGAGCAAATTGCTGTAAAGAAATGAACAATCAAATATGCAAATTGAGAAACATTAGAAGAATAAACAATTAGATTTGTTTTCAACCTCAGCAGATCTCTGAGATTTGCTCAAGATAAGAAAATAATATATACGTACACTGTATAAGTAACAAAAATTCATCTTTAAAAAGAAAACTTTAAACTGGGAAAAGTAAAAATATAGTGCTTGTGCAATAATAATGGCATAATATATAAATAAAATATCTTTGCAAGATATAATAAAATATACTACAGTAGTTAGTAAATTACAAAGTACTCACTTGATCGAAGGCACCTTAATGAATCACTTCAGAAAATAATATGAGAAAGAATCAAACAATTATCCCATTATCAAGAATTTCTTTCACTCACAATCGTTGAAACTCAAAACAGATTTTCTTACAGTGACGTACCGAAAACAAATAATGTGTAATGCAAAAAGACTCCACAGCAGAATGACTAACGTTGCTAAGATACAGTTGTTTTTATTTTTACTTCAGTTTCCCATTTCTTCTCTATCACCGCACAGACCGTGTAGAGAGCTCAATATTTAGTTTGGATTTTTAGTTCCATTTATATAGCGCTGCGGACGACATTGTACCGTAACCTCACTTTCGATTTCCGCACACAATCTGCAACCAATGAGATTCCCTTTTGATAGATACCATACGGGGGCCAGTGGCTCCTAGGTTAAGAGCCCGTCCTCCTCCACGCTAATCGCCTGATATTCACTTGACGTCATAATTGTTTGAGCGACACGTAGCGGTGAAATTTGTAAGCTAGTTTTGTACAAACAAAGCGTATCAGTGCGTTCCTTTTATGTAAACAAGCTGCATATTCGAGGTTTAGCTTGACAAATACATTTTAATAATTGTGTTGTGTGCCGTAATTCTGTGCAAAAAATAATGTATCGTATTTCGATTTTGCTCGAGTAATTTTAAATAAAGAATTAAAATAGAAGAGACTTAACATTTGGTTAAGGTTTTCGTCCAATAACTTTAAATAAAGGAGTGAATTTGCTTGAGACTTTGTATTTTTGAAACTTTCTACTTTATTCAGCTGTTTTTAACAAAAATCCATTGTACTCAAACGTTTGGCATTCGTTATTTTAATCAATAAATCATTATGACATTGTTTGCTTTATAAAATACTAGCGGCTACCCTCGACTTCGTCCGCGTCGACTTTAGAATTAGGTCCCGAGAGAAACGAAGCATGTTTGAATAACAAATATGTTTGCGACTATGCATGGTAATATACTTCATTGAAAATAAGAGAGTATGCAGAATTGCTAAATTTAAATTTTTTCAAGCATTTGGCGAATAGAGACAGTATTTGCGAACTGTTTTGAGTGTTCTTGTAAAAGAAATATTTATGCTATATGCATAAAAGGTAGCCTACAACACTCAGTGTCTCCCCCCCCCCCCCACTGTCTAAGAGGTTCAGCTCTCAAAACTGGAAGGCGGGAGGTGCCAGGTTCAAACTCCGGTCGTGCCTGTCGTCCTAGCCGCTCGAGGTTTTCCGTGTTTTTTTTTCCAAAACCTCGCGAAAATATGGGCTAGGATCCCTTAGAAAATTCCACACAGAGGAATTCCCCATATAGGCCTAGGACTTTCAATCAGGGAAAAAAGTTTTAAAATCGGTTTAGTAGCTACAAAATTTCCATAGAGCGCAATGCATTAGCATTATTTTGAGTGTCTTTGTAAAAGAATTATTTTTGCCATATGCTTGAAAGGTTGCCTGTATATTAATCCAGGGCATAAGCTATCTTCATTACAAATTTTTCCAACCGTTTTTGTGTGATTCAGTCAAAAACATCCAAACACATAAACGTACACATTTATATTATTGGTAGGATTTGGAAATTTACGAACTTTAAGAAACACATCTGGACTTTTCTTGGTACTTACGTATTATCCCGGCGGTCATTCCCGCCAAACTGTTGCCAATCGTATTCAAAACCATTAATAATTTCATGTGCCCGGCATTTATCTCGGCTAAAAATCGCTCGTCTTGGCGGACCGCCGGGATAATACGTAAGTACACTTTTCTTTATTTATGCTTTTTAATTTGGCGTAAAATCAACATAATTTCCATACTTATTTATGTTTTCCAAATGCATGTGATTTTGCAAATAGAATTTCTGCTTTATTTCAAAAGCATAAATCATTTTGTGCGGGCGATAAAACGGTTTTTAATTAATAGTTAGAAAAGTAATTAAAATTTCAAAATTCTGATCCTCAGGTGCACTTTACCGATGTCATGGGCCCAGTCATGCTCAAATTTTCAAAGCTCTGCTTTCTGTAGATTTGTCTGAAGAACATTCATTTTTATTATTAGAGATAGATAGATTTGGCATAAAACTGGCATAATTTCCATATTATTTAATGTTTTTCAGATGCACGTGCTTCTGCATTGAAGTAATAGCATTTTTGTTAGCTCAAAACATGAATCACTTGATACGGACGAAACTCGCCAAGCATGGCAACGTAAAAACGGTTTTTAATTAATAATAAAGAAGTAATTAAAAATCTAAAATTCTAAGTAACCTATAACCTTCTTCAGGGCCCCATCTATATCTAAAACCACAATTCATCATAATTTATTCAGCAGTTTAGGCGTGAAAGCGTCATAAACAAACAAACAAACTCACTTTCGCATTTATAATATTAGTTAGGATTAAAGAGTACAGCGTATACTTTTGACTGATGAACAAGTGACTTAATCTTGGTTATGTATGCGAATAATTCAGTATTTTAATTTAAACCCATGTGTTTGCTTACCTTCTCTTTAATAATAGCTTATTGATTGGTTATTCGCCATACCATCATTTTTTTACTAACAAGTCCAGCTGTAAAATGGTTGTGAAAGGATTTTGAAGACTTGTAAGCAAGCATTTTTTCACGTGTCACAGAGATGTAAATAAAACCAAACAATTGCACTTGTCTATATACTAAGTAATATTGAACCAAATACATATATTTTCCTTGTACGAATTATCAATATACGGATCATTCTATGCAATTTTGCCAATTTTATTAGCATAATAATTTTTAGTACTATCTTCCAAATTAATATAATAATTTGAATTCGTTTTTACAAAATTTAATTGCTTTTAAATTATTAATCTATTTGCGCACAGTACAACTTCAGAGGTTTGTTTGTACGAAGCTGTCGTCTGCATTTCGACACTAGTGTTGCCAGATACAAAAGTGTGGGTGAATGCAGAGCCTTATTATCGCATGGGCAATTCGGGACTTTGCCCAGGGCCCCCGGCTCGAAAGGGCCCCCGATATCAAATGTTGTTCTGAAATATTCTTTTTTATATCAACATTTTATGAAAAATGAAACAAATTTCATAGATGGGGGCCCCCAAATTCATCAATGCCCGGGGCCCCTGTTGGTCATAATCAGGCTCTGGGTGAATGCACCCTACGGTTATGGGTTTGATTCCCACACCCACTGAATCAACTTGCGCTCTGTGCTAATGCAAAGGCACAGAGGATGAAAATGCTCCTTTCCCAAAATCTACAGCAGAAATTGGGGACAGAAATTTAACTATAATAATTATTTCCTCCCATTATTTAAAAAAATCAATCATGTTTTCTTCATTTTATGAATGCTAATAATACTTTAATTCAATAAATATAAGTTTATTTGAACAAGGAATTGTATTTCTAAATTGCTCTCACAATTTTTGTTTTAGAATTGAGAACACTATGCTGATTTGTCCCCAATTCTTTGTTCAGAAATTCTGCTTAACCGTACTCATATTTTATTATAAATAATAATTTTTAATATACGAAACCCACGTTGGAAGTGTGACTTTACTCTTACTTTTTTGAGACGGTCTATTTCAATGAGATAAACCTGTCTCTTAATATTCAAAAAAGATATTAAATTCAAGTTGTTGGACGATTCTAATGGATTGAATTGGTTAAGTTAATCATCTCTCTCAAAATGGTTGAGCGAAAAACGCTCAGACTGATTGAATATTTCTTCCTTTTGCGTAACGAAGTTGCTCTTCTCAGTCTGAGCGAAATGTTTTCTTTCGGCGGAGCGAAAAATTCGGAGCGAATAACGCTCCTTTTTGAAAGATTTGTCTTCATTCAGTTTTGGATACTTTTTATCTTAAACGGAGCGATTTTTCTGAATTTCGCTCCGTTTTCATTAATATGATTTCATTCAGTTATGAATGCCTTCCATCATAAAATGGAGCGATTTCCATGAAAAGCTCCTTTATGAATATAATCATTTTTCGTTATATATGAGCTTTAAATCGAAATGTGTATATTTTGATTTTCAAAAGGGATTTGTGTGATTTTTAGAAGTTTAATTATAATTTTGTATATTTATTTGTATATATATATAAATATATATATCAAAGCCGTACCCAGGGGGGGGGGACCAGGGAGTGCGGTCCCCCCCCCCGAAATTTAAAATTTTGTTAACAAAACTATAATAATAAAGCCATTTTGTGAAAAATTTAGCCTTTTTCACCTCTTGGTTCCCCTCCCCCCCCCCCGAAATTTTTGTCTGGGTACGGCCCTGATATATATAACTTACCTCCTACAACCGGCCAATTTCTGCTTTTAAGAGATGTGCTTTAAAAAACCTCCAAACTCTGGACACACATTGAATTCCTCTAAAAACGGCCACGATAGGATGAAGTGGGAGGGCATATGCTCCCCTTGCCCAACCTCTTGAAAATCTTATTTGAAGCCTAATATATATATATTTATTTAATTTAAAGGAAACGTCCATTATTTACACTTCTATTTTATGTCCCTCCATGGGCACCGGCGGCATAGGGCAAGGGGAGGCAATGTCCCCCCCCTGGATTTTTGTATGCAGTGTTTTCCCTTGCTTTTTTGCTCTTTCCAGCATGGTAAACATACGTTGAAGTAGTCTTTGCCCCCTCCTTGAGTAGTCTTCCCTCCCTTGGAGTAGTCTTTGACCCCTCCCCCCTGGGAAATATTCTGCCGGCGCCCATTTGTCCCTCTCCACGAATTTCCGATCACGTTATGCTTACGACAGTCCACTTTTTCTGTTTTCCAAAATGTACTAAGGAAAATTTTAACTCTGGAATTATTGAGCTCTATTAGCAGTCACTATAGACGCTGCGTCGGCAGGGGGCACAAGATGGGGCATGTGCTCCCTCGCGGCCCTTTTCAGAGACTTTTTTTTATCTGAAACAAAAATAATATTTCTAATGAAATGTATAACTGAATATATACACGCACGCACACACACACACACACACACACACAAACAAAAACAAAAACAAAAAACAAAAACGAGATTCTACATTTTTTTTTGCGAAAATCGTCTCCAGCTGCAGAATGCGATGATCATTCCAAGGCAGTTGAAATCATCTTTTGACAACATATCAAATGTTCTCTGAAGGATTAACTGCAATAAAATATAAAATAAAATCAAGCACTTAGATTATACTCATAAATCATTCTTTTTGTACATCATAATTTTCATAAAAACACTTTACTTAGCTTACAATTGAACTTTAGGTTAGAATTTGATGCCCAGACCCCCATCCCCAGTAAATAAAATCCTTGTTACGCTACCAAAGGCGGATTAAAGGTGGGGCGGAGGGGCGACCGCCCCCCCCCGAGAAAAAAGAAATTAATGTAAAAGATCCTATTTTACTTCCATAAAATGGATGTATATGTTAATCTTCTAACTAACCGCCCCTACCGACAAACTAACCGCCCCCCCCAAAAAAAAACTTGCATTAATCCGCCACTTTACGCTACTGCGGGGGGGGGGTGAGGGAGAGCACTGCTCTCAAATGCACCCCATGAGGATTCATTATTCAGAAGCTCCAAGATATTTACTCTACACAGACTTACAGGATACGACAACGAAGCATTTAGGCTTCCCGCCAAACGTTAGCTTTATGATATGATTCACAATTCACATGAATAAAAATTTACATGATCTGGATAGGTAAATAAATCTAAAACTAACAGGTTAGAAGTGTATTAAAACATGTAAAGAATATAAAATAAAATCTTACTTGTATTTATAGGCAGGCTTAATATTCGATCCTGGGCGACGAGACAGCACGATGCAGGCAGCCATTATTGTTTGTTGTTTTTCTTCGGACGGGAGAAGGGAGAAGGCGCGCGCTATTATATATCTGACCAATCAGGGAAGACGAAAACGCTCCCAAAATGAGGAAATCTTTTCAAATTGGTAAGGTCGTAACAAGTGCTCCTTTTCTTTTCTTTTGAAGAAGAAATCGAAAGCTGGTTTTTAATGTTTTTAGTAGATCGCTCTGCATGGAGCGTTTTGCAGTGAAAAATGATAGAAATTGCTTTCTTCCTTTTTTGGAGCACTTAAATCGCTCAACGTAATTGAGAGAGATCGTCTTTGATTTTCCAGCGGCATTCGTATGTTTTGATGCGATCTGTTTCTAATTTCCTTTTTCTGGGTTGAATACTGTAAGATAACAATCCCGAAAAATGCCTGTGCGTGCACATGCCTGAAGGGGTGCAAGCGGATCTGTTTGCCGTTCCCAGGGTCCCGCTGTTCTCAGGAGGACGACAAAATCAAGTATAATTCCATAGGAGGAAGCGCTATTGGCGGATTAATGCAAGTTTGTAGATGGGGGGGGGGCGATTAGTTAGATGATTGACATATAGATCCATTTTATGGAAGTAAAATAAGATCTTTTTCATTAATTTCATTTTTCTCGGGGGGGGGGGGGGTTGCTTGATGAGACGTTTCATCACGCAGAAAAGGAACTCTTTGATTTCATAAACTGCAACACACCAGCACCCCTCTTCGCCAGTGCATCAGCCTGTTCGTTACCACTGAGTCCGCAGTGTCCCGGGATCCACTGGAGTACGATGGACTTTTTCATTAATTCTAGATTTTTAATGGCTAATTGACAGTACAAAACTTCCCGGGAAGATGGGTCGTGAGTAGAGCATATGGACAATGCCAGCTCTGGAGTCAGAGAGAATGACAACGTTTTGAAATTTATCACAGAGAACAACCAATTGCTGCAGAGCTATGCGTATAGCGGATACTTCCGCATCAAAAGCTCATTTATAAAATTAGAAGGGAATTTTTCCAAGTGCTTATACATTTATGCAGGTGACTGTAAAAAAGAATTAGTTACTGACCAAACCGATGTATAGTTGTCTGGATATAATGGAAACTTTAGCGGCGACTTTTCAATTTTCAAAAGCTATAATTAAGATAACTCTTGTAATTCGTAGCAAAGGAAAGGAATCGTTCGAAGTACTGTGCTTTTACTTCAACCGAGTGATGATGGCAGCAAAGTTCCACGTCTCAAAATCACGAAAAATTCGAATGTCGTCTAAACGGGTGGTCAAATAAATATTAAAGTTTTTCCGGGTGCTTTTTGCTGTTAGCCGGACGCAAATTCCGCCAACTACAATTTTAAGCGACGATAAAGACCGACTTTTGAAACATCGCTGTTTCCCAACTTAAAGCCGAAAATGTTAATCAATATACAAAAAATGTACTTATGTACAAAATACAAGAATGTCAATTTACTAAAAAGAAATTTTTATGCTTGCTGGATTAATCGATTTATACGAAAGTATCTTTGTGAATTTGTTTAAATGGAACCTCAACTCCTCTTCTCCAGATAAATTCGTCAAGGTACAACTCAGGTGCTTACGAGTAGTGCCCCGATGTTTTTTATTTCTCCATCTGGCCCAAAATTGTTCGACTTTCTGTGTGTTTACACCAGTGACTGCATCGACAAAATAATACTTAAGGTTGACTTTGAAATGCTATAGACCCTGGTCTTCCATAATAGTAGTGCAGTATTTAAATCTATACTAGAAATGACTCTCAGTGATTCAAGTTATGTTTGTAAGGATTTGGGGAAGGTTTTAATTATTTGGCGACTTTACACTTGCGTCCGGTTAACCGAAAAGTAAATTTCTCCGAAAATCCTTAACCACACCGTTATTAAGTCACATTTGTTTATAGGTGAAAACTGCGGCAGGGCGACTTCCTAGCAGAAGCCGTTCCAAGGGTCGCAAGTCTTCTAGGAGCAGAAAGAGCAAAAGCAAAGGAAGGAGGCACGTGCATAGGGCATGAAAGATTTGGGGGTGCAAAAAATTGATGAAAATGATAATTAACAAGTTGAACACAGTTCATGCAAAAATGTATACTTTATGGTGTAATTGCAGAAGATTTCATTAATTTACAATACACATTTACAAAAGGGTATGTGGATGGTCCGTGATGCTGTAAGGTAAGAAATGAGTAAGAGTGGCCTAACCGAGTGGTTGCTAGTCCGGGATACAATGGGTCCATAGCTCTTGGATAATGGAAAGACTCTCGAAAAAACAGAAACAAGTTGTTAACTCTTTAGAGCAGAGGTTCACAACTTTTTAACGTTGCGCCCCCCCCCCCCCCAACAAAGGTGAACTTTAGGTGGTAGCCCCGTCACATTTTTCAGCATACATTCAGTTTTTTATTCTTCAACACAGCAATGAACATTTAGTCGCCTGTTTTACGAGATAATGTAATCAGTAAAGTTTGAATAAACATTTGAAGCGAAAATAAGAATAAATAAGATGATTTTTCTTAAAACATGCATTATCACATATGCTCTTTGCCTATTTTTCTTGCCTATCCTCTTGTAAAAGCTCTGCAACCCCACCCTTCGGCAGGATGTGCCCCACCGGTTGGCAAATGCTGTTTTAGAGCATAGTAGAAAGAAAAACATATCACACACACAATATTTTCTAAGACATACATGCTAGAATAATTTGACTCCTAATTGTTTTTTAACTACTTTACCATTGAATCAGTAAGTAATAAAAAATATTGTTTTAATTTTTTCAACGGCATTCTTTGCTTTGTAGATATAAATGATTTTGTGTTGCGGATAAAACAATGTTTTGTACATCAAAAAGTTAAGGGAAAATCCTTCCCGAACCAAAACTTTCAAGGTAAGAACTGAAGGAAAGGTGGATGGGGGGGGGGCGTAACCAAACAAAGGTGAACTTCAGCCAAGGGCACCGCGGAGGTTAAAAACGACCCTGCGAAGAGTGATTCTGATGTTGAAACTGGCACCTCCCTCAAAATTTTTAGCAAATCAGCAAGATTTTTCTGATGCCGTTATCTTTCAGTTCAGGCACCCACTAGTTTAAGGAATTGATAGACAACACAATAAGTTTAATATTAGACTGGGTGGAAACTTAAACGGTCATTTTGACGGAAATAATGGTGAACAAAGTCAGCAAAGGGGCATGAACTTTGTAGTTGAAAATAAAATATAATTGTATTTCATTAGTGTCCATTTTAAACAACTTCAACCCTCAAATTATCAAAAGCGATGTGAATTTTTACATTTTATCACTTATAAGTATTTCAGAGTAACTCGCCACCACTTGTGTGTACATTAGTGATACTGTTCACCACATATTTTTGCCAAAACGGATTCAAAAGTTCCTACCCTGTATATCGTTCAGATTATTGATTTGTTAGAAGTTCAGTCAATCAAATAATGTATATTATGTACACTCTATAACAAAAAAATCGATGCACCAAGAAACAATCATCCGATTGCTTTGAAATTTCGTATGCATGAATGTTTTGAACAGATATGCAAATGATTCACATTTGGTGTCCAATGAATGAATAGTTTGACCTCTAGCGCATCGGAACTGCGCATCCAGCAGACGTATATAAGGAGCAGTTCTTCAACGGTTGTTAAAACTTTCGGTTTGATTGCGATTCAGATGACCTTTCAACAACTTAAAAAATGCCTCGCTGCAGGATTCGTGCTCATTACGAGCAACTGTCAGATTTTGACAGAGGTCGTATCATTGGATTGAAAGAGGCCGATTGGACTAATCGGAGAATCGCTCGTCATTTGAGTCGAAGCGATGCGACGATTCGAAGATGCTGGCAAGGATGGGTGGAAAATGGCAGCGTGCAGCGTCAGGATGGTAGCGGTCGACCTAGGGCTACAACAGATCGTGAGGACAGAGTGATGGTCCGATCAGCTGTCACAGCGCCTTCTTCATCTCTATCAACCATCAGACGTTCAACCCAAACACCGGTGTCCATCATGACCATTCACAGACGGTTGAGAGAGCGAAATCTACGCTCGCGCCGACCGTTACGCCGCCTGCCATTCACGCCTGCACAGGGTTCCCATTAGAAAAAAAAATTGGGGGAGATTTCTCACCCATCCAAAAATTTTGAGTGAGATTTCTGGAAGTTAAGTGAGAACATAAATATTGTTTAACACCATTTTACTTATTTATAACACCGATTTTTCTGTTCATTAAAAAATTTTACAGCTTGATCCTATGGAAAACATTCTAAATTGATATTTCCATCAGCTATTCTAATACGATTGCTTAAATTTACACTTGAAAGTGCACTGAAATTTGCACTTGAATTTTTAATGGATATTCAAAGTTAATGAATATTCAAATTTATTCAAAGAATCACATCTAGTTTAACTAAGCAAAAGAATTATTAACTATAATATTTTATCTAGTACTATAATAAAATTATATAAAATAACTTAATATTTATATAAATATTAAATTATATTATACTACAAAGTTGGTAAGATACAAATAGGTGTGACAAGTTAAAACAGATATAGTTACGTTCAAATTCTTACTACAGTATAAGCTAGATTATCCGGCATTTAACCGGAAAATTGCAGCTTTTTTTTTTTTTTTTTTTTTTTTTTTTGGTCTTCTTGAAAGATTGATTAACTCTTACTGTGAACGACAACTAAACATAGAACGGAAGGAGGAGGGGGGAGGTGTCCAAATTTCAAACTGCCAGAGGTTATCAATAATTCCATGAATCGTGGTGGTTTATAAAAAAACAAGCAGATGAAATGCTCTCAAAACTCATATGCGATGGACACACATACAAAAACAAAACATTTTACAGCTGGCAAGCAGGAGGAGAAAAATCAACACGTCAGCTCAGCGCCGATAGCATTAATTAATATTCCCCCTCCGCATTCCGATGATTTAACCGTGTTATCTCTGAACAGAAACTAAAGAGAAGAAGGGGAGGGGACGCTTCATTGCGGCCGCGGCACGCTCCTTATCCCACAGTAGTGGAGTAAAAACAAATTTTTGTATTTGTAAACTGGCGTTTTAAAACTTTCAAACAGCATGCGAGAATCTCGCACTGGTGGCGAATATTTTGCAGTGCGAGAATATCTCGCGCTGTAATATTTTTTGCGCGAGATTTAAGAAATTTATGCGAGATTCTCGCGGTCTCGCACTCTAGCGGGAACCCTGCGCCTGCACACTGCCGAGCCAGATTACAGTGGTGCAGGGCTCGATCAGGTTGGAATGATGCCGACTGGGGACGTATAGTCTTTAGCGACGAATCCCGCTTCCAACTGTGTTCTGACGATCATCGAAGACGTGTTTGGAGATGCACAGGGTAGAGGGGGGATCCTGCTTTCACTATTGCACGCCACACCGGCCCTCAACAAGGCATTATGGTCTGGGGTGATATTTCCTTTGACAGCCGGACCCCTTTGGTCGTCATTAGAGGTACACTTACTGCACAGCGGTACGTGGACGACATCCTAAGACCTGTTTTGCTACCGTTCCTTTTGCAGTGCCCTGGGCTGGTTTTTCAGCAAGACAATGCCAGACCACATACGGCTAGTGTTGCTCTAAACTGTCTGCAAGCTTGTCAAACTCTTCCTTGGCCTGCCAGATCGCCAGATCTCTCTCCCATCAAGCATGTCTGGGATATGATGGGAAGGCGATTGCATCTGGCACGGACTGTTGATGACCTCGTTCGACAATTGGAGCGAATTTTGCAGGAAATACCGCAGGAGACCATCCGGGAGCTTTATCGGTCTATGCCACGCCGTGTGTCAGCTTGTATCCAGGCTAGCGGCGGGTCAACACCTTATTGAACTTGTTACTGTAACTCTGAAATAAATTATTCAATTGTTCTGAAATTTTAATCATTTACTATTCTGTACATTGTATTCCTATCCACCCAGTTTCGTCCCATTCGGACACCTCCTTCTTGCTGCGTCAATTTATTTGTTATAGAGTGTATTTGGAAGATATAAATATGATTAAAATAGCAGTTTTCTTTATTTTCATCTAGTTATGAAATTAAAGAAATATATAATGAAATTTTAAAACGCAATGCCTTAACAAAAGAGACATGTAAAATGGATGTATATATTTGCGTAACGGACACATAACAAAGTTATACTATTAAGTTCTGAAGGTATTAATATTGATGCTATAATACGGTCTAAAATACACTAAGTATACACTTAATATAAACTAATAAATTTAATTAAATATGCATTACAATCTATGGACGTGTAAAAATAGTGCATCTGTGTCTTTTTCATTCATCTCATCTAAAACAGAAGAGATGTGCATTTAATGAATATTGATACCGTTCGGAAGCTGCCAAGGACCACTGCAAGAATTTTTAAAGTTGTAATCTCCAAGGAGCTGAAAATTACTAATGTACTCTAGCTAAAAATACACGAATAAACTATAAAGGGTTATAAAAGCTTAAACCGCATTTTAGCCATATTTAATAATTTAACAATCCGCAATTTTGGGTGAGGCAGGTGGCTGCTGAAATGTGATTCCATTGTCTAATCTAGTGTGTCAAAATTATGTATTTAACAGGAACCTTGAAAGATTGTCTAACATTACTGCTTCGATTTCAAAAATTCCAAAATACACCAATGCATTATACTGACAGTTTTTACCAAAGTAATCAACCTGGAGCCCTTTTTGAACAGCAAGCTTGGTAGGAAATAGTAATCTATTTCACTTATGATTCGATCGTCAAGAGATTCAAAAAGCACGTTAGACGTCTAACGGAAAAGTACCAGCATTTAAAACTCACTTGTTTCAATCGTGTTTTATGGGCTACAGCTTGGATATTTTACCTCTATACTGAGGTGAAATATTTTAGCCAAGGATTATGCATAAGAATGCACGGAAAAACTGTTTTAATGGCAACCTTAACGAAAAATGACTATCTATTACACGCAAGCGCAAATCGCCAATGAATTAAAAGACTCCAATGGTTGCAAATATACAAACTGTTCCATTTATGTATCGTTAAATTACCATTGTATAACATGAGAGATTGTTTTGGGTTTTTTGATAAACTGGTGAATTTACGAATTTTAGCTAAATGTAATGAAATTTCAGGTGAGTTTTTAGATTAAAACGTTTTTACAAATAACTTAAAAGCATCACAAGTATTAATGTATTGCCATTTGACTCAGTTTGGGTATTTGCCACCTATTGATGAGATGAAAGATTTGGAGGCATTTCTAGCGAAGGAAATATATGGAGCACTGTTTTGTTAACAATCTTAATCTGAAGTGATTATCAATTATACGGTTGCGTTAGTTGTCCAAGTATGAAAATTCATCATGAGCAGCAAATTACCCATGCTGTTCCCACAATATTTTCTCTGCGTATGCTTGAAAGAGAAGATAAAAATAGGCAGAAAACATTTTGAATAACAATTCTAAATCTACGTTAACAGTTATTTTAATCATTTAAAGTAGGATTGATTAAAAAAAAAAAAAAGAAGAAAAAAAAAAAGGTACGCAACGATAAGTAATTCTAGGTTAATAAATCATGCGTTAGTTTCAACAGGAGACAATACAAACCCACTGAGCGTAATTGACTAAAATTCAGAACATTTCTGCGCTATCTTAATAAAGGTGTCCCTCAAGGGTTGAGATCATTAAATATTCCCTGTCAAGTAAATCTACTGTGGATGATCGTTAAAAGGATGGTTATTCCGTACTCCTGGCCTTGAAAAACTCATTTCATCTTTATGAAAGGCAATAAACCCCCCCCCCCCCCGCCTACAGTTTTCAAAAATGCCTTCTACCTAGTGGGTCAGATACCTTTTCCGTTAGTAGATGGTTGTTATCCTTAAGGCACTAATATTTCCCCCTTAAATCACTGCTCATGTATTCAGAAAATATAGAGGAGAATGATGGGAGGGGTCCATCCCTCGAATCTCCGTTTTTAATAACCCCCCCCCTCCCCACCTTGCCCCTGTTTCAGTCCAGTAATTTGTCATTTTGAGAAGCATTAAATTCTGCTTCGTTTTACCTTTTGGTTAGTCTCAGCTTTTCCGCTTTCATCGGCCTTGCCTGTAAAACACGTTCTACAGTGCTTGCAGTTCTAGTGCAGGAAAGCTAAGTTACAGTCTGTCTCGGGCTTGGTTAATCGCAGCAATTTTCAAGAGCTAGATCAGTCTATGTCTGTTACTAGCTATTACGAGTGTAGTCATTGCTGTTACTGACGTGCGTGAAAGGTATGAGAGCCGAAGCAAAGGGAGGGGACAAATGGAGTATGCTACCCGGGCAGCGCGCTCAGAGGGTCGGTAAAAGCAGTTACGCTTTCACGGAAGGAGCAACGCCTCCTAGATATAGAAAGCCTTATAGCTCCTACGCCACCAAGCTTTAACGTCGTCATTAGGCCTATATTTAAAAGTTTTATTTTCACAAAATAAAATTATCAAAAATTTCTGGTGAATTTACCCATGAGTAGCAATATTTTAATAATTTGAGATTAATAAAAAATATATAATTTCAAGACAAATAGCAGTTTTTAACCATGACTAATTAGATAATATGATAGGGAAATAGATCATAAAAATTTTGTAAGAGAAATGTTTTTTGATTTTAATGTTTAAGATATTTTCTGATATTTGTAGCATTCACCAGAAATTTCAAATAGTTTTACTTTGTGAAATTAAAACTGTGATGACGTCACTTTCGTAGCCCTAGAGATGATGTCAAAATTTGGTGGCGTAGGAATTGCAAGGCTTTCTATATCTATCCGCGCAAGGCACACCTCCTAGGCAGACGCCTCTCGTGTAGACTTGCCATAACACACACACACTAAAATAATATTAATAATAATAATAATAATAATAATAATAATAATAATAATAATAATAATAAAAGTTTTTATCCTTTGTACAGCAAGAGCCGCCCGCGTTGCAGAATGACTAACGAACCATTCTCCACACTCCACGGGTCCGGGTTCGATTCTAGGCAGGGACTTGGGTGTCATTTCGTCCATTAGGACGAAATAGGAAGCCACGCTAGTCCTCGTATTAGGTGCCTCCATAGCAAAGAGGTGAATACTTTTGGCTTTAATAAGCGGCCAAGGCCTGATGTTGGCGATAAGAGAAAAAAGAATATTTGTATAGTTATGATAATGTCTTTCATTTTGTTAAAAAGTATGGTGAGTAAAATATTTTCCAGCTTGATGTTTCACCGGAAGTTTAATGGAATTAAGATGAAACCGCAACTATGAAAAATAAAAGACACGTGCTATTAATCATCTGGTAGACTTAACTTCCAGAGAAAGACAGATACGCTATCATATCGGCTCTACAGCCATTGTTTTGGATTTCAAAAAAGGAAAATTCTGTTATCAGCGGTTCAAGTAATTCAGCAGTTTCCTCTCGGAATCCAAAACCCCAATATCGTTATTTTAAAATTTAGTTTGCATTAAACTGTTACATTTATATTAATAAGCCTCTATACTGATTGATTTAGTCAAATATTAATATAAAAGCTTTAAAATTGTGCTTAAACTGAAGAAAATTTTCCCTACTTCAACTTTCTGTTAAAATTAAACTTAAATAATTCTGTTGCTTTTCACTGTTAAAGATATTGAATTTTGACTGGATAGTACACAGAATAAAAATTTAACAAAATGACAAGAGTGATAATTGTTACTAAAGCCTGATGCTTAGACTTACATTCATAAAGTCATTGATAAAATTTTAAGTTTTCCATATTTCTAAATTTAATTTTAACTTTTTAAAATAATGCCGATACATTTATTTTTTAATTTCGTTATTTCCAATTTCCGTTAAAACTTTAACAATTCTATTGTTTTTCACTGTTAATGTAAAGATATTGAATTTTGACTGGGTATTGCACAGAATAAAAATCTAACAAAATGGCAAGAGTTATAATTGTTACTAAAGCCTGATGCTTAGACCTACGTTCATAAAGTCGTTGTTAAAATTTAAAGATTTTTCATATTTTTAATTTAAATATTAACTTTTTAAAAGACCACCGATCTATTTATTTTTTACTTAACTTTGAAATTCATAATAGAAACTATTATATTTTAGTTGTTCATTTGAATTGAGCTTTATTTACCTTTATTATACTTCATATAGTCTAATCTAGTTTTTATAGACCTCTTTTATACGAACACTTGCGATTTTACGATCTTTTCGGTTTTACGGACATTTTGAGTGGTCCCTACGCAGTGGCGGCTAGTGGGTTATTTAAAAGGTGGTTCACAAAACAATTTTAGAAAATTAAATATGCAGATATGACGCACCTTACAAGTTAAAATAGATTTGAGTTTCCAGCAGTTAAAAGAAAACAATGCACGTAACTGAAAGAAAACAAGTCATCTTGGGTCTTACATTTCGTCACCAAGATAAGTTTTAGCAAAGGTACTGTCTTGATTCATTTTATTTCAATTTTTTTTTCAAAGGATACTATTGAAAAATGTCATTGCTTTAGCTCCGAAACACGTCTTTTACTCCCATCTTAATTAATTTACACTAGTTTGTAAAAAAATAATGTAGAGAAAAATGATAGAAATAAAGAAAACATTAAGAAAATGAAATAAAAATTAATTAACTAACCGAACGTAACAAAACAATCGAAAATCCGGAAGCGATACCGCAAAAAAATGGACCTGTGTGCACAATGAATTTGTGCGAACGGAATGATTTTATCAGTGCCGTGCACTTTCCCAGCTGTCTCGGATTCTCATCCCAGAGAGCGGTTCAGGGGGAAAATTTTCCGTTCGCACGTGCGACTGATTAAAGACTGTAGTAACCTACACTACAACGCGTTAGCTATAATAAGCCTATTTAATAATAGTGGGGGGAGGGGGGAAGAGAGTAAAATTCCCGTTTTAAATTCACATAAATCTAGAAGTGTGCTTAATATTTGTTTCCAATTTAATTTTTTAATGTGTTTATTCTTTAGTTTTTCCTTTGGGTTTTCACGTGCTCATGTGCTCAAATGGAGGAGCCGCCACTGTCCCTACGTGTTCGTAAAAACGAGCGTAAAGTATTACTTTCAACAAAAATCTAGAGTTTAAAGAAGGATATTCAGATTTTGCTAATTTGAAAGCTGAATGTGTGGCAAAACAACGAGGTCACATTTGTTTCAGGGGTTTGAATAGTGCTAAAGACAGTGGCCAAATGACCTGTCAACTACCACATTTTATGATTCTTTATTTTCCTTAAATTTTAGGATCATTACCTCATACAGCATATAAATTTCCTTTCATATGGTACATTTTTAAGTGCTTTTTCTAGCATTCTAAATTTATGTATGGAATGAAAGAAATTATAGTAGTTCCATTAAAATTTAAAGGCCTGAGTTCTATTTTAATATGCAGATGATTCCTTAGTAAAATCCACAGTTCAGTTTAAAATTTATCAAAATGAAGCAATGTCTTGTTTATACGTTACTACTTTTGTTTATACGTTAAAACTACTTTAACAAACTAAGAATACGGCTTGCGTCCAAAATTTTCTTTAGATTTCAAAATTCAACCTTAAAAGACCGTTTTGTTGGTTTAAAAAAATATTTCATTGGCTCTGTTTTAAATAAATCTATTTTAAATAAATATTTCTAAAATATTTTGTTGAATTAACCAACATTCAGTTAATCGAACAAAGTTATTAGGCTAAAATAGCTCTAAGAAAACATTTTTTCCCCAAAGCACGCTTGTTCTTTCTTAGAACACTTGTGCAGCAAGCGTTACTCAAGAATGAGCGAAAGTAAAATGGAAGACATCGCATTAATCATTAAAGGGTTGGTTGAACGTGTGAATTGAATTAGAAAGATGCCTTATGACTCTTAATAAAGCCGTGGTGCTCTGCTCTCCAGGAAACAGCTGGCGGTCACTTTAGATGACACTTTCTCGGAAGGCTTACTCAGGAGAATGACTCTTCCACGATCAGAACCAATCACATTTAATGACAGCTGTGTTCTTTAAAACCACATCTATTTGCTTCATCATAACAGTAAAGGGACATCAATTAAAAATATAAAAATTGTGTTAGTTGTGTGCGATTGCATGGAATCGCATAATTAATACAACAAGCCCCATACCTTACTGTTCTTTATACTCATTGGAGTGTTGACTAAATTTCTGGACTCATTTCCACGAAAATCATGTTTCTTTGTTTTAACAGTACAGTAAAACCTCGCTATAACGATATTTGATACAACGATAAATCAGTCTATAACGATAAAATTTTGAGGTCTCGCGGATTTTCCGTACAATATAATCTCTCCTCGATAAAATGATACATCCCTCTATAACGATAATTTTATAGGGTCCCTTAACCCTTTGAGGCGAAACCTTTTCCCATGCTGAAAAAGGGGCAGCCGTTGCCATCGCTCGACTTAACTACCAGCAAGATGACGGACGATCGAAAAGTTCATCGCGTGCCACAGATCTAGAGACTCTTTTTTGGCGACAGCTGGCTGTGCGCCAGCCAGCTGTCACCAAAAAAGAGTCTCTAGATCTGTGGCACGCGATGAACTTTTCGATCGTCCGTCATCTTGCTGGTAGTTAAGTCGAGCGATGGCAACGGCTGCCCTTTTTTCAGCATTCGGCAGTCTATCCAGCTGTTCTCGCATTCTTCCATTTTTCAGCAGATGTCAGTGCTGTTAAAAAATAATCGTGACCATTTTTTTACGGGAAATGACGTGCTAAAAAGTAAAGGATTCTCGTGGAGCTTTGCCACCCGCAACTATTTTTATAGAAATCAAATCTATTTTTCGTGACTGGTAACAGTCAAAACGTCAGAGTTTGGTGTTCCCAGAGCGGGAACACTGTGCGTTAAAGGGTTAAGTATCGTGTCGAGGTTTTAGCGTATTTGTCATTAAATTTATTTAGGTTAGGGTTGCAATACATTTTGGATGTCATCATAAAGGCTGATGTTGAAACAGAAAGGCTAAAAATGTGCTTTAGCCCAATGCATGGCGACATATTTTAGATGGGCGATTACTGTTCCAAGTATTGTAAATTCTATATTTTAAAGCTGTGAAAAAGTCCTAAAGATCGTGAATTTTTATGTATCCATTATTGTTATTTTGTAATCTAGCTACTGCGTGACATATTATGCTCCATTTGACGTCATTGAACTGTTAATTTGGATTTTTGCACATGCGTTATTGTTATTGCACTAATGTTTATATCTTCTTTTTCCGTTCGCAGCCTGGAAATATCGTCGCTTTTGGCACAATACGTTATCGTATTATATAAGTAGACAACTGTAATAACATTTGTAATAGCCTGTCATGACACACAATTCATAATTTTCTCCAAATGCAGTTTAAAAAAAAAACTTCCTTGTACGAAGTAAAAAGAAGTATAGTGGTGGCGAAAAATTTCGGCATGTAGCGTTTGATGAAAAAAATCGATTTTGACTACTTCTGAAGAGTTTTTACATGACGTCTCCCCCGCATGTAAAGGGTACCTAGTAATTAACCAAAAATTTGAATTGTCTACTAAAAGAGTTTGAGAAGACATTAAAGAAAAATATTTAATTCATGTATAGGTACACTTAACCCGATTTAATGCACAAGAGTTTCGAAGTGCTTCGCATTACTTGAAACTATATGGCGAAGCCTAAGATCAAAGTTGTCCAAAACTGAACGAATAATTTGCAGTGTGATGGCCGAAATTTCAGCAGAAAATGAAAATCCTCTGTTCGATTGCCAAATACGGTATTTTATCTGCTTTTACAACTGCTTGCAAAGACTTGAATTGATACTGAAAACTTCTTGCAACTTCGTGTCTGTCTAGGGCTGCGTCATAGCACAAAATGAAAATTCGTATTAATTCAAACTCTTTCAAACTCGTTTCGTAAATTGTAAACCGCGTAATGTTGCGTCAACCAATGTTACGTCAGTATGACGTCCCAATAAACATTTGTTACAAAGTTATTGCAATTTCGAATTTTCGGTTAATTACTGGGTATCCTGTATGTTGTTCGTATAAATGCACGGACAATTCATCTTAACCAACCGCAAGTTCATTTTGACTAATATTTTGTCTGTACGTACGTACGTACGTAAGTCGCATATCTCAAAAACAAAAACTATCGGTTGTAGAATGTTGAAATTTTTTATTTGGGATTGCAGTAACACCAAGTTGTGCAACTCCCTTTTTGCTTCCTTTCTACTGGATAGTTTATTTACAGGGATATTCAAAAGGATCTCAAAACATAAAGGTCTATGGACATCTTTTGTCGACTATGGACACATATTGTCTATAGTCGTTCATTGTATGGATCATTCCCAACATTTCGCCAACTGTCATCGACCTTGTTTTCGAGTTTTTCCGAAATATCACCAAACTTGGCGTCAAAAATAATTACGTGTTTGGCATAACTCATTTATAGGTATTTAGCTATTTCATACAAAGCAAATTGCTATGTTTTATTTAGAATATTTTTGTACTAAACAGGGAACAGCAATAAAATAATCGAATATCCTACCTAAATCTTTCAAGCATTTGATTTCTATACTATTTAAAACAAAACCAACAAAGTTGGCGAATATTAAAGATGTCATTACACTGCAGTTCCTGGCCCGTTGTACCATTTCAACAATAAATGCAAGAAATGTGAATATTTTGTCACCTTTCCGAGAGTGATTAGATTGGTTTGACCTTACCATGGCCTGAGTGGATAAAACACTGAACATGGTAGATAGCCGAAGAGTGAACGCCCAGGATTCTGGCCTACCATGCGGTTGTCGATCTAACGGTCTGGACTTTTAGGCAGGTTTTCTCCAGATATGACATGAATACGCGTTAGAACACCTTAAAAAGTCCTCCGTCCACGGCTGGGGTGGAGGAGTACCAGAAATGATGGGTTCCCCGCTGCGGTGATTTCGACGGGGCCAGGAGAATTCCTAAGAAGATGAACTGTCGGCCTGAAACGCCTGGAAGAAGCCTTGGAGCCGTTCCTGGAAGTCCGAAATAAGTGATTGGAAGATCGGAGATAGAGTGTGCATGCATTGTATGTTCGTGAAGGGAAAAGGAATTGTAAGGTAAACGTGTTAAATAAAAAACAAATAAAATTTAAAAAAAGCCAAAAGTATGTTTTTTTTAAAATAACCTATAAATTAAATTTAGCATGTACATATATGAGTAAACTTTACAGAAAGCTACAGAAATAAAGGTCCGCACGCATTATTTGACTCTCTTTCGTAGAAGAACAGAGTAACGTATACAAGTCGTTCAGGAGCAGCGTATACTTTAAATTGAAATTTGAATTTGACCGTCTGTACATTCACATTCACGACAATATTTTTTAACTATTAATTTTTGTTACATTTTTAAATATTACTCTGAGTTTAACTAATCACCCAGCAATCGTGATGGACGTCGATAAGAGAAGCCTATATCTCGTCTCGCAAAACAGCTGCAAATCGTTATCTTTTCTCGCAAAATTCGTATATAGTAATAATAAGAACATCTATCCTGGGCGACGAGATTTACAGTTTTCTGCATAAAAACTGTAAATCTCGTCTTGTATTGCACCCATCCCTAATCGTTCTCTAAGGTTAAATCTGGGTGGAATTTTTTATTGAGTCTTCTGCCAGTTTGATTTAACCTTCTCTCAACGTTTGCTCCTTTCTGTTGTATATATTTTATTTATTTGATTCCCAGAAGTAATAGACAAAAGCAGTAGATTCATCATTAAACTAGCTCAGACTAGTTCTTATCATTAGACTTACCATATTATTGTATTTCTATCAGGTTTACATATGAAAAATTTCAGTGAAGGAAAGGGACTCAAAACCGGTTTTGAAAATTTCATTAGACACATACAATCACACAAACAAACGAGGTTAAATTGAATCTTGTGTGCATACCTATATGTGTGAAGCTGAAATATTTTTTAGACTGTTCAAAAAAGTACACCCCGCCCCCCCAAAAAAAGCTTTATAAAAGCATGAGAAAAAGATTGTTAATATGTAACAGTTCGTTTTAATATTAGGTGATGTGTTACTCGTCTTTGTTTACAATTTGTATTAAGCTTAAAATTTAAAAAGAAAAATGTCTTCACGTTCATATTTAAGTAATATTCTCTAAATTAAAGCTAGTTTAAAGATTGTTGTCAAATTTTATACTTAAAACGATATATTACTTTATGAGTGGTGAAAAAACTTTTAGACACTTTTTAATCAAAGTCCGTAATCTGGATTATATTTTCTAGAAAAATCCCAAAGCAAAAGATTTATCGTTATGCTTTTAGCACTCTTCAGCTGAGAGCATCTGTGGTCAGCGTTGTCAATTCTGCCGGCGAAAAAGTGGCTGAAACCAAAGTTAAAAGTGGCTAGAAATGGCTAAAAATATTTTCAAGCTGAGAAAAAAACTAAATTGATTATTGGCGTTTACTTCTAATGCTTGTGCTGCTGAAATATGCTTGTCTGCAAGCGTTGCTTGAGTCATTTTGACTCACACTTCCCGATTTACAAAATACTTTGGTATTACCAGTAGGCTAGATCTAGTCACAAAGTGGCTAAATTGGCAACCTTGTCTGTGACAATAGTGATACAGTGATACCCAAGATAGTTCTATGCTTCCTCCGCGCGCTACTCCTAATGTTGCCAAATAACAATTAACAAAAAGTCTGAAACAGGTCTCAGAACCCCGAATAATGAATTAAAAAAGTATTGCTTACTTTCTACCTACTAAAATTGAATCGTCGTCTTTGACCCTCAGATTTATTTAACCCTTTGAGGCGCAACCCTTTCCCAATGCTGAAAAAAGGGCAGCCGTTGCCATCGCTCGGCTGTGCCCGGCACAGCCAGCTGCGTCAAAAAAAGGGTCTTTACATCTGTGGCACGCGATGAACGTTTCGATCGTCCACCATCTTGCTGGTAGTTAAGTCGAGCGATGGCAACGGCTGCCTTTTATTAAGCATTGGACAATCTATCCAGCTGTTCTCGCATTCTTCCATTTTTTGGCAGATGTCAGTGCTGTTAAAAATAATCGTGACAATTTTTTTTTACGGGAAATGACGCGCTAAAAAGTAAAGGATTCCCGTGGATCTATGTCACCCGCAACTATTTTTATAGAAATCAAATCTATCCTTCGTGACTGGCAACAGTCAAAACGTCAGAGTTTGGTGTTCCCAGAGCGGGAACACTGCGCGTTAAAGGTTAAACATTTTACACTAATTTTCTGATCTTTTTTATTAGTTTACCTTGGTTTTTCTAAAAGCAAATTAATGGCCCCACAGTGGGCTATTGCGCCAATGTTTAACTTAAACAAATTAATATTGATTGCATTTTACGCAAGTTCGAGGAAATCATTCTTCTAAAAAAGAAAATTATCGTTTTGTCAACACAAAAGCAGACAGGACGTTTTTTTTTCAGAAATTTAACTTTCACAGAATTCGATATTTTGGATCACTGCACGGCACCATGGTTACTCTACTCAGCTCATTGTTTATTCTTTAACAGAATGTCACGCAAATCAATAAACTTCAATAAACGCAGCTATCTACCTTCTGCGAACATTTATTTATGAATTCATCAGCTTCGATTTTATAATGTTAATTCTGAAATCTTTACATTGTGTTTGTTGATTTGGTTGGCAGGAAAGAATAGAAAAGAACCGCAGAGAACTTAAAAAAGAACGGCGAGTTGAAAAAAAAAAAAGAACAAAAAGTGGTTGAGTAACTTTCAAACGAAATGTCACGATTGGACGCTTTCGAAAGTAAAGTTTCCTGTGCCCGCACCTCATTCATTCATTCTTACGACTTCAGAATCAACAGCCGCTCTATCTCGCACAGCATCCCGGTGAAAGGTGTGTTTCGGTAGCTGGCTGACCTATATCGACTTGCCGCCGTGAGTAAATACAGTTTCAGTTTTAGTTTTGTTGACATTGGCGATGGCATCATGCAATGTGCAAATGATGTGAGCTCTGTCCATAAGAATGTGTGGGAGAAAATGAGATGTGTTTAATATAGCCAATTACAAGTCGTTTTCCCTTATCTCGGAGTTATGTCTCTTTCTCTAATTGCTCATAATCTTTAAATCACGATTTCCACTTTTTTTTTTATGCGATAGAAGAAATCAATGTTTTTCTATTATAAAATCATCTCTGTTTGAGTTAAAGGCTTATTGCAGCTCCTTTTGTTATGTTTATAAATTTGTTGACACTGAAAATTTCATTATAACGATTCGTTTTTCTTTTACGAAGCATTTTTATATTACCCTTAAGTGCATGTTTTTGTGGGATTACGGCCAATTATCTACTAGAGAATTCTACGTTGGGGTGCCTTCCGTGGGGGTCTTTTTAAGTATTCCCAACCTGTATTTACGCTAAGTTTCGAAGAAAACCACTAAAAACTCCGATGGGCTAGGCTGACAGGCGCAACCTGGGTGTATGAATTTTAAACCTTTGTGACGATCACATGCTAGCGCGTGATAGCCATGAATGTCAGCTAAATTTCATAAATCAGTTTTATGAATAACTAATTAATTTTTCGAAAAATACGCAGTTAGAAAAAAATATGTATGTCTTTTATTATTCACGACATCAATAATTTATTAATAAAAAAACTGTATTTTGTATGCGAAATTGACATTAGAAATTTGGATTGTACTCTAATACTTTTTGAACTTTTTTTAGCAGAGAACTTTTTTTAAACACACGATACAGATCTACATCGCTATGGATTTAAGGGTTAAGTATTGGGTTGGCAACAAAGTAATTGCGTTTTTCCGTATGTCAATATTTCGCCTGGCCAAAACTACTGAAGTTAATTATGCGAAATTTGGCACGTACGTGAGTTCTTCAACATAGGTGCTAGATCAGAGAGCATTTTCCAAAATTCGTAATCTTAGGGGGGGTAAGGGGCCAAAAAGTTCCTTTCACATATCCCGCGTGAACTCAAATAAAAATAGAGATATCCGTGAAATTCTTTCTGTAAAATACAGCAGTCACGAATACCTAAAAATTAATTTCAGGACATTTTTAATATTGTCCTCTAAGGCAGATAGAAGCGAAAAAAGGGGGAGGGCGGCCATCTTTTATGGACGATACTGCCAGTGAAATTAGGGCCAGTGAAAAAATACTGCCAGTGAAATTCTTACTTTAAAATGTAACAAATATGAATCGTATGTTCAGGCACAGCTTACCTGTAATTAAAAACTTGTTGAAAACTTATTTGCTTGAATTTTATACAAGAAAACGCAATTACTTTGTTGCCAACCCAATAGAAACTCATCTTCAGGTGTTGAAATCAACTATCCACACACACACACGCACACAACTATCGGTTATTAAAACACAACTTATTCCATTATTTTGCATGTCACGTATGATTTACATGATAGTTTGTTGGTCTGGAGGGATTTATGCAAATTACAGAAACATGATAAGCGCTTTAAAAACAATAAGTATCTCTCTGTGCAGCTTTTTTATTGTGAAAATTTTAATTGACTGCGCAAATCAGATTTAGAAGCTACAATATAAAATTTCTGTTAAACTAACATTTGCAGAAAACAATAAATAATTAATTGAAAAAACTAATATATTTGCTAAATTAATTAAAGACTTGCTATGCTGCTAAAAAAAGAAAAAAATGTGCCTTATTCTGGATGCTGTAAGGTGCAAACTTAACATCTATATCTTAAATGTAAGCTGAATAAGCAAGTTAAGCAATATAAGCAAGTATATTTGTTAAGTATAAACGTGAACGCAAGTTTTATTTGTATTGTTGTTTGCATATTTTTCTACAAGCCATAACTTATTATTAAACAGATGACACAAAAATTTTGAAAATTAAAAGTTTCGCCTCACTCTAATACATTTTCGAACTATAAAGTTAGCATTTTTTTTTTCTTTTGTAAATATTTGCGCTTTTTACTCAATTACTGGTAAAACCTTTGAATAGCTAACGACAAACGCTCGTACAAATAAACTCGATTGTTAGACACGCTTTGTTTGCCGAAATAATGCAGCTCAGCAAGAATTGTCGTTGCTTTGTTTTACATCGCGGTACTATTTTTCCTTGAAAACGGAAAGCCCTTCGTTTTAGAAAAACAACGCATTTTCGAAAACAAGAAATATATTTTTTTCATATTAGAGGTGTACCTAGGGTATAGAAGATAAGCTGCCGCCATAGGCGACCCTTGAAAGGAGGAACACACTCCCATTGCGAGATTAATTGAAGGTTTGAAGCTTTAACCTGTTCACTTCCATCGTTGCAAGGACGCGACAGCAGCGATTGTCCCTTCTTTAACCCTTTGAGGCGCAACCCTTTCCCAATGCTGAAAAAAGGGCAGCCGTTGTCATCGCTCGACTTAATTACCAGCAAGCAGACAGTCAGCTAGCTGTGCCGGGCACAGCCAGCTGTCGTGAAAAAAAGGGTCTCTAGATCTGTGGCACGCGATGAACGTTTCGATCGTCCGCCATCTTGCTGGTAATTAAGTCGAGCGATGGCAACGGCTGCCCTTTTTTCAACATTGGGCAATCTATCCAGCTGTTCTCGCATTCTTCCATTTTTCAGCAGATATCAGCGCTGTTAAAAATAATCGTGAAAATTTTTTTTACGGGAAATGACGTGCTAAAAAGTACAGGATTCTCGTGGGATCTATGTCACCCGCAACTATTTTTATAGAAATCAAATCTATTCTTCGTGACTGGCAACAGTCAAAACGTCAGAGTTTGGTGTTCCCAGAGCGGGAACACTGCGCGTTCAAGGGTTAACCAACGTTGCTCCTCGGCACGGATCTTTGAGTGGCCCTGCTTTAGCTAAGGTTGCCAACCGTCTCGCTAGAGCTGGGACGTCCCATTTCTAGTGCTTTCGAGGACACGTCCCGCGAAAGGTGTGTGAGGGACGCTAAATGTCCCATTTTTTTTTCCATAGAATTATTAATTTGATAAATCAGAAGAAATTTTAAACATTAAGTTTCTTTTATAAATAAATATGTTTTTAGGAGAAGTGGTTGTCTTATACTTTAAGTTTCTTTTCCAAAATAGGTAATAATACGATTTCAGTAAAAGAGGTTTAAAGTAGCTTACGTTTTTTTCCAAATAAATAATAATCCTTGTAGAGGATGTGATTTAGGACTTGATGTTTCTTTTATTAAGGTATATTATTGATACCTACTTATAGGTTCTTTTAATTACTTCTTACATGCCAAGCAAAAAGGTTTTGCTTTTGTTTGTGAAAGAAATTTAATTGATAATGATAATACTGTTTGATCTAACAATAAAGAAGAGAGATAGAGGACTCCCTTATAATTAACGATAATTTTTCATTTGTTTGCCCGATCATTTTAATTTTTGTTAACTCTGTTGCTTGCTTAATTATGCCAAAGTAAAACATAATGTTCTATGAAACTATTTAAAATGTAAAAATTAAAACGGGTTTTAATTGTTTTTTCGCTTTTCTGTAATTAGTATGCTCAATCCCGCTTTTTTAGTCACGTTCCGAATTTTAATGGCGAAAGTCCAGTAAATTTGTGAATAAAAGTTGGCAAGCATAGCTGCAGCTGAGCCCAGGAGTTGACGGCCCAGAGCATGCTCCCACTTAAAAGATGATTGCTGCCGTTGCGCTCATGCAACAATGAAGTCGGACAGGTTAAATTCAATAGAACATCAAACTATTTATTTTCATTAACGCATTTGCTTTCCTGAGAGTTTTTAATTCTTTTGTTCCTGAAAAAGGGTGGTATGTGGGTTCGGGGACCATTTGTGGTCTTCGAACTTAAAGTTCATTTTATTTATTTGAGTACTTAATGCAAAGTTGTTCAATTTAATCACCGTATAATTAGAAAAATACTAATGAGCAATTTAAAATTCTGGAAAATAGATTTTATATAGAAATTGAGAATTATTGTTTTTGAATTGAGTCTAACAGAGAAAATATTAAAAGGACTAAAAAATATATTTCTCTCTTTTACAATTAAAAGATATTTTAATTTTGAGCATCTTGACAACGATTTCGCGCATTATTGCTACTAGAACAGAGGAAACATGTAAAAACACTCCATAGAGTGTTCAGATTGGTTGTATTTATTTCAAAAAAACCAAATAATAACTTAGCACTGAGTGTATAGTGCTAAGTTACCTGATGTATCGTGAAATAACAAAAATTCTGTTTTAATTTCATAAACATTGTCAGAATTACTAGTGGTATTAATATTACGTAATGAACTCATATAAAATCCCACCAAGTAAAATGTTTGAAACTTTTTAGCCATAGTACCGGAAAAAGACAACGCCTTTAAAATTCTCGATGTATATATAAAATTGCAAAATTATTGTCTAAAAAATACTAATTCATTCCACAAAATACTAGATTTTATACTTTACAATAACTAACTTACAATAACTTTTTACCAATAACTAATTAGGGAAACACAATATTAGAAAGAAATATGAGAAATCATTAATGTACGTAACATGATTTATACTTTTACTGAAAGCAATATTTGAAATATGAAACTAACATACGAAATTTGACTTACGCACTACATTTTTGAGAGGGCGTATAGTTTAATAGTGTATATTGGATTAGTGATATTTCTTTGTAATATTGTGTTGGTTTAATAGTTGCAATGTACTGAAATAATCATTTTTCATATTATTGTCTGTTGTTTTTCTTTAATATTCATTTAAAGACTGAAATGATTAAGTGAAACTAGAAATAAATTTAATCATTAACAAAAGTATAAATTAAAAGGAACTTTATTGTAATCAAGAGTAATAACAGGTCATAATCTTTTTTATATGAGCTGTGGCCTGGGTTTATTAATTACTTTGCTTCACAGTCAAATTTAGTTAGATTTAATAATTCTGTTATCTAATGGATATACAGTAAAACTCGTTTAAGAAGTTCTCGCTTAAGAAGTTTTCTCGCTTAAAAATTTTATATTTGATAGTTGATATTTTCGGTTCCCAATTTTTTCCTTTTCTTTACAATGTTAAAATAACTATTTAAAAAGTTGCCTTCCAAACAATTTCTGGCTTAATTTTTCATTTTTTCACTTCTAAGTTTACATTCCTTTTGTTACTATCTTTGCTGCTTTGAAAAATCAATGTTTAGGGCCGAAAACGATTATGGTAGCATGTGAAATACTTACAGTTAATGAAATATGTGAGGTTACAGAAGATTAAGAAATGAGCGAAACTGAGGAAGAGGCTGTGGAAATTCTTAGTTTTTCGGATATACTGTGAAAGGACTAGAAACGTTTAGCCCTTTAATTAAAAGCGTTGAGGATGTGCATGAAAAACTTTAAGAAACACAAGACAACTGAATTGTTATCCATTAAAGATTGCCGATAAAATACAAAACAACTATAAATGTTTTCCGTAACATCGATTCCAATGATGCTTAAAGCGATTTTTTTTAATAAAAAGATTCTTAGGTAATTTTATTATCTTACTTTATTAACTAATTTTTTTAAGTGCGGAATACAATTCATATTTTGATGTACTAAATCCAAACTTTATATTATTTATGTAATATCTTAATAATGTGGAAAAAAATTCTTGAATATTAATACTGAAATTACTTTGTTCTTCAAAAAAATTAATCTCCCGTTTAAGAAGTTTTCCCGCCTAAAAGGTATTTGCCTTTCACCTCCTTGGAAAACTTCTTAAGAGAGTTTTATTGCATATTTGCTTTACAAAAGTTAGATACTTAGCCAAGACCCTTACTGCCCCTCAGGTCCCCCTTTGCGCGTTTAAGAAACCCATTTATAGCCCCTGACCTGGAGCAAAATCAAGTATTCAGACGCTTAACAGGTTTTGCATCGCTAGGTTATTAATTCTATTTTGGGGCGTCTTTAAACTTTAGAAAATAATTTGACTAAATTTTAGATGAGGATAAATAAATAAATTTCAAATTTCAAATACAGAATTTAAAAAATACTTTTTATAATCATATTAAAAAAAATTAATATTCTTGATGCGTTTTTCGATGCTAGTTTAAATTTCCTGTTTAAATTACCTTTCAAGCATAGACAATAATCACGTTTCAAATGGGTCCTTAATTTCCTAAAATTCCGAACTTTTGAAAATTTGTCCAGGGATTTTTAGCAAATCCAGGATCCGTTCGAACTCTGAATAACAACGATGAAAGATGAAATAGGATAGCTTGATTCAAAATCAGTGTGACCAATTTTAAAAGGATATAACTATTTATGATAAATTTAACCTCTTTACCACTAGTTTTTTTTTTAAAACGAAACGTTTAAATGGCAAATCGAACTATTTTTATTAGTGGGAGTAAATTATGACTCTGAAATTAGCTCCTTAAACCCTAAACGAAATTTTAAAGCCTTTGAAGGATAGTTGCTCAAATTCTGTTATAAACAAGGCCTTTAAAAATCAGGAAATTCATTTTTATAATGGATTACTATCTAAATTTTGAAAAGAAATAAAATTTAGCTGGCAACTAAAAGCTCCAGGGAAAAAATGTGAACGAAAGGAAGTCCTTGGTGAAAAAGAAAAAAAAAGGAGCTGAAAAGACATCTCTGTTGAAAATCCTCTGACTCAAAAAACTTTAGCAAAGAAACTGCATGTATTGCAATCCTCAATTTGTCGTCAGATAAAAAGAATTACAAAAAAAAAAAAAAAAAAAGTGAAAAGGCCAGTCTGCCTCAATTGTCTGCAAAGACCGTATAAAACGGAGAAAACGTTGCTGGCCTCGGTATTTAATGTTCCGCAAAGGTAGATACAAAACATGGATAAATTCGGATGAAGCACTGTTTCATCTGTCATCCACAACTCCCAAAACGAAGATACAATACATTTCACGCGAATCACGTCGCAAAGATGCAGCTATTTTGCGAAAGGCAAGTTGGCCGTCAAGTGTTATAGTCAGTGGCGGATCCACGGTGGGGGGGGGGCTCTGGGAGCTCGAGCCCCCCCCTCCCCAGAGCTAGAAATACACTAAGGATTAGGGAAGCTAAAAAAAATTGTAAATTTTCATATGAACTGAAATTTAAAAAAGTAGTACTGCATATACAGTTGACTCTCTGTTTAAAGACGATATTTCAAAGTCCCAGCAACTCCAACGTTAAAAATTTCTATTCAAAGACGACGTCTTTTCTGTTTAACAACGATTTTTTTTTTTATCTTACGCTACAGGAACAGGGGAAACGTTTTTTAAGAGTGGGAAAAAAGTGTCGGTGAATGTCAAAAGTGCAATTCGCAAGACAATCTCAACTATCTGAAAGTATTCTCAAAGATATTTTAGAAGCAAAGAGAAAATTCAAGAAGCAGCACAAAAATTTTGTTCGGGATCCAAATCCAAACGGCCGAAAAGTCAATGTGGCCGATTGGAAGAGTTTGCCAAGGCACTGCTGCATGCAAATGGTTGCATGAAGCAAGAGCATCCAACAAACTAATTTCTGGGCCCCACCAGTGGATAAGACACTGGACATGATAGGCGGCTGAAGTGTGAAGGTCCCGCGTTTGGGCCTACCACGCGGCTGTCGATCTAACTATCTAGATTTTTTCCAGATGGTTTTCTCCAGATTTAACGTGAATACGCTTTAGAACCTCTGAAAAAAATCCTCCGACCAAGGTAACCACCCAAGAATGCAGATACCTCTAGTATAGGCTTATCATGTAACACATAACTCCAGTTTCTGGAGGCCCGACTAGTGGCTGAGCGCATAGCGCTCGTAACTGGGAGAAGAAAAGTGCCTGTTCAAACTCTGGTCGAGTCCGTCAATCTAGCCGCTCGAAATCTTCCGCAGTTTTATCCGAAACTTCTCACAAACGGATTAAGACCCCTTAGAAAAACCCCCACGTAGGGCACCCCACTCGGCCTAGATCCCTCATGTAGATAATTGTTCGTATTACCAAAATTAAATCAAGCAATTACTGCAGTGCTCTTATTCTGGCAGAAATATTTGGAATGCAAAATTTTCAGGCTTCGGCTGGTTAGCTAGAAAAATTCATAAAATGGAAGCTGACGCATTTCACATTTGAGAAAATCTGGAAGAAAGAATAACGGGAAGGCGAAAAATGAAACAACTGACTCATTTTGATTTTCTTGAAACCTAATTTTATTGTATTGCCTGTTTTTACTACCTTTTTTTTTAAGGTAACTTAAAATAATTTTTTGTCGATAATAAAATAATATAATGATAATAAAAGTAACAGCTTTAAACACGCCAATATATCAAGAAAAATATTCACAGTCCTAAGAATGTAAAGTGTAAAGGGTTGGTGTTGGTGCTGTTAGATTACGGTCAATTATCTGCACATGGAATCTAAGCCGATGGGCGGGGTGCACTCCGTGGGGGTCTTTCTATGGGGTCCTAACCCTTATTTACTCTAAGTTTCGGAGGATAGCACGGAAAAGTCCGAACAGTTAGGTCGGCGGACGCGAACTGGTTTTGAACCAGGGACCTTCCAAAGTGTAAAGGGAAATGTTATTATTTTACAAATTCTGTTTATGGAAGATCTCTATTTAAGGCCGATTTTTCACCAAGAATATTTACACCAATACTTATTGAATCCTTGCGAACTAAACATAATTTCTCTATTTACAAAAATGATAGAGCTTTCATTTTTAAACAGAAGGAGGGGCAAATTTTATTGACTCGCTATCGCCACAGTGGCTGGAGCACAGTTCCCAGTTTTATTTGTACAGTGGAACCTGTATAATGGGACTACCATTGGGTAGAACAAAACTGGTCACCTTATAAAGACGGTCACCTTACAAATGGTGGTAAAGTGTGGTGGTTGTAAAGCGAAATTGCATTAAAGTTGTCACTATAGACAGACGATCTCTTTATCAAGGTGGTCACTTTAGCAGGTTCCACCCTATTTGAATGGACGACGGCACAATGATACGGGGAAAAAAATCTTCCGTTGCTCTCGTCATTTTATAGGGGATGGAGTTTGCGGTTTAGTGCAGAAATCTTTTATCGGTAAACCCCGATTTGCCATTAAAAAGTCGGAAATCCGCGACGAGAATGCTCTCTTACCCACTGCAGTCACGTAAGACGCAGCGGCAATCAGCATCGGCCTTAAGTGATGCTGAAGCATAGACGAACAATCCAACCCTCCGCAATTTGTACAGCTTTCATTCTTTCAACTGCTCTCATAAGTTGTCCACACCACCCAGACGTATGGGTACAAATCCTCATTATAAAAGTAAAACATATTCTAAGATATCAGACAAAGCGAGTACCTGGCAATGTATAGCTGGTCTGGTTTTAAAAAAGAAAGCTCAAATTGTAAATAGCAGGTAATAGTGATAATAGTTGTAAATAGCAATTGAGGTTGGTTTACTACAGTCCTCACAGAAAAGGATGGGAATTACTTAATCTGGAAAATTTAATGCCATCCTAAAATGCGAAAATGTATGTTGTGAACACTGTATATTGCACCGTGGCTGTGAAATGGGTTCAATAATGGATTCAGCAATTATTCTCTGTACACGCTAAAATGTTAATGGGTAGGGCCCGCGAACAACAACATGAATAAAGGTCGTTGCTGATTAGCCACGTCTTATCGTCACTACAGTGGTTAAGGCGACATTTTTCTTTCGAAATTTACGACTTTTAATGACCAGTCGGAATCTACCAACAAAAGATTAATGTGTTAAACTGAAAACCCTGTACCCACACACAATCGAGAGAGCAACGGAACATTTTTTCCCGCATAAGTCCCGTCGTCCATTGAAACGCATAAAATACGTGGCTTATGAGCATCGGCCTTAACTTGATCGGTATAGGGCGCACGATAGCTCTGCCCCCCACCCCTTCCGAGTTTTCTTTCGACGGTTCTTCCAGCAAACAACATACTTATTTAGTTGTGATATTCCATGTCTAATTATACATTGGGAGAAAAAGTATTGGGAAATCAATGTATCATCCTAAAGAAAAACGGAGCCACCCCCCCAGATGGTTTCTCTGGATCCGCCCCTGGTTATGGTATGGATGGAAATGCCCTTTCAAGGCTTAACAAAGCCATTTTTGTAGAACCAAAGGCTAAAATTGATGCTAAATACTATCAGAATAAAGTTTTGAATCATATGATCAATGACAGTAAACTTCTTTGCCCTTAAAGAAACTTTGTTTTTCCACGAAGATTCTGCTCTAAGTCATACTGCAAAATCAACTATAAAACGTTTGAAAGATAAAAAAAATTTTCTTCCTCCTAAAAAATGGGTACCGTCATCATCTGCGCTCTTTGAGATTATTTTTTATGGGGATACTTAAGGAAACAATTAAATAGACGTAAAGCAAGAATCACTTCTTAACAAGATTCTCACAAGAATCACGGCTTAAAAATGCAATCAAAGAGAAAATTGCAAAAATACCCCCGAAAATGTTCGGAAAAGCTCTTTTGGCTTGACCTAAACGTTTACGTAAAGGTCATAAAAAGTGTGCAATACTAAAGGAAACCACATTCACAAATTCTTGTAAATAACTTAATTGAGTAAAAATTTATGATGCTCTGAAATTGGTCACATTACTTTTGTATTAACCTGTATAAATAATTCATTTTGCTATATCATAAACGTACTCCACAAGCCTTCTTTTCTGCAATGCTTTTAAAAATTTTTTACAACGTAGTGTTGTCAAGGGAGCTGTTGTCAAATAAGCGAGCAACTGCACAGCAATAAAGCACAGTGGCTATGAAAAGGAGGGGGAGAAGGAGATCCAACAACGCATTTCTGTACCCATCATTTCTTTTTTGAATTTTTTCCTTCCTAATTAACTTATTATTCTAATTTTTTTTTCAGAGATGCGAACTTAAAACTAGTACAAAAGTATCATGTTCGTTCTTTATGCATATTAAATTTCATAATAGCCTTTTCTCGTTTGCATTGACTTGCATAATAAGCAGTTGTTGTTGTCACATCCCATCTTAACATGCGATACCTCTGTAAATTCAAAACGAGATAAAGAATGGTTGTATGAATTCTGAAAAACTACTGAATCTTTCAGAAAATTAAAAAAGGCGAAAGTTAAACAAGCATTAATCGTAGAACAGTTAGAGAATAGCTGTCAGATGATGTGAGTAGGGTTTCGTGTTTATCTATTTCTTAATTCAGGTCAACTCTTCTTATCTTTCATTTAATTATGGCTTTTATTTATTTATTTTTTTGGGGGGGGGGGGACAACAAAATCGTCAACGAATTTCAATTTTACGAACGCTTCAAGCCATAGCTTAAAATATTTCTATTCAAATACTATCCCGTATTTCCCTTTCAAAAATTTATCCACATTAATTGGCTTAAATTAATGAATTTTTCAATTTTAAGAAAGCATCTCACGAATGTATCAGATAAAAAATTTTGGTTTAATGAGCAATATAAAGCTGAATATAAGGGAACAAGCAATAAAATGGATATTTTCTTCGTAGTAAAAGCGTAAATTGTGCTTCTTTAAGATTAACATTTAACTGTGTAGCTGATATTTTGTAAGCTAATAATCCGAACGAGGCCAAAATTTATTTTCGGGAATTTCGAAAAGTATACTCATTCTAATTAAAATAAAATGCATGCATTTTTCAATTATTTTTAAAAAAAAATTATTTAATAATTTATAATCAACATGAAAAATGTACAATTAGTAAAGGGTATTGTCATTATTTGGAGTTTTATAAATTATTATTTTTTTAAAGAAAAAACTACCCAAAAATGTGGTGTTAGAGGCAAGTAAAATTAAAAATTTTATATAAAACACATGAAATAGACATGTGCATCTTTTAAGGATTTTTCATCTGTCACCGGATATTTACTTTCATAACTCTTTGTTGATTTTTTTAACATATGCACAATATTTTTATCATTGTCGATTGTTCTTTGCGTTTTACAGAGATAAATTTTACAAGCAGCCCTTAGCCCACGGTATCACCCATGATATCACCCATGTACGTTTGCCTTAAAACAATTCACAAATTTGTCAAGCATGTATCATATTTTCAGATGCATTAGATAATCTAAAATTTAACAATTGTCTTATAGAAAGAAATATTAATCGCAGCGCCCGGTTGTAAAACCTGTTAACTACTTCCAGTCATAATGCAAATCATTCTCATGGAGGCTTCAAGGAGAAGCCATTTTTTTTTCTATATACGGTTTATCTAAACGAGTTTTAATACGTTCATCTGTGTCACACGAGGAACATATTTAACCCTTTGTGGCGCAACCCTTTCTCAATGCTGAAAAAAGGGCAGCCGTTTCCATCGCTCGACTTAACTACCAGCAAGATGGCGGACGATCGAAACGTTTATCGCGTGCCACAGATCTAGAGACCCTTTTTTGACGCATCTGGCTGTGCCGGGACAGCCAGATGCGTCAAAAAAAGGATCTCTAGATCTGTGGCACGCGATGAACGTTTCGATCGTCCGCCATCTTGCTGGTAGTTAAGCCGAGCGATGGAAATGGCTGCCCTTTTTTCAGCATTGGGCAATCTATCCAGCTGTTCTCGCATTCTTCCATTTTTCAGCAGATGTCAGTGCTGTTAAAAATAATCATGACCATTTTTTTACGGGAAATGACGTGCTAAAAAGTAAAGGATTCTCGTGGAGCTATGTCACCCGCAACTATTTTTATAGAAATCATATCTATTCTTCGTGACTGGCAACAGTCAAAACGTCAGAACGTCGACAGTCAAAACGTCGAATATTTTGGTGTTCCCAGAGCGGGAACACTGCGCGTTAAAGGGTTAACAAAACAGCGTGGGTGCATCCAGGATCAGACTAAGACATTCGGAGGCCCTATAGCCTTAGCATTTTTGGGGGGTCCTTTTACTGCCATACCTTGTTGATATTCATATTTGTACTTGCATGGTACAGGTACAATATTTTTTCACAGTGGCGTACCAAGGGTCTGTTTCGGAGAAATTTGGGCCCCTTTAACCCTTTAACGCGCAGTGTTCCTGCTCTGGGAACACCAAACTCTGCCGTTTTGACTGTTGCCAGTCACGAAGAATAGATTTGATTTCTAAAAAAATAGTTGCTGGTGACATAGCTCCACGAGAATCCTTTACTTTTGAGCACATCATTTCCCGTAAAAAAGATAGTGACGATTATTTTTAACATCACTGACATCTGCTGAAAGATGGAAGAATGCGAGAACAGCTGGATAGATTGCCCAATGCTGAAAAAAGGACAGCCGTTGCCATCGCTCGACTTAACTACCAGCAAGACGGCGGACGATCGAAACGTTCATCGCGTGCCACAGATCTAGAGACCCTTTTTTGACGACAGCTGGCCGTGCGGGCTGTGCTAAGTTGAGCGATGGCAACGGCTGCCCTTTTTTCAGCATTGGGAAAGGGTTGCGCCTCAAAGGGTTAACGGTCCCTTCACAAAATATTTTATCCTAAAAACGGACCATTTGCAAAATGTTTTACCTTAAAAACAGACCCTTCATAGTGTTTTTCATTTTAAAACGGGCACTTCACAATATTTTTCATTTAAAAAAAGCGAACCCTTCAGAAAATTCTTTCTATAAAAAACAGGTCCTTCACAAATCTGCGTTTATTTCCAAAATTAATCTCTGGCAAATCGTAGTTATATGAATCTATACACATGCAAAACATTAATGTGTTTATTTATTAAAATCTGTAGACGTTTATATACATTCGTACATGTATAGTTTTTAAATTCGAATTTGTAAAAAAGTATATTTTTCAGGATCAATTCATAAAGAGAAAACCCTTTTTTCACAAGAACAAGGACTCTGGCTAGAAAAACCCAATTTAATGCTATAATTTCAGATTCACAAAATTATGAGTAATTTTTTCACGATTTCACAAAAACAGGACTCTGTCTGAAAAGTCTAGGCAGATCCCTACATACATTAAGAGGTTTAGGGAGTTCGAACCCTTTCCTCATCCAAACACTTTTAATTATCCATAAATTTGTAGAGCACAGAATTTGTGCTTCAAAATGACGTCACCCGCGATAATGCTAGGTGGAATTCGTTGGACCTTAACGTAACTTTTCATCAGTTCCTGAACACACTGTAAACAAACACTTTTGTACGGCAGAACGAGCTGCAAAAGTATTTCTCTTTGTTTAGCAATATTACTGTTTTGTATGTTAATTTTTTAAAGCAAAGAACAAACTACAGGGTGTCCGAAAGTTGTCTACAAACGAAACTATTGTTGAGAAAGTTATGAAATTTTGTGTAGGACATAGTGAAGGTATGGGAATTCGTTTGAGGCAAAAAAAAAAGAAAATTGTCCAAATGTTCGCCACTAGGGGTTTTTTTAATGGATTACACATTCAGCATACATTTATGATAGTTTACAAATATTATTGATACAAAATATGTTAAAAATGACAGCCAACTGACGTACCTTAAAAAATACCAAATATCGTTATTGTATTTTTGGTTCGGCACTGCAAACAGTATTTTTGGCACTTTTTTCGGGGTTCAATCTGCTTCTAGCTTTTGCCTTTTGTCTTGCTGTACCCTTTCATTTCCACTCTTTTCCACAGTAACAATCTGCATTTCGCTAGTCATGCTGCAGTTCGCGTACATAAAAGAGTGTGCAAGAAAGCTAGGAAAGCAGAAAACGGGCTTTTCGGCTACCGAAAACTCCATGAATTGCCCTGCAAACGTCGCCAACTGAGTCACCGGTGGCGCAACTGGGTACGTTGCCTGGCTGCTTAGTGCAATTAAAACCTAAGGTGCCCCTTTTCCAATATAACAAAAGTAATTATCAAAATTGGTTCACACGTTAAAAAAAAAAAAAAAAAAAAAAATCTTTGAAGATGCATAAAAAAGAAAAATATTTTGATGAATTGAGAAACTCCTCCTTTTATTGTAGTCGCTTAAAAATTTAAACGTTTCTCACTCTTAATGATTGTTTCTCTGTTTTTCAGGAAAGAACAAAGGTGGACTGACATTGCATGCCGGTAGGAAAATATCCGACACAGGCGAGTTCCATGATGGTGACCTTAGTCGCGACAGCTCTGTGCGCGTTGCTGGCCTTCGCGTGTGGATCTGATGACATCATTTACCCGACAAAATATGGGAAGCAGCAACTGGCGACGAGAATCAATTGCCAGGTGATTTAAATTATTTTATTGTTGATTGGGTTTCTACTCCTGCACAAAACTTGATTCATATTGATTCGTCAGTTCTTGACATCATTGGCGTATCTAGGATATGGCAGGCAAGGCACTTGTCATAAGCTACATTTAAAAGGTTGCCCAGATTTCCACATGCAGGGTGCATTCGTAAACGACAAACTCGTTGCTCGAGTTTTCGTAAGAAAACTGGAATGCGCGTGTTTAGTGTTCTCAGTGGTTATCTGTTTCTCTTGACTTTACGAACAACTTCAGTTTATTTAGTTTCGTCGCCTAGTTCACGTGTTTGTTTACAATTCGTGAATGCGTTCATTTTGCTGTGGAGAGTTTTTAGTACATACTCAATATAAAATTAACAGGATTTTTAAAAGAAAGAGTAGCCATAATTGAAGTGCACAGATCAAAATTTAGGAATTTCAATTTAAGCTTCATTTTTTTCAAAAGTATTTAGAAAGAGAAGTTCAAATTTCAAAACAAATCTTTAAAATTTGATAGCCTGCAGAATTTTCCCGAACGTTTACCATCTTATTGGTTAGTTGCTGAAAGTTTGGTGAATGACTTGTTTGGGCAGTTCTAGCAAGCTTAATTAAATCACTGAAAAAAATGTTCTGTTGATTCAAAAACATTTTGGTTAGCTCTATCTCAAAGAACTTTTTTGTTGAATCAACGAAATTTTGTTACTTCAAAGAAATATTTTGTTAATTTAACAAAAATTTGTTAAAAACAAACAAATTTATTTCGTTGGCATAGCGCCATCCAAATTTTGTTGAACTAACAAAATTTTGTTGAATTCAACAAAATATTTTTTCAGTGTGCTAATCAGTTAAAAAAGATGGCAAATTTTGATAAACTCACTTATCGAACACATAGGCTCACAACGATAAGATGTGCCGAAAACTGAATCCGTCGCAAGATTCAGTTTTCGGCACAGACAAATGGCAGAGTTCCCATTTGTTCCGGAACCTATTAAATTACTAATTGGTAAAATAATGATTTTTGTTTTAGCAATTTAAATATGTTCTTGAAAGATATTTTGAATTGGACATTGTAATAAAAAATAATTTACGATGAATATTATTGTCCATTATATATTTTATGGTAATTTTTATAAAAATATGTAGTAACATTTAAAACCATTCTGAGTTCTTTACTCTAATCCCTCTCTACAATCTTGATTGATTTATTTATTTAAGTAAACTTAGTTCCTGCTGGTCTAGAATATTTAAAATTGATTATTTGGGACTCTTAGACCAAACAAGTTTGGCCATCCTTACAATATACAGGGTGTCCCATAAAGGTGGTAATGGGCTTTATCTATTAGAGATAAGTGGGCAGTGTGAATTTAAAAACTGTTCAAAATAAGGTCAGAAAAAAGACTAAGAAAAAAATTCCTCTCGACAATTTTCAAAAAGTTACACTTTTTAAATTTGTATACAACCCCGTACGAAAAAATTCCAAGTTAGTAAAATGTTCCCCATACATTCATGAGGTGATGTACCAAATTTGAGTCTTTCAGCATACATCTTTAAAGAGATATCGTTAAAGAAAGATGATCGGGGACTATACATGATTTTGAGTATAAACGTTTATTGCTTCAGCGAGTGGAAAAAAGATTTTCTTTCGTAATTTCTGTACGACCCCTGAAATACGATCATTCGGCGTGATTTTTTTACCTCCGAGCGCCTTTGAAAAGTGGTTTTATTTATATTCATATCTCTAACACTTTTTAATGTATTGTTCTCAAATTTTGTATGTCACCTATGAGTGTATGAGACACATTTTACTGATTGGGTATTATTTTGTATGGGGTCGTATACAAATTTAAAAAGCCTCCCTTTTTGTAAATGAGCTAGAGGAATTTTTTCTAAACGGAGTCTTATTTCCGACCTTATTTTTAACGTTTTCTTCATTTTATACTGCCCATCTATCTCTAATAGATAAAGAATTAAAGCCCGTAACCACATTTTTGGGATACCCTGTAGTATGCTTTAATAAATATTATACTTCAAATGGAAGTTTTAAAAGCGTGGGAAATCGGTATAAATTTTAAATGATAATAACTGAGTTATGATAATAATCAGATAACTCATGATAATAAGTCTATTATCATAATTCTGTAATGATAATTTTTTTTCAGAAAAAACCTGTACATAAGTCATTAGTTAAAATTTTACTTTTATGTGAGCTCTGAAAATATTGTTGATGATGAATAAAGTCAATATTCAAGCATTTACGTCAGATACTAACTAGGTCAAGTTTGAAGTTTCTGGTCTTAGAACTTTTTTTCATGAAAATTGCGTGTCGTGTCTAATGGGCAAAGTACAGTGTATAAAGAAACACTTTCTTGAGGCTTTTTTAAAATTCCCGACATATTGCTCAAAAGCTATATGACAAGGTCATTATTTTCTTCAAGAACAGCCATAAAAGAGGTTACACCTTTGTCCAATTATGAATCATGAATTGAAAGAAACTCAGAATCTCTTAGAGCTTTAGAAACAAAAATCTTAAAGTAGTGTTTAAAATTAATGTACAACGACAAGGCCGTTGTCTCAAAGGGAGGAATCATGGGGGTTTGATCCTCCCCGAAATTCTAGTTAATACATTAGTAGTTTTTTATTTGCGTTGATTCTGGGGACCAGTTACAAGTAAAAAGAATTATAGCGCTGCATATCCCCTCCGAATTTTTCTTTTTCTGGCTATAGCCTTGACAACGGTAGGAACTTATATTAAATATCACGATTCGTATTCTACAACGAACTTGAAAAGTTTTTACAGGTGTGTTAATCTTCATTTCCTTCTCTAATTTCGCTTTTTCTTTTTCGTTGAGCGATAACAATAATCAGCAGTATTTGTTGCTTTTTATCGATAGTAGATTAAACGAATATTTATCGAATTTTGAGCATGATCGCAAGTTCCCTGTATTATTTATAGTTATCTCTCATTGTTCATAATGAAAGTGGCAGCGAAATCGATTTGATTGGTCCTTTTTGATATATGTGTACCAATACTGACACGGAAATGCTTAGCTTCAAGGTTAAGCCAATAAATACCTTAAACAGTTTCAATTTAGAAATTTTAATAAATATTTACTTGAGTAATTTGTTTCCATGTTAAAAAGATACAATAATTCTTATCGTATTGAAAACCAGTCAAAGAAAGTCATTGAAAACGAAATAAATATCAAAGTTTTTCTGGCGAAGGAGGAAGTTTGTTATGTGTATGTGTGCAAAAATGTTTTTTTTACGTAGACGTACGTTTTTTTACGTCAGACAAAGAATAATATTCAAAATCTTAGAATAGGGGACTCTCGAATCCTAACATTCTATGGATCCGAGGAAAGGGAGCCATGGAGAGACAGTACTTAGTGAGCAAACTTCTGTTAACTAATCTAAATATGTATCTCAATTTTAAGCCCCAACGGACAGTCGAATGCTTGGCAACACTGCTGATAAATGGGGATTCGTTTCTGTTGCGTCTTTTCAATGGTGAGAGCGAAAAGGTTAGGCTTGGGTTCAATAGTGAGTTAGGTTTAAGTGTGCTTATTGTAGAGGTTGGGCGATCACCCCATAGTTCCACCCATGGATCCGCCACCGTTTACGTGCTAATATCATGTCGAGAACTTCAATATGAAGTATATTTAAAATTTTTGCGCAAGGAGGAGCCTCTATTATATTCATCCGGTTAGATGAATATAATAGAGGCTTAATAGTGCTTCCTTAAATAGTGCTTTTATTGCACATACTTCATGTTAAAAATTGAACGAAAGCCGGAAAACGTCGGTGAAATTTTGTACACCTTTTGTACGAAGTTATACATTTTATCATTATTTATTAAACAGGACAAGACTATATATGTATATATAAATTTCAGCGTTGAAGTACTGAAGTACTTGAAGATGATTATGTTTTTAGGTTAAATTATGCGAGATCGAATAGAAGTAAAAGAAAAAAGCATAATATTAAAAATAAAGGGAAATTTTAGACGAAATTTACTAATTGTTTTCGATCAAGACCGTTAGTTATTAAGAAAAAGTGCAACTTTTAATAAATTTATTATAAAATCTACAGGGCTTTTTTCTAGTGGCTGCTATGATATAGTACTTGATTTTCTTTGGTAAAAATATTTTTTTGAGTGTGATACTTATTAAATATAGCTTTTATTTATTTATCAATATTATTTACGGAAACGATAGAATCCGTATGATTACGTTTTGCATTTTTCACTATGAAACATCCTGTTTAACTTCGGGAACTAAGTCAAACGGGTGGGATACTTGATGGTTGAGACGTGTAAGATCTAGTCAGAGAGACTAGCTACTTATGCATGCCATGGCACATTTTACGGAATGAATTCCCAACCTGGACACATTATGTTAACCCTTTAACGCGCAGTGTTCCCGCTCTGGGAACAGCAAACTCTGACGTTTTGACTGTTGCCAGTCACGAAGAATAGATTTGATTTCTATAAAAAATAGTTGCGGGTGACATAGCTCCACGAGAATCCCTTACTTTTTAGCACCTCATTTCCCATAAAAAAATCGTCACAATTATTTTTAAGAGCACTGGCATCTGCTGAAAAATGGAAGAACGCGAGAACAGCTGGACAGATTGCTCAATGCTGAAGAAAGGGCAGACAGCTGGCTGTGTCGGCACTGCCAGCGGCGTCAAAAAAGGGTCTCTAGATCTGTAGCACGCGATGAACGTTTCGATCGTCCGCCATCTTGCTGGTAGTTAAGTCTAGCGATGGCAACGGCTGCCCTTTTTTCAGCATTGGGAAAGGGTTGCGCCTCAAAGGGTTAAAAGAAAGGTTCGTTTACTGATAAACCGTGTGACCCAAGCGCATTTTTTCCTAAGCCTTTATTCCCGAATGCAATCACTCCAACAATAATAATACAGTATCCATTTTGTTTCCTTTAGGTGGAGGAAACACAGCACTTCCAGTACTCCAGCGTTACCAAGTTATGGGGCACGATGGGAGGAGATGTTATCTTAAATGCCGATGTTGCTCTGCATTGCTTAGGAGGTATGTGATTAATTTTTCGCCTTTGTAGCCTGATACTGCTATTATAGCATTTTCAAATCTCTGACAGGACATTAGGGAAAAAATGCACATTTTACCAAAAGATATAAATAAACATTGTTATTTTTTGTAACAAAATCCGGGCGTTTGGCAAGCCGCCGGATGAGCTTTCCAAACACCTTTTCCAAAAAAGTTTCCTCTAGTGTTGCGAGATGGGACTCAATATTGTTTTAAAACTCCTCATTGATCTATAAATTGTAGCATCACAGGCAGTTCTTCAGTCCATATATAAAGGATGAAAATCACTCGGGGTTAGATCAAAGAACAAGAAGCTTCATAACAACGTTCAGGCTCATCTCATTCGACAGTTGTTTTAATTTAACACACCTTTTTAGTCTCTGCTGGATGTTTGCTGAAACGGTAAAACAATGTGATTTGAGCTTCTGAAATGATTAAAATTAGCTGTTCAAAGAAAACCTGCGTTCGAGACAGATACAATAACACTGAAATGGCTTTAACATTTTACTTCTGATTTTAGATGACAGCGGAGGGAAGTTTAAATCTGAAGCTTTAAAGTATGTAGCTGAAATATCCAATTTGGTAATTGAGCAGAGAAGCGATAGGTGAGTAAAAATTGTAAAATCTGTCTTTCTCTCTGTCTATCCATTTCTAGTGTAACTGACTCACACAGTGGCTGTTTCTCTTTTCGAAATGAAATTAATTTTTTTCTTCAATTTATTTTTCTTCAGTGTTTACTTTATGTGTCTTCGTATGGTTTTATCTTATACAGGATGTTTCCTGGGGCGTATCCAGGGGAGGGGCTGTGGGGACTGCAGCCTTTCCTCAACCCGAAATGTGACTCTTTACTTAGCTTGCAGTGATATTTAGCTTACAACTGACACTTAGCTTAAAATTTGATCCACAGCTCCCCTATATAATAACTCTATAGCTACGCTACTGGGTGTTCCATAAAAGATACCGACATCGATATTGTCAGAAGTATTCGCCAAGCAACCCACACAGACAGTCCCTTTACTGACATTTTATTTGTGGAACAAAAGCTATCAGCATATTAAAATGGCTAATATGCATTCAAAATTTCATTAAATTTTTAATTTTTACTAAATTAATTTTTAAAGATTTTTTTTTCTAATATCGGTAACTTTTACAAATAGCGTATGTGCGGCTGCACATGTAGCTGGGCCTAAATGCCTTTATGGCAAGTGGCCACCCTAAAAAAAAACTGTATTGGCACTAATGAAGCGCATTTAATTTTAAGCTAGTTTAGTAAAATGTGCAAACATTCATTGCTAGTTTTAAAACTTCGCATTCTGGTCAGAATTTCTTGTACTATTTCAGGCGAGAAGAACCAATGAGGAGGCGAAAGAGAGGCGTTAAAGATTACTTTACGAAAGCTTGGAATAAAATAAAATCTTTCTTCTCGAGAGTTTTCGGTGGCAGTGGTGAACCGGAAGTATCTCAAGCTCCCCCGAACGAGCCAGGGGACAAAAGAAATGGAGAACCAGAAGTAAATGAGGATAAAGAAGAAGGTTTTGGATTTTTCTTTTCCTTTCTGAAATTAATTTTGCTAATATAACGCCTATCAACACTTCAGGGTTGGTCATGTTATTTTTATATTTGAGCTATTACAAAAAGCACTTACGTATTATAACGTCGATCTTTTTCGTCAATATTCTTTTTTAACCAAATGGTGTGATTAAACACCAATAAGGTAAAATTCTTACACAGTTATTTCGGTTTCTAGTTTTGCTACGAGTATACCTTTTTATCAGACTAGACAGCCATTCACACCATAAATCACCATTCTTTAGTTTGCTATATATAAATTTTGGGTGCTAAAAGTTTCAGGTAAAGCCTTTATGCGAGATTAAAAATATTCGGAGATAACCTTTCTGCTTAAAGAAAATGTCTGTGTATGTTACTGCACACATTTAGGCAGTTTTCACACACAAAAAAAATAATAGTAATAATAATGATGAAATGAATTTGAATAAGTTAGTCAGCCATCTTTCATATTAACATACTTAAAAATCCTTCTTGAAACAGAATAAAAGAAATATTTAACTCAAGAGTCATGCCGTGCTAAATAATTTCGCTAACACTTCATTTAAATAACAAAAATAAGGATCAATGTTAAGTTTAAAAAAAAGTAAATTGCGATGCTCAAAAATAAATTTAGGAAGAATTCCAACAGGATTCGAGCAGCTGAAATCTTCGAAAATGAGTCACACCCATTCGCGGGAGAGCTTGACACTCGTTTATACTTGATACACGATTCATTAAGACTCACTCATTTACATAATTTGAATTCTTCCTGAAAGGCTTTTGCCTTTACGTTCTGGGAAGGTTGGAAAAGGCAAGGTAGAAAAAAATTAGAATTAATTTTAGCAACTTAAAATGCAATAAGCAGAATCTTATACTTCATTCAACGACAGTCTATTGCTCATAGTCTAGAAAACAACTGAATTTAACGTACTAAAACGCGAGTGAGATATTTATGCATAACAGTAGTTTTACGTGCATTTTTTCTGTTTACGCGTGAAAAACTAAATCCTTATTCTTTTCTACCTTAAATATATACAGTATAAATGATTATCCTAAATTTGAATAGCTGTATCTTCTAAACAATACAAGGTCACCGTTTCATTTCATCCATCGTTTTCAGTGAGAAGTTGTGAAGTTTCGTTACGTTAATTTTAAGGAGGGTTATATTGCGAGTAGACTTCGTTCGAATACACAGCCATCTGTAATCGATTACTATGGATTACGATTATGATTACTAGGAATTCCTAAATATATTATGATTAGTGATTATTATTTTGGTAAAAATGCAGTAATCTTGATCTTAATAAAATCAAATATTAAAAGAATTCGAGAATGACGTAACTTTAAAACAATATTTGTGTAATTTTTTAAAATTCTATTTTAGTAGGCAATTATACAGTCAATTGTAATAGGAAAAAATAATAAAAATCCGATCGAAACCGCGAGAATATTTCCACGATGCTGTTCATCAATGGCCCGGCAGAGCCCCGACAATTTCCTGTGATTATTTTATTTGGGGATTTACACTTGTTCAACTGAAAACGAAGATAAACTGCAGCCATCGAAACTCTCACACCAGACATGCGGAAAGAAGTGTCAGACAAATTCTGCTTATATATTGGATATCCTTCGTTTTTCTAGGGGTGGTCACATAAAACATTTATTAATTTATGCTATTTGTAACTTTGTAAGGTTATTTTTTAGTTTTTTCCCCCAAAATATTTGTTTTTTTCTGCAGGTTTGGAAGTATAGCCCTTCAAAGTTTCATTGAGTGTTCTGCTCTAACGCTTCAAGCTATTCCAGTACCAATTCGAAAGTCTGGTACTGGAATCGCTTGTTTGTCGAAAAGTTTGGTAGTGGATTACCAATCCAAAATATTTAAGCAGGGACAATGTGTCATTTAAACACTATTAATATGTTTGTACTATGGAAAAGCTTACACGAAGAGCATCAGTCTACGAAGAAGAGTGCCTTGGGAAGAAGACTTTTAAAGGAGTTTTAACGCGTATTCAAGTTATATCTGTGGGAAAACGCCCCAAACTCCAGGCCGTTAGATCGACAGCCGAGCGTAGACCTCAACCCGGGACCTTCGCACTTCGGCGATCTACCATGTTCAATGTCTTATCCATTCGGCCCAACCATGGCCGAGTAAATAAAACACTGTACATTAACTTAGAAGCTATTAAATTCAATATTTATTGACTAAAAGTATACTAAATTGAAAAAAGCATTTATGTGAAAGGGGAACAGTTTTAGTATTTTCCTGCAAAGTAACGTTACTCCATCATGTCTAAATGTGTTTCGAATTCATTTATCCCAGTGATTCCCAAAATATGCGCCGTGGCTTCTTCACAGGGGCGCCGCGAAATGCTGTAAAGGTTTCATAATTAATTGGAGCAAAATTTTGGCGTAACTAAATAAAGAACGAAATGAGAAGCCAAAACTATTCAGATTTTTTTGTGTGGTTTGTAGCAAGACAAATCCCGAAGATTTGGCTTATTCTAGAGTAAAGTCACCAGCACAGAATGTTCTTGGGAAAGCGAGCGCTAGCCATCAACTCTGTGGCTTCTAGATTACACAGTCGAAGTAGGAATTGATCGCACAGTTGTGGAGGAAGGAGAACAGCCCGCTCGAAATTCCGCAAATATCAGAGATGTAAGCCATGCGGCGCAGCAGGGATGTCAAATTAGCATCTTTTCTAAAATTCCCAAGTTCATAAAATTTTTCTTTCAAAGCCTTCACACTAAAAAAATATTGATAATGTTATCTTAATATCTAAAGTAGCATTCATCGGAACATTCGTTTGAATTTACTTCTGCAGGAGAAGATGATCTTATCGAATTATCTTGCCACAACAGTTTGAAAGCAAAGTTTGGCAACATGAAATTGACAGAATTTTGGATTTCAAGAAAAGATGAATATCCACATCTGAGTGATAAAGCTCAGCGTATTTTAATTCCATTCTCGGCGTCGTACTTGTGCGAAGCTCGGTTTTCGGCGGTCGCTTAAAAAAATCAAGTACAGACTAGAAGTCAGCGTGGTAAAAGAAATGAGTGTAGACGTGTCCAGTTTAATTCCACGATTTGAGGAAATGTGCAGCGATTTGTAGGTGCATCCATCGCATTAATTATGAATTTAATGTTAAAGTAAACGTTAAATAATGAAGATATACGAGTTTTATTTTTTTATTCCGTACTAGTCATAATTTTACAAGGGTAGGGCGCCTTGAAAATTTTTAGTTGTAAAAGGCTACAGCGACTATAAAAAGTTTGGGAACCCCTGATTCAGCCCATACTTTTACCCCTGATACAACCTATAAATTTACTAAAAAGTTATGCAAATCATTAAATTTCTTTTGCTGAAATTTTTAGATGCACAGTTAATTTATAATGCTCGTAAAAAATTGCAGTGGCTTGTTTTTAGGTATTTGATCATAATATAGATTCTTGTTATAATTAAAATACAGCTTTAACGTTCCTTTTCCCAACGGATATCGTTCAACTTAAAAATAAACATAAGTATTTTTCTTTATTTAAAGGCTTAGAAGTGATATCACCCTTTAAAAATGGTCGCGGATGTCATAAGCAGAGTAACAGCTGTGTACACAAACGCCGAGCGATTTTGACTTTAAGAATTTTTCTTCAAGAGTCTTTGTAAACAGAAAAAGATATTAAAGTTAGCCATTATTCTCACGTAAATAATGCAGTTTTAAAAGACAATCTTTTCCTTCAGAGACTCTTACCCAGTTTTCAATTTTTATTTTAACTCTTTGGAGAAAGCGCTTATTCATTTCAGTTTCTATAAATAAACAAAAGAAAATGGAGAAGTTAGTCACTTCGTTCACATAAGAAAAAAAATTACAAAATATATTTTCACGGTATACTCAGACCCATTTCAGTGCCCAACAATTTTATCAAGCTTAAAGAGAGGAGGAAAAACAACATTTGAAAAGCATCCAGAAAATAATTCTTATTTGGTCAAAGGATCAGATATTTTTTTATTTTAAAATGTAAGATGGAGAATTATAGTAGATCATATTTCTATAGAAAAATAGACAGACAGAAAAAAAAGGATAAGATAAATCATACCAAACATACCGACTATAAAATACTTTTTTGTTATCGTTTGTTGATTAATTTAAGAGATGCTCACGAAATTAAAATTTTTGGGAGGTTTCTCCTCTCTTACCAAGTTCGATAACGCCAGTCGCGTAAACGGATGGCGCAATATGTCACTCGGTAACAGCTGTCCGGTCACGGTATGGTGTAGCCATTGAACAGAAGACAATATTCACAAAATGTTTATTTACAATGACGATGACACACGAACGAATAGTATTTAGATTTTATTTCATGCGGTGATAAACTTTAACGCAGTTTTAAATTCACGCTAAACTCAAATTCTTACGGAAATCTCAAAACTCCTGTTAAAATACAAAACTGATAATTATATAAAAAAACCTCAGGAATGAACTCAAGGCCATTCTCTGTAGAAAATAAACACCCTCGTAACAAATTTAAACTCGGTTTTTTAAAATCATCGTTAGATAGAATATATTTTTTCTTTTTTCACTCATTTGTTGCTATAGCAGCTACGAAAACTAGACAACTGCAAAGTGAAAAAATCTGGAGTGACTCCACTCGACTTTCCGAACACTTACGATTAAGATCATTACCAAGCACTTAAATAAATTTTAATCGATGAATAATTCAAACATATATACCAAATTGAAACTCAATCGAATGCACCGTTTAAACTCTCGCGCACTTTCAAGAATTTCTCCCCATATGCCATTATGCCATAACATAAAAGAAAGTTTTGTCGTAGCCCTTTAGGAGAACTATAAGTCCTATACACACCAAAATCAATACCGGTCTTAGGATGGTGGTTTATAACATGTATACCGAATTTGAGCTCAATCGAATGTATCGTTTAAACGCTAGCGCACTTTCAAGAAATTCCCCCCATAGGCCATAATGTAAAAGAAATCTTTGTCGTAGCCCTGTAGAAAAACTATAAGTCCTATACACACCAAAATCAATACCGGTCTTGCAACGGTGGTTTATAACATGTATACCCAATTTGAGCTCAATCGAATCTACCGTTTAAACGCTAGCGCAATTTCAAGAAATTCCCCCCATAGGCCATAATGTAAAAGAAATCTTTGTCGTAGCCCTGTAGAAAAACTATAAGTCTTATACACACCAAAATCAATACCGGTCTTGCGACGGTGGTTTATGACATATATGTCCAATTTGAGCTCAATCGAATGCTCCGTTCAGGAGCTATCGTGTTCACTCACATACACACAAACACACATACACACATACACACATACATACATACATCTCGTAAAAATAGCATAAATGGATTCAGAAGCCCTCAAAACGTGTAAAAACACCAAAATTTCGAAGTCGAATTTTTTTATGATTACAATACTTTCCTTACATGGTACATGTTCGGAAAGTAAAAATATCACAAATTTTGTGCTCGCGTCATAACCTCGTTAACATCCTAGCAAGAGCAGATTAAAGGGGGAGCTGAGGGGGCTACCACCCCCCCCCCCCCGAGAAAAAGAAATTAATGTAAAAGATCCTATTTTACTTCCATAAAATGGATGTGTATGTCAATCTTCTAACTAACCGCCACCCCCCCCCCCCCGTAGAAATTTGCATTAATCCGCCACTGCATCCTAAGTGGGGAAATTAAAGATGCAGTTCCCAACGACTGCCAAAACTGCAAACTGACCAGCAGTCAGCACGGAAAATGTTTGCTCTTTAACCGACAGGCAGGCACTCTGCAGGTCACTCGATTTCCAATGTCTACATATCTGAAATGTAGTTTGGAGAACAGAATACCAGCAAGCAGCTACGGAAAGTGTGTCTCATTTACTCTAATTCCTTGTAGATGCTATAAAAATCTAAACCACGCATAACGCACAACTGTTGAAAACGTTGTATACCTAATATTGCATGTTACAGGTTACTCGCAAAGAAAGTCAGCTCGCTGAAAAGGTTGGATGTGGTTCAAGGAGGTCTCAATGCTGATAAATAAAAGATTATTATATTTAAGATACAGGGTGCCTAGTAATTAAGCAAGAATTTGATTTGTTTAGTAAAACAGTTTGAGAAGAGATAAAAGAAAAATATTTACTTCACGTATAGGCACACAATTATTCCGATTTAATGCACAAGAGTGTCGCAGTGCTTCCTATTACTTGCAGCAATATGGCGAAGTTAAGAGATCAAAATTGTCCAATACTGAATGAATATAATTCGCAGCGTGATGGCCGAAATTTCAGCAGAAAATGAAAATCCTCTGTTCGATGGACAAATTCGGCGTTCTACTACTGCGAACTGCTTGCAAAGACGCGAACTTCTACTGGAAAGGGCTTGCAACTTCGTGTCTGTGTCATTTCGTGTCTCTATCATTTAGTGCTGCGTCACAGCACTAAATGAAAACTCTTATTAACTCAAACTCGTTTTGCAAATTGTAAGCCGCGTAACGTTGCGTCACCAAATGTTACGTCAGTATGAGGTCTCAATAAACAGTTATTGCAGTTTCTAATTTTCGGTTAATTACTGGGCACCCTGCACATTCATTCTTTACTGCATGCTAATTTTTTTTTTTTTTTTACCCCTAAGTCATTGATGAAATTATGCTTAGTTCGTTTTGACTTCGTTCACCTTAATTGTTCACACCTTTTCAGTTCAGACAGCTTCAATATCTCTCCTTTCAATGACTTGATATAGATTTCTACCCCAAAATTTATTTCCCACTTTCAAGATGCCTCTATAGAGAAATTTTATGGTCACTTGTAAAGGCCAGTGCTTTATGCTTATTATACTGATGATTATATATTAAAGTGTAAGAGCTCTAACTGTGGATTTTTCGTACTGAAAAGTCTCAGAAATCAGTTTAATGCTGGCTACCTCAAAACTAAGCAATTTTTTTCTTTGAAGAGATAACTTCGTAATATAAATCCAAAGCTAACTTAGTTTTCTCTATCATAGACGTCGAATTCATAAACTCCGATGGAATGAAACGATTGTATTCTGTACCATTCCAATTTGTACAGCTTGCAAATGGTTCCATCCCAGAAATACGATTCGCTGAGAATGAAATCGAAGATGGACGAATAAGGAACTTCAAGCGGCATCTGGTGGACGCGTTTGCTACGCAGCTCAATTTCGAAGAAAGGCAGAAGGATGTAATCGAAACAACAGTTACGGGAGAACATGCATCATCTTATAACATCACGTAAGATTTCTTTTTACTTTTTTGATTAATTTGATCACTTTTGATTTGTTTGAAGTAGCCTAATATCTGTAACACTCTAATAAATTTCTGCTCATAGAGCGTAATGTATGGAAAATCTTTTGGGTGGCCCTGTAAATAAATTATCTAGTCGATTGGAACCAAAAGGGTAGGTGCACAACTAGATGTTACAACAATCCGAAATATAAAGTTTCAACATTCTAGGACTTCTAGTTTTACTATTGGTCTTAGAGATATGCGAGACTCTAGAGATATGCGAGTTACATACGTACAGACGTCAATGAAAACCTGGTCAAAATGGACTTGCGGTCGGTCAAAATGGATTGTACATGCATTTATATGAACACACATACATACGTTCGATGAGATGTCTCTCAAAAACTTTTAAAAGTAAATTAAGAGGTAGTCAAAATCGTTTTATTTTTCCGTGAAAATCTGGTTACCGAAATTTTTCGCGATTAGATTACTTCCTTTTACTTCGTACAAGAAAGTAAAAATATAACTTTCAGAAATCCCCCAAAAAAAATAATAATAATTTGATGTCAAAATTTATTTACTTTTAAAGATGTGTATTTTTAAAATTTTGTGCTCTGTGAATATTCTTTCTTGTATATTTTGATGCTAAAGTAAGTAGCTGCATTGTAACGGCATTATTTTATGACATTGGTTACAATTATAAACTTTAGAAGACGTAATGTTTAAAAAAAAAAAAACTCTCTTAAGCTGTATTTTCTCCCCCTTCTTTTTTCAATAGCGTAAACGGTGAAAACACGCCTATAAGTCTGGCCGGCTATACCGCATCTGAGACGAAGGAGCAAACTGTAACTGTTAGAAAGCTGGTGACCAAAGATCACATTCGGAAACTAGCCCCGAGCGAAGCCCCGAACGATCAAGAAGGGTTACAACTGTTTCTTCAACAAATGCAGGTTTTCAAAGCGGGAAGATTACTTTCTAGTAGTAAGTTACCATTTCGAATGTTACAAACATTCTTGAATAATCTATATTTGATGGAAAATAGGGATGGACGCGAGATGGAAAAACGGAAAATTGGCGTCTCGCCTAACAGGCTAAAAGCTTTGTCTCGTCTCGCAAAATCCCTATATCGTAATGTTAAAAATGTTGGTCTCGTCTCGCAAAAAAACCGTCTCGCGTCTATTCCTAAGGAAAAGTGAATTACCCCGAAATATGGTCTCAACTTATTAGTAATCCCCCATATCTTTCAAAATTACATCCCCGAATATGGATATGGATTTTCTGTAAACTAAATAAAAACTTTGTGAAAAAACCACACACATAAAATGTTACTTATAACACGATACGATCGTTTCAACCAAAAATTCTTTCGGTCTTATCAGTCAAAGGGCTTTGACTGATGAAGACCGAAAGAATTTTTGATTGAAACGATCGTATCGTGTTATAAGTAACATTTTGTGTGTTTTTTCCCGTGGATTTTCTGCATTTAAATACTACGCAGTACTATATTTTTTAGTTAGTTTTTTTTTCTTTTGGATTCTAAGCAATAGTAATTATTGTCGAAGTGAAATTTTTAAGATCAAATTCTAGGTAAAGTTTGGATTAAAAGCGGAATACAATTTTTAGGAATTTCTAGGAGTAGTTATTTATTATAACAAAAACCCAGTGGTGCAGTGGTTAGCATATCGTACTGAACGTGCCACATGTCCGGGATTTGATTTGCGGGCTGGACAATGTCCAGCCTTTCTTCCCTGGAGTGGGTCGATAAATTGAGGTCCAAGAACCCTTGGGGATCTAACTATTGCGAAGCTTCGCGTCAGGCTGACCTTCTGACCGAATTGCTCCGGTCAGATGGTCAACCGGCATACGTTTTTCCATCTTCCGGGCGAAAGGGCGCAGAAAATCGTGTATGATTGAGAAGTAAATGATACAGTAAGAATACCTGGTTGAAGCGAACGAAACCCAAGCTACTTTTTACTGTCCCCTTTATATAAATTACATACAGAGAAATATAAATCTATCTTTTTATAGGTGGAACATCATCTATAGTACTACTTCCAGAGAGTAGTAACGTCAAAAGGAACCGAAGGAAACGTGAGGATGAAGATGATTTAACGTCCAATTTTCAAGCACATTCATCTTTTGAAATAAAGGTGCGTGTTTAACTCATAGTTTGACTCTGAAAAACAACAATTAGCAATTACGGTAGACTCCTGTTCAGTGTGTTTTTTTGTGCATTCTACCTATACTTAAAAATTACCTAAACTGTTGTACAGGACAGATGCTCTAATTTGTGCATATGCAGTGTTCCTACTAAAGGCGTTGTCACTTTAATAATTTCTGAACGGCAAGAGCTATAGTCATAAAAACAGGGTTTAGATACAGTAAAATTGCCATACGCTAGCAAGAAAATCCCTTAGAGCGCCACCTGGCTGCTAAATTTGGAACTAGCATTCTTATCTACCAAAATGGTACGCGATACGGGATAAAAAGTCAACTATAAAGTTGTTTAGCATCACTGATTTATTAAGAAAAGACATTTTGAGCATTGCAACTTTACTATATCTAGACAACACTTTTATGACTATAGCTATTGTCTTTCAGAAATTATTGGGGTGATAACGGACTTTAGCTGGGACACTGTATATAAAAATTGTTCCTTGTAAGATCAGGCTTTTTAATTTAATTTTTTTAAATTACAAATTTATCAAAAAAGAAGAGATTTAATTCAAAGAGAAAGCATTTAATCAGGTCTGAAAGCGTGTAAAACATTACACACAGAGATCGTAGTTTATTGTGATCCTGTGTAGGTTTATTTAACTCTCTAATAGAAAGGATAAACATACCACACAATACTAATTAATTTCGCTTTGTTTAAGCAAAAATACAATAATTTAAGCAAAATAAACTTGTCTCTTCTGAAAGCGTGAAGCGATATTTTGCGTTAAGAGTTAAAAATACCAAGAAATCTTTTTTGTAAAGGATGCAGAAGGCATCAGTAATGTGTCGATCGAAGTCCACATATCTTAAAACATATACAGGGTGTCCAGCCTTAATGTGACCCAATAGCTAATTCCCGAACCGTTAGGTTTAGATATGCACTTCCAATTTGAAAAATGTTTTAAAAAAGGTAAAGAATGTTTTTACGTGCTTTTCAAACCAAAAAACCCATTTAGAAAAAAATTACAAAAATTAAATTTTTATACGGTCCCCAGGTCCTATCACTTATATTTAGGAAAAGATGCAGTACACAAAAACAAAGTAAAGACTAAAAGTTTTATTTTATTACGATAAAAACTGAACGAGTTATGGAACTTTCAAAATCATACATTTCATCCATTTTCTCGGCCATTTTCAAGAAGCTAGTAAGGGACCGTCTTGAAAATGGCCGAGAAAATGGATGAAATATGTGATTTTCAAAGTTCCATAACTCGGTCAGATTTTATCGTAATAAAATGAAACTTTTTGTGTTTACTTTGTTTTTGTGTACTGCATCTTTTCCTAAATATAAGTGATAGGACCTGGGGACCGTATAAAAATTTAATTTTTGTAATTTTTTTTCTAAATGGATTTTTTGGTTTGAAAAGCACGTAAAAACACTCTTTACCTTTTTAAAAACATTTTTCAAATTGGAAGTGCATATCTAAACCGAACGGTTCGGGAATTAGCTATTGGGTCACATTAAGGCTGGACACCCTTATATTGTAGTCACAAACACTTTCCAAGAATTATTTTTATCTTTCAACTATGTGTTTCGTCAGATATTAATATAGAGAGACATAAACAAAAAATTTATGATTAAACAATCATTTTAGCCGAGTAATTCTGTTAGATCAATGCTATATTTCGTTAAATCAACGAAATATTTTACTGAATCACCAAAACTTTTGCTGATTCTACAATAGTATTAAAGATTCTTTTGAAGCAAATCAATAAAATAGCTGGAATAGCATTAATAAAATTTTGTTGAATTTACCGAAGCATTCTTTTTAAGTGTAGGGAATTGAATCAAAGAGCTGCCCTTCTTGCTAGCTGTATCATGATCAAAATTTCGCATTGGAAATATTTTTCCAACTGCTATTGATGTATATATGTGTGTTTCACAGTTACGTCGAAGACAACGTCGTTCTGCAAAGGAAAGCGCCCGTGTGCAACTGCATGAAAAACTTGCCTTTTTCCCAGCCAGCCGATTTGCAGAGAAAGAAGGTATATTAAATTTGTTTCATTCTTTGATTATTATTTAACATTGATACCGATTTTGTTCATTAAAAAAGATTTGCCTGTGCGGACATTTTAGAAAATGTCGGTCCTAGTGGCAACCAATGTTTAGCGAAGGCCAAAACTTTCCATCGACGATGCCGGAACGTTTACTTACAACAACGACACTTACTATTAAACTAGCAACGACACTTACACAGCTGCGAAAAAAAAAAGAACCCACTTTGTCTTTATTCGGCTGTCGTTCGTTGTACAGCAAAGTTACAAATACCAACCGTCTACGAATAACGTACACAAGTATTTGCTATACATAAAATTTGCATAAGGGACCATTTTCATATTTAAATGCGCACTAACTTTACTTTTTAAAATTGCAATTTTACTTAGCTCATTTCAATAACTGATATCTCAATTTTCAAGACATTTGAGCTAAAAATGAACGAGTTATGATCTTCCAAAATTTCCGTTCCTCTAACTCAAAAATACCTTTTCACACTTTAATTTACATTTCATTTAATATTAAGAAGTTTTTTTTTTATTAATGCTATTAGAGTTAAACGCCCCAAACATATTATAGTTTATTAATATATTATTATAGTTTATTAATACAACATTATTATAGTTTATTAATAAAATATTAATATCAATAATGAGTTGTTAAATTAATGTTCGAAAAAACATGTATGGCTACCTAGCCATATTTCGACGGAAACAGATGTAAAAAATAATTTTACATGGTTGTGCAAAATTTCAACGTTCCGTTTCAGTGCGTACAGTAATTGATTTTACAGTAATTAAAATGTTTTATATTGATGAGTTAAGGGGCCGTATATCAATTCATAATGTGATAGTTTTTCGAAAGTTGTCTTAAAAATGCATTTTTATTTATCTAATGTAAATTGGATTTATTTTACACAAAAATAGTGAATGTTAGCGGTATTAAAAATAGCGAATTTCGGAGCAAATAAATTACTGATTTGTAAGGTTTGATGGTACTTTAGTTATATTAATTTCGTTTTCTACAGATATATCTTTTTTTTAATGACATTCAAGACTACTTTTTATACGTTTAATATATGAAAATTATCTTGCACTTTTTTTTTTCTCCATTTGACGTGCAATCATTCTTCAACTTTGACAATTGCTAAGTTACTTTCATGCTCGTATTGATCAGGTGAGCAGAGAGGACAGCCTTTCTCTCTTAGCAATTGTTTCTAGCAGCATTTCACCTAAACAAAACTTTTAAAATACTCAATAGCAATTTCAAAATAAATTAGAAAGTGTTCATATGTATGTGCAAAAGTCTTACAAGAAACGTAAGCCCATTTAAATAAATGCTGTTTTAGCCCGAATATGGCACGATATTTTTTGATTGATCATTTCCTGTTAACCCTTTGAGGCGCAACCCTTTCCCAATGCTGAAAAAAAGGTCTCTAGATCTGTGGCACGCGGTGAACGTTTCGATCATCCGCCATCTTGCTGGTAGTTAAGTCGAGCGATGGCAACGGCGGCCCTTTATTCAGCATTGGGCAATCTATCCAGCTGTTCTCGCTTTCTTCCATTTTCCAGCAGATGTCAGTGCTGTAATAATCGTAACCATTTTTTACGGGAAATGACGTGCTAAAAAGTAAAGGATTCTCGTGGAGTTATGTCACCCGCAACTATTTTTATAGAAATCAAATCTAATCTTCGTGACTGGCAACAGTCAAAACGTCAGAGTTTGGTGTTCCCAGAGCGGGAACACTGCGCATTAAAGGGTTAAAACTTTGCTCGCGCTAAATTCGAGGTCTAAATATAGGATTTTTGTAATTATCTCGATGAAAATTTTCGGGGTCGCGTTACATTTGGTCTAATACGGTAACACTGTCCTATTATTTAAAGATGAATAATGCCATAATTAAAGTAAGCTATATTACAATGAAAAACCTCGAAGATTAATAATTCTAAAATATTTCATCGTTTATTAGAACAATACAGTAGAAATATTGCATTCTGTGATATCATGGTAACAATTTTAATACTGAATGCCTAATACAGCATGCTTAAAAGTCAGTTGCATGAAACATCGTCAGGTAAATTAAAAATGCCCATTGAATGCACCTTAAGTCAATTAAACCTGCTTTCGGCTTACATCTTTTTTTCAAACACATCTTTGCATTTTGTAAAACTAATTATTTAGTTATTTAGAAATGCCACCTCTTTTTCATTTTTCTTAAAATAAAATTTTGTTCTGAAAAAATTGTGTATGTGTTATAATAATCATATAAACAAATGTTTCTGGATTAAAATATATAAAATAAATAAATGAAGGAAGGAAGAACTTTTTCCTTACAATTGTAAACTTATGTTTGAAAACGTGAAATTATTTTTGGGTAGTTATGTCTGTTCTTTTTATGGAATAGATATTTAAAAACCAGAAAACAATACATATACTTTTAAAAAATCTTGTTTTAGAATTGTCTGAATAACAATTGAATATTTGCATAAAAAATCAGTTTTTTCCCCTTCAAGCAACAATAATTCTGTGCACTATTAGCATAATTTAATAAATGTGAACTCCTTTAATGAGTCACTGATTGAAATGAACTTAGTAAACTTTGTTCTTTTTCTTCCTTTAAAAATAACGTACAAAATTTCACTATTTAAAAATGTTAAAATAACCTAAAAAATTTCTTAAAATCAACCTTCGATTTACAATTACAAAATTGCAATACATAAGAAATTGTACATACTTTATAAGCTTTCACACATCATCGATAGTTGGTATATTATCTCCTTTGCAATATGCTACATTTATACTTAAACGTCCTATAGTTTCGCTGTATAAAAGGTAAACGGTTTAACTATAATAGACTGAATGCTAAACACATACCGTCAAGTGCCAAATTGCTGAAGAACAAAGATCCGCCCAGGCCCAAACATGCAAGGTTTTGCATAAATGCAACCTACACGTTAACATGAAGGTTATATGGTGGTAAAAATGAATATCTAGCTATCACTAATGACGTTGCATTAATACAACGCTAGGCAAGCATGATAATTGTAAAATTAATTGTACATTGAATAACTGTAAATAATTTTATTATGTGAGTGAATGTATGTATATCTCTTCTAACTGTAGTAATAACTGTAAGTATATTTCTTCTAAACGAAACAGTATAACCGGAGGGTATTAAGAAAAGTTTTTAATTTATAAAGTTGCTTCCCTGCTTTTAAAAAGCTACGCTACGCCACTCGCTAGTACATTTTCCTGTATCCAACACTGGTTGCGAATTTTTGAGAATAGAAACAAACAATTTAAATTAAAGTTCAAAGAGGGGTGAACCCTATAACTCTTGAAACTCTAAATCAATTTAAATATGGAAATAAACAGGTCGCAATTTACTCGAAAAAGAATTATATCCTTGAAATAGGACATTGCACTCTACTGTATATCCAATTCTTCAAAATAAATTCTTAATGAGAATTCTGAGAAACTGCAAGAAATGAAAAAAGAAAATGAATGTGTTTTTACAATTGTTTTAGAAAAATTACCAAAAGAAAAAGTTTTCTGGCTACAGAAGTTAATAACCTGTGTAGTAGAAATACATTCTAGACTGTTTAAAATGGATATTTTTTAATAACTGAAGGTAATTCTGCTATTGTGTTTTATTTCTCTTTGAGAACCAGTTAAGCAGGTGGAAAGCTTCACTTTTTCTTTATCTGTACAGAATGGACGAAAATAAAAATTATTTATTAGTGATTTTAATCTGTTGCATTCTTTGCGGGTATTATGTATTGTGCGAAAAGCAAACTTTATTCTTTTTTTAACTTTTCAATAGACAGGTGAGAAGTGTTTATGACTATCTATGTTTAAATTTTGTGTGAAAGTTTGATTTAAAAAAATTCAAGTATTATTATTCATAAAACTAATTTAAAAGTTTGTAAAATAACACGCATAGATATATGGTCTATTGTCTTTCTATCACTTTATGGGTATTATTTTAAAAGGTTTTTAATTAACTTTATTAGAGTTTTTTTTGCTAAGTGTTCTTTGTATTATTATTGATGTTTTCGAGATAGAATTCGATGTTGGATATGGTAGGCATGGGATTTGCGGGTTATAGGATTATTGATATTTTACAGAGCACACATGGGCGCCGGAACCGGAGGGCAGAGGGGGCACTTGACCCCCCCAGACTTTGTAATGAATGGACAAAGTTTTGCCCCCCCCTCTCCTCCCCACTTTTCGAAACCCAGAATTTATCGAAAAATTTGTTCATACACCGTCAACCAATTTTTGTGTAATAAATTGTGTAAAATGTGCTTTTTGAAGAACAAAGAAGTTCATAAATACGGACAAAACCACAAAATAGCCAATCCTATAGAGTGGGTAGGTACACTTCAAGTGTCCCTAGAATCTACAAGTATCCCCAGTCCTTAGCGAGAATAGCATAGAAAACGATATGGTAGATACAATAATAGTGTATCGAAAGATTAATTTGGGCAGCGATTTAAACCCCATTTATTAAAACATATTGATAACAATGATAACAGCGCGTATTGAAGGAAGTGTCTCCAGAATCCATGGGCACCCTCTGCCATAATCAACAGCAGCATTGGGAAATTGGGAAGGTAATGATAATCGTTGAAGGCCAGAAGGTGCACATAAATCCGGTAACACTTAAAGCTCCATTTGCTCCACCGTAAGGATCGCAACGATAGTAGTATGTTTGAAGATCTGGAAAATCAAACCTGATCTATCACATTGGATCTATCACCTGATCTATCACTGGTATGGCAACAATATTTCAATCGTGTGTTACAGGGTACGGGGCAACTGCGGATTCCGGCCAACTCTCAGAGGATCAGAACAATAACCGTGACCGTTGAAGGACAGGGCTGTTATAAACTTATCAAATAGCATATCAGCTTGACCCCCCCCCCCCTCAACAAGAAAAAAATTCCTTCCGGAACATCTGAGAGCAGACAAAATAAATAAATTTTGCGGATTACAGTCTACAGAAGCAACTGCCTGAAACAAATATTAATGATTTTCTTATTTAAAGATAAATTAATATGCTGTTAAAGTACACAAGTACTTTTTTTCATTGATACACATGACAGATAATGATCCTTTTCATAATAAATTAAATAAATTTAAATACCAATTGTAATTTATTTGTGTTTATTAAACATTTACCTTAAATGGAAAAAAAATATTCTAGAAAAAGGACAAATTCTCAGAAATTGTAGTTAAGGGAGTCTCTCGTTGCCGGGCAACAACATTATTATCAATGCCTATATTGTTTTTATAATTTATGCTTTTATTTTGTTTTTCTAATTTATACGCATATTTCGTTTTTCTAATTTATAGTTTTACTTTACTATAGATAATACAGCCCGCAATAAGCTTCGACGTTTGCAGCAATCTATGGGTGACATGAAACAGTTATTCGAAGATTTAGTTGAGTTCCAAGGACAAGATTTTGATGAAAAGAGTAAGAAGTTCTATACAAGACAATAACCCATATTTTTTATAAAAATAAGAATAATTTAACTTTGGATGCATACACACTACATAAAGAAAGTAATACCGTGCATTTTGGGTAGTACAAAAAGTCCACTATGTCAAAATTTCGCATCTACAAGCATGCAGAAGATTGAGAGTCAAACGTAGACAAGGCTTGACGAAAAATAAGTTGCCATAAGGAAGAAGTACTCGTAAAATGTAACAAAACCAGATTCCAAGCAGGATCCCAAGTTTGAGCACTAATAAGATTTATAAAGCCAGACTAAAAATCTGTCTGGATCAAAGATCTATCTGGGCAAACTTTTAGCATGTTTCTCTTGCAAGCTAAACCGGGTCTATATCACTTATCCATTTGTAAGCATGAAGAAATAATCATTTATCAGGATTACCTAAACATTAGCATGTTTTTATTACGTATAGCCCTTCCCAAAATTGGTTTTAAATATATTTACTTTTCACGGTACCATAAAGAATGCAATATATTGTTACCAAACAAATACAACTTAGTTTGATGTTATCAAACTTCATAACAGCCAATCATCTGGTCGTTTAATGGCTGACGCTCTAGCGTTCGCATTGTTTTTGAAAATCGATTCTCTGAATGTATATGAGGGCAGCGGTTCCCAACCTTTTAACAATGTGCCTCACAATAAAGGATAACTTACGATGACGCCCCCTCACATTCCTCAACATACATACAGTTTTTTATTCTTCAACAATTAACACTAGTTGCCTTTTTTACAAAATAATGTATCGGTAAGTTCGAATAAAAATTTTAAGCGAAAATAGATATGTTTTGGATAAAAAATAAGAATAAATAAGATGGATTTTTTAAAAACTGCATTATCACTTGCTCTTAGCCTTTTTTTTTTTTCTTTTTTTTCTCGCCTCCCCCCTGCAAACGTGCTTCGACCCTCGGTGTGGGACGTGCCCCACCGGTTGGGAACCGCTGCATTAAGGATCGTAATGGTTTGGAATCACACAATTTAAGGACCACAAGTTTGAATAATTTAAACTTTTATAGTTTTCCGATGAAAGTAGCAGTTCAGTGTTTCAGTAGCTATTAATCAATATGTTTTATACTACTATGCAATAATTATCAAAAATATAAATCCAATATATTAAAATGGGAATATTCTAAACGATGGATTAGATTAATTTCCTGGTCCTCAAATCATGATTTTTGAGCAGGTGGGCCCAGGCTTCAAATTTTTATTCTCGTAACGGGCTTGGCCTTGAATTGCGAATTTTAAGCGGACTGAGTAGTTCCTTGAATTTTCATTTTGGATTTAGTTACGGATCAGGCTTGAAATTTTAGTCTAGTACAGATCTCGGCGCACCGCCTCCACACTTAGGCTGAATCTATGTATTAGTTACTATACAGTTATTATATTTAGCAGATCATCTCAGCTAGATACTTAATGACTTTAAATGTTTCAGTGCAAATTCTATCTGAAATGATCCACCGTGAAGTAGATCTAAAGCTGGATGATGAACCCGAGTCAGCTGCCAATATTGCACGAAGAATTTTCAACAAAGAGGTAAGTACACGTATTATTTGATCTCACGTATGATTCGGTATATTTTAAGTCACTGGTGCCTATTTTGCCTACAAAAAGTAATATCAAAACATATACAGTCTGAAACTTGTTAAATAGTTTAGTGAGTATTAGAACAAGAAAAAAATGGATTAGTGATATTTCAGAATGTCAAAAAAAATTTGTAACGCTTAAAAAATATTTTGATTATTATTAAATGAATGTTAAATGTATTTTTATAAGCAACATATGATGATGATAATAATTTTTTATTTTCCAACTGAAAAAAGAAAGTTAATTTTTATTGCTAGTTATAAAATGCTGTTTCTACTTTATTAAGAAATATATTTAATTTCTTTAATATATTATCAATAAGCATATCTACTGAGCATAATTAAGCATTGGATTTTCTTTAATGTTATTAGTTTCGAAAAAAGAATGCATAAGCAGAATCTCACATGAGAAAGGAGCCAAAATCATGAATATTCGCACATTTGAATTAAACCACAATTGCAAACACACGATACTAAGATTTCCTTTTTGTGGCCAGTGTTCCAATCGCATTGGTCTTGGGTTTTTGTTAGTTTTTGTTAGCGTAAAGCTTAGCCCCAGCGGATCACTTCTTTGAAATAACGATAGAGGGGAGGAAAACCTACGTCGTTGCGTCTCTTTAGTGATGAAAAATGACGGGAACGAACGGGATTCCATGTTAAAAAAAAAAAAAAATTATTTCCTGGGGAAAAAATAAATTGCTCGCGTTTTTGAGTTCAGGTAATTTAGTTCTTAAAAAATGAATTAAAATAAAAATTTATATTGAAAATATGTCTTATAATATATATGTACAGTAGACCCTAAAACACAGGTAAGACGGATTCGTATAACAAGCCATAAAAATTGCGATTGTGTTCGTATAACACGTTGAAAGAGGCATCTAGCACGGCAAAGTGAGACAGATGTTCTGATTTTGTTAGGCTTTAGTTCGTGTAATAAATATAACTTTTGAATGGCAACACTAAACATCATTGTGCTTCTTAGTTACTATAAGACGTGTAGCGGTTGGATAGCGCAGTTTACACTCCAGGTGGAGTATAGCTCAGGCCTTGTACAACACGGATTCATATATCAGGGAACGTGTTTACCGTGTTATATACTTATATATTTATATCTATATCTCTCTCTCTCTCTATATATATATATATGTGACGTCAGATATTTCAAGTAAGCTTCAGAGTTAAGGCAGGTAATATGGTTTATTGAACATTACAATTAAGTTACAATTTAGAATGAGAAGAGGGGAGGGGAGACGGGTACAAGAATCAGCGTGGACTCACTAAGCAGTTCTAGTGGCAGAAGTCCCCCGATTTTCGATGTGCGGGAGTATTTACGCTTACCACACCACGTGGTCTGCGAAGACACAACTCCTCCTCTCTCTTATCTCTGATCGAACCACACACATTTCCCAACATGACCCGCATCCGGGCCTACAAGGGCGTGAGGGCACGTGTACATCTAAAGAACTCAGAATAGACGGCCTGATGTCTGGCAAATAACAAAATAAATAAAACATAGCTCCAGAGCGCGCGTGGCAAGTATGACAGGAAAGTAAAACTTACAGTGAAAGTACCCGCTTGAACAATACCCAAACTAGTAAAACCCAAATTACCTTTTTATACATTACACACACACATATATATATATATATATATAAGTAAATTTTAAATAGACTAAAACAGCGTTCATATCTTGCGGATCAAAAGGGGGGGGCTTCGAAATTTGCCCTTATTTTTAGATTAAAAAAAATAAATAAATAATAATAACGACAAATATTATATATATATATATATATTGTAATGTATAAAAAGGTAATTTGGGTTTTACTAGTTTGGGTATTGTTCAAGCGGGAACTTTCACTGTAAGTTTTGCTTTCCTGTCATACTTGCCACGCGCGCTCTGGAGCTATGTTTTATTTATTTTGTTATTTGCCAGACATCAGGCCGTCGATTCTGAGTTCTTTAGATGTACACGTGTCCCCACGCCTTTGTAGCCCCGGATGCGGGTCATGTTGGGAAATGTGTGTGGTTCGATCAGAGGTAAGAGAGAGGAGGAGTTGTGTCTTCGCAGACCACGTGGTGTGGTAAGCGTAAATACTCCCGCACATCGAAAATCGGGGGACTTCTGCCACTAGAACTGCTTAATGAGTCCACGCTGATTCTTGTATCCGCCTTCCCTCCCCTCTTCTCATTCTAAATTGTAACTTAATTGTAATGTTCAATAAACCCTATTACCTGCCTTAACTCTGAAGCTTCCTTGAAATATCTGACGTCTCATATATATATATGAGCATGTTTCTATTAACAAACAATGTAATGACCGCAGAGAAAACTGGAGATCGCAGAGAAGTGGGGAATTTTTAGATTTAAAAATATGGACACTGTACTCTTTAATATTTGAAAATCTATCACACATGTGACATTATGTGAAAATAATCTGTACATTAGCCGTTAATAACATCTAATTTCATAATTACATTTTTCTTTTAATGACAGAGCTTGGAAACATTATGTGCAAACAATTTTACGATCTGCAAAGACTTCATACAATTACTAGCTGTTGCTGGAGGACCTGAAGCAGAAAAAGTAAGTTGAATTTTCTCGAAGTAAAAGCGAGCTATGAAATATGGTGTAACTGTACAGAAATAAATAAACGTTATGATGCCATGGAAGGAGCTGCTTTTTCAAGGGAGTGTAGCATAATCAGTTTATGTTTGAGTAAATAAGAAAAAACTGCATCCATATGATCTTTTAATGCATCTCTTAAGTACATGTATAAGCAAAAATTTTGAATAGACTAAAACAGCGTTCATATCTTGCGGATCAAAAGGGGGGGGGGCTTCGAAATTTGCTCTTATTTTTAGATTAAAAAAGTAAAAATTAAAAAATAATAACGACAAATAAATAAATAAATGATAAAATGGGTATCTAAATGTAAATTTTAACTTTGAAAATTACAAATAGGACAGTCTAATACTCGTTCTTCGCTTATGAGAAATCAGGGAATGGATGAATTTCGGTCTTTTAAGAGCAATAAGATAAAATTTATTAAACGTCTAATATCCTTCAAATACTGAAATGAAAAATTGAATTTAGTCTCTTAACTTAATTATATAATTCCAGTAAATATGTATGTGTTTTATTTCATTTCTATTGTTTTAAAACATAAATAAATAAGGATCAACATAGATTTAACTTTTAATGAAAAGTTGGTAACATTAGAACTCCATTTAAAAAATTGTTTCTGAAACACTCGACTATAAATCCGAGCAGAACGTCTTCATACCCATTTCAGGATAGAATTTAAAATCCATGGTTCAGTTCGGAAGAACATAAATATCTTATGCAACCAGACAAAAGGCCTCTTGTTATAGTGATCAATATCAGATACGTAAACTGGTGCAAATCTCCCTAATAAAATATAGGGAATATAAATAATATAGGTGTTCGTTAATTATTAAATATGGCGTTTTGCATTACTAAATTGACGTTTTCATGTGTTATAACTTTTCGAAAGCATCGTGCAGCAGTTTTTCATATGTATTTAAATTTAAAATATTTTATATCCGTATATGGCATAAAACAAAAGTCAGTTAAAAATGAAGGTGTTTGGAAAAAACTAATGTGATATTTTACTGGGTATCCATATTGATATTTTAGAAAAAAAGTAAATATCCTTTCAAAAAATACTTTTCTGTTAGTGATGCGACTGCAAAGGTTATACTAGCCAATGCATATACACATAAAGATAAATTATGATTTTATTTACTATGAAACAAAAACTTCTGTGCTCAAGTTTTATTTATTTTTATGCAAATGCATTTCTACGTACATATTTAATTTGCAAACAATTCTTTTAAAAAGGAAACAGGAGCTTTTATAACCTTGGAGGTGTAACGTTTCTACGAAGAACAGGTTTTTGATAGCTTTACATTTTCCCATAAATGTACTGAATATTTTGGAATTTATTTTTATGAGATTACCTTCATAAAGTAATTGTAATTCTGTGAAATATTTTGATTAATGTCTTAGAAATAACGACACAATTTGATTGGTTGCCAGAATTTTTATTAAGGGAGACAACATTACATCAATGAACAAATTTCATTGCATATATCGCTACTTATGAAAAAAAACTTCGGAACTCCAAAAATTAGAAGTTTCATAGTAAGAGTTCAAAGCCATTCGCATTGTTTTGTAAATATTCTTTTAAATCGCAGGTAAGAAAACTTTTCATAGAATTTAAATGTTATAATCAGTTGATAATGTAAAATTTAATCATAGACTTAAACATCTTTAAATTCAAGAGTACTTTTGTCTTTTTTTTTCTTTTTTCTATAAAAATATTCATAAAGATGACTTTTTAATATATTTATATATCTATATATATTTCATTTATAACGTCTTGCAACATAAACTATCAATTTAAAATAATTTTATAATAATGCTCTTAGCTGTGCATCAGAAAAATTAATCCACGCTTTTGATCCCATACATCAATCATGTTGGCAGTGACGTTGTGGTAATTTTACACTTCGTCACATTTGTCACATCACAAACTTCTGTGACGTTCTTTCGTGTCAAACATGCGACGTTGTAGTGTAATTAATAATTAGTCGCAATTCTGAAGTCGTTATGTGACAAATTGTGACGTTGCAGAATGACGTCGTGTAATTTCTCGCTAAATGACGCCCATTAAAGTCACCATATAGCGTCAGTGATTGTCCCCATGATGAAAAATTGTTTCAGGTGGCCATTTTGACTGTGTTCATCGCCACAGTCTCTCTGCTATTTACACATTCTGTAACCCGAAGTCACAGTGTGACCAGTATGCATACACGTTGTGACGTCACAGTGCTATGTGGGATGTTAATCAGGGCATAATTTTGTATTTTATTCTTTTTTTGTATACAAAATTAAAGTAAGCGCTTAAAAAATCAAATAAATACAAGTAAATAAAATTTCATTCAGGAAAGCTTGAGTCCTTAAACTTTATGTTCGTAATAATTTATGGTTCGGGATTGAAAGTATAATTATTTAAACGAGTACCCAGAAGTATTGGTCTGTCAATGAAGTCTTTACAAGCCGAGCTAAATTGATGCAGCCTGCAGAAGGTATTTTCTGTTTTCATCATCTTTCACATACTTCACAGTGTGCCAGAGCCTTATTATCGCATGGGCGAATCGGGACTTTGTTCAGGGCCCCCAATTTAAAATATTGCCCTGAAATATTTTTTATATCAAAATTTTATGAAAAATAAAACAAATTTGATAGATGGGGCACCCAAATTCATCAATGCCCGGTGCCCCCTTTGGCCATAATCAGACTCTGACAGTGTCTAATAAGGAGTATTTTTTCACTGGGAAAAAAACGAGTAGGAATTTGTTGTGAAATAAGACGGAAGTTTTTCAATGTGCATTACTTTCTAATTCAGAGCTAAAAATGGCTTCCTTCGTATAAAACGTAAATAGTTGTAGGAGAATAGTTCGATAGCCACTACACCACCCAGGCAGCATGGTTTATTTATAAATATTAGAAAAGCCTACGGCCTTTTCAGTTACATAATACACGTTCGTTATCGAATTTTCAATATTTACCTGACAACTACTAATCATTTGCTTACAAATGATGTTACGCATATGAATACGCAAAACCCGACCAGTGGCCGAGCGCATAGCTCCCTGAACTGCGAGACGGGAGGTGCCTGGTTCAAAACCAGGTCGTGTCCGCCAACCTAACCGTTCGGAGTTTTTGGTAGTTTCCTCCCAAACTTAGGGTAAATATGGGTTAGGACCCCCATAGAAAGACCCTCTCCGGAAGGCACCACTTCCATCGGCCTACATGTAGGTAATTGACCGTAATCCCACAACAGCATTAATATGAACATTTGAAATTAACATAAGTAGTTGTAAATTACTTATGTTAATTAATATTAATATAAGTTCATATTAATATAATAGCGTTTCTTTACTTTTATATTTTACATCTATTAATGAAGGAATCATTTATATAAATTGTACTTGACATTTGAAGCAATGTTGTGATTTATGGGCAGTGAAATGTACATCAAGCACAAAGATAAATGCGAGTTTTGTGCAAATTAGTTTCAAAAGTTTCATTTTCCCAAAGTATTTTTCTTCATTATCATACAATTTACTGGAGACGCCATATTCAGACACACTTTTTAAGTGACGATTAGTAACAATTCTAGGACTGTGTCACGAAATCTGTGTTCATATGAATCCTGAATCAATAGCGTAGCCAGAAAAAAGTTTTAGGGGGGGGGGTTAGGCACTGATGTAACGGATAATCTACATTATGGATCGTATTCTTCATGTCAATAATAGAACTCTGCTAAATTTTAGGGGGGTTCTGACACCCAACCCCCCCCCCTCGCTACGCCGCTGTCCAGAACTCTATTAATCCAAACAATAAAATTTTTGCTACTGATTAAAGATAACCAATTGTGCACAACAACAGCCCAAAATTTTAACAGAAAAGTTCGAATTTTGGGCGAAAGAAGAGCATTCAATCTAAGACAAAAAGGTGTTTTTGTTATTTCTTATCACACACTCTAAAATTAAAAAATTTTTAAATGTTTGCAATTTCAAAACTAATTTAATGCAAATTCAAATATTAAAATTAAGTATATAAGTAAATTCGTAAATGCAGAATCAATACTATTGATATTTCATCAAAATTGTAGAGACAAGCTATTAATTTTGATTGACAAATAATTTTTCAAGCAAACAATAATTTTAACAGTGCTGGAGGTTTAGTGCCTAATATGAGCGACGTTGGCAAATATGTTGATACATTTATCTTGATCGATGAAAATACTGTTCTTCTTTATCTCGATTTCTTTCTGAAGGGCCAGCTTGGTTTGTTCCAACTTTCTAAGCATTTCATTAGCTTGTGCTTTCTGATCCCTCAATTTATGCATGGACAAGCTCAGTTGCCTCACTTCCTCTTCCAGTTCAATGTCCACGAGATCTCTGCAGAGTTCATGCCTATATGAAAAGATATTTGTAATCAAAATTCAGCCGTTTAACACGGGGTGACCCCAACGGGAGGACACATAACACGGGCATTTTGACTGTTCTGATTCACATAAAATAAGTTTCATTTCAATAAAAATACTTAGGGGTGGTGTTACACGAGAATATTTTACTTTTTAGTGCATAATTTCCCGTAAAACATACTGAATATTTGTAAACTTCATATCAAGTTCATATCATTTTCAGTACTGAGAACTGCAGAATATGACGAAAATACATAGCAATATAGAACAACTGGATGGACTGTCTAATCTTGAAAAAGTACAGCCGCAGTTTAACTTAAGCGTACTAACGGTTTCAAACTTAAACATGCTGGCTGTTTTAGTGAATATTGAATACTTTGTAATTTATTAGTACAAAAAAGAAAGCAAAAATAATTAATTTCCTGAATGTAAATGTGGCGAAACGAAAGCTTTAAAAGATCAATTAAAACCAAATGCTTTTCGACTGCACTTAACAATAAAAGTAGGGACATATTTAAAAAAGAGTTCTGAGAATGCTTTTTTGCAGAATAATTTTAAGAGAAATAAAACATTTAACTGCATAAGAAAAGATAATTTCACGGTGAAAAGTATATAACAAAATTAAGTGTAATAATAAATAAGTTGGTATGATAGCAAACATTATACGAGGGAAAAAAAATTTCAAGCCTGCATCCAGTAGTCGTCAAACAAATTGAAAAATAATTACCTTGGTCTTTGTCTTCTGCTTTCCATTCGGGCAGCCGCTAGTTGCAAAGCCGGGAGCTTATTTTCGGATGACTGATCTAGCTTTCTCAAAGTGTCTTCCGTTTCAAGTATTTGCTTCAATATCCTACCTAGTCTTTGCTCAAGATTCTTTTGGGCATCAGACAGCTCCTTCGAACGATCTTGCAGAGCATTGACGACACGTTGTTTTTGCAGAGTGAGGTCGGTGAAAGTTTGGTAGAGGATTTCCTGAAAGAGAGAGTTTTGATTAGAGAGTACTTACAGATTGCTCTGAGTAAAATAGCACTAGACCGTGGGAAAAAAAATGTTAAATCCATCAATCAATGTTAAATCGATCATCAGTGATCGTATCGTGCAAATCTTCGTAGATGTACATAATCAGCCCCACATGTAGTTTTCCAAAACTTGAAAATCTTAAAATCCTTCCTTTGACAGTGAAAGCTCTGCAACAAAGCTCCACTGAAGTTGCTTGAACAAATTCAAAATAATGTTGCCCATTGAAGAACTGTAAGAGCAACGTGTCCCATTCATTTTGAACTTTACTTTTCTACAAATGATAAATGTAGACAATAACTGCTTGTATGGATTGCATCCCTAACTTCTTTAGCAAATAATATGCCTTCGGAAAAAAAACACTCGAAATACTGGTGTTAAACGATAAAATAAATAAAAACTTTGTATAAAAAACACACATAAAATGAGAGTTTCCACTGTTTTGTGAGACAAACGGCTTTGACTGAGGAAGACTAAACGAATTTTCAGTCGAAACAATCGTATCTTTTTATAAGTAGCATTTTATGTGTGTTTTTTATACAAAGTTTTTATTTATTTTACAATATGCCTTGTTTCATACAACCTTCAAACTTTATACTTGCTATAAAAGATTTCTGAGAGGCTGTATATATATTAGAGCAGCATTCTAAATTATGAAAAAAAACAGCACTCACCTCCACTCTGGGACCGAAGGCTGTAGATTTCTTAATTTCCTGTTCAGCCTTTTCAATGTTATGCCTTGTTGATCTCTCCCACTCAGCCATTGTTATCGCGCCTTTCTCTGGCGACATCAAATCTGGATCGAACTTGAAAGACTTAGGAACTGCATTCTCTGGCCGACACCCAGAAGCGTGCGTGTCAATCTCCAGAGCTGCCTGCTTGTCTGTAACGTCTCTCAGCAGTCTTTGTTTGGCCGCACGATCGGCTATCATCTGGTCTTCTATTTCGTGGATTGTTTTCTCGAAGATTTCGTGAACGTCTTCTAACAAAACCTGATACTTCTGGATCTCCAGCTGAGGCTTGTCTTGAACCATATCGACGCCCAGGCGTTTGTCTCGTTCCAGCATAGCTTTCTTGCAAGCGAGTAAAGGATCACTAAATGAAGAGTCCACATCAGTTATTTTAGAAATTAGAAATTACCATCCCTGAAAAGAATTTTTTATGTGTTTAGTAATAAATGTATGTAGGATGGAGCTAGCGCTCCAAATTAAATAGACGTTAATCTTTTTAAACATTTAATGAGACGAAACTTTAACACAACGACGACACTAACATTTAAAAACATTGAGAGGTAGAAATAAAAATAAAAATAACATCAAGAGAGCTATTCTGCTCTTTTAACATCGCACGTCTGCCCAGTCTCGTTCTCCGTCTAGAGTGTTCTTTGGCGGGGGAACAACTGGCGGGAGTTGAAGTTATAGTTCGTTCAGTGGTGTTGCCACAGCAGAACTAATTATTATCCACACGGCCGTCCTGAGGTTACAGACGTCCGCGGCTGGGTTGCAAAAGCAAAAAATCTGAAAAGAAAAGAAAAACAAGCAGAAAAAGGGAGAAAAAAAAAAGTTGTAAAACAAAGCATAATAAGATTGGGTGTTCAGTTGTTGCACCACTGTTTCATTTTATCTGCCGCAGTTGACGTTATGGTGGGACCTTCATGATGTCCTAACTTCCGAACTTCGTAACGATCGTTGGGGTTGATTTTTGTGATCTCATAGGGTCCGAAGAACTTGGGTCGCAGCTTTAGTCCAGTTCCAAACTGAGTTCGTTGTATTGCCACTTTGTCACCGATCTTGTATTTACAGGCTGGTTTACGTCGTTTGTTATACTGTCGTATATTTTCTTCCTGTAAACGGAGGATATTTCGTTTAGCTTCGATACGTAACGTTTCTTTGTCATCAATAATTCTTTGCTGGTGTTCCTCGTCAAGAAGTTGTTTAATCTGTAGGTCCTCCTGTTGTTTCATTTGAACACCAATTAAAAGTTCGAAAGGTGTGAATTTTGTACTGCGTGTGGTGGTACTATTTAAGATACGTTGCAATCGCGGGACGTATTTAAACCATTTGTCAGGTTCATCTATAGCTAACTTAGTTAAAACGGGGATAATTGTGCCATGAATGCGTTCAACCTGACCGTTTCCACGTGGTACACCTGTCGTAATTGAAATGTGTTCAATATACTGTTCCTGGCAGTAGCTTTGAAATTCTGAAGATGCGAATGCGCTACCTTTGTCTGTGATGATTTTTGAAGGGTTGCCAAATGTAGTTTGTTGCAAGGATAGTTTGTCCAAGGCATCTTTCGTAGAGGTTGACTTCACGGGATAGATCCATATAAATTTCGAAAAGGCATCAATTACTGTAAAAATATATTTATAACATTTTTTTGTCGATGGTAAAGGTCCTAAAAAGTCGCAATGGTAACATTCAAGAGGTGCATCACCTTTTGAAATTGGGTGAAGCAATCCTTGTTTTCCAGATTTTCGCGAGGAGAGAATGCAAGGAATACAATTTGAAATAATTTCTTGAACCAATTTCTTAAGTTGAGGGATGTAAAATTCACGAGAAACAATTGATTCGGTTTTTTGTGAGGCAAAATGACCTTGTGAATGGGCGTTTAGCACTATTTCTTTCTGCATCATTTGTGGAACTACTAAAAGTTCGGTATCCTTATGAAGTTTATAAAGAATGCCGTTTTTAACCAAATATTCATCAGAAGGTGCAGATTCGAGCATAGATTTAATTTGAGTTATAAATTCATCTTGATCTTGGACATTTTTCACCTTTTGCGTGATATCATTTGTGGTAATAACAAGAATGGGGTTACGACTTAAAACGTCAACATGTTTCATCTGTCTACCGGATCGATGACAAACTTCATAATCAAAGTCCTCTAACATCAATGCCCATCGAGCAATTTTAGCTGGTAGATCTTTTTTGTGCATCGTTTTTTGGAAAGCATCGCAATCTGTGATAATTTTAAATTTTGTACCTAGCAAGTAGGTGCGAAATTTCTTTAGCGCCTCAACGACGGCGAGAACTTCCAGTTCGTAACTGTGATATTTTTCTTGTTGAACTGTAGTTTTACGGCTAAAATAATGAATAGGATGAAACTGTCCATCATCTGATTTTTGTAAGAGCACAGCGCCAAAACCTAAGGAGCTTGCATCAGTGTGGAGTTCTAATGGGTATCCTTGTTGAAAAACAAGAAGAACTGGGTTTTGTGAAAGAATGTTTTTCAGGTGTTGAAAAGCTGCTATTTGTTCAGGTCCAAAATTAAATTCTGCATTATCCCGAAGGAGGTCACTTAATGGTCTAGCAATCAGCGCATAATTTGGAATAAACTTTCTGAAGTAACTTGTTAGTCCAAGAAAACTTTGAACTTGTTTAGGGTTTTGAGGTTGTGGGAATTTTTGAACTGCCTGTGTTTTGGTAAGTGACGGTTTAACTACTCCGTTTTCGATAATATAACCAAGGAATTCTATCTTTCGTTGTAAAAATTGGCACTTTTTTAAGTTCAATTCGAGGCCATAATCTGCAGCTGTTTGGAGAACTAGGCGCAATTTTTGTAGGCCTTCGACTTCGTCATTAGATGGTATGAGAAGATCGTCCATGTAAACAATAAGAATGTTATCGCGAATGAGATCTCTAAAAACTGTATAAACATATCGTTGAAAAACACTAGGGCTGTTGGATAATCCAAATGGAACTCGTAAAAATTCGTACTGGCCTTCATGAGTTACGAAAGAAGTATATTTAGTGCTGTTAGGGTCCATAGGTACATGAAAGAAACCATTTTTAAGGTCAAGTGTAGTGAAAACCCGAGATGTTCCAAGTTTATCTAAGGCTTCTTCTATGAGTGGTAAGGGAAATTTATCTTTTATCATTTTTCTATTAAGCCTGCGGTAATCAACACAAAGTCTGTAATCTCCAGTTTTTTTCTTTAGAACAATCGGGGCGGCATAATCAGAGCAACTTTGTTTAATAATTCCATCATTTAACCAATCTTGAATTTGTTTTTCCACAATTTTCTGTTCAGCAAAAGGGAGTCTTCGAGAGCGTTGTGCTACGTGTATTTCATCTTGTAATAAAATAGTCATCTGAATTTCAGTGTCTTTAACTTTATGGGGTTTGTAGGAAGTAACGATATTTTGAACTTCCTCACGAATTTCAGAATTCAAAATGTGTGAAAGATCAAATGGAAAAGTTTGGTCATTAGAAATATTAGCAATATTAACGAAAATGTTATCATCAAGGGTACCGCATAAATGAATACCGTCTTTATCAAATGTAAATTGGGTTTGCTGCAAAAAGTCGCTTCCGATAATCACATCAAAAGGAATCAAGTCATCTTTTAGAACATGTATTTTAGCAGGTAAAGTAATCTTTTGAATTTCGATGGAATCCTGGAAAAACCCGAGGCTATGAACTTCGTTTCGGCCAATTCCTGAAAAGGGAATGGTGTTGGAATGCAATGGTGGCGAACCGATTCTTCGATGTGTTTTCTCATTAATAAGGGTTGCTTGTGACCCAGTGTCACAGAGTGCTGTCAATTGAATTCCTGCAAGTTGAATGTCAACATGCATGGGATTTTTCGATGAAGTTTGAGGAGATAGCACATTTACAGTTTTATCAGGAGTAGGTTTTTGAGATTCAGGTTTTGGTTTCGAATTTTGAGAACTTTTGGGACAATTAGCATGAACATGACCAAAATTTTTACATCCATAGCATTGTTTACCATGTGACTTATTCAAACATTGGTTGCTTTTATGACCCTTCAAGCCACAAGAATAACATACTGGTTGTGTATTTGGGTTACGTTTATTGTCGAGTTTCACATTAAGGTTGGTATCATCGAATTTTTTCTGATTATTTTGTCTGAAATGTTGAGAACTGTTAAAGATTTTTTCATAAATCTTTAATTTTTCCTTGAATTCTGGGATGGATTTACAACCGTAAAGGAAAATTTTATTGTGTGATGAATCTGGAATTCCATTTATAACATATTCAATCAGGGAGGGATCATCAACAGATCCTTTGTGTGCCAAATCTCTCATAGCTAAGAAATATTCTTGTAGGGTTTCAAACGGTTTCATACGTCGAGATTCCATTAATTGATGTAACTGAATGCTGTTAATTTTGTCAGAAAATTCCTCTAGCAAATGGTGCTTCAATTGTTCCCAATTTGTGATTCCACGAATAGACCTAATTAAAGTTTGAGCGGGACCAGTCAAACATTTTCTAACAAAAGTAATTTGGTGAATTGGATTGTTTATTTGGTACAAATAAAAAATTTCTTCAACGTCGGATATAAAATTCTCAATGCTATAATTATCGCGAGACGAAAAAGGTTTTATTAAATCAACAACGTCTTTGAGACTAAATAATTGGAAAGAGGAACTCGTAGTTTCGACTGAAGGCAATAAATTCTGAGCTGATTCACTACAAGGAATCTGTGTCTGTTGCTTATCCGAAAATTCTTTTGCGTCAGGGGTGGGTGGGGAGGGAGTACTATTTTCACCCACGACGTTATTTGTTTGAGATGAACTGTCAACCGGATGTGAATCATTGACTTCGCTTTCCGAAAGATCGGAATAATCTGCTTTTAATAACGATAAATCATTAAGACTCGTAAGAATGGTGTTAGCACACTTATCTGGGTCAGTTGAGAATTCTAAATGAAGTAAATTACAAATAGAAATTAGGTCTTTAAGTGAAAACTCTTTAAGTACTTTTTGTTTCGTTTCTTCTAACTCGAATGGCTGTGGGAAACCTGTAAATTTGCGTAATCTCGCGCGATTTTGTCTATCGCCGTCTGTACCAAAAATTAAGCGATGTAAAACCTTTATTTGACTCGTACTACCAATTTTTAACGATTTTGCGATATTGGGGTAATCACTGAGAGTAGACATGATTATATATATTCAAATAGTTACTGTACACAGATATGCAAAACCAAGATCAAAACTCAAACACTTCGGAATTTAAAATAGAATTTCAGTATCAAACATTTTCTTCACATTAAGGCATTTAAATCTCATTAAAAGAATATAGAGACTGTTCTCAAAAATATGCATCAGAATAACAATATAATATGTTTCAAAACTGTATTCAATTCACAACAAATCAAAATATATACGAAATACGTGTTCTTCAAATGTTGCTGTTCAAGAAAACGAAGGTATATAATTCAACCAAACTTCTAATTACCAATCTTTCAAATTACGCATCGAAATATTCATCAAATCATCAAATTATTCCTCGAAATCATCAAATAAATTCATCAAAGTAGAAAGCCAAGAAAACAGAAGTAATAAAGTCAACGTGAAAGTCGCATCAAAAAAAGAATTTCGCATCAATTAAAAAATTCTTGCATCAAAATAACGTTGAAATATTTCCTCAGTTTTCTTATATCTTGAATGAGATGAGCATTTCATTAATCATCGACATTTTCTTGAACAAGCATCAACGTATGCATCAAGTAATTAGAATATGATTAGAATGTACTTACAGTTTGTGTTTCTGTTCTTGTTTCGGCATTCCATGAAAATATTATCCTCTGTAGCACATCACTTTTAATTTCGCTGACATATAAATCACAAGAACAATAAATATTACAAGAAAAGTATTAACTTTTTTAGTTCCGGTACTGTATCTAGGGGATGGGCGGATTCGAACGGCGAGCACCCATGTAGGATGGAGCTAGCGCTCCAAATTAAATAGACGTTAATCTTTTTAAACATTTAATGAGACGAAACTTTAACACAACGACGACACTAACATTTAAAAACATTGAGAGGTAGAAATAAAAATAAAAATAACATCAAGAGAGCTATTCTGCTCTTTTAACATCGCACGTCTGCCCAGTCTCGTTCTCCGTCTAGAGTGTTCTTTGGCGGGGGAACAACTGGCGGGAGTTGAAGTTATAGTTCGTTCAGTGGTGTTGCCACAGCAGAACTAATTATTATCCACATGTATAAAGTTTACCATAAAATTCGTCTATATTGTTTTGTTAAGGGTCGTATTAGTTCGACTGGCAGCAAGAGTTCGGTTTGGAGGTTCAGGTTTCTGTTCGAAAGTGAAAAAAGACCATCATATACGAGTGGCACTGAGAAAATGCAGCACCATGAATGAGTGGGTAGAATATGATAAAAATTAATACAGGCACAAAGAATGCATATTTTGATAAGTGATTTTATTGACAAGGAAATCACTTTAATATAGCGATTAAATACAGGGAGATCAGTAGAAAGTAGGAGTGGCTCTCTCGGCGATGCAAACAGCAACTGTACGAGGTATTGATTCAATTTGTGTGCGGGTGGTATCCTGAGGTATGGAAGTTCAAATGCTCTCAACCACCCTCTACCGTTCGTCCGCCAAGTGAGGTTTGGGCACAGCAGACAAAAGACAACCAAACATATCCCCCCACATGCTGGATGGGTCAGAGATCTGGTGACATTGCTGGCCAAAGTAGCAACTGGACGTATTAAAAGGCTTATCTGCTAATGAATGTCGTCTGTGCCCGTGATTCCTGTTGGAAAATACCATTTTGCAGCCTCTAAATGTGCAGCCCCTCATCAGCATATCGTCGTGCGGTCAATATTCCTCTGATGTGTACGAGGAGTGACCTGCTATCATTACTGATGGTGCCCTAAACCATTATTCCACATTGATGAATAGCAGGGCTTTCAGAAATAGGGGTCGGGTTGGCTCTATCAACTCCAGATTCTTACCCAGCGACTGTCATCAGGCATTCAGAACCAAGATTTGTCGCTGAACACCACATGTGCCATTCAATCGTCCAAGTGGCCGACACCATCTCAATCTTTCACGTCGGTGAGTTGGTGTCAATGGCGGCTGTTCTCATAGGCCGACTTGTGTGCAAGCCGCTTTCAGCCACTCGCCGTGAAACTGTTCTCCCAGTTATTTGTGTATCCAAAGCTCTCTGCACATTCTGCAAAATGTCAAGAGTAGATGACTGAGTAGCCGACACCGAATCCCTTCGGATGCGTCGATCAGTGCTTTCTGTTTTACGCCTAGGTGGACCTGGTCTATCGTGGCGATTCACATTTCCTTTTTCCATCCATCTGGTCCTAATTCTGTGCAGTGTGAAAACATCAACGTGCGTCTCAGCAGCGAAACTACAGTACGACCACTTAGCCTGGTGCAAGCCTACAATTTGACTCTTCTTAAAATGGCCCGATTGCCGGAACTGCCTCCGGTATCATCCCCCAAACATCTCTTAATCCACAAGTACGTTTTGGAAAATACACTTCTCAAACTTCTGGATTACGTAGGCGACAGTGAGAAGCGATTGTTGGTTCACCCAATGTTTTCTTTCCTTTTATCCAGCTTTTGTTCAGCTGCGCATTCTCTGAAATTTGCATATTTATACGATTGAATCTTCATAATGTTGCATTTTCTGTGTCAGGCAAGGCAGTATATATTTTGAACAAATTTTGAACCATTTCAATGACTAATAATAAAAAGCATAAATTTGTCATTGAAAATTATTGTTTTTCAAACTATTTTCCTTTATGATCTCTACACGTTGGCACATTCGGACCACTTGTAAAACCGTTTTTCCCATTGCGCCTGAGATAACTCCAAAACATGGTTTTTGAAGCATTACCCATATTACTATAAAAAGTACATGAAATTTTTTATGCATACCAAGTTCTTTTCAGTTACAAATGTTTGATGTTTGACACTTTTGTTACACAACGAATTTGATTACATATTATAGATTGATTACTCTAATATGTAATCAAGCTCGTTCCACACGTATTGTAGTATCACACTATCAATGGTTTCTAATGATGCACAAATCCGCTCATTACGATTTTGCAATGTTTTCGGCATCAGTGGTTCATAAGCAGCATTTGTGCCTTATTAGGAATCTATATAAATAAAACAAAGTGTAAAATGTTAGTTAGTTTGTTTGTTTGTCTGTGTCTCGCGTAGCTCCCAGACGGGTGATCGTAGACCTACCAAATTTTGTATAGAAATTCTCCAGGACGGGTCCCGACATACCTCGAAGCGATTTTTTCGAAATTCGAATTATTTTAGGAGATATCGATAAAAAACGTGTCGCAAAAGGCTAATTTTTGCTCTCTGCCATTTCGTAATTGAAACCCCGCAGTAGAAAAAGCGACGATTAAGCATATCTAGGTTGTCATATTTGGCAAGTTTATTAAATGATTCAGACTCTTGAAGTAAAAATAAAAGAATAATTTCTTTTTTTTTTAGATTATTTGTAAGATTATTTTTTTAATTAAAATATCGTGTGCATGAGAAATCAGAGCAGGAATGAAATGTTTTATATTCAAAAGAAAAATAGGATTTAGCAATTTTGAAATTTTCCGAGACTAAAATGGCAACTTTTTAATTTGGCAGAAAATTAAATGGTTGATGTGCGATTTTGAGGAGGTGATTCTACCGCTTTGGCGCAATTTATCGTAATTTTATTGTCTGTTATTTGGATTATGAATGCACCTGAATAAGTTTTTGAAACTTACATTCAGTTCGAAATTGCATTTTTCTGCGCAGTTTTTTCCCCATCTAATGTATTACCTCCAGAAAAAGGATGTTAGAAATCTTAGTTTTGATTGTGTTTAATCACACTCATGAATAATGATATACTTTCCAACTTAAGGGAATAAGGAAAGAAAATAGGGAAGACCCATGAATTATAATACACTTTTAATATATAGCACTTTAGTGCATATTTAAAATTTGAAAGTGTTTCAAATTTTTTTACTTTTTTTCCCTTTCCGTTTTTTGATAAAGGCCAAAATATCCAGAAGATCTTCAGAATTAATATAAGACGAAAATAATTTGTACCTTCTTGTAGGTTTTTATCATTTAACCATCTTAATTTTGTAACTAGGGGTAGAACGACACGGTAAGCATCGCATCTGGGCGCCGGCTTCGAAGGGGTATCATTTCGAACTCAAAAACTAAGTAGAGCATAAAAGGGGGCGTCTTTTTTACATGAGCAGTGGGGCGCCACTTATCCTAGGGCCGTCCCTGTTTGTAACCATCTTAATTTTAAATTCTATTCAGAATCTGAGAGATTTCAGTGCCGAGGAAATCGGTGAGGAACAAGATTCTCTCCAAACAAGATTTATTAAAATGGCGAACCAACTGGTCGCCGGAGGCGGCTAGTCATTAATAAATAAAACTTGGAAGACGAACTTGACTGCAGATTAGAATAATCAATCTGTAATGAAATCGGCTTGTGGTAGAAGAAAGGGTTACACATCGAACATTTGTAGCTGGAAAGAAGAAAAAAATTCGATAATATAAACAATTAAATACCGGTCATTTATTTGTGTTAACCCTTTATATTAATGACGTTAAATAAAAAACTGAATTCTCTTAAAACAAATCAAAATGACAAAATGTTACAATAGAAATGAGAAAAAAATTGACCCGTTTCACTTTCATCTGAGACTTTCGAAAAATTACAGACTGTTAGTTACCATGGTAATTGTAGCTATACTTCACTGTCAAAACCCGTTACCTAACGATGAAATATGGCACTGCTATGTCGAAAGTTTTATTTACCTTCGTGAAATAACTTGACAATTAATAAGATATTCTATCGAAGAAGAGAAAACGTTTCCATTTTTCAGTATGAAAAACTTAGTACTTGTAACATTACCTTTCATACATTAGTGTTTTTTTTATTTTTTAATGTAGTATTCATGAGAGCGGTGTGTGTCGAGGGGGATTACATCATATTTCCGCTTATGTCATCAACGCCTGTGCGTGACTGTAAAAACTTTTTATTTCCCCCCAAACTTCATATTAGACCTGGAAATATAATTTTAACCTAAAATATGTTTTAGTGTGTGTGAGAGAGAAAGAGAAAGAGAGAGATACAAGTGTATTGAATAATTTATTTTAATTAAACTTTTTTATGCTTTTTTAAAAACTAAGTAATTCGTTTATTTTTTTTTTCATGTTCAGTAAAATAGTAAATAATCTGAGGCTAGATATGCGAATAATCTTTGTTTTGCTCGATAACTCTTGTTTTTAATAAAATTATTCATAAAGAGATTTGTTCATTATTATAGAATAATTTACAGAAAATTCCAATTCATCTAAAAAAAATATATATATATATAGTTTAAAAAACCAAAAAACACGCTTTAGTGATAAATTGAACTAACTAAAAAGCGAAAAATAATTCTTAATATAGAAATAAATTAACGAACGGAAAATAGTATTATTGTGAAAAAAGCGTGGGGCGCTTTGTGCTATATTTTTTTGTACTAATCGTACTGATCGAATTTTCTCAAGAACTGATATATGGAGCACCCCACGCTTTTTTCACAATAATACTATTTTTCGTTCATTATTTCTATATTAAGAATTATTTTTCGCTTTTTAGTTAGTTCAATTTATCACTAAAGCGTGTTTTTGGTTTTTTAAACTATATTTTTATTTTTCACTTTTTAGTTCGATTTGCTATAAAAGCGTGTTTTTTAGTTTTTGTTAAACTGTATGTATTTAAAATTTATTTTTAATTTTCGATATCTCTCATAAGACACTAAGTTGGAAAGTACAAACTGTGAGATAATTTATTTTCACGTGCACCAGTGGCGTAGCCAGGATTTTATTTAAAGGTGGGCTGGGTATCAAATTTAAAGCTAAAGTTCAATTGTAAGCTAAGTAAAGGGTTCCATTTCGAGGAGGGGGGAGCAGCCCCCTGAGCCCCCTCTTGCTAGGCCCCTGCTTTGCACCAAAGTATTAATCAACCTGCAGTTAAATGCTACCTTCCTCACAATAAAGGAAAAATAGGTCTCTAATCAACAGATAAAAGCGTGTTAAAAAGAATTGCCTTAACATGTTCTTGTACTCAACTCTTCCATAGTGTGATGGATCACGATATTTTGTAAAAATAAAAATATTGCCGTTCCCAGGATTTGAACCTGGGTTATTGCGGCCACAGCGCAATGTACTAACCACTATACGATCACAACCACAGTAAAAAAGGTTTTTGTTAAGATTGTAATCTTTGGAAGCGTTCTACTTTCAATCAGGATAAGAAATGAGGAAATTATTTAATCCTGGCGATCCTGATCAGGATAATGAGATAAACTTATAAAATTATTGTATTGTCACCGGTTCTTCATAAGTGTACAAAGTTTAAATTAAATCTGACCGTTTAAAGTGTGCCAAATTTGAGTTCAAAGGAATCGATTACAAACATACAAACATACATACAGGTGAAGCTAATAAATAAAAGCGTGTTAAAATCGGGATAATGGAATAAACTCATCAAATTATTGTATTGTCATCGATCCTTGAAATATCTTTAAAGTTTAAATTAAATCTGACCTTTTAAAGTGAGTCAAAATCGAGTTCAAAGGAGTCAGTTACAAACATACAAACATACATACAGGTGAAGCTAATAAATAAAAGCGTGTTAAAATCAGGATAATGGGGTAAACTCATCAAATTATTGTATTGTCATCGATCCTTGATATATCTTTAAATTAAATCTGACCATTTAAAGTGGGTCAAAATCGAGTTCAAAGGAGTCGGTTACAAACATACAAGTATACAAACATACATACAGGTGAAGCTAATAAAAGCGTGTTAATATATTTTTTTTCAATTTTCCCTTCACTGTGTAATCCTTAAATAACAGAGATTTATACTTAGAGATGCGCGATTTCCAAACTTTCTGAATCATTTCATGTGTTAAGAACTTTCATATCATTTCTTTTACTCCTACGCCACGGTATGTGAGCTACTAAATCTAGGTTTGCGGGTTTGGGTATTGTGACATTTTCCGTTCCAGTGAATGTGTTCCAGGGTATTGTGACATTTTCCGTTCCAGTGAATGTGTTCCAGGGTATTGTGACATTTTCCGTTCCAGTATCTGCAATAGACCACAGGGTTTTAACTCTTTATCTGTTAGGGATAAGTCATCAATGTAAAATTAAAAAATGTTCAAAATAAGATAGGCAGAAACACTACGTTAAAGAAAAATTCCTCTCGTTAATTTTCACAAGGTCATAATTTTTAAAATTTGTATAGGATCCCTGTACAAATAAATTCCCAATTAGTAAAATGTACCCCATATACTAATGACATGATGTGCAAAATATCAGGCTTTTTCTATAAAACGTCTCAAAGATATCTTTAAACAAAGATGATCTGGGGCTATATATTAATTTGAACGTTAAAGTCAATTATTAGAGTGCAATAAATTATTTTCTTTCGAAATTTCTGCACGATCCCTGAAACGCGATCATCCTACGAGATTTTTTTCCTTCGAAAGCCATTGAAAAGTAGTTTAATACTGAGCATATATTTATCTTTGTATCTCTGATACTTTTTAGAATAAAATTTTCAAATGTTGTTCATTCCCTCATCAGTGTATAGGCCACTCACATTTTACCAATAGGGAATTTTTCTGTACGGGGGTCATACACAAATTTAAAAAGTGTAACTTTTTGAAAATTAACGAGAAAAATTTGTTCTTAACGTAGTCTTTTTTTCCTACCTCATGTTAAACATATTTTTTGTTTCCCACTTATCTCTAACAGATAAAGAATTAAATCGTGCTACCACCTTTTGGGGATACCCTGTGTTTATATTATTGCTTTTTCATTGAATTCACTAGACTCGTATTTAAACAGTGTACCCCGTCATAGGAATGGACGCGAGACTCGAGAAATCTCGGGATGAGGGTCAGTTGCACCCGGGATAACAGCTATCAATCAAATCGAAGGTCCAGTTGCACCGGAATTCTTATCTTGCTCTCCCCTCGAAAATATGCTACCGCTGACCCTTTACAAGACACCAAAAAACATCACCGGGTCCGACCATCGCTGTAGAGGGGGGGGGGGCATCGAAAATATGCTACCGCGAGAGAATTTATTCCCCTATGATTGTCCTTCTCTCCTCTATTTCGCGGATGCAACTCGCCTGTGGATTAAATTCATCAGCGGTGCAACTCTCCCTTTTCTCCCTTTACCCGGTGGAACTAACCCATTCCCAAATCTCGCTTAGTCTCGGATGCAGGACGAGAACGTAAGGCGATACAGGCAAAATTTTGACGAGGCGAGAAAAAAAAAATATTTTGCAAGGCGAGAGAGAGCCTTGTCTCGCTCGAGATTTCTTGCTAGAATTTCTCGTTTCGCATAAATTTACGATACGAGAGAATAGCAATGCTGTATTGATACCAGTGCTGTCAACTATGAAATCTATTACGTATATCAGTTGAAAGTGAGAGTCATTGCTCTTGCAAAGCAGTTGCAAATGGGTCAAGGGTCTGAGGAGGCGGACTGAGAGCAGTTTATTTCTTCCTAGCACATATGGGCAACCTCCGGCTAGCTGGCCGGAGGTGGCCCCCTATGGCTTTTCATCCGGCCCGCGAAACCTATCAAACCCCCATTAAAACCCTTATTTACCATTCAAAATCTGATACAAATTCCAATTATTCGTCCCGCGACTTCTGTAAAATCCTGAAGTTTGGCCCGAGACTCCGTTAACGCCCTATAGTACCTGAACCAGATTTAACTTCGTGCATTAGGCTCAGTCAGACATAAAATTTGAGTCACGAGCAAAACAATAAACTTCCACAATATCCGATAAAAGTGGATCAGTGAACAACACAAGCTTCATTATTTTGATTTCAATGATTCAAGTTAGATGTTGCAAGTGAGATTGACGTCATTTTGATATCACGAGTTTAAAAACACTCTAGAAGCTCGATTAGGTTAAAAGGCTTTGACGTAAAAATTATGTAAAAGGCAAACAAATGTTATTTAAAACCATGGCTCACTGAGATAAGTACAGGCTGTCCGAAAAGCTCCGTTTTTGCGTACGAGAAAAGTTTCGCTCCTCTACCGATTGGGCGCTGTTACCCGACCGGATCACTGTTGCCAATTCTTCCGGAGAAAATGTGACTCAAATCAAAGTTAAAAGTATCCACAAATGGCTAAAAATATTTTCAAGCTGAGAAAAAAAAAAAAAAAATTGGCGTCTACTTACTTGTGCTGCTGAAATATGCTTATCTGCTAATGCTCTTTGAGTCATTTGGACTTTCATTTCCGATTTACAAAATACTTCGATATTGCCAGTTTGCCGAGATCGTTTTCTCCGGCAGAGTTGGCAACAGTGATACAGTCGGGTAACAGCGCCAAATCGGCGAAGGAGCGAGAGTTTGCTCGTACGCAAAATCCCATAGGAGAAACTGGTTTTCGGACAGCCTGTACTTAATCTCAGTGAGCCATGTTTAAAACAAAACTCTTAGGTAAAAATAACTTCACGAGCAAAATAATTTTGTAACTTTTACCTGCTTTTTACCATGCCAGTTAAGCTTAAAAATCCTACTAATTTAAGAAGATTGAATTCCCTTTTTTGGGAGTGGGCAGTACCTATAATGTGCAGCAAATCGGGGAATTTGCAAAATTTCGACGATATTACTGCTAGATAAAGTACAAATGCACTCCGATACAATAAAAAATACGATGTGAAAAGAATTTCTCCTGTCATGGCGTTTGCGGAATATTATTGGATTCTGGATTCCAGTTTGCTGAGAATACACACTCCCAGAGTTCTTAGACTCAGAAAATGAAAACACATAAATGCAAAGTAAATATAATACAGTCGTCTCGCGATTTAAGGACCTTCACAGGACCTCGGAAAGTAACGTTAAATCAAATGGTCGTTAAATCGAAAGTTTATAAACGGTATTGGAAAACGATCAGTACTTAATCAGAGGGTCGTTAAATTGGGAAGGGTCGCAAAGTCGCGAGTTGACTGTATTACCTTAATGGCGCTTTAAAAGTAATCTGATTTTTAATACTGTTATCGCTATTTTGCGTTTTATTTCTTTCGCATATATAGTAATATTTCTACATATTCAAGTCCATAAGAGTAACGATGGCAGATCATTCGAAGAGGTACCTGCGCTTGACCCCTTGAAGGGGCAGCGACGTTCACTGTCTGAAAAATGGGGATTATTTGAGAGCTCTAGATTCGTAGATGATGCATCAACACTATTCCATGATTAATAAAAGTTCTTTTTTTAATTTTAAATAAGTTTTAATATTCGGAGCGAAAAAAGATTCGAATATAAGTTTACTCTCAGCAGTTCAATATAGAACGACAAAATATCTTCTGCAGAAAATTAAACTATGGAAATTTCGTGTTTTATCTTTTTGTTACTCAGATACATATACAGGGTGAACTAAACTCTTGGACAAAACTTTAAGAGGTGGTAGGGCACATAATAGAGAATCAGAATCACATAGCAATATGGGGTCGGCAACATCGTCTTCATGTAGCTGTTAATAATCGCTTTGGAAAAAGTGCTGACACAACTGAGCACTTTCCGCCCATTATTCGTCAGAAACTAATGTATTTTTCTCCGAAAACAGAAGACTAATTCATAGTTTAAAAATTCTATTTTATTTTATGGATGAAATGTTTGGAGACGAGCCTATTATTTATGAAACTTGGTTGAGAAATTAGACGAGCACTTCAATACTTTTCACTGAGTGATTATTACCGGGTAAGTGAAAACTGCGTTTTTGATCCCACATTGCTATGTGATTTTGATTCCTTATTACGTGCTCTATCACCCCTTAAAGTTTTGCCCAAGAGTTTAGATTCACCCTGTATATATATATATATATTTTGTCTGTAATCTCGCAAACAAAAGCAGTTGTTATCATCTATTTGACTCTAAATCGCACAGTTTTTTTTTTAACTCTTTACATCAAAATGATGTAGATTTCACTTAAGAAAACCCGGAACTGCTGCTGAATATTATTATTATTTGAAAGCACAGTTACGCAATGTTTCTGTTCCTAAGAGACGCAAACCAGAACCCTAATTTCAAGAATGATAGCGAAATCTTTAAGCAGCATTGTAAATTTCATGCCTCCTATGTAAATATGTATTTCCCCTGTTCCATTACTCATATATATCGTTATATAGTTAATAAAATATGCTAATATGCCAAGTATGACAACCTCGTATATACTTTTTATGTTTACTATATTACTTCGTTCATTTCAATGGCAACAGGTGCAAATAATTTAACTTAGTGAACTTCACGATGAGTGGTGTTATCAAAACGAAAAAATACCAAATTGTTAGCATGTTCCGTACCAGTTAATTTTTATGGGATGTATTAATGAACATTTTGATTGCAAAAAACGACCCGTATTTTTTCCAGTTATCATAACATAGCGATGGGCGTACAAGAGTATCAATAATTTGTCTGGTTTATCATCATACAAAAACATTTTTTTTTCTTACTTACTTGCAAGCATCCGCAGCCTTCTTTAACCTAGTCTTGAAATGCATCAGCCTGTCTAGAGTATCCTGCAGCTTGGCGATGCACTTGTCCCCTTCGTTTCTCCAGTGGTCCACATCGGAAATTCTCTGGTCGAATTTTCTCTCCACCTGGGTCTTGCTTTTTTGAGTCCTTTCGCTGGTTTCTTTGCAGAGCCTGTCGCTCTCCGCTATCACAGCTTCGGACTTCGAGCAATCTCCATCAGCCAGATTATACTGGAAGATATTGTTGAACTTCCAGTCGTGGTCAGAATACTGGAGGTATTTGGAATGCGGGTAGCCAGGCGTTCTAAACATACTTGGACGCATGGACATGGTGGTATCTGCTTTTAATTTCTCCTGTACAACGGTTGAATGGCTTCTTTTGCTTGAAAATTTATGATCAGCTTTCTAAACGCCGTGCCTTATTTTAATATTTATATATTTCCGTGTGATGCCAATGATACGAAGCAGAAAAATGTATTACTTGAGGATAACCATCGGAACAGTGCGTGCGTATCTGAGGACTAAAGAAAAGTTTTCTTTTGGTTACTATGTGATGACAAGGGCGGTTGCTAGGGTTATTGCGGAAACAAGGCAAGAAATTAAGAATCGATCTATTAATAATTTGAGATTATTTCTTTCGACTGATATGCAATTTTCATTTTTGTATCGTTCATTTTTGTATCGCGATGTAATCCTGAGTTCATCGTTAAAATTAGATATGCAAGTCGTAATCTTATGTTATATATTAAATCTAAGTACAGAAGTTTATAGAGTTTGTTCCGAAAGATTTTTTTTTAACACTAATAGGATTTACTGTTGTATTTTTGCGATAAAGAAAAAAAAATTATACTACTTATTTAATTATATATATTAAAAGAATCGAAGTCAATCTCACTGTATTAGTTGTCTATGATATCATGGTTTTGATGTTATAAGGCAAACTGACGTAATCTTTGTGTCACGATATTTAAAGGACCCAAAAATTAGGTCTGAATAATTCCGCTGTTTTTTGAAATTTCGCATTGCTAGGAACAAAAACGAAGATTGTTAGTCCTCGCAAAAATTTTAAAATCGCAAATGAGTTAGACGTCAATTTAAAATTGCATCAATAAGTAGGCGATAATGCGAAAATTGATCTCGAGAGAAATAATTCCACATTTTGTAATAGATTTGCTGTCAGTGATCATCTTGTTCCGAATTTGAATTAATGATGTCACTATTGCTTCAATTCTACCTACGATTTTATAAAATAAGATTAAAGTAACACCTAGAACTATTTTTATCTTATATCTTCTTTATTGGATATTAGTCTCACGGCGAGATGAAACATTTCGCGGTGCTAAATACGCCAATCTGCTAAGGATTATGTATGATAATATATATAAATAACTGCCTTAATGGCAATCTTATAGGGAAATTATTATCGATTAGGTGCACGCGCAGGTACTTACGTATTATACCGGCGGTCCGCCAAGACGAGCAATTTTTCGCCAAGATAAATGCCGGACAAATGAAATAATTTATGGTTAGAAATACGTGTGGCAACAGTTCGCCAGCACATTTGACGCAAAAATCGTTTTGGCGGAAATGACCGCCTGGATAATACGTAAGTACCCAAGCGCAAATCGTCAAAGAATTATAAGTCGTCAATGGTGGCAAATATTTAAGCTGTTCCGGAATATATTTTCGTTATGATGAAGTAATTTCTGGTCGGTTTAAAATCCTATTTGTTGTTTAGGTATTTCTCTCTTTTTTGAGACGAGAGACGACTCTAACGTCCTACGAGCTCAGCGTGGTTGCCGGCGTCTTAATGGATTTGAACTCCCCTTCGACTAACTTCTTCAACTCTCTGATAGAATTGATCTCCGACAAACGATTCGAGAAGAATGTCCTGACCTCAGTGAGCTTGGGACTGGGATCCCTCGGATCCAAAGCGGATTTGAGAGTGAAGAACAAGATATCAAAGATTTTCATCGACTTTTTGGAGGAACAAAAGAATAACTGCAAAACGGGTGGATTCTTACTGGATGCACTAGAGGCTGTCGGAAACCTTGGATTCAGGAAAACAGTTCCTTCAGTGTTAGAGGTAAGAATATGTTTAAAAAAACTCTAAAATCCATTAAAATTGTAAGCTGCATTATACATACAGGGTGGCCATAATTAAACTGCAAGTGTTCAAGGGGTGCTGGAGAGGAAACTACCGAGTATATTCCAGTGAAATTTGGTATCTACATTTCAGAACATGCGCAAGTCAAATATGTTTTTTTTAAAATCGTCATTTTCATCCGATAGATGGCGCTGCATTGTATCTCAAAGCTCACAGGTGGCATATACAACTTCCAAAACCGATAGTCAGAGCATAGTGACATTCTAAGAGGCGTATAAACAATATAAAACATCATTTACAGTTTATCAAAATTCCATACAATTCGCTTCAGTAATTAAATTTTTACAGTAACATGTAATCAAAAATTAACGTAAATTAAGATCACAAATTAAACAATTCATAAAGACGCTTTTGAAAACAATTAAACCATTATTTATTCTCATTGACACTCATTGGACCTCTTCTTAATCGTTTCATACGCCGGTATTCTTTCAGAGTAACTGAATAATTGCTACCATTCTGATAGAATATCTTCACTAACAATGCACTTTCCTTCTTATTCAGAGTCATGATTGACCATTACTCAATGTGGTCTTGTTTTTACACTGTTGGTGGGCTTAAAATTTGCATATATGACGTCCATAAGCACTGAAACACGATATAGCGCCATCTATTGGGTGAAAAATGGCGATTTTTTTATTGCATATTTGACTTGCGCATGTTCTGAAACGTGTAGATACCAAGTTTCACTGGAATATATGGATTACTATGGATTCACTGGTTCTTTTCACTAGTATTCCAAAGAGTTTATTAATAGTTTTCTCTCCAGCACCCCTTGAACACTTGCAGTTTAATTATGGCCACCCTGTACTTGCAAGCGATTCAACTTGTGTCACTAATAAAGCCTACAGTAAAAATCTTTTAATACATCATCGCGTACAAAAGTATATAAAAACATGATTCATTTAGCAAAATTATTTTACATCCTTTCTCAAAATTTGATTCGACAGTGTGGGCGATTTCTATGTTTGTTTTATGTTGCTCTCTTTTCTATACACAATAATAATTTCTCGGGGTTTTTTCGAAGCTCTGTGATTTAAAATAATAATAATAATATAATAATAAAAATAAAAATAATTTATAAGGTGTGGTAGAGGGAACTGAAAAATTGATTTAATAATCAATCCTCTAATCAATGCAAAATCTGTTTTAATAATCGCTTAGGTACTTACGCATTATCCCGGCAGTCATTCCCATAAAACTACTTTTGCGTCAAATATGCTGGCAAACTGTTGCCAATCGTATTCTGAACCATCAATAATTTCAGGTGTCCCGGCATTTATCTTGGCGTAAAATCGCTCATCTTGGCGGACCGCCGGGATAACACGTAAGTACCATCGCTTATGTTAATAATAAATTTTAATCAAGTGCTTTTTGTTGAAGCATCAATTTTTGACGAACTATGGTCGGAAAATTCACTAGTATTCCAAAGAGTTTATTAATAGGTAAATGATGGCGTCGTTTCCGACCCCTTTATTGCTATGTGATTCTGAACCGTCTTGGTTCAATTTACAACCTCTTACGTGTTTTTCACATGTGTTCTGAATTACCCTGTATACAGCAGCAAGAACACTATTTTTATACCTATAGCTGACGCCTGAAGTGGCCTAACGTTAATGGAATCGGATAGAACTAGTGGACATTCTGTATATTTTCATTCTTTTTTATGCATTTCAGGTTTCTCGGAACTGTGATCAAAGCAGTGCAGTCCAAATAGCCTGTGCCCACGCTCTGCGCCAACACAGCGATCTGCCTTTAGTGAAACAGTGGATGCAAAACAAGACGCATTACAATGCTGACTGTGATGTGACGAAAGCAGTTGTCGGAGCATTGCTGGATAAAATGCAAGAACAGCAGATGGCAGGAGGTACTTTATGGAGATATACGATGGAATCAGTGGCGGATACAAAAAAGTTTTTAGGGTGGGGTCATAAGTATAAGGAAGCATACTTGGGTCTCTCTCTCTGTCGTTTTAAGGAAAATTCTCCAGTTGTGCGCCACTTACGGATATTTCTTAAATTATCGTCTTAACTTTAGAGAAGTTTTGTTAATCTATATTTCTTATGGTTGTTCAAACTCATATCTAAAGTAATAGTCATCTAAAATATCAAAGTAATTGTGATATATTTAAAAAAAATTAAAACGTAGGTCACTTCTATGCACCAGAACTGGGCATAACAAAATTTTGATGTACCAGAAGTGGGCAAACAAAAAGTGAGCCACCTAGATTTGTTAAATAGCTAAGGAAAATAGAAAGAAGTCGTTATATACAATAATAATAACAAGACATTAATATTATACACTATAAAAAGTACACTAAAATGGCAGCTGAAATGTTTTATGTATAGATTATAGTAATGTGAGATTTGCACTTTTTCTCGAACAGCCAATTTTTTTTTTTTAGTAAAGCTTTATATTAATTCTGAATCTTTCATTGTAAGCTCTGGTTTGGGCATTAAGGATATTGAATTTTTATATGTTATCTTGATAAAACATTTTCAACTATTACAAAGTCCTTTTTTTCCTCTAGATTATAATCCCTGAACACATATTGCTTCATTCTTCATTTCCTGGATTATGCACAAATACACATATCTTTGCGCATTTCTTTTACCTTCCATGAGGGACGTAAGAGAAAAATTGAACCTCCTTCAGCTGTCATTTGTCACCGATAGGCAATCATTTTTTTTTCGCTCTCATCAGAATCAAAGTATCTATATTTATTTATGGTAGAATACTCAAGTGAAATTAAAGACTCTCATGAAGAATTTCTGGTTCTTTTTGTGTGTATGAATTTTTTCTGTTCATTCTACACTTTCTCTCTTCTGTTTCAGCAGATTTTGCATTTTCAATATCTTCTTTTTTCTTATAAAACATCAGCATTAGTGGTGAAGTAACCACAGCATGAAGATTCCCAGAAGGTTTCTAAGAAAAAAAGAGAAAACTATATTTTATCATCTACCGTCTGTTATCAATCAGAAAAGAGCCCTGCTAAATGCTGATGGAATGTTTATAATGGCCCAGCAATGATATAATCATCATTGTTTGCCTTGTTACAGAACTCAACTCATTCACCAATTGCTACCTGACAGTTCATTTATTCACTAACTCTTGTCTGACCACCAGAATTAAGATTTGGTGATTGTCCTATGATTTTCAGGCATTTTTACAATAAACTTTTATTTCAGTATTTTGGCTTTGTTGCAAAAATCCTGTTTTTAAAATAAGCATTTGTCTAGTAAAAAAAATGCCGACAATGTGTCATACTGAAGCTCTCTCTCTCTGTGTTTCACTTTCAAATCAAACTAGAGGTGTGGTCCAGTCATTTCTATGAATGGCTCTTCTCTAAGTTCGTGTAACCCTATATGAGTCTACTAGTAGTGAGCTATTAGTAAATCAGAAGTGGACCATGCGGCTCACTACTGGAGTGCATGAGAAAAAGCTCCAGTACTGGCCACCTCGGCCCATTTCTGGAGAATTTAGTAAACCGTTGATCTAAAAGTGGACCACTCATGACTATCAATAAATTGCTATTATGATTTCATTCAACGATAGTTTATCATACATTTAGCATATAATAAAGTAATATCAGTAACAATTCATTTTAAAAACAAATAGCATGAGTGTTAAATAAAGGTTTGAATGAAGATTTCCTTCTTAAGGAAATCACTAAAAATAGAATGCTTCTGTGAGAGATCAACTTCAGTTACAAACTTTCTTGTACCTAAATAAACAGGAAATGAAGTCGCTACATTTAGGTATTTAGTTGATAAATGTTTCAGCCAATCAGAGATTTATCTCTTATCTCAATGCATAGTTTTAATTTCTTATTTTTCAACTTAGAATTTCAAATGGCCCACAATTGATAAATGGCACACTACTGGAGCATTTACCTTAATCGATCCATTTTTAATATTGAAACCATTTTAACTCGTTCGCTCTTATAATTAAAAAGGCGCAAGAGAGAAGACTCTTTCTTTGACCGATGTTGTTTTTTGACGGCTCCTCTGGAGCCCAACGTTGCACTTGCGTAATCGCTTTGATTTAGAAATACTATAATTGTGATATGCAACTATGAGATTAAAAGAAATTTCATCAGAAATAAATATCTCGAATCTTATTCAAAAAGGACTTCATTTGATTTTAAAATCAACGATTAAAAAAAAAAAATTAATGGGTATATCAGGGCACGCGGCCGTTAGTTTAACGTTGTCGAGTTGTTTTCAGAATTAAAGATTGAAACTGAAACAAGATTGAAGTCAATCTGAATAATTTAATACAATAGTTATACTGAATAAGTAATACATAAAAATTTATTTCGATAAATAATAGATAACGATTTTGTGTAACATTGGTCTGTGATATGAGAAATACGAAATATAACGTAAAATGCCAACATTCTGGTGAACATACAATCTATAGTGGGACTGCCCAGTGTTGTTGGTGCCTAGGCATCTTTGAGACGCTCTGGAAACCACCTCGCTCTTTCGGCGCCGGACATTAGGGTACCTGTGCATGGCGCATAACCACCTCGTTTCAACGAAAACCATGATTTATATTTCCGACTGGCGCAAGCACGAGCTGAGGTTGACATATCAAATTTTTATAATTTTTTATACGGGTCCCGGTTTCGGGTCACATTGTGCGTCCGTCGACCTAACCGTTCGGAGTTTTCCGTGGTTCTCTCCGAAACTTTGCCTAGATACGGGTTAGGACCACTTAGAAAGACCCCTACGGAGGGCACTCCCCTTGCGTTGTCTTTCTGACGAGGATTTATAAGCGGGCGTTGAGCCCAGCACACAAATCCGATATACATGTTCGCAACAACAAATTAAGTACAGCTGCGGAAAAAAAAGTCCCACTTGCTTTTTATTTCGCCATCGCTCGTCGTATAGCAAAGTTATATATACCATTCGTTTGCAAATAACGCGTACTTTAATTTACTATTAATTTAATTTGCATAAGGGGCCGGCCTTCATATTTAATTCTGCATCAACTTCGTTTTTCTCAATGGCAACCCCATATTTTGACTTTATTAAACGAAAGAAAACCTTCAATTTACCCTAAATATATTTTCACCAATTTTCTACGATAATTTCCGGAGATATTGCGAATTCATTTTTGCGCGTTTTTAAGGGACTTTCTGCAAATTGAAAAACGCTATTTGTAGGTTCCGAACTTTCCGCCTTTCATTAATTTCGCTCGCGAGAATTAAAAGAAATTAATATTATTTTCAAGGAAAATATTGTTCCCATCTCTCTTAAAGTGTTTTGTACTGAGAATATCAAGGGTAGAATAGAATATTTAGTCTGTGGTCCAAATGACCCGTGAGTTCATAACTTCCTTGGTTCGTACACATGATTTAAGGGGAAAATGCAAAATGACTCCTAAGGATTTTGAAAATCTTTGTAATTTTGAAATCGTTATTCAGTGTTTCCTTTGATGTTTCTCTTAGACAGCTGAAATGTTGGCAGGAGTTAGAGGCTGCTCCCTGTTCTTCTGACTACAAGCATGAATATTGCTCGACTCAGCTATGGTCGAACTTAAAGAATGGTTTCATGATTGAAAATTTATTTGTTTGAATTTCATGTAAAAAACGCAATTACTTTTTTGCCGACCCAAAATTATCACTGTGTTTGCTATTTCACTTTCTTCATTTAATACTATCGCCTGCAATGTGCAATATTCTTAAGACTTTTGGCGGTATTTTAATTTATAGTTAGAAGAAATTTTTTTTTACAGAAAAACGTGATTTTGAATGTTTGATAAAGTATGGGGAATTCCAAAGACCTAATGTTTCCGATATTAAAAAAGGTCACATTCATGCCTGGAAAGTTGAGAATGTTAGTTTTTCAGAAATAGGACGTTGTATTAGAAGACATACATCTACTGCATCTAATTCTATAGCTGGAAAATATTTTATTTGGGGGAATATGGTAGCGGACGCAACAATACACGCTTTATAGAATCCCCAACAAACTGTAAAAACCTCTAATTTATTTGCTTCAAAATTTGATAGCTTTAATACTGGTATCTTTTACTGAGTTTTTGCACAAAATAAATCTAATTTACATTTATTTTATGCAATTTTCAAAAAATTTTCACTTAATAAATTTATATATGGTCCCTTAACTCATGAAAATAACACATTTTATTTAATATAAATTAAACTACTGAACGTAAAAATTTGAAATTTTGCACAGCCATGTAATATTAATTTCTGCACTATTTCCATCGAAATTTGGCTAGGTCGCTAGTCATAACTTTTTTGAATATTAATTTAATAATTCATAATTCATATTAATAATTTATTAAAAATCATAATAACATTAAATTATGTTTGGGTCGTTTAGTTCTAATAGTACGAATAAAAATCAGCTTCTTACTACCAATATTATATGAGATATGAATTGAAGTATGAAAAAATATTTTAACATAGGGGGAGGGGGATTTTGGGTGCTCATAACTCACTCATTTTCTGTCCAAATTTATTGAAAATGGGTGTCCGGGGTTAAAATGAGCTAATTTTTTTAAATATGAAGTGAAATCTAGCGGTTGCTATTGAGAAAAAAAAAGTTGGTTCGAATTTTAATATGTAGATGGCCCCTTATGCAATTTTTATGCATAGCAAATTAAAGTGTGCTTCAATCGTAAACGATTGGTATCTGTAACTTTGCTGTGCGACGAACGACGGCCGAAAAATGTACAAGTGGGACCTTTTTTTTCCGCAGCTGTAGCTTGCACGGTTGATCAAAGAGACTTGTTAAGATTATTAACAAGTGATCAATAATTTAACAATGAGTTCATTTTAATTAATTAATAAACAAATTATGGTTAAATTAGTTTTATTGGTTGTTTAAGGAATCATTACATTTTATGAATTTAAGTTTAGGTAAAATGAGCGTCCCCCCACTTTTTTTCTTAGGACTACAACACTGGGTTCCTGGTTTTTTTTACTTATATTGTCCAAAGTACATTTAGTTTTATCTGAATCGGTCTAAATAAACTCTATAAACACATGAAAGAATCACCGCGCTATTACGTATGAGTCGTGAGTTACAATGAATAGAAAGGAGCGAGAATTCAGGTTTCGGTCATTCTGCAAAATGCCTCTTCCCCACCCGACCCCGATGCAAACGCAAGGTCATAACTTTGAGTTGACTATAAAAGCCAAATAATGACAGTGGATTTATGTTTCTCCACTGTCATTAACTTTCACTGTAAGTGTTTCTCCACTGTTCTCCACTGTCATGTTTATGTTTCGTTACTGTTCACTTTTCTGGTCTGATACCCGCGTGTGATTTTAAGGATCTTCCACGTCAAAATGCAAAGATTTCAAAACATACATTTCAAACTTTACGGTAAATGATAGTTTTTCTCTTTTCAGATACTTCAAGTTGGCCTCGAAATGGCTTTAATCTAGTAGACGAAAACCTAAAGCAGCTCTTGTTAAAATCTCGATGTTCCGTTGAAGACATAGTCATTTACTTCAGCAAAAAGAAAAACTCCGTTGCAAATGAGATCGCCCGCAATTATTTTGGTCCAGAAGCTGAGCCTTGGAACCCTGGCTCAAGCAGCCGACAAAAGAGAGCACTTTGGGATAATCTGAACTGCAAAGAATGGACCGAAGACAGTACATTTCGACCAATCCAAGACAAGGAAGAGTTTGCCTCAGACAGGGCCCTTTATAACAAGAGGAAAAGTTGCCTAGCTTTCAGAAGACTTGGGGTGAAAGGGGCTAACGCTGAAATTTATGCCGGTAAGTAGTTATATTCAGGGCCGCCCCCTCCCCCCAAAAAAAAAGTTCGGGGAGGGTCCAAACGGTGATAAAAGCAGAATTTTTCACGAAAAAACAGCTTCCTTAAATTTTGTAAACATGTTGCCTCTAAACGGTAGCCATACTAGTGGCATCCGCATGAGCAAAATGGTGATAACAAATTATAATGATATTTCCAATTATTTTAGAACAATCTTTATTTAAAAAATTACTCTTAATTATTGTTCCTCGAACTTATTTATTTTTCTATAAAGTGGTGTAATAAATGTTCAATTTTACATTGGCGGCAACATTGATAGTAACATAAATGAGGTGAATTTTCGGCATAAAAATTACATGATTAGGAGCATTAAACGCTTCATCTAGGTAATACTAAACAGACTCTCCCCCCCCCCTCTCTCCTCTGGACCACAGACGGTAATGAATTAAAGCATGTTACCACTTTTTTGGGACACCCTGCATATGTTAATACTATAATCCCATCAGTTTTTCAGTTGACTTGATCACGAAATTTATCTTCATTATATCAAAGCTGATTGGTAAAACATACTGTTTTTCATTTAAGAAAGTATACGGAGATTCATGGGAAATGTATGAAACATCTGCGAAACAAATTGTCTGTCGAAGTACAGCGTTATGTGATGTTTGCTTTCTCTGTACAGTTATTTTAACAAACCTCGATGTAATATTTATTTTTGAAATTTAATGAAAAATTCAATCCATGCAGTGCTCAGATTAATATCAGCGACATGGAAATTAAATTATAATTAAATTAATTTCCGAGTTATTAATTAAACGAAATGTTTTGTTGGTTTTCCCCAAAAAATTGTTAGAACCAATAAACTTATTTGATCGAAATAGCGACAACTAAATGTTTCTTGAATCAACAAAAGTTTGTTCAATTCAACAAAATATCTTTTCCCTTGTACCTAACCAAAGTAAAAATACGCAGTTTTGACTCTCATATTTTAATTCCATAGGTATGTTCGCTGGTGTGAAAGAGCCAAGTGATCCGCCAAAATACAAGCTTTTTACGAAATTCGTATCTGGACTTAATTTCCTCGGTAATGAAATGGAAATTGGTTCATTCTACTTCTACCATCATAGTGGAAATACAAAAGCGTATGTACGGGTAAGTACAAATATCTACAAAACCTTAAGATATTTTCTAAGTTACCGATTCGACGAGCTTTCAATTATTTGGCGCGAATTTTTTTTTTATTTATAAAAAGAAGAATTAGTGTCAGAAGACTAGAAAAAAACATGTCTTATTCACTTTATGCTCGTACTTAATATAGAAAGCTGCTTACAGTTGCAATTCCAAGTTCATTGAATGAGATTCCTATCGAGGTTAGCTGCTTTAAATTTTTGGTATAACAGTACAAGGGCATGCATGCCGAAACGAGTACTTTTAGAGAGGATCTTTTGCATTCGTAGGATGCCATCCCAAGATTTGAAACACCTCATTATTAATACAAAAAATTTTCAGCCCGTCTAACCACATCTTGGTCGATGTTCGCATGTCACACGTTCGGCGTTTGTGTGCCCTTACGGTAGGTGTCCATGTCTTTGTGGAATATATGGTGTTATAATTAAATTTTCCCATAAACAGAATACTGCAGCTGAAACGGTTGAGCAGATAGGCACCAAATTCGGCATGTGGACTGTACTCGGAGACGTTCAAGGAAGTATTTTTAAAAGTTTAGTTCCAAAAATGTCGATTAGAAGGCGCTTTGCATGGTGAAATCGGTTTTAAAATGACCTAAATTAGTTAATAAATAATGAAAAACTTTTGAATAGAGTGCAATTCGAATAAGTCATTTGCATTATTAAATTTGCCGTTTTTCATACAAAGCGCCACCTAGTGGAATTTTTTGAACTAAAATTTGTTTTCGAAATTCTTTGAACGCATCTCATGTATACTCTATGTACTAAATTAATTACAATCCGTTCACTCGTTTTTAGCTGTAGGACCTTATTTATAGGGGAAGTTTAGTTATAATAACCCTGCATAATTAACCACTTTTTGTGAACAATAATTTTGTCCTAGAATATGGAAAAAAGTGACAGCATGATGTGTGTATTTGTAACTATTTTGAAAAAGTATTTTTAAAAATATGCTGCTTCCAAAAAGTGGTATTTATATTCCGTAACTGTTTGTAACTTTAAAAAAATGCTTTTATTGGATTGGAAATTCGGTTAAAAAAAATCCCAAAAAGGGCTTAAAAGTGTTACAATACCGACAGTTAGAAGGAGAAACTATGGTCACCTACTCCCAGATACTATATGGTGAAACATCCGTATGCAAGAGATTTTCGAATCCCAAAAGTTTCAGAAAAAAGCTGTTTAGATCTATATTTAAAATCTATTTTCTTTTTATTTTTCTATGCTAGTTTTTATTTCCAAGAAACTACATGCATATTTAATTTTGATTTAATTTTCTTCAAACAAGCTTTTCCTTCATTTGATTTCTGGAGTTTAGTATATCCAAAATATAAATTTTCATTGCTCTGCGATAAAAATTGGGTGATTTAGAGATTGTTTAAAGTCATTAATGCCCAGCATACTTTTATGAGGACGCTCAAATTTTGCCTTTTTGGTTGTCGATTACGAAAGTATAACCATATTTTTTTGTATTTTATAATTTTATGATTAATAAATTTGATTTTCACAAAATGCTTAGCGTTAGAAAAAAAATTGTTACATACCTGAAGCCTCCTTCCCACTTTCTCAACTTAAACATTTATCGCATCTTCTCGCAAACTTCAGAATTCACATGTTATACTCATCTGTCGCTAGTTTATTAAGCTAAACACCCTCTGCTTTCAAACAGAAGGCCTCTCCTTCACGTGTACCTCGAGTCATCGAAAACAAGACGCAAGGAATGCTTTCTGGAGGAATTGTGCTTCTTCAAGACAATGTCCGCCCACATATTTCTGCTGCAGCTCAAGAATTGCTGGATCAAATCTGATGAAAAAATTTTTGATTATCCACCCTATAGTCCGGACCTTGGTCCTAGCGATTTCCATCTTTTCACTTAGCTGTGAAAGTTCCTGGGCGGTAAACGTTTTGGAAGTGATGCAAAGTTGGAGAATGGAGTAACCACCTGGCTTAATGAACTGGAAGCAGAAGAGTATAACATAAGGAATTCTGAAACTCATGACCAGATACGACAATTGTTTAAATGTAGACCATGATTATGTGGAGATATGATGGATTACCGGGGATATATGCTGCCTTAAACAACTTTTCAATGGCTCTCGAAACTAAAAAGTCACGCCCTATTATCGCGTTTCTGGGGTCGTACAGAAATTACAAAACATTTTTTTTTCCTCAACAGCAATAAATGTTAAATTCATGTATAGCCCCTGACCATCTTTATTATCAGGTATCTCTGAGACATTTTATGATGACAGGCTGAAAATTTGTACATCAGTTAATTGGTACATGGGGCACATTTTACTCACAGGAAATTTTCTTGTACGGGGGAGGGGGTCATATACAAATTTAAAAAGTGTAACTTTTTGAAAATTAACAAGAGGAATTTTTTCTTAGCATAGCCTTTTTTTCTACCTTATTTTGAACCTTTTTTCAATTTACATTGCCTACTTATCTCTAATAGATAATGAGCGAAATCGTGTTATCCCCTTTTGGGACACCCTATATAGTTCAAAAATACATAGCTGTTAGCACAGCATTACATTTCAGTTTCTATTTAGATTCTAGGCCAAACACGACAAGAGTTCACCCACGATGGCTGCACCCCAACTGACCTCAAATATCGTCCCATTAAGCACATTCCCCTTTACATGGTCAGCGTCGCCAACGTGCAGCTCAGCCTGGGAATCCACCTCAGCAGCCAACTGGCAATGGACACCGAATGTCCTGAAGCAGGGATTTATCAGATGGAACCCATGACTGACGTCAGAGTTGGAGGAGAAGCTCTCGGAACGGTTGCTGTAAGTAAAAACTATGTAAAATAAATAAAATTAGTAAGCTCAGTGCGTGGCTTTATCCCTACCTTTAGAGATACCAGAACCTGATTAAGGCAGGGGCACCTGACTCGGCCCCCAAATTAAGAAATAACCATATGTTATTTTGTAGAAATGTGTTGTTTCTAGAATATTTTTCCTGCTTCAATAACACCGGTCAACACAAAAAAAAGAGAAAAAAAGGGGGGGTTCTGTTCTCATGCTTAAATTCTGATTCTAGACATTGAAAAACACTTAAATTTTCATTTTTAGTTCGTAAAGTTTGCTTTTGTCTGATTTACGTCGATAAGTATATTTTAATTTATTTCATAAACGAAAGATGGCAGCACTTTGATTAACCCGAAAGTTAACTGTATTATTATTTGTAACTCTGTAGTATTGCTTGTAGTATTATTTTTAATATTATTATTTGTTTGTATTATTATTTGCTCATGCGAACATAAAAGAAATACGAAAAATATTCACTTATAGACATTAATTTCTTATTATTTTGCATTTATATGTTATTGTTTATCACAAAACTTGAATAAAAAAGACTTTTATATCCAGCAAAAACTTTTATGATCATAATTTAGAGTGGTATTATAAAAAAATGTAAAAATCAGTGATTTTTGCCAAAAAATTGAAAAATTGCTTTAATTTCTACAAAAGCAAACTTTCATTAAAAAAAGTTGTTTCCTGCTGAAAAAAAGTTTTTTAGGCAATTAGGTAAATAGAACATTTTGAGTAAAATGAACATCTGGTCAATTATGATAGTTTTGGATGGCCTACCGTACCATCCCAAATGATCACATTTATCATAAGTACCATTTAATCTGTGTTATTATAAAAGCTTTTATTAATCTTAATGCTAATATAGCTTGACCGTCGTCATTAACATAACTGCAGGGTGATCTTTCTGGAGACTTTTGGAGAGTTACAGCTTCTGCATTATTCTTCATTTTCCATTCTCGCAAAATAAAATCTAATTTGTCTGGAGGAGGATAAGAGTTTTCTAAGGAGTGGTTAACTTCAACTAGTTGTCCTCCTGTTTTAGTTATCATTAGAACTCTTGTTGAAGAGTTCATACTAATTACTACATTCGAGTGTAAGCTGAATTTCTTTGTATACTTGAATTACTACTACATTAAAAAAAGAACTATAATGTGTACACCTAATACAGACCTCGCAGTCGGTCCTATTTTTTTAAAAACTCCCACCTCTATAAATAATAGAGTAAAATGTTCTGCTGCTTCAACAGTTGTTAAATGTTCTTTTAGATGTTAAGGTTTCACCTAACAAACCATTAAAATACTGGGCTATGTAAATAAAACTTTGATGGAGGTGGGAATTTAATAAAATAGGACCGACTGCGAGGCCTGGTATTATTATATTTTGCAATAAGTACTTTTTGTGAAAACAATTTATACGTGAAATTTACCTAAATATCTACTTGAGGTTGTGTTATATGAAGGGGTTTGTATGAAAAGGGGCCCCATGACAAATGTCTACCCCAGGCCCCTTGTTGGTTCTGGAGATGACGCAAACTGTATACAGTAATCAATTCTTTTTATTGAGTCGCACACGATGTACAACATAATATCTGTCTTTTTTTTCATTCTTAGCTGGCTCGTGGAGGCGTCAATCTTGGAGGAAATTTCAATTACAAGCTCCAATTTACTTTTACACCAACGCCTAATATGTGCCTTAAAGGAAGCCACGGATATGATCCTATGAGTGTCAGCTTTGAAACATTCTATCAGGTAAGCTTGATGTAATAAAATTCACTGCTTAAAGCAATCTTAAAGCACTGCTTAAAGAGAATGTTTCGTGTTCAGAGGAACAATCAGAGAATTATACCGTTCTTTCTGTGAATATGAACGAACGAATATGAATATGAACGAACGATATAATCTTTTTCAGGGGTTCCCAAACTTTTTTCGCCGCGGCACCCTTGTCAGGCTAAAAACATTTTGGGGGCACCCTTCTCGAGCTAAAAGCTTTTGTGACAGGTTCCTTTAAAGTAATGGGAATATGAAGGTTAGAATGAAACTGTTTGGAAGCATTTTTCATTATTTCTTTTATGTTTACCGGGCTAACTATCAAGAAAGTACTCTCTTGAAAAAGGGATATAGAGTTTTGCCTGACTCCCCCCCCTCTCCCCCCAAAAAAAAACATCTCAAGGAGCTCTTGAGATTTTGGGGGAGGAGGAAAGAGGCGACTGGACACTGAATTCTCTCGAACTTGACTGAAATATTTTTATTTTCGCCCATTGGCTTGGCAGACTTTTTTGTGGGATACCGGTTTAGAGGAAATATTTTGATTATACTTCCCCAAACTTTTCTTCGTTATCTCCCCGGCGGCCTTGGCATACGCTCGCGACACCCCAGGGTGCCGTGGCTCACAATTTGGGGATTTAGGTTTCGTGTTCCGTGTGTGGGTGAAAATGGCGGTCTTCCCTATCGGCTAGTTTATTCCAAACCCAGGAAATGGAAAACTAACAAAGGGTCTTTTCCACACCCATCCTTCGCGGCGAAATAATACATACACCAGTTAGATTACCTGTGATCTATATATTAATTTGAAACATGTTTTTTCCTAACATGTCCAGTCCATCCCTAAATTGAGAGTGGGAGGACCCTACATGTCCATCCACTAAATTGAGAGAACAGCTACATATAAAAATTTGATTGAGATGTCTGAAGAAAGGTCTTCGTCTGTAGATGTGTCATCAAAAGAGAAAAAGAAAAAAAGTTGAACGGTTCCAGCGTGGATGAATGTCAAAAGTGCATTTTTTCTCCTTAGAAATACACTGTGATTTAGTAACCACATTGTTGGCAGTTATAAACGCCTTCCTTATTTTAGTATTTTATCTATAGATTAATTTGAAACGTGTATTTCCTGTAAATGGGGCATTCCATTGAGCTCACATTTTTATATATATTACAGACCACCGTCGTACAACCGGTATTGATTTTGTTATGTGTAGGACTTTTTTTTTTTCACAGGGCTGCAAAAAATATTCTTCATGCATTACGGCCTATGGAGAAAAATGTTTAAAAGTGATAGAGAGCTCTGGAGGGGGGGGGAGGGAGGGAGATAATAAAATGTTGAAAGGCGCCAAGTTTTTCAGTTTTTGATGATTTACCTCCGTTTTTTCTCCAGAAAATAAGTCCTCAAGAACTGAGCGTAGCTTGGCGATATCTACCTTATTTGGCTAGAAACTGGCAAACGCTAGAATTTATTTACCTACAAGAAAGAAGCATGTACAACAAAAGAGATAAAGGAGAAGTTAATAAAGATGAACTACAGTTAGAATATACCTGGCGAAGATTGAAAAACAGTTTTGGTAGGCGATTTTAATGCAGATTTCAACTTCAAAAAAGTGTTTCACGGAACAAGGAAGGTAAATACTGTACACTCACGGATTATGATACAGTTTCCAAACAGTATTCACAAAGGTGAAGTATACTTGGGATAAGCCCAGTTGTGTAGCGGGTAGCGCATTATGCTGCCGAGCCACACGTCCGGGGTTCGATTACCGAGCTGGGCGATGTTGGATCAGACTTTCATACCTTGAGTGGGTCGATAAAACGAGTACCAAGCTTACTTAGTTAAACACTGGGGGCTTTACGTCAGGTTAACCACTTGGCCGAGGCATATGCTGCCGCCCTCCAGAACCCGTGGTCGCGAAGGCGTGGATGGGTTGCGCAGGCCCTAGCCCCGTATGTAGGCTGCTACGGCAATATTACCCTTTTTAGAGTTAGAATATGCCTGACGAAGATTGTTAAACAGTTTTGGTAGACGATTTTAATAGATTTCAAGTCTGAAAAGTGTTTTATAGAACAAGAAAGATAAACAGAACATACTCATGTGTTATGACGCACATTCAAAGCAGTATTTATAAAGGTGAAGTATAGTTTTAGAGGGCGATTTCGATATAGATTTCAAAGAAGTGTTTTATGGAACAAGAAAAACAAACACGACACTCTCATGAATAATGATACACTTTTCCGGGTTAATGGAATAAGGAAAAAAATAGGGACGGCGTATGGATTATGATACGCTTTTAATGTATAGCACTTTAGTACGAATTTAAAATATGAAAGGGTTTCAGATTTTTGTTTTCATATTTTTCTCCTTAGAAATACATTGTGATTTATTAACCACATTATTGGCAGTTATAAATTCCTTTTTTATTTTGGTACTCTAACTCTTATTTCTTTAACTTTTCAGTTCTCTATCTCATATTGGATCTTCACCATAGAGGGTATCGCGAGAAAATGTGAATAAAGTAGGGAGCGCGCGCTCATCATTTTGCGGATTAGGTTTTTGTTGTTGTTGTTGTCTCTCGCAGAATACCGACTTTTTTGTATTGTTCTCAATTCGTACTGTTGGCGTTTACCTTCCTGAACCCGTATTTCCTCATAGAATGTTGTATGCCGCTCTTTCAAACGTTAGATCTAAGGATGCCGTGGCAGTAAAGATCACCCGCGAGGATTTAGCTGGACGCTCCGTGGCCGATGGCTGGACCCAAAATATCATCTTCAATGAAATACTCAATTAGAATTTGCAAATGTATTCGTCCTCATTCGACATTTCATATGCACTCTTTTTTTTACACGATAAAGATGGTTAAAAATAAATTTAAATATTTCAATCATTTCACCGCGAAGTAAGCTGAATTGGTGCAAAACTTTTTAGCTATTTTTTGTTACACGTCATGTCATGTCCACGTCGCTCTCGATTTTTCCTCTCCGTTTTGCCCAAGACCTTAGCGACATTCCTGACCGTTCCCATTTATTTTTGAAACATTACGGCCAATAAAATAACCGTCGAATTAGGCAGGTTTCAGCCAGTTATATACAGAACTAGCTTTTATTTGTTATCTCATCGGTGGAATTTCTCATTTCATTTTCCGTTGAGCTTTTAACAAATAACATTAACAATAAATAAGCTTAAAATGTTTATAAACACGAAAAAAATGTTAAAATATTTGGTATAAATTTTTAACATTCCTATTGGGGCAACATTCAGGATGCAAAACTACTTCCCAGTGTGCAAAAACTAGTTCATTCAATCAGTATAATAAGGTCCAAATAAAGTTATAAGCTATCGAATAGGCAAAATCAAAGATAATCTATGGCAGGGGGGGGCAACCTTTTGCAGATCATGCGCCAAATTTTTTCCTAGACGAGTTCATATATGCGCCACACAACTCAAGCATCTTTTTCACTTCCTTACGTTCACAGGTACAGTTGCAAAATATGAATATGGATGGGAAGTTAATAACACGTGAACATGGGATTGAAGAAAGCGGATTCAAGAATTAATTTTTCTAAATTTCGGTCTAATTTTTGGCAAAGGAGATCAGAAATGGTCTGATTTTTGATAACGATGTGTTTTGGAGAGTACATATGTTTCCTTTTCAACGTTGAATCATAAAAAATAAGAAGTAAAATATTTCCGGGCCCGAAATTATTTCGAAAGTCTTCAATCTGTCTCAAAGCGCTAATTAAGCTCAAGAATGAGATGCGTCACTTGAAATCTTCCAATGCGCCAAGTTTGGCCACCTCTGATCTATAGCAAGGAAACCTTAAAATTGAATAAAAATTTGAAGAAAGTTGCTGTTAGCTATTAGTTTTATACAGATGTCAGTAATTAATTATGTAGTTCTTTGAAAAAAAAATCTGATGTGTCCAACACATGACTTCCTTGCACGTCCATTAGATCAAAAATATTTTCGACGCACTTCCTCTAAATTTATTTGTTTGAAAGAGATCAAATATCAATAATAGTAAGGTTTAGCGATTTCTAGCCAAATATTTCGATATCGCCAAGCTGAGTTCAATTTGAAAGATTTCCTTCTGACACTTTATTTGGCGATATTTCACCAAAAGCCGACAAACTTGAGATAGTCAGCGAGATTTTGGGGATAGCCAAAGTAGTCATTGACCACAGACTTTCAATGAATTGAATGCATCTATACACCTCAATGTATTCAAAGTCATTTGGCTCACCATGTAAATAAATTCTCAGTCGATTGCTGTCAAAAAAGATATTGAAAACGGTTAGATATTACAATAGTTCTAAATACAAAGTTAAAAAATCTACGGGTTAAAGTTTTAGAGTTATACAAAATAGGAAATAATTTTTGGCGCCAAATTTGGCGATATTTCAGCGAAACTCGTCAATGTCGACGACATTTGGCGAGATTTTAAGCATGAACCAAACAATGACAGATTATCGCCAAATTTGGCGATATTTCGCCAAAACTCTCCAAGAACGATGACAAATGGCGATACTTTGGGCATGGACCAAATGACTGACTATCGCCAAATTTGGCGATATTTCGCCAAAACTCGCCAAGGTCGAGGACAGACGGCGAGATTTTGGGCATGTACCAAACAATGACTGTCTACAGTTGTATTATATTGAAGATGTCCATTGACATTAAGGTACTGAAATTCTTTTCGGTGGTCCTGTAAATAAATTCTCCAGTAGATTGGAACGAAAAATCGAGATGCACAACTAGATGTTACAACATTCTTATATATGAAATTTCATAATAGTTTTTGAGATTTGAGAGTTAAATATGCACACACGTACACCAAAAGTCGCCAAGCTTGGCGACTTTTGGCATAGTTCTTGAGGGAGGCACGTGACCGTGGTCGGACCATTACCTAACTTATGTGGTAGGACGGTATTGTGCTTGAAATGGATGAATGCCCCTAAAATTGCTATTGACCGTAATGTATTGGAAATCTTTTGAGTGTTCCTGTAGCAGAACTATAAATGATAAAGACACTTTTTTTAATGGAGAAATTCATCTTCTAACTCTTTACGGCATATATCACTTCTGAGTCGTTTGAAATAGCCCAATACCCCTAAAAAACGCTTTGATGAATTTCGGCCCATAGAGCGTATGTATTTTGAATCTTTTGGGCGGTCCTGTAGATAAACTATTCAGTCGAATGGAACCGAAAAGGGAGGTGCACAACTAGATGTTACAACAATCCTAAATATAAAGTTTCAAAATTCAACGCCTAACAGTTTTTGAGATATGCAAGTTTAATGAATTTCGGCCCATTGAGTGTAATGTATTTCGAATGTTTTGGGCAGTCCTGTAGATAAACTATCCAGTCGAATGGAACCAAAAGGGGAGGTGCACAACTAGATGTTACAACTATCCAAAATATGAAGTTTCGACATTCTACGCCTAATAGCTTTTGAGTTAGGCGAGTTTAATGAATTTCGGCCCATAGAGCGTAATGTATTTCGAATCTTTTGGGCGGTCCTGTACATAAACTATCCATTCGATTGCCACCAAAAGGGGAGGTGCACAACTAGATCATAGAACAATCCTAAATATCAAATCTCAACATTCTACGACCAATAGTTTTTGAGATATGCGAGTTACATACATACGTACGTACGTACGTACAGACGGCATGGAAAAACTGGCCACAGTAGACTCGCCACTGGTCAAAATGAGTTGCAGACGCGTTAATATGATCGTGCATGCTAGCCTACGATAAGATGCATCGAAAAAAATTTTTTAATTAAATTTAGAGGTAGTCAAAATCGGTTTTTATGTCGAAATTTGGCCCCCAAAATTTTTCGGGATCACATTACTTCCTTATACTACGTACAAGGAAGTAATTACCGCTGTTTTTTTCATAAGAATAAAATGGCTTATTAGAAAGGATTCAAACACGCGTGAATGAAAAATCCAAATTGGTTGTTGGCAATATTATCGATGGTAGCTGTCTAAAGAGTGTTTTAACCCCTTCCTTCTCGCATCCGTCAAAATCACAGACTGTTTTCTCACTCTATTTCACGTACCCGTGATACTTCCGGGCAATAGTGGTTGAAAGTAATGCGCCAGAAAGTTTAGAGTACTTCAATTCTTATGCACGGATTTTTCATAGCTCATTTTACACAACAGATGACAGTACCAGACTATTTTTGACTTAATTTGGAGAGAGTTTATTTTTAAATAGATGGCAGCATTTTTAAGAAATGTTTTTCTAAGTTTCGTAACTTTTACAGATTTATCACTTATTACAATGTGTTGTACAGCTTGTGAAGACATTAAAATTTTCAGCCCCCTGACATAATTAGTTTATTTCTGTTTATGTACTAAAATCAGACGATGTTTTGGAACTACAGTCTAAAGGATGGACACAGACAGGTAATCTCTGCTGCCATGTCCTTGTTTCAAATATGGTAGCTGTTCATTACATTGCACCGTATGCGCAATTAAGGCTGCATTAGAAAGTATTTTATTGTTTGATGTGTTCGGCACACTTTAACTTTCCTCTTTTATTTCAGCTCTGGAATACAGTGAAACAAGACTGGGGCAAACACAGGACATGGAGACCCAATTTCCTCTCATGGGATGTTAAAAAAGGAGATTTTCAACCTTGGTTCAAAGATACATGCATTCGAACCGAAGAACAAACACCAACTATAAAGATAGAAAGGGAGTTGGAATAAGGGATATTAACTGAAGAAGTGTGTAACATCAAATGAACAACCTGTTTACAAACTACTAATAATGATGTGCACTGAAGTAAAAAAGTGTTTGAGTTTTAGTCCAATTTCTTATCCTTATTTCAGAAAAACCATTCTTCGAAAATAAAACTGTTACACGTGCTATACACTCAAATACTTTTTCCCCTTATTCTTTTCCCAGTGTCTTCAGAAGGAGAGGGGAAGGGTAGGAGGCTCCCCCACACCCTTGGAAAAGGAGAACCAGCCCAAAGGGGCTTTTAATTTACAGAATCGATAGAAGCATACTGACCCCCCCCCCAAAAAAAAATATTGAATTGCTACGCTCCCCCACCCATCCCGCTTTTTTTTTTTTTTTTTGAGTGATAAAGAGAGATGTAAATCCTGCAATGCTACATATTTTGTAATTTTTTCCAAAGTGGATAGCAACTCACCCAAAATTCCAATAAACTTTTTAAACTTTTTTCTAAACACTAAATACATATATATAAATAGATAGATCTATAGATAGATAGACAGATATTGAGTTGTATAAAATGTCGGCTTATTGTTGGTAAGTGCGTATAGTACAATCTCACCCCCCCCCCCCCCCATCATTTTCCGGTCATAAATTTGTCAGTAAGTTTTGAGTGTATATTTTATCATGAAAATTAACTTCACGATAATGTTTACATGTCACGATAAAAAGTTTATCCAACCCTTTCAGACCTGATTAAATAAGACACACACCCCCTATAAAACACGGATTTATATAATACGGATTTGTATAACATGGAAGAAACTGTGTATGATCTTTTTCCTCTAACACGCTTTAAAAAGCTCCTACAGCACAGTAAATGAATGAGACAGATGTTTCTGTATTATCTGCTAACACTGCCGATGATGCTCACGTATTTGTATAATCTACTGACTTTTACAACACAGAATGTACCAACCATGTTATAGGGGGATCTACTGTAATTTCTATAAAACAGATATGCATGTACACCTGCGGGGAAAAAAAAAACGCCCACTTGCTCTTTATTTGGCAGTCGTTCGTCTAACAGCAAAATTATATACCATTCGTTTGCAAATAACCTATACTTTAATTTACTATTAATTTAATTTGTATAAGGGGCAGTCCTCATATTTAATTCGGCATCAACTTCGTTTTTCTCAATGGCAACACTCGATTTTGACTTATTAAACGAAAGGAAACCTTCAAATTTACCTATATACAAATTTTCATCAATTTTCTACGATAATTTCGAGAGATATTGCGAATTAATTTTTGCGCGATTTTAGGGGACTTTCTGCAAATTGAAAAATGCTATTTGTAGGTTCCGAACTTTTCGCCTTTCATTAATTTCGATCGCGATAGTTAAAAGAAATCCGTATTATTTACAGGAGAATACTGTTTTTAGTCTTAAAATTGGTTGTGTTGAGAATATCAGAGGTAGAAATTAGAATATTTGATCAGTGGTCTAAATGAACCGTGACTCCAAAACTTCCTTGGTCCGTATACATGTTTAAATTTAAAAGTGCAAAACGACTGCTTACGATTTTGAAAAGCTTTCTAATTTTGAAACTGCTATTGAGTATTTGAAGGTTCTCTTAGACAGGTGAAATATTGTCAAGAGCTAGAATCTGTTCTCTTCTGAATAAAAGTATGAATGTTACTCAGCTACGGTCGACCTTAAAGAATGATTCCATGATTGAAAATTTATTTGTTTAAATTTCATGAAAAAACACAACTACTTTTTTGCCGACCCAGTGTTATCACTGTGTTTGTTATTTCACTTTCTTTATTTAATATTATTGTCTGCAGTGTGCAATATTTTTATGACTTTTGGCTTTAACGTATAATCAGATGAAAATTTAGACAGAAAAATGTGATTTTCGAATGTTTGTTGAATGTTAGATAAAGTATGGGGAAGTCCAAAGACCTGATGCTTCAGATATCAACAAAGGTCAAATTCATGCTTGGAATGTTGAGGATGTTAGTTTTTCAGAAATAGGATGTTGCATTCTACTGCATCTAATTCTATACATGGAAAATGTTATGATTGTTTGGGTGGATATAATAGCGGACGCTTTGTAGAATCATCATCAAACTATACAAACTTCTAATTCATTTGCTTCAAAATCAACTATTTTTTTAATACCGTTAGCTTTTACTATTTTTGCACAAAAGAAATCTAATTTATATTTACACTCATGTCCATAAATTAAGGATAATGAAGTTCAGGCAAAGAAAGAGAAAGAAGCAAAACAAATTTGACTTATTTGTAAAGTCTATTTATTAAACAAAAAGTAAAGAGCAAAAAAGATGCTATATGTTTGACATAATTAATAAAAATTGCAAGTTTTACTCCCTTGACCAAATTTCAAAAAAGAACCTATTTACAAAAAACAGTATAACATGGTTAGTAGGATGGTTAATACGGAGTATGTCTCCCGGACGATGCAATACAGGCCTGACAACGCCTAGGCATGCTGAGTATCAAATGATCAATCTGATCTTGGGGAATATTACACCACTCATCAAGCAATGCACTCCGAAGTTCCGGTAGACAGGTGGGAGGGGGTTGACGGGCTGCAATTCGTCGGCCAAGCATATCCTACACATGCTCTATTAGATTCAAGTCCGGTGAGTATGCTGGCCAATGCATACGGGTGATATCCTCCGATTGAAGGCATTCGTCTACAATGTTTGCACGGTGAGGACGGGCGTTGTCATCCATAAACACAAATTCAGCACCCATGGCGCCCCGAAACAAACGTACATGTTGTTCCAGAATGACATCCCGATAGATGTGGCCTGTCATCGTTACACTCTGAACATGCAGGTCAGTTCTGGAACCAAGAATAATTCCTCCCCAAAGGAGCCATCCTGCACCACCGTAACGGTGTCTTTCAATGGTGTTCTCTTGGTGGTAACGGGTACCTGGCGCTCTCCAGATGAATGTCCGGCGAGAATCAGACTCCAAACTAAACCTGGACTCGTCGGAAAACATCACACAAGACCACTGTTGCGGTGTCCACAATGCATGCTCTCTACTCCAGGTTAATCGCAGGCGACAGTGAGTTGCGGTAAGTGGAACACACCTGACAGGCCTACGAGCATATAGACCAATGTGCCCTAAGCGTCTGTACACGGTCTGCCTTGAAACTGTCGTACCGGTAGCTGAAGAGAGCTGACGAGACAGGTCTGATGCTGTACTCCGTCTGTTTCTTTTGGCAGTAACTGCCAAATAGCGGTCCTCATTCGGCGTTGTAACTCGGGGGCGACCTGTGCTGTAACGTCTACTCACATTACCATCATCTTGGAATCGTTGCCAAAGCCTGGAGATGACACTCTGGGCGATTCCAAGTTCCTCGGATACTTCCAGCTGGGTACGTCCACATTCCAGTCGTCCGATAATTCTGCCACGTAAAACATCATCCAAATGCCTCCTTTGTGCCATAACTATGCGGTTTTTGCACTGAAAGGCTTTCACAGCGCTTGTGAACAATTTTACTTCTTTGCCACCATTCCTTATATACCCCTCTCTTACACTCTCGTCATTGTGACGTACCATCCACGCCATCTGGTGGTTTCCTGTAATTTGCATATTCTTCTTCAAGATGTGTGTGATCATTCCACAGGTGAAATTTTTATTTTAGAGATCAATTTCTGTGTGATTCTGAATTATCCTTAATTTATGGACATGAGTGTATTTTACGAAATTTTCAAAAAATTGTCACTTTAATAAATTTATAAGTGGTCCCTTAATTCATGAAAATAACACATTTTATTTAATATAAATTAAACTATTAAAGATAAAAAATTTAAATTTTTCACAGCCATATCCATGTAATACAACTATCTGCATCTGTTTCCATCGAAATTTGACTAGGTCGCTATTCATAATTTTTTTGAATATTACTTTAAAAATCCATACTTCATATTAATATTTTATTCAAAATTATAATAATAGTAAATTGTGTTTGGGTCGTTTACTTCTACTAGTACGAATAAAAATCAGATTCTTATTATCAATATTATATGAGATATGAATTAAAATATGAAAAGAATTTTTAACACACGGAAGGGATTTTGGATTACTCACTCATTATCAGCTGAGATTTATTAAAAATTCGTATCCGGGTTAAAATGAACTAAATTTTTAAAATATGAAGTGAAATCTAGGGGTTGCTATTGGGGGGGGGGGGAGTTGGTGCGAATTTCAATATGGCGATGGCCCCTTGTGCAATTTTTATGTATATCAAATTAAAGTGTACGTCAACCGTAAGCGATTGGTATCTGTAACTTTGCTGTACGAACGGATGACGGCCGAGAAAAAGTACAAGTGGACATTTTTTTTTTTCCACAGCAGTACATTTTTATAAAAATAGATTAAATCGGCTATAAAATAAAATCATTATTATTAATTTTTTTTGTAATTATATACAACGATTTTAAACTTAAAATTATAAGTATGTAATATTCTTTAAAAATCTGTGTCTTCAATTGTGAGGCAAGTTTTCCCGCACTAGAATTATCAAGACTTACCATTTGTATTCGCTTATTGTTTATCATCGTGTCTCTGTTAAGTCAAACTTGTGATCTACTTGTTGAAAAATAAAAAGAATTTATTAAATTTTTTCTTCATATTTATACCAAACTGTGTTTTTAAAAGTTGCTCAATCCTCATTAAAATACACATAATTTCTCCGAATTATTGTTTCTTATTAATGAAAAGCACCCAAATTTTCTATTATTTAACCTCTATTTTTTTATTTTCTCATAAAAACCAAAAAATCTTTTAAATCATTTAATTTTGAGTGTATAAGTAGATAAATTAGTTTTCATTCTTTTATCTTTTATGGATGTTGTAGGCTGATGTCTGGCCTGGGTGCTTGCACTATGAATAACAGACCGGGCTGGACGTGGTGCCAAGAAGGAGGTGCACTGACAGTTCCTTGGAATTTGAATAAAAAAGTAATTACACATACATGTGTGTGTGTGCAAATGTATGTATATATCTTGTGAATGGTGCGACCCCGCTGATTGCCATATCTAGGAAGCACCAAAATACCTTACTATATAATATACAGCGAAATACGTTCAACATGAAAACGCTTAACATGAAAAATCTCTCTATTCTAAAAAAAAGTAAAGGCCGCTGTCGCCGCCGCTGTCAAAGCTTGTCAGCATATCTCCTCCTAAACCGTGGGGATTTGAGTTTCGACTAAGGTGCCCACAGATTCGAAAAATTCCGAGGAACCTGCTAAGCTGATTTAAATTTTGAAAATCGAATTATTTTAGAAGATATTAATAAAAAAACTGAAAAAATAAACCGAATGGTTGCCAGATTTGGCATAAAATCTTTCATTCCTTTGCAACAAAGCGTTTCCAAGTAACTAGAATCGCGTGAAATTTACAAACATGAGTTAGAATTACGCCCATTTTACGCCAAAATAAAAACTATATGAAATAAGTAACTCAAAATGTGTTACACAAAGTTGACAATTTTCAAATAGTAAGTTCGCTTAGACAACAGGAGTTTAGAATTAGCGATTATTCATTTTTCCAAAACAGAATAACTAAAATCTTGAAAATGAAAAATAATTAAAATACAGATTATTTTAAAGCCGGTTCTCGTCCAGCTGGATTATTTGCTACCAGTAGAAATATTTGGCGGTGTTAACTATGCCATTATAGCAGTTATAGTACACTTTGGATATTTGCTAGCGCGACGAGATGGTATAATTCGTGGTGTTAAGTACGCCAATCTGCAAACGATTATGTAAATGAAAATATGGATAACGGTTTTCCGGTAACCTTAAATGAACAGTAAATATAGGTTGTGAGCATGTGTAAATCGCCAAATAATGAAAAGTCGCCATGGGTGGCAGGCTATTCTATCTGTTCCGTAGCTTTTATTAACTTTACATGTACGCAAGTCGCCAAATAATGAAAAATCGCCATGGGTGGCAAATTCGCAAGGTGTCCAATAGGTTTTACATTATTAAAAATACAGCTGAAACAGATGTTCTGATTTTATTACGCTTTAGCTCCTAATTAATATAACTTTTGAATGGCAACATTAAATATCATTGTGTTTCTGAGGAGTGCAAATAATTTTTCCAGCGATTATAAGCGGAGTCCGCAATCCAGGTGGAGTATAGCTCAGGACCCGTACAACACGGATTCCCATAACAAAATATCTTCCGTGTTATGAGGGACAGGGGATCTACTGTAGTGTGAAGTTTAAATTTTTATGTACCAATGAAGATGAAAGAACCAAGCAATGTGTAGCTTAACTCAGTAACATTCTATCTGATCCAATCTTCGGGTTTTGTCTGTTGAAATTATGTCTTTTTTACGAATAAGCCTGATTAGGGGTCGAATCCCTCATACTAAAAGCGAGCGTAGCGAGTCTGGGGGGCCTTGGCCCCTAGTAAGTTTAAAAAAATGATAAAGTGGTCCAGACCAGAGGCGTAACCAAATTAGGGGGATGGGGGTCACAACCCCCCCTCCCCATGAGGAATTTTTTGCCACACAAAATGTATATTCTTCTCTCCCTTATCACACACATGTATACATATATGTGAGTTGCAGTAGTCGAACCCCCCCCCCCATGAAAAATTTCTGGCTACGCCACTGGTCCAGACAGTAAGCATGCAATTTATTACGAATTTTTCAACACAAAAGTCTTTTAACATGAAACAATATTTCGGTCCCCTCAGTTTCGTGTTAAATGTTTTTCACTGTATGCATACGTGTACCTAGGACTGGTACGGCCCAGTAGGGAAGAGTGGGGCACACTGGGATAATTTTCACTTGCTTTATACTAATTTCCTCTCCTTTAATTAAAATTAAAAATTAAATATACAGCAATATTTTGACAGTTTTTAAATTTCATTGTAATTTTTCTCAGAATTAAAAGATGTTTCATTCTTATAAAAAAAAAAATTCAAAAGGAACATAAGTTGTCACATTGTTACCCTTTTGGGGGATTGTTACCCTTTTGGGGGTGTTGCCTAAGTTAAAGGAAGCTGCTCGAAGAATTTATTTCCCGAAGATTCCACATAAAGTGGGACTTTGGATTGCGTCATAGAAGAGAAATACAGTAATATTAGGCTATTATGTGAAGTTAATGCAGTAAAACATACTTTAAAGTCCCCATTGGAAAAATCGCACCATATATCTGAAATGTCACCAAGCTTGGATTTTTGGCGGAATATCGCCAAATTTTGCGCCACAAATAAGTCTCCAGAAGTGAGACTAACGAAGCCCCAGCATCAATATTTCTCGAGATTTCTAGAAAACCCAATACAAACCAATAGGAAAACCCAAAACTCCATATCTCTCGTTCATAGTTGACCGATTTAGATGCAACAAAATGCAAAATTTAACTATTTGACGTATAGAGTAGGAATTTTAAACTACTTTTTAACAGCCAGGAGGCAGAACAGACCAAAAATTCGTAACATTATGACAAAGCATTATTATCATCATTAAATACATGTTGAGATATGCAACACAGAAAATATGAAAGCAGTTTTCGAATGAGAAAATAATTATAATGATAATGAATGATAATTATAAATGATGGAACACGTTAAAGGGTTTTTCTTTTAAAAATTGATCATCACAGGACTTTTAAACAGCTTTAAGAACAAACTAACGGTGTTAAATCTTTGAAAAAGTTCATAAACCATCTTCAGCAACTGCACTATCATGGAGAACGATAGTTCTACGAGTGGCGCAGTCTACACCAATGAACCAACCGTCACCAAACTACGACACTCTATATATACAGCTAATTTTTGAAGTTTTTTTTTTTTTTTTTTTTTGTGTGTGTGTGTGTGTGTGGTGTGTGTGTGTCCAAGTTTTTCTTGAAATTCGCTCTAACGAATTTTTAAAAATTAATATTTGATTTTTGAATCGGTTCTGAAATCAGAGAGTGGCGTCGCAGGTTTATTTAGGAAAACTCTTTTTTTTATATTCTTTTAACTCTTTTTCTTATATTTTAATTCTTTTTTTAACTTAACTCTTTTTTTATATTTTAAACTCTTTTTTTTATTAGCACCACAGTGCTATTAATTTCAACTTTGCTTTTTGTGTAGACACGATTTTGGTACAATTAGTCGCGTCGAGTCACTTTTGAAATGTGTTTGCCAGATAACGTGGAGGGGGGGGGGCGTTAATAAAATGTTGAAAGTCGCACAAGGTTTGCAAGTTTTGATAAATGATCGCTAAACTGGGTGCCAAAATGCGGCAATTTATTATAAATATATTTATGAGTATAGTTAGAAAACGCCTGGTGAATATTGTAAAATAGTTTTAGTAGACGATTTAAATATAGATTTTAATTCCGAAGAAGTGTTTTATAGAATAGTGAAAACAAATACGGTACACATCATAGATTATGATACACTTTCCAAATGGTATTTATAAAGGTGAAGTGTAGTTTGACTATGCCTGGCGAAAATTGTTAAACAGTTTTGGTAGGCGATTTTAATATAGATTTCTATTCCGAAGAAGTGTTTTATGGAACAAAGAAGGAAAACACGATACACTCATGGATTATGATGCTCATTTCAAACAGTATTTAAAATGTCTACGAGATATATTTGGAATATGCCTATAGTTCGAATGTGCCTGGTGAAGATTTTAAAACAGTATCAATAGGCGTAGGTTAAGAGTAGATTTGGATTCCAAAGATGTGCTTTATGGTTCAAGAAAGAGTTGATTCCTATTTTAACGCCCCTACTTTCGCCAACCTAAAAATTCCCAGCCCTTTGGCGAGCTTGGAAGTCATGGGTCTCTAGGAGTTATGCACAAGTTTCAACGCTCCCTAAACAACTACATGAAAACTAAAGTGAACAAATTAGTGATAAAACGCACTAGTTAAGGAATTTGAAGACACTTAATTATTAAAACTACATTAATCGGCAACCCAAAATAAATAAAAATGTAACGGAATGCTGTACTTACAGGTTGTTCCAAATCGCCATTTTAATTCTAAATTAAGATTGCCACATAAATACAAAAAATCGTCATGGTTACTCTATATGTTTAATGATCGCCACCTTGGCGAGAGTTGGGGCGTTAAAGTACAAATCGACCCAAGAAAGACAAACACGGCACACTCATGGATTATGATGCACATTCGAAACAATATTTAAAACTGTGAAGTATAGTTGTAATATACTTGACGAAGATCGTAAAATAGTTTTAGTAGGCGATTTTAAGATAGATTTCGATTCCAAAGATGGTTTTTATAAAATAAGGAAGAAAATACTGCTCACTCATGAACAATGATACACTTTCCAACCTTATTGAATAAGGAAGAAAATAAGGACGACTCATAAATTATGATACGCTTTTAATATATAGCACTTTGGTGCGTATTTAAAATCTGAAAAGGTTTCAGATTTTCTTCATTTTTTTTTTAAATCCAGTTTAAAGATGGGACTATTTAACTCCCACGTATTAATACTGAAACAACTTCAATCCAAGTGGTCACTGCACGGCCAACCTTGGAGGGACGAATAGTAAATATGGAGTAGGCGTCTGCTGGTTCTTCTTGTGAATAAAATGAAGTAACTGTACGCGTCGCTTTGCGGGGCATAGGTCAATAAATCTGCCATGCTATCATACTCGTTAATGCTACGCCCCCCCCCCCAAGGCTACGCGTACAGTTACTTCATTTTCTCCCTATTGAAGCAGGGTTGCCAATTAAGCCACTTAGTGGCTAGATCTTGGCTAACTGACAATACCGAAGTATTTTGTAAATAGGAAATGAAAATCCAAATGAATGAAAAAACACTTGCAGATTAACATATTTCAGCAGTACAAGCACTTAGAAGTAAACGTCAATGGATATATTGTCTCAGTTTGAAAACATTTTTAGCCATTTCAGGCCAGTTTTAACTTCGATTTCAGCCACATTTTCATCGGCAGAGTTGGCAACACTGCATAGAAGAACTAGCGGACGCAGGAAAAACAGGTTACAGAAGCTTGGCGTAAATATGGGTTAGGACCCCTTAGAAAGACCTCCACAGAGGGCACTCCCCCCTTGTGTTGTCCATCTGACGAGGAATTATAAGCGGGTTTCGAGCCAAGCACACAAATCCGATATTTGTGTTCACAATAACAACAGGTTGCAGTAGTGGCTTCACTCTTTTCCCTCATGCCTCCTCCATATTATTCTTACCTCCAAGTGACCAACCGATTTTGTGGAAGAGTTGTACAGGGATGAGAATGCGCAAAGACGAAAAAAAAAAAAAAAGAAAAGAAAAAGGGTGTGAGCTGGAATTTAACCATTAAAAAATTTCAATGTGCATCACATAATTTTTACCAGAAAGAAATTAACTACTTTTAACCTGAATAAAATAATACACAAGTCCTTGTGCATAAATAATTAATTTTAGATGGAGATTATTAAATAGAACAAGTAATATTTAAAAAAAAAATTAAGTCAATTCCTACTTAGGTCAACAAAGAAATTTTTTATTCTAGTTACTTTTTATTAAATTAATTCATTAAATTTAATTAATGAATTAATATTTGAATAAACTGTATTAACATCAAATGTCATCCACAATAAATTTTAAAAAGTGTATTTGAACTTGAGTGGATGAATAAGAAGTATTTTATTAACGAGGAAATTTTGAACAAGATATATAAATATACAGGGTGTCCAGTGGTAACGGTGCCCAATGGCTATTTCCTAAACCGTTCGTCAGAGACACATAGTTCCAATTGCAAAAATGCTTTAAATTATAGTATCTATTTTACCAGAAAAAATCAAAGTCAATCAATCAATTGCTATAAAATTTACTAAATTTAAATTTTTATAAGGTCCCCCGGTCCTACCAGTCATACTTAGAAAATTTTTCTTTAACAATTCTATGCACAAAAAAATAAATAAATAAAAATTCGTCTTTCTACGAGCAAAATTCACCAAGTTACAGCTACTTAGTTAGAGCACTTTTCCAGCAGCGAAATAGGGGTTTTATACAAAATGAATTTGAGAAAAATTAATGTACAAAACCTTGTGATATTTATTAGCAATTTCATTAACTATTTTATGATTGTAGACTGCAATAAAAAAGATTTACGTTTAACTATGTGTATCCAATAAATTAACATAAAAATATAGCTTATACTGAAAATAGAATTTTTTAAAGAGTTTTTTTAAATGAACTCGTGTAAAATAACTTAAAATAAAAACTCAAGGAAATAAAACACTTCATCAAACATTAAATTAGACCAGAGGTTCCCAAACTGCGTGCCGCGGCACCCTAGGGTGCCACGAGCATATGTCAGGGATGCCGTGCAGATAATCAAGAAAAGTGTTTTGGTGGAGTATAATCAAATAATTTCCTCTGAACCGAAGAAAGTGAGCCAAGCCGATCACTAAGTGGGCTCAAACAAAAATATTCCAGTCAAGTTCAAGACTGTCCTGTAGCCTCTCTTTTATAGGAACTCTCTGAAATGGGGGTATTGTCAAAATTCTATATCCCCTTTCCCAAGAGAGTAAATGCATCCAAACTGCTTCATTCTAACCCTTATATTCATATTGCTTTAAAGGAAATCTGCCGCGAAAGTTTTTAGCCAGAAAATTGTGCCGCGAAATGTTTTTAGCCAGACAAGGGTGCCACGAAATGCTTTTAGCCTGACAAGGGTGCCGCGGGTAAAAAAAGTTTGGGAACCCCTGAATTAGACAATGAAACATTTTATAATACAAATACTATATGCATTTTAGAAACTTAAAATAATATTACAAATTCTGTTAGCATAACATCTGCTCAAAAGTAGCTTCCTTCGGCTGCAATGCGAATATGCACCCGAGTAGAAAACTCTGCCAGTACTTTGCGTAGATTACTCGGTGTTGCACATCTGCTACAAGTATACGATTTAGTAAGTCCGACCCCGGATAGATTTTTATAGAACCTGACTGTAACCTCCTGCTTAAGAATTAGTATTCTTAAATTAGTTTTGCTTCTGTGCCAGAAAATGAAGTTAAAACCTGTAATCAGGGACGTACACGCTTAAATCTATTGATTAAAACTAACACTCATTTATTGATTAAATTTCTTATCGGCCGCTTTAAATCCTTTTACGCCAAAAAATACTCATTCAAGACAATAATTTTTGAATGCCTCAATTCGCCCCAGCACTCCCCATCCGCTATATTCTATTTAACTCATTTTCCGCAAAAATCTTGTCTACTTGAGTATTCTGTCTGTCTCTTCTTCCCCACGACCCATATCCTATTACTGTCACGTGACCACGCTGTTAACGGATAACGGTTCATAGTAAAAAACGCCGTCATAGTTGTGTGTGTATTCGCGGGCATAGTTGTGTGTGTATTCGTGTAGTTTTATGCTATATCCGAATACCAAATGCATTTTTTTCATATTCAGAGTTGTGAAATAAATTCGTAGGTAAAGTGAAACAAATGAAAATAATTTGACTCATATTCGTCTTTATTAATACGGCGTTTACTGCATAAGACTGCATGCATGCTTATAATTACTAGTAAATTAAATATTATGAAAAAGTAAAACTTAAAGGGGCTTATGCAAAAACATATTGCTACCGTAACTTAATTTACGAAAACAACAATTGTTTTCTATTTAATCACATTAATATCCATCTCACACGTCTTCAATAAATACGTTCCCAGCATCAATCCCCTCGGATACATCGTTGATCTCGGGGGCAATAGTCACGGGGGTACTAAACACTGCGCGCCATATTCGAATATTGGTCGAAAAAGCGGGAGATTTCTCTCGGCGAAATCGACTACGTAACAAATATCTAAGCCCTCCCCCGCTCCTGTGACTGCGCGTAGTATTTTGAAGACCTCCCTCCCCCCGCTAAACGGGTCACGTAGTATGGGTACGTTCCCTTAATGTAAACAGCAAGAAGAGAAATCAGTTAATTTTTAAGAGTTATCCAAGAAGTATGAAAGTTAAAATCACACAAAAATTCCTATAGAATTTGCAATATTGTTTTTTAATCAAAATTTCACCCCAAGTGCCAATCTGAGACTAAAATAACCGGTATTTCAATCTTTGGCCTGTCGAGTCTGAATAGCCTTGTGGTAGAGCGCTAGTCTGTGACTCCGTACGCTTCGGGATCGGTGGAGGAAGAATTTTTTTTTCCTTTCTTTTTTTTTCAGAAAAACGGAAAGTTAACATACGAAAAACGAAAGCATAATAAACAGAACGGACATTTTTTGAAAATAATAATATTTAATGTTATGTATGCATATTTAAACAGATTTTCAATTAATCCTAGAGGTTTATGTAGCAACTGCATTTTTAACATTTAAACATAATTTTTTCTTTTAGTGCCTCATCACACCCCATCCCTAACTTTTTGTTACACAAGGAGAAAACGGTAGTTTTATTTACTTATTTTTATAATTTCACTGTTCCTGTTATATTATTTAAAGGAATGGTTATAAAATAAATAGTTTTATTTTGTTATATTTCATGATAATAGCACAAGTGACAAATATATAATGCTATTAATTTGTTTGTGACTAGAGTACTTTGATAATACTTAAATTTTAATAATATCACAATTACTAACTAAAACATATACGTCTTAGTCTTTTCCTATATTACTTGTAAAAATAATGAGCTTGATTCTCCACAAAATGTTTAAAAGTCCTACATTTTATTTTAGTTACTATTACTTTTTTGTGCATATTTTTCATGAAAAGAAAAAGATTTTTTATATTGATCTAGGAAATTTATTTGTCACTCCAGGTTTCAGCACTAAGTGTTTATTTTAGTCATGATTTTAGTAATGACTTGCACTAAGAAGCTAATAATTTTGCCATCTAGTGGTCATAATATAAACAAACATCTCGTATTTTAGTAAGGTGACCAGATTTTTGAACATAAAATCGGGCACATGTCCTCGATTTTGAAAGAAAACTGGGGACATTTATAATTAATGAAATAATTAACAGTAATTTAATTAAAAAACAATGCGATAATTAAAAATTGTCCCTAATTTCTGCTTTAGATTTTGGCGACAATTAGAAAAACGTACTGAAATTGGGGACTGTCCCCGGAAAATGGGGATGTTCCTTAAAATCGGAAAATTTTGACATAAAGTGCTTTATGTAAAATGACGCGTATAATTTTATTCTAGTTTTAAGACCGGTTGTCAGTTTGTGTAGATTCTATTTCATTTGAATTTTGCATAAAAAAAAGTACAATACTTCAGGTGGATTCATATCTGCCGCGCCGCACCGCAACCATGCCGTACTGTTTCGTCGTTTAGGACCGTTGGCTGTCCGCGTGGCGAGCTTGCGGTGCCGCAAGTAAATACACCAATGCTCTTCTGTAATTGGCTGTAGCTGTAAAAGCTCTTCTGTAATTGGCTGTAGCTTCGCGGTCGCTGCGGAATATCTGTTCTCGCCAGATAATGCGCAAACCCTCGGAGCTCGCCGCGCGGGCGCCGTGTTGCTCCGCCACGTGACGTCATTGCGGCGTCTAAGCAGTGCGGTACGGCCAGTATGAATCTGGCTTTACACAGCAAACGCAATTTTTGACAAACAGCACGTATATATGATCACGGATTAAGAGGCTTTAGGATAAGGTGACCAGCTTTTTGTAGTCAGAATCGGGGACATGTCCCCAATTCTGACAACAAAACTGGGGACATTTATAATTAATGCAATAATTAACAGTAATTTAATTGAAAAACAATGCAATAATTAAAAATAGTCCCCAGTTCCGTATTTACATTCTGTGGACAATTTGAAAAACGTCCTGAAAATGGGGACTATCCCCGGAAAATGGGGACGTTTGGTCACCTTACTTTAGGACGATCATCGGGAAGCGGCAAACGGGCGAAACTGCGTCAGCCTATGAAAGGAAAATATGCGACCCCCCTTTAATGGTTAACGGCATGGGCGCCCTCTGACGACACACGGCGTAAGCATCTCCCGCGGGGTGCTTCCGTTGATATTTGTTTACGTTTTAGCTACTAGCACACGACGCATGCGCCAAAAAATTAATGGGTACGATTCCCAGCGCCACCTTTTAGGCAAATTTCATTTAGTTCTCTCACAATGCTTGGATGATTGTCCTATACCCTCTTAGTCCGTGATATGATTTAAACAAACCTGGATTATTAATCTCAGGGCAGCATTTCTCTCTTCGCTCCAATAACCCAAAGTGTAACCGGGAGCATAAAATATACAGGCCATCTCAACAGAGCCTTATTATCGCATGAGAAAATCGGGACATTGCCCAGGGCCCCCAATTTCAAATATTGTCCTAAAATATATTTTTTATATCAAAATTTTATGAAAAATAAAACAAATTTCACAGATGCCCCCCCCCCAAATTCATGAATGCCCGGGGCCCTTGTTGGTCATAATCAGGCTCTCCATCTCAAATTCAAAAATGAATTAAATCACTGATTAAAAAATAAAAGTGCAACTTCTGTCATAGCAACAGCGTCATATGTTAACTGAATCGGGGCCGTCGTTATTAGCAACCGGGCCTGCTTATTCGTTGCCACCGGAAAAAATGGGTGAATCATTGAGGCCTAATGTTTGCATTTGCGCTGTTCGATTGTATGCGATTTGGTATTATAAACGTTATTTTATTTTATAATTAAAAAACAATTTGGTTATAGTTTTGTCATAGTGATTTAATAACATGGTGATTTAGATGTAGGTAATGCTTTTTTGAAGATTGCGCCTTTATTTATGGAAATAAATCAACAAAGAATTCGAACTTTCAGTTCTGAATGTAACGGTAAGTGTACACCTGTATAACTCATTTAGAAATTCTACAAATTTATAGGATATAAACCATGTTTTATGAATTAATATTCATGTGTTATTTATAAATTATTTTAATCTGAAATCGTTTAACTTCGGTAGTTTATTATTCTAGTAAATAAGCGTTCGTTGTAATACTAGTTAGACATTCTTATCTGTTTAATTCTTTCAGTTGAAAATGTCCTTTATCATTTATTATAAATGCACTAAATGTGTGATATTGGTTTCAGTGCAGAAGTACTGTAAAATATACTATTAATTTATGCACATGTTTATGTAGAAACTTTAACTGAAGTTAATATTTTGTATAAGCGTTCATTATGCTCAATTTCAAAGTTCCATTTAATGTTAGAGGTAATGGCTATAATAAGGTACATTAGGTAATGGCTATAATAAAAAATAATTAATTCAGGGATCGTTTATTTTTAGTTTACTACAGTAATTAGAGAAACTTGTGAAAAGGAATCCTGAAATTTTTCGAGTCCTAGAGCTGTTACTATATCTTAATTTGTATTCAAAGGCCGTGCAGAAGGGTTTTGTTTTTTTGGCCACAACCCTAATACACAGCAATGCGCGGACCAAAACATTTTTTTTCAATCACCAGTTAATAATTACTTAAAAAAAGAGGTGGAATATTAGTGGTATTTCCTAGTATGTTTTTCTAAAATTTATTATTTTTCTTTGGAGAAAAAAAATATATGGAACTAAATCTGAAAATTATAAATCATTTTCATTTCGAATGGTAAAATTTTCGATAAATAAACTCATTTGAACTAACCAAAATAAAAACAGTTAATAAACGTGTTCGATCATACACTGTTGCGTGATTCTTAATCCTTTTGATATATTTTATCTCCCCTTTAAGTTCGTACTACTATTTATGGGACACCCTTTATTGTGTAATTTATTCTAAATGTTTCTCGTTAAATTAGTTTACATTATTTTTCATTTAAATACCAAGGACAAGCAGTGCACGGGTTGTAATTATAATTATAGCAAACATTCTTCTGATACCTACGCTATCTATTTACTTTAACCCATTTATGCCTAGCGTCCCTTTTTTGGGACGGCATTTTCGCTATCAGTCGAAAACGTTATTTATTTTTCCTAGCCTTTATTCGCGAGTATTAAACCTCAATTCCACAAAATATTTTAATATGGCCAAGTAGGATGTTGACATTTCAATTTTTATACGTAAAGATTTTAAATGAAATCATCCCTTGTTCAAAAAATTGACATCAGAAATTTATCTATTACTGCTGGTGTTAGCAAAAATCGAAGAAAGTCGCAAAAATATCCAGGCACGAATGGGTTAATGTCCACGTGTATGTATAATAGTAAAGAAACTGTCAATGAGTTCGTACTTGAATTAGTAACACACAGTCATGACTTAAAACTACATTAAATAACGTTTCAAAGCATCGGAAAGCTTAAAAATTGCTTGATGTATACGTGAAGACGTGAGGATCCCTAGGCCTCTTTGGATGACTCATCGAAATACACGCGCAGGCCCGTTACAAATAGCGAAGGCCCCAACTGAATCGACGTTAGGTGTTAGGTCCGTTTTCGCAGAAGTCATCCCACTTCACTTCACTTTAAACATGAACTTGTTATTTATCTTTTTTTGATCAGATAATGGCAACATTACTTTCAAGGTTTGTTTACTTTTTCGTGCTTGAAGCAATCACATCTGATCGGATCGAGCATCGAACTCAAAATAAGACAGACATGGCCTCGCTAAGTAGAATTATCAGATGTGGTTCTTTAATTTCTAATGTTCTTGAACGTAAGGTAAGGCAATGAAGTTGATATATGAAAACTAACAGTTGCAAACATTTATTAGAGCAACATTATTAATCGGGCAATGTCACAAGTGCATCGCCAGACCACGTGATTTTGTGCAGACGAACTTAGTATCACATCCAGAGTTGGATAATGTTATTTGCTTTTTTTTTTGTGTGTAGCATGCAGTTATTCTGCTCAGTAAAAGCATTTGAAATAAAAGTGGTGTTAAATGAACAAAACAATTAAGAACTTTGTAAATAACTTTTTATATTTATGTGTATTATCTACAAAGTTCTTTTTCAGTTTAACTAGATTTCTTCGATATCAAATACCAGTTGAATGCATAGTAAAATTAAAAATTTTAATTGTTTTTAGAAGCCATAAGTTTTGACATTCCTTTCTAAGCTTACATCTTTGAAATTTTTTCCTGAAATGCCTGATTTCAGACTGGAAAGCTTCCAGTATTTTAGAAACTAAGAGCATTGTCGTTCTGAAACTAAAAAAGTTTTATAATGTCTCCCAATTCATTGCAACAGAAATTACCATAGGCTGCTATTACCGAGGGGAGGAGGCAACTGCACCCTAACTTCCAAAAGTCCTTTCCACGTTTAAATGTTCAAAAGTAACGATCCATCGAAAAATGATGTTTGTTTACCCAATAACACTAACTTGTACTAGCTCGTACTTGTACTCGTACGAGCTAGCAAGAGTTTGCCTCTGAAAGTCGTTTAAAACCCAATAATATAGCCCAATAAAATTTAAAAAAACAGCTTTGCCCCTTTGATACGCTAACACACGTTTTGACACCCCCATACTTTTTTGGTACATCAACCGCCTATGGAAATAACTGTATAATCAAGAAGTATATTCATCATTACCATCAAATTTCAGACTAGATGGTAATTGCATTTCATCTTACAGGAAATAGACAGCATTCTCCCTTGATCTTTTTGACCAGGTGCACTCTCCTGCAAGTGCTACTTACTACTTAGCTGAATTCTTATTCTAAATGCTTCGGTTTAACTACACTTAATTCAGTCATAATATTACCTAGCCAGGATTATTAAAAACCTGGTTTTTTTTTTCAGAAAAAATCCAATCCGCTGGGTTTTATCAGGGTTTTTAGGGAAGCTGTCGAGACTCAGAATGCCTTTCTTTTTATTGCTTATTACTGAATTTCACTTAAAACAAACAATCAACTATAATAATCAATTGCAAGTGGAAAAACTTTAAATCAATAAAAATAATGAATTACAATAATCATTTGTAGATAAAAATATATGTAAATCGATTAAAATCATGATTTGCTTTAGATAAATTGATTATTAGCATTTTATTATAAATAGTGAAATTAAAATATTATACTAGAACTGAATCAGAACTTTTAAAATAGTTTGTTATGGATAAAAAATCCTTTATTTATTTTAATTCAAATGATAGGTTAAAAAATTTTTTCTTTAGAAAAAGTTATTCTGGACATTTTTTTTTTTTCTTGGGAGGAGGAGTGTGTTAATAAACTTTACAACTAATTTACTGATATTAAGAAATATATTTTTTTGACAACTACCAATATTAGAGTCAATGTAGATGATATTTGCTTTAATATCTTTACATACACAAATAGAAACAAAGGCTTTTAAAAAAGATAATTTAACCCATTAACACCCAGCATCCTTGTTGAGGATGATCAAATTTGCTGACAAAAATATGCTATTAATTTGTTTTCCTATTTCAGTTTTGTGAATAATAAATTTAATTTCCACCAAAATTCTTTTCAAAAAAGAAACACATTGTTTGTACTACACTAGTGTCAGAAATTTATCTATCACTTCAAGCATTGGCATAAATTGGAGAATATGATGAAAATGGGTGGTTGCTAATGGATTAATATTTTTTTTTTGCAATTTAAATTAATTATTATGATATTAAAAGATCCTTTTATCAAAGAAAACAGGGATTTTTTTTCTAGAAAAGTAACTGTTACCTTAAAATTGTGTGATTGCTTCGCATCTATGTGATCTTTTCTGTGGGTGCTTGAGCACCCACAGACAACTAAGGCAACAACTATGTGGGTGCACAGAGCACCCACATAGTACGCCACAGATATTGTCGCCACAGAGATATTGTCGTAAGAGATATTGTCACCACTGATTGTAATGACAATCAGAACACTTTTATCAAAAACTTAAAATGTGATATGTGAGCATCTCAAAAGTAGAATTTTCCATAAATAACTTTTGCTAGTTGCTTCTATTATAGAATGTTACTTACAGCAGCCACGGAATTCATAATTAATTTTGCAGTATACTATTCTATTCTTGGAAGGTGAAAAAATCTACTGGGTGGTATATGTGAAAAGTGTGCAGAGTATGCTTAAAAGCCTTGGAAATATTTTTAAAATTCCACCAAGCACTTATTTTATTATACTTTTTAAGCATTAGAAATGTATAATTTTTTAAAATAAAAAATAGAATTCTAACAGTTGAAAAATGCTGGGATGTTAGAGAAATGAAAAATGCTAGGAAGTAAAGTTTTACTATTGCTAATTGTTTGTTATTGCTTTAGACTGTTTGCTTTCACATTTTAGTTAAACTGTAGGTTATTCATTGAGCAACAAATAACAAATATTGCAGTAGCGTAACCAGGGTTTTTTGGGAGGAGGGGTGGTGGCTGAGAACTCAAAAATTGGATTGCAATATAAGTTATAAAAATCTATATAACATTCTTTTTCCGGGAGAAAGGGACTCTTTTCTTTGCCTTGAAGTGTTCGCATATAAAAATAAAATAAACAGAAAATAAATACGGAATTCCATAAATCGAATTTAAAATCTTTGCAGCCAGAAAACACTTTTTCACTTTTCACCTCACCGGGCCAACTCACCTTTTCGCTTTTGAGCTTTGCATGAACCATCAGGGTCATTTATTATAAAATCCAAAATTTTGAATATACAAATGCATAAATAATAAGATAGAACACATGGATGCGTACAATACAATTTTGAGGGATAAGTAAATAAATAAATAAAGTGGTATATGAAAGAAACACATGAACACTGACAGTAGAATTTTGAGGAATCAAAAAAAAAAAAAGAAAAAGCAATATATGAACACTGACAGTAAAATTTTAAGAATACAGGAAAAAAGTATATGAAAGAAACACATTTATAAGTAACCACTTTATATGTAAAGCTGGAAAACAGGGGAGCTTTCAAATTTATCCACAGATACATAATTTTCTCAGATCTTATGTTTACTCATTTTGGGAATGGTTGAAGTCCAATCAGTCACTCCCTGCCTATGCCCCTGAAACACTGACATCAGATTAGTAGTGATTTTAATTTAAATTACCTACAACTGGTATGTGTGCATATCAGATAGCAGTGTTATTACCGTAAAATTGCGATTATAAGTCTTTACCTCATTTGTTTGGAAAGAGGACAAAATGCTTTCCCGGTAACGGACACTGCTGCAAATTATAACATCACTAAGAATGGCAGCTGTGACGTCAGTGTAGGGAGGTGGATGAGGGGAGGGGGGGCAATTATAAGGCCTTTTCTCCCCGATTATAAGTTTCCCCCTCCCCTGCAGAAGGGGCTTATAACTGGGATTCTATGGTAGTTCATATTGCATTTTAGAATAGATAATATTTCTCTGGTAGCAACATTTGCAGGTTAGCTAGAGCTGTGAGCCTGTTTTACAACAAATGTATGTGACAAGGTATGCATGACATGTCAGATTTTCCAGTAAATTTTCAGACTTACGGCGAGTGTAAAATGGTTTATTGAACATTATCTGTTACATTACAATATAGAGTGAGAAGTGGGGAGGGGAGATGGTACGAAAATCCACGTCGATTAATTAAGCAATTTCAGTGACAGAAGTTTCAATTTTCGAGGGGCAGTCGTATTTATGCTCATGATACCACGTGGGGCAGTAGGACATAACTCCGCCTCTCTCTCTCATCTCTAATCGAATCACTTCCATTATTTAACCTGACCTGCATCCGGGTTTACAAAGGCGTGTGCATATGCATACACTGGAAAGGACCCTGAATCGGGCGACCTGGTATCTGGCAATTAATTAAATAATAAAAACATAACTCCAAGAGTGCTTGGCATGTATGACAGAAAAGCAAAGCTTACCGTGAAAGTACCCGCTTAATGAACAATACTCAAACTACTTTTTTAAACATTACATGCATGTATCAGTGTTTCAGAAGTGAATCACATTTGATTTCTTTTCAAAAGGAGAAGGGGAGATTTATCTAAAAGGATATTTTCTATTAGAAAAAAAATCAGTTTTCCCTGGCATCTTACTGGATTTTTTCTCTTTACAACTGGGTTCATTTTAAAGGATACTTTCCTTATCTCCTACTAGATATATTTCTCCTTGCATTGACTATTATACTTAAGATTGTAGAATAAACAACTTAGAATAAAATGCATTACATCAAGTATGGAGCTTACTCTGCCTTACACACAATCACAAAAGGCAAGCAGGACATGGGAGACCATTGAGAAATGTCATGATTTAATACTACATATATCTGATGAATTTTTCATACATTTAAGTATACCTATTATGATGCATATGATTTTGATTACTATTTGCTGTGAGTCTTTCTTAAACTGTTTTTCAAAATTAACTTATGTCTTTTTGCTACATTTGCACTTATCTAGCAAAAAGACAAAAATCTTTTTTGGAAAAAATTTTAAGAAGACAAAGTAAAATAATATTTAAATTTTGATATTTTTAAAAAATGAATTTTATATGTAGGGAAAAAGGGAAAATGAAAATTTTCAATATACACTTTTTATAAAACTTATAGAATTGTATAGATGAAATTTTATTAAAAAGTTGCTAGTATTAGATAGAGAATATATTTAAAAAAAACTGTTTCATTGTTTTATATGAGTAATTTGTGTGATTTGAAGTAATTAGGCAAAGAATGAAAGTAAGATTGGCCAATAGTTTTGTACTCATGCTCTACGAAGAGAAAATAATTTTTTTATTGTATTTGTGATTTTTTTATTGCATTTAACTAAAACTAATTTTATAAAACAACTAGTTGCCAAGGCCCCTAGACTCGCTATGCTTGCTTTTCATATGAGGTATTTGGCCCCTAATGAGGCTTATTTGTAAAAAAGGCATAATTTCAACAGACAAACCGAAAGATTGGATCAGATAGAATGGTACTGAGCTACACATTGCTTGGTTCTTGCATGTTCCTTGGCACATAAAAATTTAAACTTCACACTATTTTTAATTATGTTAAACCTATGAAGCACCTTGAGTATTTGCCACGCATGGCGATTTTTCAGAATTTGGTGCCTTACATAGGGTGTTACGTTTGGTGTTCTAAGAAAACAGTACTTCATATGTTTTCTTTGATAAAAACTACAGAACAGCTACAATAGCTTGCCACCAATGGCAACTTTCATTATTTGGCAATTTACACATGCACATAAATCATAATTACTGCTCATGTAAGGTTACAGGGAAAACTGTTAACCATAAATTCATATACCTAATCCTTTGCAAATTGGCATAGTTAGCACCACGAAACATATCATCTCGTTTCGCTAGCGAATATCCAAGCTGTACTATAACTTGTATAATGGTATAGTTAACGCCACCAAATATTTCTATTGGTAGCAAATACCCAAGCTGAACCTAACCGGTTTTACTATAATGTGCATTTTAATTATTTTTCATTTTCAAGATACTGGGTGCTAACATTTGGAACATGCAGCTTAGATTCACCCTCTTGGAGACATAGTCTTTTGTGATTTCGTATCTGAAGCCAAAATGGCACTTTTTAAATCAGTTACAATTTGTTATTCTGTTTTGGAAAAATGAATAATCGGTAATTCTAAACTCCTGTTTTCTAAGAGAACTTATTTGAAAATCGTCAACTTTGAGTAGCACACATTGACGTTTTTATTTTTTCACATACTTTTTAATTTGCCATAAAATTGGTGTAATTCTACTTCATATTTGTCACTTTCATGCAATTCTATATATTTGATATTGCTTTGTTAAAAAGCATGAATGATTTTATGGTGGCAAAAATTGTCAAATCTGGACACCATTATACTTATTTTTCAGTTTTTTATTACTTTCTAAAACAATTCGAATTTCAGAATTTAAGTCAGTTTATCGGCATCCTTGGAATTTTCCGAATTCGTGGACACCTTTGTCGAAACTCAAATCCACATGGCTTCGGAGGAGACAGCAGAACAAGCTTTTGACAGCGGTGGCAGTGACCATTACTTTTTTTTAGAATAAAGAGATAGAGTAAAATCTCTGTATAATATTGTTTTGGGCGGCAAGAAACTAAAATATTGTTAAAAAAATTATTATTAGAATTCTGTTTAAATTGTTATTTGAAAAAAGTAAATTCTAAAATAAAATTTTTATTTATCTCATTGTTGCAAGATTCTTTTTAGTTAATTAATAAAATAAAATATGAGGAACTGTTATGGATTTTCATTTGAAATAATTATTTAAAAAAATATTTTAATAGATTCCAGCTATTCAGATTCCTGTTCGTCATTTAAATCTACAAGAATATCAAAGCAAACAGTTAATGAGTGAGAATGGTATATTTGTTCAAAACTTCAGAGTTGCTTCTACTACTAATGAAGCCGAAGAAATTGGACATTCTTTTCGTGAGTATTTGTATACCATATGCTGTTTACACTTATCTACCACATTTTGTGAAAGAAACACCAGTGTTATGAGTATAAAAGTTAAAAAAATATTAGGTGCAACATTTACCTTTTTTTTAAAAAAAAATCATAAATTTCTTTAGCAGTTCTTTAAAGGAAAATTGTATGAGAAAAATTATTAATAATTGACTCAAGAGACGGCACCACTGATTTTCTGCTTTAGACTCCTTTATTTATTCCATTCGCAAACAACTTTCATGAATCCAGTTTGGTATGTTTTTGTTTTTTTTCCCTTAATGGGTGAGCATTTGCCGACTAGGCATTGTCCACTACAACTACTCAGAGGTATTGTGGCCATTTTATTATGGGACACCCAGTGGGCGGTCAGCATTACCACATATGAAGGGACAGACAAGTTAACATCCATGCCCAAGCTGGGATTTGAACCCAGACCTAAGGCATGATAAAATGGTTCTTAAGCCACTACACCACCTGGGCGGCAGTTTGGTACAATGGGAAAATGGACTGAAATTGATTTTAGGCTGAACACCCAAATTACATTGATTAAGCTTATGAATAGATAAAATCCAACCAATGTCTCCTTAAGTAATTAAACAATTAGAGAAAGAAGTTTTTAAATGTTTAAAAATTGATAGTAAATTTTAATGAAGGATTAATTTGTTTTGATGTAAAGTAATAGTATCATTATTTCAGTACGCTTAGTGGGGCATTTATTGTTATTTCAGGGCGTCTACCAGTCATGAAAAAGTCACGATTTCAGAAAATGGTCACAAAAGTCATGTAAAAGTCATGAATTTTGCCTTTCAGTCATGAATTTTTCCGTAAAAAAAAAAAAAAAAAATCCCCTTTCCAGGCCATTTGATATCAAATGGACGCTTGAAACGGTCTTGACATCACCGGAAATTTGTAAGTCTTTGTCATAACCACAAGCGGGACAATCGTGAATGAAACAGAACTTGTCGTAGTTTGTTTTTCTTTTGTTTTTGGATGCGTTCAGACTGCCACCTTTTGAGAAACTCAAGAAAAACCCAAGTTGTTCACAATGCCAGATTTGAGCTTTCCGAGGAGATAAATAAAACATTCACGCTGCCAAGCTGAGTAGCATTACTACTATATGTATTTGTTAATTATACGAAATTCTACATTACAATGACATATGCAGCAATAATTTTTACAGTTAATTAAGGTCATGAAAAAGTCATGAAATTGAGTTTATGAAACCTGGTAGACACCCTGTATTTTCTAGTTTATTAAATTCATATTGGGAGTACAGTGTTTATGATGATTTTTAATGATTAAGTAAATTATTGGCAGCGTGGCATTTCTTTCATAAAATATACTTGAGTGGCACAAGAAAGAAAAGAGAAAGTTGTAAGATTTAACACTCTTCTCCTAAATGTCAGTTCCTTTTTGCTTCAATCAATGGACTTGTCAAGTCAAACATTGGCGCAACTGCCCCTCTGTGGGGCCAGGCCTGCGCTGCCCAACCGTGCCTTCATGACCATGGACTCTGGGATGCAGATGCATATGCCTCGGCCAGGTGGCCAGCCTGATGTAAAGCCCCCAGTTTTTGAACCCAAGCTTGGTCCTCATTTTATTGACCCACTCAAGGGATGAAAGGTTGGGTCGACCTTGCCCAGCCCGGGATTCAAACCCCAGACCTGTGGGACGTCAGCATGGTGCGCTAACCATTACATCACTGGGCTTCATCATTGGACTTGATCTGATAGATATTCCCTTTCTGTGATTAGATTTACTTAAATCACAAGCATTTGAAGATTTAAGTAAATCTAATCAAAGTACACTTTGAGTTTATAGTCGTTGAGGTATTTCTCAATTTTAATTATCAAAACTATGTGTGTAAGATTTGTTATTTCTATTTAGCACTTTGAGGATGAACCACATTTGTCACATTTACTGAAAGATGAGCAATAATAAAAAAAAAAAAAATTAATTAATAAATTACTTTGCAATTGATATGCTCCAAACTGATGTCACACTTGTGTGTTATTTGGTAGCTATAAGATGAGAGTCAACATATATTTGTGACAATTGACTGAGAATGTGAGAAGCAGCTAGTATGCCTCAGAGTAAGAAGGTGCATTTTCATTTTATCTTTATTGCCACAAAAATCCCTAATTTCTCTAATTTCATTTTGTTAAGCTTTATCATGATTAACTGTACTGTGAAATTAGAAGTTTTAAATCTCTGCTGATCGAATTGACTGGTGTTGCATGAATGTATTATAGATGTTCATACAAAGTTGGGCATGTAAAGGTGTATCATACAAGTTGTAATTGATTCCTTCAGTTTTGTATGAGGTATGAAAAAAACTAAGCAAAATAATGATTGGAAGTATTCCTAGTGTTTATCAGTTTTTGCTTTTATGATTTTCTTTTGTAATTATTGGGGATCATCTGCTGTACCTTCATTTATTTTTATTATTTTATTTATTCATTTTTTGTCTATGTGAAAAAAAAAATCATAATCTGGTATAAAATATTGTTAAAATTTTCCCTATATATATATATATATATATATATATATATATACCCTTATATTATTTCTAAAACTTGATTTTTTTTTTCTGTTTTTAGATGTCGATGAATATGTAATCAAAGCACAAATTTTAGCTGGTGGTAGAGGAAAAGGAACTTTTTCTAGTGGTCTCAAAGGTGGAGTCAAATTGACAAAAAAGTATGTTGATTAAATTAAAAATTTACTAGATTTAATTACAGAGCATGCATATGTATTTATTCATTAGGCATATTTCTTCAGCTTCTCATGAAAAAGTCTCATTAATATTATAGTGTTTTAATATTGGACTTGCTTTCAAGTTTGAATTTAAGAAATTTTAATTCGATTAAAAATGTTATTGGTGGTGAGAAAAGCATTTGAAATTAATTTTTTTTCTAGAAAATAATATTTGATCTTGTATATGGACATATTCTGCATTTCATTGACTGAAACATTAGAAAAAATATAATGAATTTCTAACTTGTTCAAGTATGTGAGCTCACTCTTAAAATGTTTAATTTACTTGTCTAATTTAAAAATATATCACATTTTTTTTTCAAGCTTTAATAAAAAATCATCTTAAGTAAATAGATCTTAATTTACAAATTAAATAATAGTAATTCAAACTGTCTTACACCAAGAAAAAAAAACAACTATCATTTTTTAGCAAGATTAATCAGTTTTGCTTAAGGCATTGAAGTTGATCTTTTTAAAACTGAATTATATGATGTTAAGACTTCTAGGCTAGAAATTTCTCTATACCTTTTATTTTAATGATAGAAGGTGTTGTAAGGATTTTTTAAAGACTTCTTATGGACATAATAGACCCTCAGGTCCATGTAGTAACATATTTATTTTATTGAGTTGTGCAGATTTTACCATTGGTAAAGTACATATAAATAGATTTTCCCTCAAAATATACATAATTCTCCTAAGTCAGATATTCAAAAATATCAACTATATAATCAATATATTTCAAATTTTCCTGCGTGCAGAGTCATTAACTATCAGAATTATTACCACAGACTTACATAACCTCTACCTTTCATTTTCTGATAAGAGGCACCTAATAAGGCTAGGGTCATTGACTAGTTGGTAATCTGGTCCCAAATCTTTCGTTTCCCAGAATTTCATTTTCTTTAACTCTGCCCTTCCAACTTAAGTATTAATGTGCATATATATTGTATGAGGACAAATTGTAATGTATATACAGTCAAATCTCTTTAAGATGAAGTCGAAGTGTAACAAAAATCTTTACACATTAACTAAAATTCATGTTAATCAATAAAACAGCAAAAGACAAGAAAGCAATTGGGAAACTGCTATCCCTCGTCTTAAGAGAAATTTCATACTAAGCATTTTCCTCTTAATGAGGTTTGATTGTAATGAATTCAAATTATGATGCTGTTGATTTAAGTTGTTCTTATCTATTTCTAACAGCCCAAAAGATATTTCTAAACTTGTGGACCAAATGTTGGGTCATAAGCTGACTACAAAGCAAACACCCAAGGGAGGTGTTATGGTCAATAAGGTAATAATTGCTTTAACTTATGTGTTATAAGTTTAAAAAAAATTAATTAATATACAGTAGAATTCTTCTCGTCCACACTCAGCTGATCTGCCTCTCCATTTGATTCAACTGTACTCAAACCAAACTTTGTTCTACTTTTTAGGCTACCTTCAGTTTTTACATTACATGCATATGTACGTATGTACACTAAATACATACAGTATTGATCTTTTGCAGTGATATCAGTTTTTATGTAATTTACATTAATGTTTTCACTATAGAGAACATTACACAGTCATTTTTTTCAGATATTGCTTCTTTTGTGTGAATCTGTTTTCCTGCATTTTTTGATAGTCTAACCTTTTTTACATTCAAATTATACCCCTAGTGCTAAAGGTAGATTAGAGAGGTTATACTGTTGACATTTTGTTCTTGTTGATGTATGTCCAGCACCATCTTAGGCCTCTACTATAGTCGAGTGGATAAGACACTGAACATGGTAGATGGTTGAAGTATGAAGGTCCCGTGTTCGGGCCTACCATGTGGCTGTCAATCTAATGGTCTGGAACTTTGGGCAGTTTTCTCAAGATGTAATGTGAATATGTGTTAGATCACCTTAAAAAGTCCACTCAAGTCCTCCCCTCTTCATATGCAGATGCCCCTCTTGCAGACTTTCCATAAACACAAGACAAACAAACAAACAAGCACAGGCTTATGCCAGGGTTAAATATTAGGAGTAGAAAACTAAGAAACATCAGTGGCTTCTCTTTCTTTAATTGCCAAAATGTTTGATTTCAAAAACCTTCATACATAAATTAATGCCTAAAAATAGGCCAGAAAATTTCTGATCTTTGTGATTGTTTGCATGTACCTGTGCCCCTGGAAGGTTGAGGCCATTTTGATGGTGCATGATATCCAAATATCTCATCCCATTCAAATTTATCCTTCTTAAAATTAATTTAAGGTTTCAGATACCCTGTTAACAATTTTAGTGCCACTGGCAAAACTCAAATATTTGTCTCTTAGGAGACTCGTATTCCATGAGGTTTGTCTTCTCAAATATTCCCGAACAAGAAAACTGTTCTTTCCATTTAAAAAATGTTCTTACATTACCACTTAAAGAAGACACTTGTCTTTTAAAAGCATGTGAGATAACTGATTATGTATTCCATGTAAAATGTGTTTTAATTTTAGAGCTTTTTGTAGGTATTTTTTAGAAGGGCATTGCTACCTCTAAATTTGAAGTGCCCCTTTTTTACCTATTTTGCTGTCATCTACAAATGTGTGTGCAAGGGTGACCATAGCACAGCATCAAGTCATGCATAGGCTATGTGATTGTTTGTGAGGGGGGACAAGTTAGGGGGTCTTGCCTGGAAAGGCACTATATTTTACTGTTAAACCACCTATATGTTATAATAGTTTGTAAATTATTTCAGTAATATATATTTTTCCTGGGAACTAAAGAGCCATGGCCTCTCCTTGCTCATATGTATGGGAACCCATGAACTCATGCGCAGTTCTCGTTGAGGCAAGTACCTCCTTCACAGCTCTAATACAAATAAAATATATGTAAAATATAAGATAAGTGTTTCAGTAGTGGGGCATGTACCAGCAGTGAGCCATTTGAAATTTTAAATTGAAAAACAAGAAATTCCAACTATCCATTGAGATAAGAGATCAACCTCTAATTGGCTGAAACCTTTATTAACAAAATATCAAAACTGCAGCCTTCATTTCCTGTTTAGTTAGGTGCAAGAAAGTTTGTTATTGAAGTTGATCTCTCAGAGAAGCACTCTAAGCCTATTCTTAATGATTTCCTTTAGGGACAAGTCTTCATTCAAATCATTTTTTAACACACATTCTGTTTGTTTTCAAAATAAATTGTTATTGATATTACAGTAAAATAAATCTTCCGATAACGAACTTTCTTAGTTCCAATTTAAAAAAATATTTTTTCAGTTATTTTAGCAAATACAGGGCCTTGTGGTCCCAGTACTGGAGCCCATGCTTTTCCTCAAAAAGATGGTCTTATGATGTTCCATGAAACCATTTTTTGTCCCAATGTAATGCCCCAACCAGAACTTAAAATAAAAGATAGAGAATTAACATTTACCTTTTATAAAAAATTGGCTGTTAGAGAAAAATTTAAATCTCATGTAACTAGAATCTATAAATAAAACATTTCATCTGCCATTTTCAGCATATTTTTTTTATAGTGTATAATATTAATGTATTGTTTTTATTACTATTTATAGTGGCTTCATTCTTTTTTCCTTAGCCATTTGACAGATCTAGGTGGCCCACTTTTGGTATGCCCACTAATGGTATATCAAAATGTTACTATGTCCACTTCTGGTGCATAGAATTGACCTAAGTTTAAATTTATTTTAGAATTGTATCACAGTTATTTTGATATTTTAGATGATTATTACTTTTAGTTATAAGTTTGAACAACCATTAAAAAATATATAAATTAACAAAAATTTTTTTAAAGTTAAGAAAATAGTTGAGGAAATATCTCAAGTGGCCAACTTAAGATTGCTCCCACCAGAGCATTTACCTTTATAGTGAACGGAAACTGCACATTGTTCAAAGTAATTTATATAATTCGTTTAAGAAACTTTGTACTGCTGCTTAAAAGCATTTAAAAAATGGTACAGATTCTATCAAACAAATCTTTAAAAGTTAAATTTGCTTGTGAATGCTTTATGGATTCTTTTTTATTTTAGTTGTTCGTTGGCAGTAGTTTGGTTGATGACTTGTTGTTGAATACGATGACTCATATAATATGAAGTATCAAAAATTGAGGTTAATTATCCATGCAACCTCTGATTTAAAAATATTTTTATTCTGGAACCTGCTCCAAAACTTGTAAAATAACTATTTTGCTTTATTTGTGTCTATTTTTTTTTCTTCGAGTATTTTCCTAATAATATTGGCATTCTAATAAAAATAGTTTAAAATTAATATCATTTTAGTTCAGACTATTTTTCTTGCTAGTTTTCATAAAAATAAGTAAGACAAAAACTTTTTCTCTCTCTCTCAAGAGTCAATCTTTCTTTTAGAAAAAAATCAGTTTCTAGGTCTGTAGAACTTCTGAAATCTATTATTTGTGGCACTTCGACCAAGCAAGTTTAGCCATACCTGGTAATGGTAGTTTAAATACATGTAATCTAAATTATTATTATTATTTTCCAGGTTATGATAGCTGAAGCTATTGATATTGCTAGAGAAACATATCTTGCAATTTTAATGGACCGGGAAAGTGGAGGACCAGTCATAGTGGCTAGTCCAGCTGGTGGAGTTGATATTGAAGAAGTAGCTAGTAAAACACCAGAATTAATATATAAAGTAAGATATTATTTCTTTTTTTCCCAATTTTTTTTTCTTCTTTTTAAAAAAAAAAAAAAAAACCTTTGAAATCTTTGAAAAAGTACCATAGACTCTGAGTATAAAGTTAGTTCTGTTTTAGTTGATGCTGTATAATTTTGGATGGAAATATTGAAAAAAAGCCTAAAATTTGTATTTTTATTTAGGAAGTTATTGACATTACCCGTGGCATAACGGAAAGTCAAGCAAGAAGTATTGCTGAGAAACTTAATTTTAAAGGAGACCTGCTACGTGAGGTATATATCAAGCTAAGAGGCTTTTTTTATTTTTTATTTAATGCAATCAGCAGCAATTTATAATATATGACCTAGTAATCATAGATCTTTAAAAATTGGAAATTTTGACAATCAGTGGGGTCAGAATGTGTTTAATCCTTTGAAGTGCAAACATCTTAACATTAATATAGAATAATAACTGTGTATATTGCTTCATGAATTAAAACTTGGAAAATTGACTACTTGGGTACTGTTGCAATCTTCAGTCAAAATGCCAAAGTTTTGTGCCCTTACATCAAGGACACCATATGTTAAAGACAGTGTTGTAATTTTAACCAGTCAAAACTGATTTTGAACAGGACACTAGATGAAACTCACCTAATACCTCAGCTAGGGTTGGTATTTTTACTGGCAAAAATGTATTTTTGCCAGGACAGTGGCAAAAACGGAAAAACTTATGGTTCTTAAATAATGTGAAGTAAGGTCTACAATTTAATAAAGATTATAATGGCATTAATAATTAAATTAATTTTTGTGTACTATTTAATCTACATTTAATTTGCTGATTAATAAATACTATAATTAAAACAATTCTTTCATGAAAACAGCCTAAAATACAAATAAAAAAATTAATAAAATGAATTCAAAATTTTTCGAAAAAACTTCTGTTATGTGCTTATAAGGTAACTAAATTTATTTTCTTCCTTTTGCTTTTGAAAGGAACAAATAAGTTTCTCAAAGGAAAATACTTGATTCCCTTTTAATGATTATTTTTCAGAAAATGTGATCAGAATGGTCAGTGCGTATAATTGGTGGTGAATTTTTTCAAAGGCTTGAGAAATTTCCAAGGAATTCTGCTCACTAGTTGCACACCTTCAAATGTATCCAGCAAATAGTGCTTCTATTGAAAGATTCTTTTCCAACTTTTCTTTTATCCAAACTAAAACCCGAAATGAACTGTCGGCAAATACTTTTTCTAAACTTGGCATTGTTTTGGCATTGCTATGCAATGCCAAAACAACAAAAAATTTGATTGTAAAGTAAATATTACTGAATTGGTTGAAATTTAACAGTGTTCTGCTTTTTCATGTAATAAAAATTTTTTGCATTTCTAAATCATCTATTATCATAACATTCATTTATAGCCTACATAGCAGGGGTGCAGAAAATGTTTAGGGCCAAATATTTTCCCAGAACATAATTTTTTTGTCAAATTTCCCCAAAACTGAAGCATATTTTCACTCTAGTTTAAGTGACCATCTATCACTAGCTTCTTTTGGTAACAACTACATCTACAAAAGTATATATATATATATATTTTTTTTTTTTTTTTCTGTCTCTTTTCTTTAAATACACTGGGGACAAAAATTTCCCTAGTGCTTCAGAATTTCCCCGAACCTCGTTCGAGCATTCGGACATATTCTGCAACCCTGCTGCATAGTTTCTACACTCTGCAATTATGTGATTATCATTGACAGTTATGATATAAATATAAAGAATAGCTCATTTAATTTCCTATTTACACATTTTCTACAAAAGTTGTGTATAGTTTCATTTCTAATTTTGTCATAAAATTGAGTATTATTTTATGAGATGCATATTTCTATTATTACAATCCATATATTTTACTTATTCAAAGGTGCTAAAATGTAATATAAGTAGCAATAGCATTGATTTTTAACTAAAATTTATTTTACATGTTTAAATTTGCCTGAAAAAAAAAAAAAAAAAAAAAGACATGGTGAATCCTGTTTTTGCCACTTTAGGTGGCAAAAATGGTAAAAACCTATTTTTGCCGAGACGGTTTTTATCAGGTTTTTTCCACGTATAGCAAAAACTTGCCAACCCTGCCCTCAGCTTCAGTAAAGGTTCCTTTATAATGATAAGTTCATATTTACACATGCTCCAGTGCTTTGTCGTAATGCTACAAGATTTATGACATTCATTATTTTTTGGCAAACCATATTATAACAGTTTTACCCTGGTTTGACAACTCATCATATTGAAACTTAATGAATATTTGTGGGAGATAAGAGAGAGAGAAATAATCAAAGAAATTATCACAAATAAATGCCAAGGATTTGGCAAATTAATAAAAATGTTTGTCATCACAATCTTGCAATCAAAGAAAGTGCATAGAAAGTATGCCTAGAACATATTTAAGCCATCACAGAGGCTATAGGAAACATCACTAAATATTAACTGACATTCTTATACCTTCTATACTTTTGTTATTTTTATATTTTTAACAAAAAATAATGAAGGAATGTACAAAAAATAAATACATTTATCCTAAATGTTTTTTTTTTTTAATTCTTATTCATAACTAAAGTACAGAGATACCATTTTTTTATGACTGCCTCTAATTTGGCCACCCACTGTACTGTATTCATATTTGTAAATAAGTATATTTGCTCTTCAAAATTTTAAACATTATTATAACAAATTTCTAGCACAATTTTTAACGTTGTTATGCTAATACTGAATAAAAATGTATTATAAAACACTTGTGTAAAAAAGAAATATTTCGACTCTCATTGTGAAGTTATTTTGGACACTGTAAGAATTTAACTCTACTGTTTTATATTCTTTTCCTTCTTGTACTAATAAAAAAAATTATTGAATAGGCTGCCCAACAAATTGTGAAGCTGTATGAATTATTCATCAAGGTTGATGCTACACAGATAGAAATAAACCCTTTTGGTGAAACTAAAGATAATAGAGGTAATCATTCTTTGTAAACTTTATTGAACAAATTTTTATTCCTAAGTAATTATTTTAATAGTACATTCAAGATAAAATTTTAATCTTTAATTCATGCATGTATTTTCTTCCTTTTAGTAATATGCTTTGATGCTAAACTGAATTTTGATGACAATGCTGAATTTAGACAGAAAGCAATATTTGCATTAGATGACCATGCTGAAAGTGATCCCAGAGAAGTAGATGCTGCAAAATATCACTTAAATTATATTGGAATGGATGGAAATATTGCATGCATGGGTAATTAATCTTTAAATAAAATTTTCTCAACTTAAAAAAACTGATGCAGTATTATCAGCATTTGACCAGAATAAAATGCACATAATCATGGGGCTCCAACCCTGAGTATTCAAATGAATCAACAGTGTTGAGTGCTATTGTGCATTGTGTCTCACGATTACAAAATACTTGAGATTGAATTTCTCCCTTTTCATTAAATAAAAATATGAACCATACATCATGATGCTTTCCTAGAATATTTCACATTTTCACTTAACATTTTAATCACTGTTGTGCTTTAACATATTATTTTAACATTTGTTTTGAAGTAGCCACAACAATCCATAAATTGCCAACATAGCAGACCAACTACAGTATATTTCCAGATTATCTTGTCTAGCAATGACTGCCTCCATGCCAAATACAGTCCTGCAGTGTTCTGATTGGCCATTCTCCCAGAATGAGCATCTCTATTTTTCCAAATGTATCAAATATGTAGCAGTTTGAAGTGAGAGTAGAGTAGTTAAGTGAGAGTAGATAAGAGGCAGTCGATTTGCACACTTTGCAATCAGATTTTAGGATGATTTCTAAAATATGGTGGCAACTAAGTAAATATAGTAAAGATTTTGATCCAGTAATTGCTGCAGTGAAATGCACTTTCCCTTAAGGCGACCAGTGTTTACTCTAGTAATATCAAAGCACATTGCCTCGATTTTACCGACTGCATCCCATTCTTCAACTGCTGAAAATACAGCTTTTGTCAGAGTTATTCCCAAGTTATTTTCAAGCTGAAGAACTCTATTATCTGTTCTCCACAACAAGTTAAAATCGCTGTTCTCTCTACATTTTCTTTATTCAAAATATGAGGAAAACTTTTCCCTCCCACCCTCCCAATGAGCAACAGCACCCTCAAAATCAGAATTTTTAAATCTGCTTTTGATAAGCTCAGTTCTTGGTTTTCGAAATTCTTGTCTTCGGAGTCTTATTGCATGTCAAGTGTCCTACCTCAGAGAGATATTATAAATTCTAAAAGTTCATTCTAAAAGTAAATACGGATAACAGATTTCAAAAGTAGCCTTGTAATAAAGAGAATTTGAGAGGTCTGTCTTAGATGTGCTTCAACTGAAATACATATCAAGATCTTTGTTCTCAAGCACAGAAATACATACCAAATAAATTAAAAAATTTACAAATTGTAGTTATGAAAATTCTTAATTTGTCTTTTTTCACTAATTTTTCAAAAATGCAGATTTTGGTTGTAGGATTCACCAAACTGGCCTAAAAAACACTACATGTCTTTAAATATGGGTTTTGTAAAAGTTCAAAGTAACAAACTTTTCTATGAAATAAAACAAGAACCAGTTTTGTCGGCCAAATAGTTTTAACCAAATGAAAGAAAAATGAGATATTTTTGGCAAAAATCATAATTTTTTCAAGAATTCAACCTCAATGTGGCACGGGTTAGTATTATGCAAATGAGCTTTTGCAATCTTATTTTCTTGTCAATTGGCAACTTTTAGGGTTCTCCAAAAGATAACATTAATTTTTTTTTTCTCATATAACTTGTGACCACCCTAATATATATTTATTATTTATGTACAGTGATATTTTTTTTTTACCACATAGACCAATTTGACAGATTCCTTTTTTTTTTTTTTTTTTTTATCCAACAGGGGATATCTTAGGGACTTAGATTATCACCAAGTTTGGTGGCAAAAAGTGTTTCTAAAACTGAACTCAGTTTGACAATATCCTCTATATTTGGCGAGCAATTTCCAAACCCTACTGTTTTACGATTGGAATAATTTTTCATTGTGGTGAAATAATTTGGTCACAGCTGGGATATTTGCCACCATGATGACTTGAAATATTTTGTAGTGCTAAATAGGCTAGCCTACAAAGAATTATGTATAAAAATATACGGAGAACTGTTTTAATGTCCGCCATAATGGGAAATGATGATTAATTACACACATGCATAAATCGCCAAAGAATCATCCTAGAATGAAAAATCACCATTGGTGGCAAATATCCAAACTTTTCCATAATTTGAAGTTGGTTTTCTTTTCTTTTCTTTAAATCATACTTGTTTACTTTTGTTATGTTTAAAATTTTTTATGAAGATTTAAGTTTTACATATGATCAATACTCATTTCTTGTTTAAAAGTATTCATCATTATAAACACCAGATAATCGTTTATATATGACTTATATGTTTCTGTTCTTAGCTTGGGCATGTATCATTCATATGCATAATATTGTTTTTTTAGTAAATGGTGCAGGTCTGGCTATGGCAACCATGGATATTATTCATATGTATGGAGGAAATCCTGCTAACTTTTTAGATGTTGGTGGCATGGTACAAGAAGAACAAGTGTACCAAGCATTTAGAATACTTACTTCAGATGAAAATGTAAGCTTAATTATTCATGAGTGCTTAACTTCTTTTTGTTAAATATGTATTGTTATTATGTAATTATGTATAAAATTATTATTATTTTTATCCAAGCATACAGCATTCTAACTTCATCTCATGCATAAATTAATCTGCTTCCATTTGCTTGCAATGCATTATGCAAATGCATCCAAGTAGCTAATTCATCCACTGCAAAAACTAAAATTATATTAATTGTATTCATATTTTTTTATATGACATATTTGTTTTTTTAATGATATATGATTCGTACAAAATGACTTACTGTGTTTATTTTAAATGTTACATTTTATATTAAATTCCTATTTTTGTTTATTTTACTATGGAAGGTAAATAAATATATTACCTTAAAACCATTTTTTCCTTTTAAAACTGTATGTTTTTTAAAAAGGGAAGTAAAAAAGGTAAGAGTAGTACATAACTGAATCAAGAATACCGGTATAAATATATTGGTATAAATATATTAATTGCACAGCAGTGATAAGTGCCAATGCTAGCAACTTCAATTTTTATCATGCACATACCTTACATTTATCAGAATGTGATCAACTTCAGTCTAATATTTTTAAGCACCAATTTATTTATAAAACTGGAATTTAATGACATTGATGCATTATCACTGGCAGGCAATTAGTATATGTAAGTTCCAGATAATTTCTTTCTGAAATCATAGTTTGGGACAAGAAAGCACATTTAAATACTTTCAGAATATACTAAAGTGTGTATGCATTGAGTTTTAAAATGTAACGGAATAAGGATGAAATATTACTATTTCCAAATATACCATTATTTATTATTATGTTGCTTTTTATCTGTGTTAAAAATACTGTCATAAAATTGAAACTGTTATAAATAAATGCATAATTAATGTTATTATTAAGAATTTTAAGATGGATACACTAATAATATATGATCAGTGACTATTTATTAATAAATTTTATTTGATATTCCTAGTTATTTAATGATAACAATACTTCTAACAAAAATGCGTATCTATTAGCTTTTTTGATGTTTTTTGTGTGCTTCGACAGGATCTGCACGATCATTAAAAACACATTGATTTTGATCAGTCATCAAAATAGGGTGCTTACAGTCGTTAAATTTAACTTTTAAACATACATTTTTTAGAATTTCGTACAAAAACTCCTAAAAATTGCTGAAAGCAGAAAGTTGCTAAATGAGTGCAGCACTATGCTAAAGACTGTCAAGAAAAGTTCCCCGTTTTAAAGAAGCTTTTGTTGCCGTCACCAGTCTTTTCACTGAATAACTGTTTGGGCTCTCCAGAAAGAGGGAAAACAGTGAGAAGCTACTGGAAAACATGCCATCCCTCCCCTTTCCTGGGGCAATGCAAGAAGGAGTGTTTGCTCCTTTCACATGTGTCCCTGTACATGGTTTCATGCTGGAAAGGGTGAGAAGTCCAGTCATATCACTCTTTTTGTCGAATCAGATAAACATAGAAAGTTTGCAAAAGACAAAAGCAGTTAGCTTGTTGTTTTGCAAAAACAATTTGATGAAAAAAAGTCACAAACTCTTAAATCTATAGAAAAGCTTGAATAAATAATAATATACATGGTTCACCTTTACTCAGATTTTTGGATAATTTACCCAAATTTTGTTGATTGTGATGCAAAAAAATACACACATAATGGGTTTTGCATATGCAAAACCCCATATGTCTCAAGATATGGGCTTTGTGAGCCACTTTTATCAGACTTCAGTGGAAACTTCCAGACTTCCCTGATATTGTTATTTCCATATCATTTCTATCAATATAATTTATTTATTTATTTAGACTTTTCTTCTTCTTCTTTTTCTTTTTTAATGGTCTAATTTTATTTCATAAAAATGTGCTAATTTATATTTAAGCTATGGCGACTTTCCAAATTATGTTGAATGCATGTTGTTACTCAAAATCCATATGGTTATTAAAAACTCATTAATTTCTATTTTCAAAAAGCTGTATGAACCCTGTTTGAGTATTTAATAAATATTGGCCATTTACTTTTAAGTAACACAATAAGATTATATCACAATATTTTGTTTTTAAAAGCATGAAAGTATTTATGTAGAAATGAAAAAAAAAAAGTTGTTTACCAGTTTTCTTTTTTAGTCCTTTTTTATTATCAGTTTATAAAGATATTTCTCTTTGTTAACAGTTCATTCGCAATTTTTTCTTGGTTTCTTCTGAGAGTAATGATGTACAAAAGTTATTTGAGGGAGATGCATAAATAGATTAATGCATAAATGTGTAAAAGTTTGAAGACATTTCAAAACATGTGGTAATAAGAACTCTCATGGCTGTAATAATTTTCCTGTCTTAAAAACTGTACCATAATAACTTTCCTGTCTTCATGTTGTCTTGCTTGGGCAAGTTTATATGACATACCTGCCAACTTTTACGGATTATCCGTAAAATATACGGATTATGGCATTAATTTACTGATGTACGGAGATGACGAGTAATTTTATGGATTGCTCGGCGATTTTCGAAGTTTGCAATTTCTAACAATTCAACCTTTTTCCATCTGTCTAGAGAATATATATTTTCTCTTCAGCTCTCCTTTATTTAATCTCCAATGCCATAGAGTAAAATTTGATTCCTATTTTGAATTTAAAATTATATTTTTTAAACTTTCCCCCCCCCCTTTTTTTTTTCTCTCTCAACTAAACCAATAAAGAAAAAACACTTCATTGAATAGGGCAGGTTCAGATTTTCAATTGAATCTTTTTCCATCGCTCTTGTGAGTAAATATTTTTCTTTTAGAACTCTTTCATTTAAAGCTTTAATGCTGTAAGGATAAAAACTGATTCCTATTTTAAATTTAATTTTTTAACGTTCTCCCTCCCTAATTAAACCAAGTAAGGAAAAAAAAAACACTAAGTAGAGCAGGCTCAGTTATGAATGAAAATGATTTAATAAAAATAAAAAATATTTTGACCAGAAATAAACTTAGTTTAACAAGTAGAAACAAGAGCATGAGTTATTAGTACCAAATAATAATAATAATAATAATAATAATAATAATAAAATAAAATAAAATAAATGAACCCAGTTTTACTGATGGGAGGTAAAAATTTACTGAAATGAGGACATAATTTTACTGATGTTAATTTTCTTGTTGGCAGGTATTATATGATCTTAGTTTTCAAATGATAGTAAAAGATAATATAGGTGTTGTGTCAGTGTGATACATTATCAGCAGTATATCTCTGTTAACAAAAGCAGAGTTGATAGCATGCTAGTAAAATGCTTGGTAAAGAATAAGAAGTGTAAATTAATATTATCCTGAATGTAAAATTTGAAGATTGACATTTTTTTTTTTTTTTTTTTTCATGTGATGAAGCAAAATTCAATTTTCTCTATTTGGCCTGTTTATTAGCATGCTTGAAAGCAAAGCATGGTGATTTTGCTTTTTCCTACCAAAAGTTAAGGGTCACATAATCCCAGAGCATTGGCTTGCAATTTCTTTGCCTTAACTAAAAATATTTGCAGTTCAGAACAGAGCTCTTACTTGTTTTGGGCTATAAGTCTACTAGACAAATGTAAAACAAATTTTTTAGATGCCTGTGGACATGCAGAAAAAAAATGCATTCCCAATTCAATTTTTACATGTCATGGGCGTAATGGACAACAACAGATTTTTTCAATCCTGATGCTGAGATTGTTTGGTACTCCACAAGCATAAGATTTGATTTTTTGGAGGTAACTTCCCAGCAAACACACACGGGTTCTCTGAACGTCTATTAACGTTCAGAAGACGTTTTCTGAATGTTAATAGACGTTCAGAGAACCTGTGTGTGTTTGCCGGGTTATGAGTGTGTTTTTTTTTAAACTTACTTTCTGAATAAGCTTTGTACCAATGCTTATTACTGGAATTCTTGTTACTTTTAAAATATGGTTTGCTTGCAACAAAGTTCTGTTCTGCTTTAATAATGGCTATACTCAGTTGATAGATTTTCATGTTGTTAATGCTACTCTACACCATTTCATTCTTCACACTTTTTCTTTTTTGAATCTATTAGTAAGTAATGATTCTGTTTTTCAGGTAAAAGCAGTTTTAGTCAATATATTTGGTGGAATTGTGAATTGTGCAATTATTGCTAAGGGTATCACCAATGCCTGTAAGAATATCAAACTAAAAGTGCCTTTAGTTGTTAGATTAGAAGGTATGTATTTTGTAACAAATGTTAGTTGAGCAGATTTTTCTATTAAAAAATAATTTTGAGATACTTAAAAAGACATGGAAAATATGTTTGAAAGCTTACTTTATAAAATTTTGCTCCAGTGGCGGCTTGTACATAGCGACTGTGGAACCCTTAGTTAACTATAAATGCATTTTTTTTTTCTTTTATTCTCTCTTTATACTTGCACATTATACAATCATTAATCGTAAAATCAGTATCCATAAAGTAGCTATAACAAAAATCGCTCTAAAATATAAAAAATTTGATTACTCTGTGCCTGTGTAAAGTCCATATGATACACTCTGAGATGAGTGTAAAAAGCTAGGAGAACTGCAGAGTTTATCGTTCTCAGTTCCAGACAAACAGTGTTTATGAGGGCAGGGACTCAAATAACTTACCACATAAAAGCAATTCTGCACCTAGTTAAAAGTATTTGGCTCCTAAGGCTTGGTGTTTTTTCATATGCCTCTTTTATAGTTTTGACAGTGAAATTTGTACCTTTTTTTAAATGTGAAAATTTCATAAAAATGAGTATGGATATTATCTTTTTTTCAAAGAGTGTATGTCGAAGAAACAAAATCTGCCTCAGTCTTGGTCTAAAACTAATTATGCTAGCAACTCAAAAGAGTTCAAGATGATTATTTAAAAGCTGCACTAGACAGTGAAACAAGTAAAAAAAAAAAAAAAATAAAATAAATAAATAAAAAAATGTGCTGTGAATAAAACTTTCAGAAAATTTTTTTAAATGTGAAATTGCTCTGCAAAAGTTTTCAAAAAATGGTCAGCCTACAAAATTTTTATCTTTAAGAATTTTTATAAATGCTTTCTTACTAATAAATGTTTATTATTTATTTTTGTATGTAGTATACTGTATAAAGATATGTTATAATAATTTTGAGGGCCTTGACATTAGTTGTCCTGTGTTTATGGTCCAAAATCACATGACTTTATGGTCCAAAATCACATCACTGAGATACACCATTAAGGTGCATACAAAATTTTGGTGTCCTCCAGGGTGGCCACGCGTCCTTGAAAACCTGGAATGTCCTTGAATTTACAAAAAAAAAAGTTCAAGGCCTGGAATGTGCTTAAATTTTGAATGGATGTCTGGAATGTCCTTGAATTTTGAAAGGAAATCTGGAATATCCTTAAATTTTACCATCCAATTGCTGAATTTTTGTTGTGTTATCGGTTATTCCCAGCCCCTACGGTAATGAAACCACGTACCCTGGAGGAAAAGAAAAATCACAATTGTTGAATAATTGTAGTTGAAATTTTTATTATCCTATGAAATTTGTTTGTAAATAGTTTTCTTGTTTTGAATTTGTTGATTATATTTTATTACATTAAAATTAATGGAATACATATTTCCATGAGAGTATTTAAAGGCATGCGTTTCCTTCCCCTCCTCTCCTTCAATTTAAATTTTATAGGAATTCTTTTTTCGTGAAGAAAAAAGAATTAAAGTCGTCCAAAAGAATTTAAGTCATGTCCATCTAAAATGCACGAGTTTTGTTCCTACTTATGAAAGCTGCAATTTTGGAATTGAAGAAGAAATATCATTTTTGCATAAACATGCAAATTCCCTTTCACTTTCCTCCTCATTTAAAATTTATATTAAATCAAATAATACATACAAAAATGTATTAAGTAATATCTGGTATCAAAATATGGTGTTTGCCAAAATCAAAATATTTGCTTAAAACAGTACTTGCTCCAATTTACATTGTTTCTCAACAATTATGAAATAGTATTAAGTGTACATATTTTTAGAAAGACTTTCTAAAAATATGTATAACTTCTGCGGCATAACGGAGTTGTTGTGAATTAATTGTTTCATCTGTTCCTTCTATGGTTTGCAGAAGAAGATGATAAATGCCAACGGTTCTAATGCGAGAAATTTCATCCGGAAATCGTCCCAAAGTAGCTCAATGGTAGAGCACCCGCATGTTAAGCGGTAGTCCTGGGTTCGATCCCCAGCTCTGGAATTTTTCGCATAGTTGGTAAAAATTAAAATTAATCAACCTAACACTCCAACTTGCCTAATATAGTATTAAGTGTTTTTGAGGAATTTTGAATATATGTGTGTTCATGAAACCATGAGATTAAATTAGGTTATAAGAAAATAGAAATAATGACAAAAAAAACTCAAAAATATGTATACTCATTGTGCGTTTCAGGATATCCTTGAATGTCCTTAAATGTCCTTGAATTTTTTCTCTGAGAAAGAGTGGCCACCCTGGTCCTCAGCTCAGCCTAGTCACCTCAGTAATTTCCTCATTTAAAAGATATGTTAGAACAATTTTGAGGTGCTTGAAATTAGTTTTCCTGTGTTTATGGTCCAAAATCACACTCTAAATATCTCAAGATGTTGAGATATGTATCTCAAGATACAGCATCTTGAGATGATGTATCTCAGGATGTTGAGATATACCATTAAGGTGCATACAAAATTTGGGTGTCCTCAGCTCAGCCTAGTCACCTTAGTAATTAGGTCATGAGAAGGTATTTCCAGTTTTATTACATCTGTTATTTAGTGCTAAAATTTAACATCATCTATACTTCATTTTGCATTTGGAAAATTAATATACTATTTAAAGTTAGTGAAAATTTTACAGTAATTATATATAGTATTACCTGAAACTGTTGTAAAATATTATTTCACAGTTAGTGTTACTTTCTTTGTTTTGGGATGAGTAAATGGGACATGTGCTTCTGGCAATGTTAAGAGTGGGCCACTAAAATATATTACAGTTCTAAAGACAAGAGTGCCAAAATTAAGGTTTGCCCCAGGTGGCATAATCTCTAGTTGTGGCAGGTACTGCATGTAAATAAATGCAAAACACGAAAATATTGCAATTAATGTAAAATAAGTGTAATTCAATTTTTTATTTATTTATTTTTGTTTTTGTTTTTGTAGAATTTTCCCTCATATTTACCAATTCTTTCTTTTTGCAAATATTAAAACAGTTTATCATTTTTCTTTAAACAGCACCGCCAATAACTAAAGCTATGATTCTTTACTGCTTAACATGATTGATTATAATCAATCATGTTAAGCAGACAAGTACCTTGATCTATAGATCAAGGTACTTGTCTTATAATATGTAACATATTTTTTAATCAGCTCTAATTTTACATTTTTGAACTTATTAAAAGAAAAGATTTAGAGCTTCAAAAGTAAAAGTTATTACCACAATTGCATAAGACTGTGATAGTATTTATGTTGGCATAAAATAAATACAGTAGAATCTCGCTACAACGATATCCTCTATAACAATAATTCTCTCTATTACGATATTTTTTCATAGTCCTGGCTGAATTCCCTTTAGATTAATGTAAAACAGTTCTCTGTATTACGATATCCTTTAAAACGATAATTCTCTCTACAACGATGGTAATAACTATCCCTTACATCACAATAATTCTCTCTACTGCGATATATTTTTTTTCTACGATGCATCAGAAGCCCAACTCATGCACACACATTGAAAGCTACACAAAGAAAGTCGTTGTAAAATGTGGTTGGAACGGGTTGGACCACGCCTCTGCCAAAGAACGTCTTCTAAGTTTCGTTCTGCTGATGTAACACTATGGTAATGAAAAAGTGCATTTCTCGTAAGGTGGAAGGGCAGTTGGCATTTCCTGGATGACACATCTCTGATTTCTATCCCCCTCTTTAAAAAATGGTAAAGCATTCCTTTCACCGGAACTGATATAGAAAACGATACGTTCTTTTATCTGAGCTTGAGTAAGAATTTAAACCTCCGATAAATCCTATCGAAGTCGATTACTACATGAGGATACTTTAAATTATTTATGAGTTTTGTTTGCTTTGAAGTTTGTTTAGTGAAAATCGAAAGCAAATGTCTAAAAGAAAACAAATATCTATCGAAGTGAAATTCACATCATAAAAGATTTTGATAAAGGCATGAAGCAAAATAAATAAGGATAAAGTAATGGGTATGTATTTTCAATTAATATCTAATATATTTTTAAAAACGCTTTTGCGGCATTCAGGTATTATTTATTTAGGCATTATATATTTGTTATTTAAATATGCTATAAATATTTATAAGCTATATCGCCGCAAGAATCCCTGGCGAGGTGGCAAGGGTATTTAACTAAAATTTGTGAGTGCTGTGAAAGATACTGAAAACTATAAACATGTTTTTTTCCTTTCATTTATTATATATTACTTGCGAGGGTGTGCTGAATGAAAACAGAACACTTTCTGGTGACATCGCAGGGTATGGGATATATGAAGAACAAAAATCAAAAATCTTTTCGTTCCAATTCCGATTCTCTCTATAACGATAATTCTCTTTACAACGATATATTATTTTGACCCCCAAATTATCGTTATAGAGGGATTTCACTGTATACAACCATGCATTTAAAAATGAAGAAAAAAATTAGAAATACTGAACCAATTTGCATTTGAAAGATTGGGGCACTCTTTTTCATTTTCAAATTGTTTCATTGTTAGCATAAAACTCCATAACATGGTACCTTTTTTGTCAGTCAAAGATTGACATTTAAAAAAAGAACATGCAATAAAAAAATGTCATGAGAAGGTAACTGGAAACATTTGTAAAAGGACACTAAACATGGTGGTTATGTAAACACAAGTTGTATACTTATGGACTGCAAATGCTTGGTTAGATTTTACAAATTATATTGGTAGTATATTTTAGTTGTTTACTGATTAATCCTTGGGGACTTTTGTAAAACAAACATTCCTAAAAATAGTGTCTGTAATTTTTCCATTACACAGTTAAAAACTGCACCATATCATTATGTTTTATTATACTCTTATGTAACAGTCAGGTGTATGTATGCGTAGTTAAACTTTAGAAAAATAGAAATCAGATGTTGATTAGTTATTATTATTTTTTAACTAGAAGACAAAGCCCGTTGTGGAGACAATTACAACGGGTGCCAGAAAAAACATTGGATGAAAGTATGTGTAAACGCAATATATTTGATCTTCGTCAACCTAAAGTGAATAACTTCATACTCAATTTTTATTATAAACCCAAATTGAATTTCATGCTCTTCTGGAAAAGCGTAGAAACTCTTTGCATTCAAACGATTTTGTTTTGAGTAGCTCCTCTTATATCAATGCTTAAAGCAGACAATTATTTTAATGAAAAAAATTAAAGTATGTTATCTGAAAAAACTTTTAAACGAACGGACTTCCCTTCAAATCTTGATGACCGTGACTTCAAGTATGATGTCATTCTCACTTGGAACAGCTAATTCTGTCAGGCAAATCATTCACTTTTTTTACTCTCGGAAATAAAATAGTGCTGGAAACAGCAAAAAATCGCTTGAAAAATGAGGGAACGGGTGGATTTTAAGATTTTTAAAGTAGCACATATTGTTTTCTATATTTTTATACATAATTATAATAAATTTCAAACAGATTGTACAAATGGTGTAGATGTATTGCTTTTTTCCTACTTAACTTTTTAATCTTTTTGGAGTAATAGAGGTAAAAAATGTATATCTTGGATGAGTTGCCCAGAATGGTTACAGAGTGAGTCAGGTATCAGCATAACTGTATAGTAGGATGTTGTGTTTTTATTCATGGGCTCAACACACATGTGGACAGTAGAATATTTAACACTTTTAATTCCAATCATTACAATGGTGACTTGAGACAGGAAGAAAATCAGTCTTCCTGGTGTTAATATTGTTTGTTGTATCCTATTTGTATACTTTTACAGTGTAAGAATGCCTTTTGTGTTTTATTTTTAAGCATTTTAAACACTATTTTATTGTATGTTTACATAATTATATATGATCTAGAACTTGCTTTGAATTTTTTACAGGAACTAATGTTGATGAAGCTAAATCAATTTTAGCGAATAGTGGCCTTCCTATAATTACTGCATCTGATCTCGATGATGCTGCCAAAAAAGCTGTTGCTAGTCTTCAATAAACTGAAATAAAATGTTATACTTTTTGTAGGGTTTTTCTAAAATTTTACTGTAGTCATTTTTGAATGCTATATTTTAGCTGAATCATTTATATTATGTGTACTTACATTCCCGTAGACAATCTACAAGTCATGTATTTGATTTTGTGACTTTTTAATTTGAATCACATTTGTTTTAAGTCATTTTGCAGGTAGCTTTTTGTATACACTTCTGTTGTTTTCTGTTTTGAATGATGAAACTTATCTTACTTCAAGTGAAAAGTTGTGTATAAAAACTAATTTTAAAAGATGGGTACTTAATATTTAAAATGTTGTCTTATGTATATTTTGAAAGTATTATGTTATATTTAAACTTCAGAGCTGATTTCATCAAGTCACAGATGTGATCGTTCTCTTAACTGAATGATTATTATTGTTGTTAAAGTATTATTTCCCCCCATTTTTCAAAGTTAAAAAAATTTTTTTTAATAGTTGATTTTGTATTGGAATATGTTGGGAAAACATTTTTCTACTATTATTACTTGTGTAATTTTTAACTATGCATGTTGTTCTTTAATTTTTACAGGCGGTTACTGAGAAAAAAATTCTAGCTCATAAAGATAATGAGCAAGGTTTATAAATAATAAAACAAAACATGCACAAGAATAATAGTGTTTAATGAGGGCACTACATGCTATTAAAAAAATGCATACGATGTTATATGCAATATGCAAATGAAAAAGGAAAATTATGCATGCAGAGCATTATTAGGAACATTTGCAGTTTATGTAATCAGAAGTCCTTTTTTATAACATTAATTAAATTTTTGAAGTAGTATATAAATCTCTATACTCCATTTGAGACCAAGATTCTTTGGTAATAGGAGAATGGGCTTCCAGTTATATACGCGCATGCAGGGTGTCCACTGCTAATTCCCTAAACCATTAATCAGATACATAGTTCCAATTGCAAAAATGCTTTAAATTGTATAATCTATTATATAAGAAATGAAGGTCAATAAATCAATTCCTAAAAAAATTACAAAATTTTAATTTTATATGGTCCCCCCATCCTATCAGTTACATTTACAAAAATTTTCCTGGTACAGTTTCATGCAGCCTTAAAAAAAAAAAAAAAAAAAAAAGTCCTTCTATGACCAAAATTCACCAGGTTATGGAGCAACAAGCATTTTGACTTAAGTCACTTTTCCACTTTTAAAAATGTCCTGTTATGGTAAACCGTTAAAGGACTATATAAAAATTGAAATTTTAAATTATAGGTTTTGATTTCATTTTCTGGCATAATGTGAAGAAAGAAGCAAAATTTAAATTTAGAATACTAATCTTTAATCAAAAATCTATTCATTGTCTGACTTACTAAATCGTATATGTGTAGAATGCAGATGTGTAACACCAAGTAATGCTACGCAAAGTACAGGAAGAGTTTTCTACACGAGTGCGTATTTGCATTGCAGCCAAAGAAAGCTATTTTGAGCAAATGTTACGCTAACAGGATTTGTAATAGTATTTTAAGTTTCTAAAATGAATATAATCATACTTATAATGTTTCACTTTCTAATTTAATGTTTATTGAAGTGTTTTATTTATTCAAGTTATTCAACACCAGTTCATTTAAAAAACTCTTTAAAAAGTTCTATTTTCAGTATAAGCTATATTTTTTGTTAATTTATAGGACACACATAATTAAATGTAAATCTTTATTGCAATCTACAATCATAAAATAGTTAATGAAATTGCTAATAAATATTACAAGGCTCAAAACCATGTACATTAATTTTTCTGAAACTCATTTTGTATACAGCCCCTATTTCGCAGCTCAAAAAGTGCTCTAACTTTAAGCTGCTGTAACTCGGTGAATTTTGGTCATGGAATGACGATTTTTTTTAATTGTGCATGAAGCTGTATAAAGAAAATTTTTCTAAATATAACTGATAAGACCAGGGGACAGTATAAAAATTTAAATTTCATAACTTTCATAGGAATTGATTTATTGACTTTGATTGTGTTTCTGATGTAATAGATTTAAAGCATTTTTGCAACTGGAACTATGTATCTCTGACTAACAGTTTAGGAAATAGCCATTGGCACTGTTAGCACTGGACACCCCATATGTATATATATATATATATATATTTGAGAGAGAGAGAGAGCTTTGTTTTAAATTTCCAACTGTATGGAAATGTATTTATAATAATCACATAAAAATTGTGTGCTTTAATTTTTTGGCCCGCTAACATTAATTAGTACTGTAATATACAATGGCATAAATCTAAAATTTCCACCAGGTTAATTCTGGATTATTGATTTATGTTTTAAAATGCTAAAAAAAAGACAAATAGTAAAGCATGATTTTAGCAGCATTCGTCATTTCGTATTGAGCTTTAGAATTCTTATTATGCATAGGTTATGTTCAAGTTATAATTTTAAACATAATTGTATAGTTAAAAAATCATTTAATTTTGATCAATTTATCTTTTACCATAGGTAGTGCAGAATATTCATTCCTTATGGTTATTCTTTATAAACTCTTTTTGAAACATATATTGTTTGTAAACTTTTGCATTTGCACTGCTTAATCATTTTTATTTTAAATGCTAAATTTTTGATGCTGTGTTTTATGTTGAACAATCAGAAAAGATTAGCATTCACAAGGAAAAGTTTTTTTTTTTTTTTTTTAAATATTCTTTATTCAATCTATGTACTTCTTGCATCAGCGATAAATAAAATAAAAATGGCTGTGTTTTTAATTTTCCTTTGTGTTCAGCAATCTATTGTACTAATATTAAAATATATAACCTAATACATCAATAATCCTTACTTTATGGAACAGTATGTACAAACCAATATATGAAAACTCTGCATTTAGGTGTTTCATGTTTAAAAAATCATTACATATATGCTGCATAATGTGCAGTTGCATTTGAAATTTTCTCCGAGTTATACTACATATCAATTAGAAATTGGTGTTTAATTTTCGGTTGATATAAGATGATACTATTTACAATATGTTACTTATTGCAAACAATGTACTTTAAATGTTATTATTTGTTTCTCATATTTATTGCTATTGTGTTAAAAAATTTGCTGTCTAAAAGTAATTGAAATTGTTTCTTATAAGAAAAATGACTACCAGACTGAAGTTTTATATATTTAAAATAAATATTTTAAAAAAGAATCTGAATAACATTTTTTTACTCTAAACTGGTGGCACATTGGTTATGGCCGGTTTAAATAAAATCCTTTTATTATTTTATTTATTTAAGTTGAAAATCCTAATATTTCAAATTTGTCAACTGCAGTTGTTGAGGTTATTAAAAGATGTTAAATGAAGATTGATGATAATTTATGAGAGCTTGAGTCAAATTAATGAAGTTACTAGTTTGAATCAAAAGGGTCAAGCTATGCTAGCACTAGAGCTGAAGCAAACCGCATGTATTCGGTACTAAGATACGGATAATCACTCAGACTCGAAGTAACGAATTGTTACTTTTCGGTTGATATCGTTACTCGTTACTCGATCCGAAGATGTTTCGGATCGAGCAGCTTCGAACTTCGAATACAAACTTCCAGGCGAGGCGAACTAGGGGGGAACGGGTTCCAGTAATCGAGTACTAATATCTTCTGTTTGTTACTGGATATCGGATCGCGGTTTCAAGGGGGAAAATGACTTTTGAGTGTGCATTTCGGATCGACCAGGTTCGAACTTCGAATACAAGACTGCCGGAGGGAGAAAATGAATTTCGGTATTTGAGTAATAGTATGTTCCGTTCCGTTACTAGATACCGGAAGTATTATGGATTCTCGCTGTTTGAAGGGAAAAATCAGTTTTGGTATTTGAGTAGTAGTATGTTCTGGTTGCAATTCGTTTGTGCCGAGCCGAATGTTATCGTTTTGATGAGGTTTGGAAGAATCCGTATGTTTCGTTACAGTTATGGAGATGGATATACTATCTGCTGCTCTATTGATATGGGTCGTACAATGGGGGGATAGGATCTGGTGTATAGTGCGTTCTTATGCGCAGTTGAACTTTTTTTTGCAGGGGGGTAAGGGGGTGTTCTTATAATTGTAGAGGAGCAATACATATAAGAGAAGCATGTTAGTAAGGGGTGCTAATTTCGGGCTTTCTAACATTTTAGTACTAAATAGTGGTGCAATCAAAATTCTTTCTTTCAGGGTGGTTTCGAAGCAGGATTGCGAACTTAACTTTTTCTTTTTTTTTTAGCTAGAATCGAAATATGAGTAATAAATAACAAATTATTTAAATACACCTTTAAAAAAAATATTTTTTTTATAAAGTAAACGAATTCACACATTTTTATTATTTAAAATATTATTTGGAACTAAAAAAAATATTTAGCATGGAAACCTAAACACATTTTTTAAGTAATTGTTTAAAAAATATATAAAAAATTGGGAGCTACCCGGGATTTCTATGCCCACTCCTGCGTAAGCCACTGGTATTAAAATAATTCAATAAAGTTCAGTATGTTTCTAAAATGTCGGCGTTTAGGGGGCCATCTGCCCTATTTTATGGTACATTTTATTCCATGAACTCATGGAATACGCATAGTCCGGTGCAACCATTCTTTCTGTATGAAAGGAGTGATAATTTTTGTTTAAAGAATGCTCTCATATATGCACCCACAGAAGGGGCTAACCCCTTTCATCCCAAAAGTGCAGAAATAGAACTGGAAATATCTTAAAAATAGATAATTCTCACTGAATTAAACAATTTTAATTTAAAATATGGTAATTTTTAATTTACTTCGAAAAATCGTCCAGCAAAAGAAGTTTTTGATATGAAATAAGAACTCACAAATAATAAAGATATTATGCTTGTAGAGACGCAAAGTAGTTGATATCATACTGAGATCCCCTGCCCTGTGAATTTAATATATATGGCCCAATCCCTGGATCTCAGTATTCAATAACCCGCTCCCAGAAAAAAACACGAGTCACAAGCTTTCGTTTACACTTTTTATGATAAGAGTGAACAGGTTAAACCAGCGTTCAGAATTTAAAAAAGGGGGGGTTGAGAAAATGGGCGGCATATACCCATAACAACACTGTCCCGGATGTGTTGTTATGGGGCACATATAACACCCTATTACCGATTCTATTAGTAGTAACGAAAGTAACGAGTAACGAATACTTAGTAACGAATAGCGAACATCTAAGTAACAAATACATACGGATACTCATTTTGTCATTACTTTTACAGCACTAGCTAGCACAGCTGTAATGATCATTTGGCTAACTTCATGTTCCATAATTAATCAATAAAAAATACTTAATAAAATAATAATTTACTGTATTTCACTTCTAAACTAAGCACAGCATACCTGATGGGTCATCTGTTAGTAGGATTAAAATACAGCATAACCTCGATATCTTGAAGTCGAAGGGACACTTGAAAAATTCGAGACAACAAGGTGAAATAAAAAGGGATCAGTTTGTGAGGGAAAACACTTTTTTTTAAAATTATAAGATATTAATATTTTCAAAATATTGAGGTTATATTGTATGTGCAGGCTGTCCCCAAAAAGATTGCAATGGGTTTTAATTCTTTATCTATTAGAGATTTGAAAAAAATGTTCAAAATAAGGTAAGAAAAAGATTATGCTATGAAAAACACGTCTCATTAATGAAAAAAAATTACACTTTTTAAATTTGTGTACGAACCACTTACAAAAAATTCTTAGTTAGTAAAATGTGCCCCATACACTAATGAGGTGACATACAAAATTTAAGAATTATAGCATTTATTTAAACCACTTTTCAATGAAGTAAATAAAAAACTTTGTAAAAAACACACATAAGAAGTTAGGTAAGAGGACCTAACCTAAGGTAAGAGGAACCTAAGGTTAGGTTCCTCTTACCTAACTTCTTATGTGTGTTTTTTACAAAGTTTTTTATTTACTTTATTGTTTAACACCAGTATTTTGAGTGTTTTTTTCTGTTCCACTTTTCAATGGTTCTCAAAGGGAAAAAAATCACATTGAATGATCGCATTTTATACTTTTGTTACAAATAAAATGTGCTTTATTTATAACAAAAAAGCAGAATTAATAGTAGAAGTTTTTTATTGCAGAGCAATAAAATGCACAATATAGAAATTTATTCTCACAAGGATATGCTGTAAAGAAAGGAAAGTTTTTAAATTTGAGATTTTTGAAATTTATAGCTTAATGGATACAACCAAAAACTAATGCTCTAAGGATATTGCTCTCGAATGCTTTTGCACAATCATGCACAATTTTATTGAATTTTAATGAATTGTAATCCCATTTTGACTAGTTTTTTCATGATGTCTGTACCTATGTACGTACATAACTCAAAAACCAATAGTAATAGAATGTTGAAATTTTATATTTACGACTATTGTAATATCTAGTTGTGCATCTTCCTTTTTGATAGTAATTGAATTAATAGTTCATTTACAGGGTAACTGTATAAGTTTTCAATACATTTAAATTTATGGTCAAACTCAAAATCTTTCCAACCATCACCAATTTTGGCAAAATATCACCAAATTTTGCACCAAAAGTAAGTTTTTAAAACTGAATCTAGGTTGCTGATATCTTACACATGGCAAGAAATCACCAAAACTTTGTACTATTAAAATATATCTCAATTTCAAATAAATAAGTTTGAATGAAGTGTAAAAAAAATTGTTTATAGGGTCACTAAAACACTTTCAATGCATGAAGGTCTATGGTTGGCCAACTTCAATGCATTAAAAATCTGCAGACAGTAATTGTTTAGGCCATACTCAAAATCTTGAAAACAGTTGCCTATCTTAGCAAGTTTTGGCAAAATATTGCCAAATTTGGTGCCAAAAATAGGTTTTGAAAAGTGAGCCCAGCTTGGCGTTATCTTTTACATTTGATAAGAAATTGCCAAACTTTAATATGATTGATGTATCTTATCTCAAATCAAATAAATTTGAATGGAGTGCATCAAAAATGTATAGAATTCAATAGATGTACATGTACAAGGAAGTCATGTAAAGTTCACACCACATTTTTTAAAATTTTGCTGCAGGTTTTCCATCCTAATTTAATTTTCATCTGAAGGTGAGGGTCTTTTGAACATTGAGACCCCCTGGAAACTGCAAGCAATTTTGAGGCTACAGATTTAGTACACATGTACACTTCTACAAGAGGTTATGGTAAAAGTATAATTAATAATAGAACATAGCTAATATATTTCATCATTGTTATAATTTAAAATAGGGATAGATTTTTATTTTTAAGGCAATAGAAGTTTAAACAAAGGAATATGAAAGGGAAAATATTCATTTTTTGAGTGATGGAAAATGATTAAAATTGAGCTGCTGCTTTAGGGGGTGGATTGGAGCAGCTTTGCTGAAAATGTCTGAAAACGATCTTTTTGTAGCATATTGACGCAATCAGCACATACATACTGTAGATTTATTTGTTAACCTTTTTTGATTGATTTGTTCAAAAATTAAAAAAATTCATGACTGTAAGGGCCTTTTTAGATGACTGTTCAAAATTTTTGAGTTTTTAATTACTTTTAATGCTCACGCAAAACCAATGTTGACATTCAATTGTGAAAATGCCAACTCCAGCTAAAAGGGAGTGCTTGGTAAACTTCTAAACAAGTAATAAAAATACAAAAAAATCATATTTAAAGGTCACTTATAAATGAACTATAAAGGTGACTTATAAATGAACATTTGAATAAATGGAATGGACACACAGAGAAAAGATATACTTTCAGTAATAATCCAAAATTTTGATTGGCAGATAATTTTATCTACAGCTACTTTAAAAAAAAAAAAAAGCTTTAACTTTCATTTAAACGCAATAGGACGGACAGGATTAAAATCATTAAAAGAAGATAAAAACACATTAAAATCCGTCAGTAGCACTTTCGGTGGCAGCCACCACCTTCCTCAGCTCTGGTCTCAAAATGCCTTGCTCTCTTCCTCAGTATGGCGTTCCATCCAGGATCTATCTGGGCATGCGTCATGTCATTTATAGCGCCATCTGTCGTTATAATCTGCCCTAAACATGGAGGCTCTGCAGATTATAACAACAGATGGCGCTATAAATGATGACGCATGCGCAGATAGATCCTGGATGGAATGCCATACTGAGGAAGAGAGCACGGCATTTTGAGACCAGAGCTGAGGAAGTTTATGGCTGCCACCGAAAGTGCTACTGACGGATTTTAATGTGTTTTTATCTGCTTTTAATGGATTTAACTTTCTTTTTTTTTCAGCCAAATTACATTAATTGTCACTTCCTACCTGGCATTTTATTATCACCTTACTCAGGGAACCCAAACTTCGACTATAAAAGGGAAAGGGGGGACACAGCAAGATCCACAACATTTCCTTCGCCTACCTACACCATTTACCCACTAATGGAACGGTTTGAATTGGTGAATGAGAGAAGAAGCAACCCTAATTAGGAAAAACATATGGACATCTGGAGTTTTGCCTAATAAGAGGGAGGGGTGAAGAGAAAAGAACTGAATTACAATTTCTCTTCCTGCCTCCTCCTAATATAAATAAAGGACAATTAAGGAAACAGGGGTGTGGCTGTGTCATGGATACTATAGGTAAAAATTAGGGTATTTGGTTAATAGCCATTGGCCAGAAGCTTTCCATTTTTTAATGGTCACTTTTTTGAATTAATGGCCACACATCAGTGAAATTTTTGTATTTGTAAAAAATTTAAATACAGTCAACTCCCGCTAATCCGCGACTCTGTAATCCGCGATATAATTCAAATGTAAACAAACTTGTTTGTTTACATTTTGAGCGGCATTTGACTGGTAGTATTACTGTTATAGAAGTTATTTGATTGGCTGAATGTTATAAAGACATTTATTAATGGTTTTCCACAGGTATTTGAAGTAAATAATTTCATATATTTGAGCATATTATCATGTAATTAAACATACAAAAAACTTATATGCTAAGTTGCATGTGTTCAGGCAGTGAATGGATGTAAATAACGAACTCCAAAGCAATGCACCGTCTAATCACATGGCTTTACTCTTTTCCTGAATGAAACAAACAAACAATCAACGAAAACGTTTGCTCTATGAGAGAGAGAAAAACTCGCGAGACGATCGTAAAGATTGACCGTTGCAATTAAAATTTGGTGAAAATATGTAACATGTTTAACTTTAAACGCAAACCGCGATTTGGCAGACGACACAACAGTTGCACAATTTTCCGATTCTCCCCTTACCTCACCCTTTTGATCTTCTGTCTAGCGATTTATTATGCAACAAAAACTTTCTCCACATAACTGTAGTTCTGTAGGAAGAAAGAAAGAAAAGCATAAACAGATCACATGGCCTTTTTCTTTGTTTATATTTAGCTGCTGGAGGAGCACATGCAAAAATAATGAATCATCAGCACTTGAAATGTAATGCACGTGTGTGTGTGTGTGTGTGAAAAGGATAACATTCTTTTCCTCTTTAGAGCTTATATAATAGCATAGAATATTTTTACATTAGGAGAAACCGAAAATTACCTCACAAGATCTTAAATTAATGTAATTCTGAGATATCAAATATACAAATGATGCACCGCATGTCCCCCCCCCCCCTTCGTGAGCGACCATTGAAATTCCTCCCTTTCTGATTGAGCTTGTTTATTTTATAATAGATATATATTTAGTTAAAAACGGTCTTTTAAAGAAATTAAAAACAACAACTGCCCTTAAAAAAAAAAAAAAAAAATGTTTGTTTATTGAAAAACTTCCTGATTTGGGGTCTCTTTAAACATTTTGCAAAAGCAATCATTTGTCAGTGACCAAGAGTTACTGACAATTAGAAGGCTTCAGGACAAAATTTCTGAAGAAAAATTAAAATCTCTTAAACAAATTACAATCACTGCAATGTTTGAAAAAATGAAAAATAAATAAAAATTTAGAGAGAATTCATCCTTTTAATTTTGTATTAGTAATTGTATTTAATATTAAATAAAATAGTGTTTTAGTTCAGCAGTATAAATATTTTCTTTCATCTGTCCTTTAGTAAATTCTCTAAATTTAATTGTATTATTTATTGCATTTATATTGACATTTAATTGTGTTTTTATTCAATAGCATATGCATTTTCTTTCATCATTTCCTATTTGTTCACAGTAAATTGACTATAATTTAAAGGGAAATTCTAAATGTAAAAATGTAAACAAAAAAAAATGACCTATAATCCTCAAAATCCTGTAATCCGCACAACCCTTGGTCCCAGCGAGTGCGGATTAGAGGGAGTTGACTGTAATTTATTTTATTAGCATTAAAAATCAATTTAATGAATTACATTCATTATCAATAAAATTTTATTAAAAAGTATTAATTTATAAATACAAACAACATTTTACAATGAATGTGAGTCAAGTCAGAAAGAATCATTAAAAGAAATCAAGATATCTTAGAAATCGTGCAAAATAATACAACTTTATGTTTGCTTGATGAAATGTTATGAATAGATTTAGATTGCATTTTTATACTCTACAACTCTATGGTATAAAATAAAACGTGGCACTAAAGACTGTGATAGAGCTGCATTCGTAGTGAGCCCAAGCCTGCAGTCATAAAAAAGGTTTTAACTATGAAAGTTGGGGTGTTGACATCTGACAGTATCAGAACACCAGAAGTTAATGGCAGATGTAGGATCAAATGTCTCTAAAGTGCTTTATTGATTGCTTCATTTGCATTCTATACTGAAGTGTGTCTTCGTCAGGCCCATGACAATGACCTCCCATCTAAAGTGTGGTTAACACTGCTCCACACACATTCCATTCCAGCAGCCACCACAACCATGTGACGTATCTATCCCTTGAATTAAACTTTCCCATTATTTAAAAACTGCTGAATTTCAACATAAATATTGTTGAAAGATATGTCAGTAGGAGAATGGCAAAAGACCGATGGCAGCTTTTTTTATCACCACACGTGGACATTTAATTGCCACGTGTCTAGTGACAACTGCTAATTTTTACTTATAATGGATACGGCAACTGCATGTGTTTTAGATGAAAACATGTACATAACAAGTAATATTTCTTTGAGTTTCATCAAGTTCAGGAACAAAATCAAATAAATAATTACCGTGTTAAAAACTTTTATGATAGGTCTTTGATACAGAAAAAATGGCATACAGGATACATAGAGATTTCTGTTAAACATCAAATCATTACAGGTATTACCTAGCGTTGATGGAGAAGTTTTGATGTAAGACAAATTAAACTCACTGAGCATGAAGTCGGATAATGAGTGGTCCTGCCAACATTGCATTATTTATTTTAATTTTTTACTTTCAACTCAGGGCTCATTCTAGCAGGGTGCAGCACCCAGATACCCTTTAATTCAAGTTAGCACTCCAATGATGAAAAACAGAACCTTCTTTGCCCTTGAAGTTGTTTTGTTTCTTTCTATATATATAAATTTAAAATCTCTACCATAAGTTTCTTTAGCCCTTTTATCTCTTCAGTTGGGGTTATAGTTTTTATCACAATCGCCTTTCCCGCTATTCCAATCCAATACTATCCAGTGGCATAGCGCTCTGAACAGGGAGACAGAAGGTGATTGGTTCGAAACCAGGCCACATTTGCCGACCTAACCATTTGAAGTTTTCCGGGGTTTCCTCCGAAACTTAGTGTAAATATCTGTTAGGACCCCCCAAGAAAGACCCCCATGGGGGGTACCCCACCCATCGGCCTAGAGCCCAAGTATAGCTAAACGGCCGTAATCCCACAAACAAACAAACAAATCCAATACTGCCATTGTATCTATGTAGGTGACTAGCAATAGTTAAAATCAACAAGAATACTTATAATGGCTGTATGATAATCCATAAAAGAAAAATTAGCTGATATTATTTTCAAATTTTGAATAACTGAAGTATTATGAGCTGGACATTAAAAACTACCAACTTCACGATGGCCTAGTTTGCATGCTCAAGAATGCTGGAACTTTCTACTCTGCTTCCCCTAACTGGGGAAAACACTGGGGTTCTTCATGTAGTCAATTTTTTATTGCTGATTCTTAACAAGGTGATCAAATAAATCTTTTCTTAAGATCATTTCCTTATGCAAAGTGTTTACTTAACCAAACATTCTCTTGCCTGTTAGGTATATTTAGGTGATTGCTTTTGTTATTAAAAAGAAAAAAGCCTTATTTAAAAATCTTTTAAATAAATAAAATTTTGTCATTAACTTGCTATAAAGTTGTGTTAATTGATAAGTTAATTAACAAAGTTACTGCAGAACTAATTTATTTTTTTGCATTACATATATTTATTATGTTAATATATTAAAAAAGATTGGTAATTAATTTATTAATTGTTTTACTCAGTTTTGTAAAGTTAAAAAAAAATTAAATAGAAGTGCTTTTAATCAAGATGTTTAGTGCTCTTTTTAACCAATACAGTGCCTTTTAAAAATAACTATGCCCTTTTTCAACCTTTGCACTTTGCCCTTTTTCTCACCTAGAATGTGTCTTGATTCACTTTAACTATTTCACACAAATGTTTTATATATGCAATCAATAGATCTCGATGAGAGCTGATAACTGAGATGCAAATGAATGTTTTAGCTTCTTTAAGTCAAAATTGACACTAAACGGGCATTATGTGAAACAGCAAAACGACCTCAAAATGGCAGCATTTCCCCCTCCACTGCAAGTGATGCATCACACAGTTCTCCCTTAATGAAACAAATTCGATGATCTTTTAGCTATCGAGTTGTGTAATTAAAATTTGGATGCATATTATAGATATGTAGCTGCAACATAAAACTGTATCCCCGTATTTTTTTTATCAGTTTTATGAATTGCCTCCCACCATGGATGCGCAAATGTCAAGACGTATTCATGTTAAAAAAAAAAAAAATAATAATAATAATAATAAATAAATAAATGGTTTCATTAGATTAGATTTAAGCCAGTGTAGAGATAGAGAATCTCAAGGATAGAGAAAACAAAAAAGGACAAATTCAAGGATGAAAAGAAAGCATAAGCACTCTTAAGGGCCGTTAAAAATGTTTTAAAAAAATAAGAACCTTTAAGGAGCTATACACATTCTGTTTTCTTATTCCTCTAAAATGTTTTGATTAACATTCAGTCAGTTAAAAATGTCAAACTATATTTAAAACTACATACAATGTTAACTTTCATTCAATTCTAATCTAAAAAATTGTATATTAAATTCAACTGTTTATTTATTAAAATATCGTAAATGATTCAGAACACAAAGCAAGCTTGATGCAATTGTGCTGATGCACTATAGTGCATATTTTATCCATTTTTTCCAAAAAGGGCCTGCTGTTTTGCAAAAATTGAGGCCTATTTTCTAAAGACTTCAGTTGTACTTATGAACCCACATTTACATCTCTGTTAAACTAATTTTCTCATTATTTCATAATGTTATTAGAAAAAGTATTCAGAAAATTAAGCAAAGAACCTCATATATTATTTATTCTTGCAATTTAAGACTAATTAAGAAGGCAGCACACTCACTGAAGTACATAATCGCATAATTTAGTGAATTATTCTAAATGAATGGTTATTAAATGAAATCCTTTTAGTTACTTTGCTCTACTCATTTGCTACTGTAGTATTAAATGTAAAAGCAAGCCTTTTTATCATTAGTAGGTTTGGTGAAATTTATCTCAAAAAGCATTTTAAAATTTGGGAATTTTACTTGTATTAATAATGACACACATGAGCAAATATTGAGCAATAATGAAGCAAATCAGCTTTTTGAATGAATTTTTTTTTTAATAAGTTTAATGTCTATTTTTATATACAACTATACAAGATATATTTCACAATACTTATGAAAAAAATGATATTATGAATTCAGGCTTCATTTGGTATATATATATATATATAAATTTCAGTCAATTTACAGTTCTTGATACAATAATTAAAATTCAGAATTTATCAGGTTGTACATAAAATAAAAGTGAGAGATTCAACAACAAAACATAACCTTTTCCTCATGTACACAGAGTTAAGATATAAAAATGCGTTCCATGAGCAATAACTAATATAACAGGTTTAACAAAAATAGTCTTGGCATGAAAATTGTTGGCTTGGATGATATTCTAAAACGCATCTCAGAAACAGCTGATTAAGAACATAATAACACAATGAAACAACTTCTAACTTGACAAATGCAAACTAACACCGGAGAAGACTTTAAAAAGGTAAATTTTAAGTTCTTATTAGTTAATTAGAAAAGCTTCTTTGTTTGAAGTTCAATAAAATGTTGATATACATATTTATAATTATTTCTGATAAAAACACGTTAGTTTTTCTCCTTCATAAAGACACAAATAAGAAAAACAAAGCTTTGATAAAACAGTCTGCATTTGTCCAAGAAATAAGAATGGGGTAAATAAAATTTACACAACTTAAAAAGTTCTTTAATTGCTTTTTTGAGATTTTTATGCTTAAAGACAATTCAATTGTCTCTCGGTTGCAAATGGTTAGGCGCATCATCAAACATATATTTCAGTCTGTAAGCTTCGGCAACTAGGATACTAATTTCGTTATCACCCCAATTTGTAGTTGGAAGGTTCTGTAAAGTTAACATTAGCCCCTAAAAAATTTTTAAAATATATACATCAAAACAATAATTAGTACATTTTTGTTATTATATAAAAGAAATTAATGTACTTGTATATGCTAAATCGTGTGATACAAGTTGAATTTTACTAAAATTAGACATGAGAATTTTTCAAAATTAAAAAGCCTAGTGAGATCGCATGATTTTTAAAGTGAAAAAGCCTCAGATTTCTTACATAAATATTTTTAGCATGTGATGCACACATAAACAATACAGACACAACAAATTTTCCTTACTTAAATGCCAAGCGTGTATATATAAGTTAGCTACATACCATTACTTGAGTTGCATGGTGGGAACAAACTCAATTTTAAAATTTTGACATTAATTTCTTAACAAAAAATAATTTTACCAGTCTAACTAAGCTTTAAGAATTTCAAGCATATTTCTAGATAAAAACAGATGCACCAAAATGTCAGTCAGACATTCATAGTGCATAAACTCATATAATCAACATCTATATATTGTGTGTACAATTTTGCTTCTGCTGTTTTCTTATTCTACTTATTGCTGTTTCAGCAGTAAGTAGTGGTCAAAATAAATAAGTCACATACATCATAAAACAAACTTTGCATCGGTCACCATTACCCCCCGCCCCATTTTTTTTAATTTATAGGTTTATAAGCATAAATAATTAAACAATTTTTTTTTCTTTTTTTTTTTTTTGAGGTGGGGGGGGGGGGACGACGACTACACTTTATTTTGGAGAGGTTTTAGATTTAAACAAAGAGGAAAAAAATATTTGTTTGAAGAAACTGTGTTAAAATGGATTTTTAAAGATTGAAAGAAATGTTTGGGGGGGAGGGTGTTCCACCCCCTTAAGCCTCATGGGCAAAATCTAGAGAAAAACCAAAAATCAAATAGAAATAATTTTAAGTGATTACTAAAGAAATAAGATTCCATAGTTTCGTGAAAGAAAATAGAGTTGAAAAAAGAAAAAAACTCTAAATTGAAAATATTTGCTTATATACAAAGATTAAAAAATGGTATACATGTGGATAATACCTGAAACCTATTCAGATATTTATATACATTTGGTTTTAACATAAATTAAAATATAAGTATCATACAGTTACCTGAAAGTCTTTTTCTAATAACAAATCTCTGGAAAAATGCTTTAAAAAAGCTGCACAAACATATAAATGGAAATTACTAAAACCATTGGGTTCAGACTAAAAAAAGAAAATACATATACACATTAGATTACTAAATAACTACATTAGTATCGATATAAATTAATGCAAATACATACATACATTTAGTTTTTACATAATTTTAAACATTTTAGTTTTTTTTCAATAATTACTAATTAATAATTTTTTCAATTATGCTAAACCTTATTTAAGATTTAATGACTTAAAATCTACAAGTTAGATTTTTCAAATAAAGGAGAAAAGGGGGGGGGGGATTTCAGCCAATAAATTCTCATTGGTACAGTACAGGCCAGTAAACCCGCATTCATCATGTTTTTTCCTTTTACAGTTTTTTGTTTTTTCATTCTTTTTTACTGTTATAGTTCTTCGAGCTAAGAAAGTTGTGACTAAGTAAATAATCTTACAAAAGACAGTATAAAAAACAAAGCTACCACGTGATTCTATTTAATCATATTTATTGAAGATTTTCGATTCAGTGGTATAGCCAATTTGCATAATACAAAATTCAAAATGCAATAAAAAATTATTTTATTTCTTTTTCTTGCAAGGTATGTCACTTATTTTTAGGTTGCATCTTAAAGTATACTGTTAAAATTGCTTTCCAGCCTCAGTCCTTAATGTGGACGAATATATTATGTTGGCTGACAAAATTAATTCATAATCAATTCCTTCTCATTTAAAATTTCCTCAAAGAGAAAAGCCTTTTAAGATGGTACATTTCAGATTTATTAGATATTGGTGGAATCATTCATGTTTTATATAATCCAAAACACTTAAAGTGTAAAAACAAAATCAGCAAAATAATATAATAGACAATTGCAATAAAATAAACATTAAAAAAATAATTTTGCATTCCCTCCATTCATTTGTTTTACACTATATAATCCAAAACACTTAAGTGTAAAAACAAAATCAGCAAAATAATATAATAGACAGTTGCAATAAAATAAACATTAAAAAAATAATTTTGCATTTCCTCCATGCATTTCTTTTACACTATTTACTAGAACCCGTAAGAGTAATAAAAAAAAATCTCCTACCTTCAATACACTTTTTTAAACTTACCAGATAAGTATCCCATAGCCGTATAGTGCAGCTGAGAGGCAATTCTCGCATAAGAAGATTATTCATCCACCGAAATGAAAACTGAAGATATTCTATGGAATGGCTCTTTATATGCGCATGTAAGGGAGCTATAAAAGGATCAGAAGAAATCACGGTAACAATAAGAAATTTCTTAATTGTTGATTTGTTTCACAAGATTTTTAATTGATTAAAAAATTATAATTTTAAGCCTTTGATTCAAAATGATTTGTAAATTAAGCAGCAAAACTAATTGGTGCAAAATATAAAATGCTTTGCATAAAATATTTACAACTTTTAAGGTCAGAACCTTATTTTTTTTTAAATTCTGCCTTTTTGGGGGAGGACTTGCATGATAAAATTGCTTTTTTTCTGGCCGTTAAATTTATTTAGCAAAGTATAAAAAAAAGTTATTTTAAAGGCCTTTAATGCAGAAGTAATTAAGTTAAATCTTTTGTTCAAACTTGAAAGCAATAGATTTAATATGAAACCAACCATCTATTCTTTGCATCAATTCTTTCAACATATGTACTTTTTTCTGTATACCAGGTTGTGCAAAAGTGTAGTTATCTTGAATACCATCGAGTAATTTAGCCATGCACCAGTAACTATCTGCTTCCACTTGTTGCAGAGCATCAGGAAATAACTTACTGACATCATATCTTTCAACATCAGCATCTAAAATAAATTTGTCAAATTGAATTTTTAACAAGCTATGCATATTAAACAAAAAATGCATTAGTGATTCCATGAATAAGACACAATGCAAACAGCATAGATATATTATATTTAAGGCAGGATTAAAGAAATTAAGTCACACAAGGTAATTTGAGTGAATCAAAATATTTTTTGTCAAGTGCATATAAACTAACAACAAAGAAAAAATGAGCACATAGTAAATGAACCAGCTCTTTCTTCTATTTAGTTCAGAACAGTAGTGATTTTACTTCATTTAAGATTCATTGTTCACAATACAGATTCAAAGCAATGCCCTTCGGTCTGCGCAATGCAGCAGCTTTGTTCCAGAAAATAATTAACAGTGCTTTAAGTCAGTTTAGTGAATTCTGTAAAGCATATCTTGATATTATTGTTATATTTTCCTGTGACTGGGACATGCATCTCATACATTTAGATGCAGTACTGACTAAATTGAGCAAGCCGAAATTCACCATAAACATAAAGAAATGTGTCTTTGTAAAACAAATAAAATACCTAGGTCATCTTATTGGAGCAGGAAGACATCAACCAGATCCTGAAAAACTAAGCTATTGAAATTATTGACATGTCTAAAACTTAAACATCTTTAAAAAGTTCACTTGGCTTGTTTAATTACTACCCTGATTACATAAAAAATTAAGCTGAAATAGCCAAACCAGAAAGAAAGTTCTAGAACTAATTCCTTGGTCTAACATCTAAGAGCTAGAATTCCAGGAATTGAAAATACTACTGTGTGAAGCCCCTACGCTCTATACACTAGATCCCAAGAAACCTTACACTTTCTAGTATGATGCTAGTGCCTATGATGTCAGTACTTGCTTATCACAAAGAGATCACAACAGTTGTCTATGTCCTATCAAATTTCGCGAGCCAAAAGTTAAACAATGTACAGCAAAACTGGGCTACTATTGAATGTGAAATATATGCGGTGGTGTGTTCATTAAAAAAGTTAGACTTATATGTGTTTGATTCGGACATTGAAATAACAACTGACCATAATCCACTAACATTCTTGCACCACTGTCAGCTAAAACTACAACGATGGGCACTGCCTCTACATAATATTCATATTTCACACTGCCTGGTGCTCACTTAAAAAATGCTCCCGGTTTACCACGGTTGATAACTAATTAAAGGTTATCACTGTTTGTTGAAACCTATAAATATATACTTGTAACAAGGCTTCTTTTCATCTGTTGTTTTTTATGTTGTTTACATTTGATTTGTATGCATTGATATATTTTAAATATCCAGTATTATAACAAGGCATTTGTACATCTGTTTCGGGAATTTAGTATATTGTGTGTTGAAATGGGGGGAGAGAGCAGGCATACATCCAACACTCCAGCGTCTAAGAACGAAGAGAGGAGAAAGCAGGAGACGGACAACAGCTACTGCTGAAGGTAGACGTGTTTGGTAGGAGCTCCTGTGTGGACTCCAAGTAATGAATGTTCTGCTATTAGAACGAGAACACTCGTTATTATTTGAACATAAATATATATATTGTCATTTAATCATTTAACCTGGAGCTGTTATTGAAGTTTTAAGTAAATTTTGTTTGAGTTAAACTCAATTGATCTCATCCTTCACTTTTTGTTAGTGCTTGCATGCTTTACTGCTGCGTCACTTATAATAAAGGGGTTTTGTGCAAACACAGTGTTGTGTATGTGCCATGTGAAAATGTGGGAGGCAAAGTGGTCGCTCTCCAATACCCAATAAAGTGCAAATTGTGTTTACAGTCCACTGTTTCTTGTCTTGGAATTTTATTTTAATCGACGGTAACACTATTTTCATAAAGTGTGTTTTTTACCTATGTATACTTCTGTATATTTTAGTTTGTATGTTCACAGACAGGATGTTGTACCAAATTTTAAAGTGATAAACTTAATAGTATTTTTTTAGAAAAAAGTACAAACACACTTTTCAAAAAATGTTTGTAGAGAAATGTAAAAAGTTAGTTCCTAAAAATTAATTTACACATGAAATTAATTTTTTTTTCATTTATATATGAACATTTGAGTATGAGTGTATATTAAGTGGACAAAAAAATTCTATTTCTATATTTCTAAATAAAATACACATTGTTAAATCTTTTGCAAAAACAGCCTCTTTTCGCTCAAAGATGTTCCATTTGTCTTAAACACATACACGACATTAAATAAAACACTTATTATTAAAAAAAAAAACATTAAAAGTTACTTACCATTCGGAATATAATCTTGCAAAAACACAACGAAAAATGGGGTTACAAGATCATTCATTCCTTGAACATAACCACTAGCTGGATGCCTAATAGCTAATATGTATAAAATGCGTTCAAATGCCTAAAATTAAAAAGTTAATTAAAAAAGCGATATTCAAAAAGATATGGTCAGCTAATTAATACATTTATAAAAGTTTGTCTTTACTTATTCTTACCTAAATTTTATTTAAAATTCATGACCATAAAAAATTATGTAGGATAGGAAATGAAAAACATTACAAGTTTCTTCAAGGGACTTAACTAACCAATAAAACTAATAATAATAAAAGTTTTACTCTTAAATAAACAAATATATTTATTCACATTTTCTGCTAATTACAAAATTATATAAACATGCTGGAAAAGGTCATATTATGTAGCCTTTTCATACTTTGATAAGTTACACAGAATTAACAGTGCCTCAATCTCAAAATATAGAGTGTTTGTTTGTAGGGTAGGTGTGTGACTCACATCCTATGTACATTTATATTGAAAACACTGTCTGACAGTCTGTTTCCCAAGACTTTGAAAAGGTAAGTTCAAACTGCTATCATACGAGGTGTGTCTAAAAAGTCCAGTGAATGGTCCAATATCTCAACGGCAATATGTGCTACCCACACACACTTGCACATGACGATCCAGAGATATGTCAAGGAGGGCCACCTAGCAGGAAGCCTCATGGCTGTCATGGGAAAACCCGCTATGGGCAGTCGAACGTAGTCAGTGTGAGAGGTAGTGTTATCGTGCAATGGAGCAATGAGTGAACATCAAGTTCTGTTACAAATTGGGAAAAACGGCTACGGGGCACATGGAATGTTGGTGCAAGTGTATGGGCCACAGTTGAGCAGGACTGGGCATGCGCCTGCTCACTCTGCAATTCGCGTGCGGCAATTCTTGGCTCAGCATGGCATAACTGTTCTCGATCATCCGCCATACTCCCCTGATCTGGTGCATGCGGACTTCTTTCTGTTTCCCCGCATGAAGGAGGTCCTAAAAGGGCCACATTTTGTGGACGTGTCTGCTATACAAGGACGCGTGACATCTGTTCTGCGATCGATTCTGAAAGAGGCATTTTCTGACAGTTTTCAGAAGCTTTATGAACGTTGTCAAAAGTGTGTTGTGCACAATGACGATTACTTTGAAGGCCAATAAAGGTAATTTGTTTGTATCTTCTATTTTGTTTCTTTTCTAATACCATTCACTGAACTTTTTAGACACACCTCGTATTTCCTCGCTTAAGAGATGCATTGTGATTCACCTGATTAAAATTTATGAGGCATGTATGGATTATAATGGCCAGTGAAATTCAATTGTCAAGATGGTGACAGTACAATCTCATGCAAATGTTTACAATTTTATACATATTTGCAGTCTTAAAGCACAGCTTCAATCTTGCTGTAATCCTAATGCCACTAATCAATATCAGTGGAAGCTATTAACCACAAGTACCTTTATAAAAAATACTTGGATCTTAATAAGACTTTATATAAAACCAATAAAGTTCAACCTTTAGAATCTGAAGCTATATGCTTGATTAGGGCCGGCCCAAGGGGGGTGCGAATGTAGGTGGTCGCCTAAGGCCCCGCACTTATAGAGGCCCCGCTCCTGGGCCATTTTATTGCTATCTCATAAGACATGATAGAGAAGAGGCCCCGCTCTTGCGCTTTGCCTGGGGCCCCGCACGCCCCTCGGGCCGTCTCTGGCTTGACCCAAATGTATTTCAAGCAAAAAATTTATGTATGTTATTAAGATTTATAAAATAATATTCTTCATGAAAATGAATGTATGCAGTATTTATAGTTCTTTTACAGAAGCACAGTAAATAAGTTATAATAAATGCTTATGATAGCTTACTCTACATCAAAAGACATAACATCTAAAGGTTTTTTAGAGGGTTTCACAAAATTACATGAATTTTTTACATGTAGCAGCATTTGGAGATTAAATTCAAAATCTCTGCAAGTTTGGCAGCTACTAATGGTAAATCATGAAATTTGTCACAAGATGAAATTAAGTTCTCGTTTATAAATCTGTAGAACTGATAAGTCAAAAATAAAGTGAGATTCGATATTACTACTCCCTTCTGTACATATTTCAATTCAATGGATGCATGATGATGTATTAGCACAGAAATCTATTCTTGTAGAAAGATTAAATGTATACAGAAATCCAAATTTAAACAAGTTTTAATAAATACATAAAATTATACAGTACCTTTTGTACAATTTCTTGCTGGAATAATGGTACAAGAGGACTCATACGGGGAACATCAATATGTATCTAAATAAATAAATCAACGCAATTCATTAAACATACTTTTACAAATAAACTAAAAATAATCACAAGCATGACAAATTATCATTAAGAAACAAAGTTCACAAAAATTATACTTTAAGATAACAATTAGATGCTACATCTACCAGTGATTGTTAGGTTTATATTGGGATTAAATTTATATTTTTTATTACTATTAATAATCATCTTGTCCCCTTCAAAAAATAAATAAACTTTAAAAAAAAATCATTTGAATGAAAAAGGTTTTCTTTAGTTGCTCATGCTTACAATATGGTGACATTACATCATCATATTGATCGAGAAAAAGTTTTATGGCTGTATTTGGCTGTGAAAAGTCAGTGTGTTTAGAAGCCTGACTTACACATGAAAATAAATTAAAAACTTTTTTACATTTCAAACAAAAGTTGAAAAGCCTTAATGATTTTAGCTTTGTCTGTCTATTAGTCTGCACTCTACCTGCTATTATAAATATGTACAGATTATTACAAAATTTATACATATCATTACTATGTACTGAATCCCCAATTTTAGCATCATGAAGTCTCTGAATATCAAATTTACATGCAACAATACTTTGCTTACACCTAACCTGATAGCATTGGGAAGGCTACAGCGGCAGATTTACAGATTTGCAACGTTGTACTGCATGTACCACTCTGAGAATTCGCTCTTTGACTTTCTTGGTGTACTATAGGTAGCTGTTAGTATATTACTCTGCACAGAATAGCTCTCTTAGGGTATAGGGGCTTCCTCCGCCTTCGACCTTCTTTCCCCCCTACCTGCAGCAATTCGACTGACGCAGTAGGGCAGAGGTCTAAAAAATGCATTATTAGCAGCAACTGTACAAAACTTCCGAAGATTTAAAACTAATAAATCAAGAATAACTATACTATTACTTTCCTATTTGTATGATACTCGAATGTGGGGAAGATTTTTTAAAAGTATGTTGTTTCTGAAAGTTTGACATTCCATGTGTATTCAGGTTTTTATGCTATATTTTACGCTGAATGTAAATTTCGATAGCATAACTAAACTTTCATTCAACTGAAGTTCTTCCATTGATGTTCCAGTTCAACGCTAATTAACACTTTACTCTTCTTCCCATACTATTTTACAAATCAGAAATCAGGTTTTTGGACATTCACAGACAATTAAGTCTATGAAAATTACTAATATTTCTTAAAAGCTTTCAAAAACGGATGGCTAAAAGAAATTCTAAAATCAGAAGCATGCAAGAAAAAATGTGAAAAGGAAACTTTCTTAAACAGTATGTATGTCTATATAGTATATGTGTGTGCATGTAGACAAAAACCTGCCATAACTGAAGCAGGGATCGATCCAGGAATTTTTTCCAGGATCGACCCCAGACCCCAAGGTCTCATTTTTGTGAAAACTACTTATTTTTGAGAATTTCAATCAGGGATCTGTTTAGGAGAAATTTGGGTCTGTTAATGGACCCTTCACAAAATATTTTATCCTAAAAACAGACCTTTCACAAAATTCTTTCATTGGTAAACGGCCCTTTCACAAATCTAATTGTTAAATTTGGTAGATTTCAATTAAGTTGTCACACACATTACAAGTTTTACAAAATGTTTAAAACAGTGATGTTGCACACGTCATTGTTTTACAAAAACTGTAAAATAAGATAATATTAACTGATACTTATTTGTTAACACTGAGCTAAGGAAAAGAAACTTTCAAAAAGAAAAAACGGTGTACAAATGTCACACATGCTATGATGGAATTGCCTTTCATATTAAACTAGATAATTCTTGAAAAATTCGCTGTTGTCCAGAAATTTTGATAATCCGATGTTGGTTTGATTCCAATTATGCCGGATAATAGAGGTTCTACTCTCTCTGTATTAATTTTATTTATACAAATCAGTATATGGGAATAAATTTGATGTGTTTATTTATACATGTATAGAATTTTTTTAAAAGACTTTCCATAAAATGTCTTAAAATGGAACTTTAATTGAAGAGCCGTTGCAAAAGCAAATAGGGCAGGTCAATAGAAAAAAGTTCCCATCAGCCCAAGTTCCCAAGTACCCCAGAGCAGCAACGTCGAATTAATTTAGGGCCATTTTTGCCACTTTATGGTCTCAACTGTGACTGGCTCAGAGGTACTTCAGAGAATTTTTTTCATTTTATCCTATAATATACCTTGTATATTAACATCTCAAATTGAAAATTCATTCGAAAATTGTCACAGCCCCAAATTAGGGCCCCCCCAAAATACCCCCAATTTCATAAAAAATACAGATTTAAGAATGCTTTAAATCTTGGCTCTGACGTGATACAGAAACATTTTTTTGCACAGTGCAGTTATATATCTTCATATAAAGTGAATCCAATGTTAAAAATTTTTGAAGGCCCCCGGGCTTCACGGTATGGGGCCCCAAACATGGTCCTTAGCGCTAATTTACGCAATTTCGAAGCATTGATGCAGCTGTAGCCAACTTCCCACAGGAAAACTATTGACATGGAGATGTACTATCAACATAGTAGTTTGATATTATGAAAAAAACATTTCTTGAAGGTATAAATGTTTCCAAGAAAAATCCCAAAAAGTACCTCCTTATTTGGGACATTCCACTGGCACGCATGAGGGCATTTCGACGTTACTTTTAGAAGTTTAATCGACAGTGGCAATATTGAAAATTAACTTATTCTTCATATATCTCAAATATATCCTCCATATAAGACAAACAGTTATTTTACAGAGGCACTCATAAGAATTGTATTACACTGAATGGGGATCTCTGCAACTAGTATTTTTGAAAGCCCCCAGCTTTGCAGCCTCTACCTTCCAGTCATTTTAAGAGGCATCGCAAGTGCAAATCAGGTAAAAAAAAAGAAAATTTCAATCACCATCTCAGAATCTCATGATTTTTTTTTTTGTGTTGCCTTACCCAAGGAAAGAAACATCTGAAATATTTTTGATTTAGCTCTTTTAGATTTGGAGTTATGGGGCATCAAAGTATCCCAGACGAGTGACGAATTTAGGGCCTTTTTTGCCATTTTACTCTCTCGACTGTGATTTGCTCCGAGATGCTTCAGAGAAAGTTTTTTTTTTTTTTTTTTTTTTAAATCTGATTATACCTTGAATATTAACATCTAAAACCAGAAATTCATTTGAAAATAGACAAAGCCCCCAAATATCCTCAATTTCATAAAAAATACAGTTTTAAAGAATGCTTTAAATCTTGGCTCTGGCGTGTTACAGAAAAAATAAAATTCCCGGGCCCCTCGATACGGGGCCCCAAACATGCTCCTTAGCGCTAATTTATGCAATTTTGAAGCATAGGTACAGCTGGCTCTGACTTCGCACATGAGAACTATTAGCATGGAGTTGTAGTTTCAACATAGTAGTTTCATATTATGAAAAGATATATTTTTTAATTACTGTGTTAAATTTTTCTTGAAAACGGTGGTGCTTTCAAAAAATATGCCACAGGGCCCTGGTGGGCCCTTCAAAATTTTTTAACATTGGATTCACTTTATATGAAGATATATAATTGCACTGTTCAAAAAATTGAATGGAGTTTAATAAAATTTGAATAAATTTGAGTGGCGAATGGAGACAGTTACTACAAAGTTTACAAATTATTTTGAGTGTTCCTGTAAATTATGCTACATGCATGAATTTTAGCCTATGTTACTCAGGAATAGTGTAGCTATCAGTGAAAAGATCTTTAGAATGACTGTTCAAAAATTTGAATGGAATTGAATAAAATTTGAATAAATTTGAGTGGCGAATGGAGACAGTTACGACAATGTTTACGAATCATTTTGAGTGTTCCTGTAAATTAAGCTACATGCATGAATATTAGGCTATGTTACTCAGGAATAGTGTAGCTTTCAGTGAAAAAATCTTTAGTATCGGTTCAGTAGTTACAGAGATGTCCTATAGCGTCATGTGCTGGAATTCTTTTGAGTGTCCCTGTAAAAGAACTAGTTATGCTACAGGCTGAAATGTAGCTTATAATACTCAGGAATAGTGTAGCTTTCTATCAGTGAAAAAATTTTTTGAATCGGTTCACTAGTTGCAGAGATCCCCATTCAGTGTAATACAATTCTTATGAGTGCCTCTGTAAAATAACTATTTGTGATATATGGAGGATATATTTGAGATATATGAAGAATAAGTTAATTTTCAATATTGCCACTGTCGATTAAACTTCTAAAAGTAACGTCGAAATGCCCCCATGCGTGCCAGTGGAATGTCCCAAATAAGGAGGTACTTTTTGGGATTTTTCTTGGAAACAGTTATACCTTCAAGAAATGTTTTTTCATAATATCAAACTACTATGTTGATAATACATCTCCATGTCAATAGTTTTCCTGTGGGAAGTTGGCTACAGCTGCACCAATGCTTCGAAATTGCGTAAATTAGCGCTAAGGACCATGTTTGGGGCCTCATACCGTGAGGCCCCGGGGGCCTTCAAAAATTTTTAACATTGGATTCAATTTAGATGAAGATATATAACTGCACTGTGCAAAAAAATTTTCTGTATCACGCCAGAGCCAAGATTTAAAGCATTCTTAAAACTGTATTTTTTTTATGAAATTGGGGGTATTTTGGGGGGGACCTAATTTGGGGCTCTGACAATTTTCGAATGAATTTTTAATTTGAGATGTTAATATACAGGGTATATTATAGGATAAAATGAAAAAATTCTCTGAAGCACCTCTGAGCCAGTCACAGTCGAGACAATAAAGTGGCAAAAATGGCTCTAAATTTATTCGACGTTGCTCCTCTGGGGTACTTTGACCCCCCATAACTTCAAAACTAAAAGAGGTAAATCAAAAATATTTCATATTTGTTCTTTCCTTGGGTAAGGCAACACAATAAAAGAAAATCATGAAATTCTGAGATCGTGATGGGAATGACCTGCCCGATTTGCCTCTGCAATGCCTCTTAACACTAAATTTAAATTTGCAAAATTCTGTTTTCCGGAAATTCACAAAAACAGGACCCTATTTTCGCAAATTCATAAAAACAGGACTCTGGCTAGAAAAACCTGATAGAACGCTAAATTCAGATTCACAAAATTACGAAGAAATTTTTCACAATTTCACTAAAACAGGACCCTGACCATCTGTCTGAGAAGTCTGGACAGACCCTGTCTACTTAATTTTGTGAATTTCAACACATATTTTTGTGAATTTTCATACCAATTTTTAATACAAGTCATTTTTTTGTTAAAATAATTGATGAAACTGATTAAATTGTAGAGTAAAATGCCAATGTAGGGCAGTTTTAATCGATAGTATTTTTGTGAAGTGGCTGTTCTAATCCATCAAAATTTTGTGAAGGAGAAGCAAAGCAAATCCAGTTTTCATCTGCATCGACCCCTGCTAAAGCCTTTATTAAGCAGAATCTTGTTAGTGGAAATATTACTGAAACTGAACCCCTATTCAACAGCAACCTGTCAACTGAGAAAGACATAGTAAATAAAGCATACCGTTAATAAGGTTCCACCTTTACTTTATTTACTCGGAAATAAAGTAAACGAGAAAAAAGATAAAATGAGAAATCACTACTCTGCTCGGACACAGGACAAAAGATAAGAATGGGGAATTGCAAGGTGGGAGAGCTTTGGAGGAACTGGGGGTCGCCAGGTCATTGTCAAAACATGTGGTCAAGACTGAATTTTTTGCCAAGAGTGTGAAATTTCTAATTGGTGGAATCTATTTGATGACGATGTACGAGCAGTTTACTGTTAACTAATTAAAATAAATTTTTCTATACTAAGCGCTCATATAAGCAGTAGCTTGTTAAATTGAATAGGATTTGAAAGATTTTAGACAAAAATTAAAAACTTACATCTCAAAAATGTGTGAACTAATCTTTGAATGAAGTCTAAATCTTTTTGCAGGTTTACACTTCATTCTACCTTTGGCAATACTGTCAGGTTAGGCACGTTTCTACTTTTTAGATCAAGCATGAAAGTTCAAATTAGCAAAAATGATTGAACTTAGCATGATGTGATGAAGACTTAAATTAATACATTACCTACTGTTATTTTATTATGTATTCCTTATTAAGTAAATAACTAGTACTAAATTCTGAACAAAACTATGTAATATATGTCTCAAAAACAACTTTATTGATGTTGAATTCAGTTAAGAGACTGAAAATTTTCATGCCTGATAGATGGAATATTTCACTATTTCTCACATTTTAGTCTAGCTTAAATTAAAATTCAGAATAGCAAATCAACAGGCAAATACATAACAAGAGATTATGATTGGAAGTGATTGAAAGGCCTTAACCTTTTACAGACCAAACTGAGATCTAGGCATATATATATACTTTTTAAAAAAATATTTTGTCTTTTAAAGCATTAGTTAAAGGATATTAGTCATTTAAATGGGGGGGGGGAGAGACAAATTTCTTTTTAATACAATTTTCACTGTGCTCAATTTGGAGCATGGATCATTTCTGGCAATAATTTCACATAGCTTTCACAAACGGAATACACTGATGGGCAGTTTAAATAATAAGTAAAGTATTAAGTATTAATAAAAGATTTAATTTTCAATTTAAGCAAAGATATAAATTAAGTTTGAAGGTGGTGTAGATGTATCAAGATAGCTCTGTAAAAATTTATGAAAATGGCTATTTTCATGATTTTTTGTCCAGTTTTTCCCCGATGATAGAAATTCAACTTCTATTTCAAAAAATCAAGCCATCTTATAACTTTATCTGCTAATTTTTTTTTTTGAGTTAATATTGATAAATTTCATTTTTGAATAAATTTTTAATTTGATGTTTCCAATTTCGAACATTGGCCTGCAAAAGGTTAATAAAATATATTTCAAACTTTGTTACAGTTATATAAGTGCATTAAAGTTAACTATAACGTATAATAAAAATTTTTATAATCAACACTTTTTGTATGATTTATCATCCATGTTTTCTCATTTTCTTGGGTAATCAAAATGGCATCAAGTTATAATATATAGCTTTGTCCTGTACTACTGTTAAATGATTAGAAAAGAAGCCATTAGTTAAAAGCATGCCATGGGCAATCATTTACACAGAATTTCATATTATTATGCACTACTCCACAATATTTTAACTATAAACTTCAAGCTTTCTAATTTTCAGGTTTGGTTACTCTTGTTAGTGACATTAGTAAAACTTTTAAACAGCATAAATGTTTTAACACAGTTTAATTTAATAATATGAATATTCAAAGGTTGAAAAATAAAAAATAGTGCATTCTTCAAAATAAAATATCATTATTTTCACAGGCCATTGAAAACAGGAGTAAGACTTCCCAAATCTGCTTTAGCATGAGAAGCAAATCCTTCAGATTTCACTAATAGCAATTATTTATGTTCCAATTGATGTTTTTCTTTATACATAATACAAAGAAAGGTAGTTTGAATTACTTTTTAAGTGCAAGTAAGTGAATATGGATTGGTAAATAAGCCAATGTTTGCAAGGACCAAAATAACAACTAGAAAAATTTATACTGCAAAAGTACCTGTCTATATGTTTCATGGTGAACATCTTCATTTCTTTTATCATAATAACGACTTATAAAAGTCTGGTATTCTTCTTTCCTTCTCTGTAAAAATGAATCTCTCCTTTCTAGACAAGTAGGCAAGTAACCCTGAATAAAATAATCATCAACAGATATATAAATAGAATTGCAAATTAAAATGATAATACATTTGATTCTGACTTTCTGAGAGTTGTTGAGTGACAGTGATTTGAGTGATGTGCCCTGGGACACTCGCAATTTGCTCCATCACTATGTAAATTGGAAAAAAAAAATTAAATTTAAAAAAAAACTTTTTAACAAAAAAATTAAACCGCCGAAAAACTCAAAAGCAAAAAATAATAAACCTTTTCTTAATTAACCTTAATAACTAAGTTCTTAAACTAATATAAGTATACCTAAGTAATTTTGAGTCGGTGCCAAACCATCAATGAACAAAGATCACTAAATTGCCTAAATCTCTATTATTAATAGGAGTAATTTATTGTTCATGCACAGATTTTGAGTTGTGTATTACAAAGTAGACCTCTCTGCATTTCTGCGAAAGCTCGTTGATCGTGAGAGACGTGAGGAGAGCGCATTTTTTGGAATGTTAATGTTTATCGCCGGAGATTTCACGTTGCACTGTCAATTTGATTTGGTTATTTCTTTAAATTTAAGGTAATTTAGTGATCTTTGTTCATTGGTTGTTTGGCACCAACTCAAAATTACTTAGGTATACTTACATTAGTTTAAGAACTTAGTTATTAAGGTTAATTAAGAAAAGGTTTATTATTTTTTGCTTTTGAGTTTTTTGGCGGTTTAATTTTTTTGTTAAAAAGTTTTTATTTTATAATTTTTTGTGGCTATAAACGCAAATTAACAGCTTAGTGACGTCAAATTGAGCAAGTAAATTCTATACATTCATCTGTGTACGTCACACAATAGCTAGAATTAAAAAATAACTATTACGCATGCTCGAAAATTCAAGAAATTTCGGATCTTTCAACAGTTCTGAAATTTCCAATTTGCAATATTTGACGCATTATCATACCTCCAAAACAAAACCAAAAAAAAAAAAACGTTGCCAAGCGGTACACATTTCTTTATGGTTGCCAGTCAAAACTACTACCGGCAGGGTATTTCACTCCCGCTAAACATCGCCCACGATGCCGCCAGAACCAACACTAAATGAACATCAAAATGTAAACAGCACCGGATACAGAACATAGCCCAGTTCTTTTTAGCTGTATGAATTTTGAAAAAAAATTAACCAATTGAACTTTGGAAATTTTAATAACATTCAAATACTCTTTTGCGAAACAGCAAACAAAAACAAAATGTGTGCGTGGGATTTACACATTCGCATACGTTAACATGATTTATTCAAAATTAAAGCATCGACACATATGTACTTAAATTCAGAACTACAAAAAATCTTAAAAGAATCGTTTTAACAAGCGAAAACAAAATGTACACATATGTGCTGTGTACTGTGAACGAAGATGTATAGGTGGTTCGATGTGCAGTTTTAAACAGTGACGTAAAAACGTCGTCAATATCCCTTGCAATGGACGATATCGATACGATGCTATTTCAATCACGTGTCTGTGGAAAATACAAATTTGAACTAATCAGATTGAAACATCGAGTGTCAACTGAAACTACATTTGAAGTTGATTGGTTGGAGGTTACGTGTTGGCTGAAAAATGACGTCACACGGACACCATCCATTTAAAAAAAAATCAACTCTTCTGGTAATAACATCTAAAAAATATTGATTCAAGAGCTTATAGGCCTCGTTAGAGCTTCTATTTTATTTTATGAAAACTGTAAAATTTAAGGAATATTAAATTTTCACGAGGAAAAGGAAAAAGATCACTAAACGAGCTGGCAAAAAAAAAAAAAACATTACAATCAGTGAGTGAAAAATCAATCATCCCCTGTTTTCCTACCCTTAGGGTTGGAATTTTTTTTTCCAAATCTATATGGGACCAACTTCGGGGTATACCCTTTCCAATAAAAAAAGAATTATCAAAATCGGATTACTCTGTAAAAAGTTATGCGTGGTCATACATAAAAAAATATATATATATATACGTCGATTTGAGAACCTCCTCCGTTTTTCGTTGGTTAAAAAATGTATTAGGTGTGGAACAGAAAACTATTGCAACTTTAAATGAGAAAGAAGGAATAAAATAAATTAACATAATTTAAGAAGCTCTCTGTGGTTGATGGCTTTCATGATGAAAACTGTCTAGAAAATGAATTTGTATTAATTTCTTACTCAGTGCATCAATACTTCTTTGTCATTTACATTTTTGTACTGTTTTTGGCCAATATCTTTCGGGGTTGAACTATCTGCCTTATCTTTAGGGCCAACTGATGCTTATTTGGCTTGAGTCACCCTCATCTCTCCCACTTGGTAGAGCATATCTTGTTCTCTTCCGTTCATCTGGTTCCATCTAGTGTCCAATATTGCAGTTCTGTATTATTGCATGCAGATGGTTCTGTTAAGATCTCTATTGTTTCTCTTAAAACGCCGTACTTTGAATTACTGGCTAATTTTTGGGTATTTTTAAAGTCAATTACTACTCCTACTTTTTGCACTATTTTTACAATTGCAGCTCATGTTCTACTGTATTTTATGTCTTGTTCATGTTCTTTTATTCTTGGCCTAATTTCCTCTTGGTAACTCTTATATAGCTCCTTTTAGTTTTTATTTAATGCAGTAGATACCTGGGGTTTGTTTGGTCTTTGCAATAGGTCTGCATTGAACATGATAAATTAATGTTTATCTATATGAATAGGTGAACTACAGTGAAATATCAACATCAAAAGCAACTTTTTAGAAATATAGAAAACTGGTTAAAATTCAAAACTTAAAAGGCTTTGATGTAAAAGAGTCAAATACTGTACAAATTTAAAGAAATAAAAATATGTTCAGGTTAATATTTACCTAAGGCAACTTTTCTGTACAATTAATTTTGTTTTGTAAAACTTTACTGTTTTATTTTTATTTTTTGGCCTACTCTAGTGAAGTATTGTAACAGATAGTTATGCAATTTTGTTGGCACTTGAAGTGATACTGCATGAGATGTAAAAATTAAGAACCCTTATTGCACATATATACTAAAGAAAACAAGCTATTACACAAGTATTTACACTTCCTATTATGTAATAGGGATGCAACAGATATTCGGCAAATGTACTGTATCCGGCTTGTATGCTGGATAATTGACAGTAGCCAGATATTAAAAATATCCAGCAGTACAGGGTGATTATAATTGGAAAATCAAAGTTACAAATTTCCCTACTTAAGTTCCACTTTAAAATGATCAAAAAATGGAAACTACTGGACCAAATGTTATCAAATTTGATAATTATGTAAAGGTGGTTATGGAATTTATTATCTGGGAAGTTCAAAAATTCAATACCAGGCGCAAAAGACCGTATTTAAGGGGGAGGGGGTCTAGGGGTCTGAATGCCCCCCCCCCAATTTTTTTTTTTTAAATTTTTGTTACTAAAATGAAAACGATAGTGTCCTTTAGAGAAAAATACTGCCTTTTTTACCGTTTGGCCCTCTTCAAAATGTTTTTCATGGTGGGTGGGGTGGACCCCTGGACACCCTCCCCCCCCTAAATATGGAGTTGTCCTTGATGTTGAATTTTTGAATTTTTTTTTTCCATGGATAATAAATTCCATGACCACCTTTACACAATTACCAAGTTTGATAACATTTGGTCCAGTAGTTTTCCTTTTCTGATCGCTCTAAAATGGAACTTTAATTATAATCACACTGTACATCCGTCCTAAAATTGTATACTGAGAAATAACATAAAAACATAATGAATGAATAAATTCTAGAAACTGCAATAATAAAAATTGTGAAAAAACGAAGTTTAGTGAAAATATTTAGTTTTAAATACTTTTTGGAATATATTTTTACCATGCATAGAAAACTGAAAAAAATTAAGCGCTTCTATCTTTTTTTAAGATTGGTAAATTTATGGTTTAGAGAATTCGGTTACCTATTTTCCTCCATAAACTAACCCTGCTTATAAGAAAAGTCTACTTGCTGTAGTACTGGTAATTGCTGGGGGAAAAAAAAAAATCCCTGAATTTTGATAAAGTAGGGAAATTTGTAACTTAGATTTTTCAACAGATGAGTGGAGATGTTTTTCTTTCAAAAACTTATTTTGTAAGACATTTAACTCTTGAAGAAGAGCTGATTCATCAACAGGACTGTTATTTGCATGAACTTTAATTTCAACAGAATTAGTACTAATTTTATGGAAACAATGAAAAAAAATATATATATAAAGGTAATAGATGAATAATCTAAGAAAACTAGTGAAAAAAAAAAAAAACAAAAAAAAAAAAAACATACTGCTGCTGGATAACCTATGATATCTGATCTATAGGATATCTGACAGAAGTTTGGGCGGATTTTCGGTATCCAGTATCAGGCCAAATTGATATCCGTTGCATCACTATTCTGTAATTGATGATTTTAAATGGAGCAAACATGCATGCAAGTTTTTTTAATTCTATAAATATAGCCTTTTATTAATAAAGAAATTCACTGAACTTACAGATAACAATTTCCAAGTAATAGGACGAACTTTAGGAGGAATACCAGACCAACTCAATTTTCGTAAATCTTCTACAATAAAATAACAACTACTTAAGATTCCAGGTTTTTTTTCCCTTAAATTATACTTTTAAGTAAAAAATTATACACTACAATGAGTTATTCCTTGGACAAAACACCACATATAGCTAAGTGCATAAACATGTAACAAAAAGTTTTAAAAAATCACAAGTTTATTTTACATGATTTGAAAACAAATATATAAAACTTTAATAACTGTTATGCTGTTCAGATACCATTTTTATAAAATAACTAGCTACGTGCCCGTTCTTCGCATGGTAGGAAACGAAAAATTTCTTCACATATGTAATTCGAATTAATTCCAGTGATGTGGAGTCTAGAAAAAGCAAAATTATTTCACTCTTGACTTAAAATTTGCATCATATATGTAATAACCCGAGATCATTGCAATATAATGACACACACACACACACACACACAAAAACTATGTCAGCGTCATTCGGTATCAAAAAAGTGAACACGGACTGTTTGCAGTGAACTTCTCACTTTCAAAATGTCTTATTTCCACAGACATGCTGTCTTTTAGGTTCACGTTTTAGCGTTAAATACCTCAAACACTACATGAAATGGACATGATTATGCAGTTTAATTTTTCTTCTCACAAATAAATCCAGTATTTATAAAAGGAAATCAAGCCTTATAGAATACGCAGCTTTTAATAAAACATCAGATTTTCGGGACTTGCATAGAGAAGTTTAAAGCTAAGGTTTTTTTTTTATTAGGCATTTCATGTTTGAGTTTTCAAGTTAGTGGGAAAGTTAGGAGTAGTTAATACATATTTCATATATGAGTTTATGAGGAGTTTTGTTCAAATATGTTTTTATTATCAATGATATTGTGTTTAGAAACAAGATGGCTGCCTTTAATTGAAGGAAACCCAGAGTTTGTTATGAATTTAAGTTTTCTGAATACAGCTTTTATAATAGGATATATTTGTGCAATGACTTTTTTGAGATAGCAAGGGATATCAGTTGGAAGAATTTTAAATTTAAGCTTAAGGGAGTGTTGCGTTGACTAGGTATTGCTGACATTTTTTGTTTGTATTGTTGTTTTAAAATGCTTCTGTTGGGGGAGAAAAAGTAATAATTTTAAAAATGAAAAATATAAAAATTAGGAAGCTATAGTAAATGAAATGCATTTACTTTTTTATGAGCTCTTCGATAATAATATCATTGTAACTGTACATGAAAGTGTAATATGTTTTTTATCGATGTCTTTTGTGTCTGGAAACAAGATGTCTGCCATTCTGAAACTCGGGAGTTGCGTCAAGAGTCTGAAAGGTAAACCTTTTACAAAACACGGCACTTGGCGAAGGTTTGGCAAAACAAAAGGCACCAAGAATGGCAAGTGGGCGAAACTAAAGCTGTTCCAGCATTTTAGTGCGTATTTAAGATATGAAAGTGTTTCAGATTTTCTTCCTCCCCCCCCCTTTCCGTTTTTTGATAACGGCCAATATATCCAGAAGCACTTCAGAATTAATATGGAACGAAAATAATTTGTACCTTTTTATCATTGAACAATCTTATTTTTGTAATCAGAGGCAGCCCGATACAGTAAGCAAGGTAAGCATTGCAGTGGGACACCGGCTTCGAAGGGGGCATCATTTTGAACTCAAAAACTAAGTAGAGCATAAAAGGGGGCGTCTTTTTTATGTTAGCAGGGGGGCACCAGTTACCCTAGGGTCACCCCTGTTTGTATCAATCTTAATTTTAAATTCCATTCAGAATATGAGAGATTTCAGTGCCAAGGAAGCCAGTGAGAAACAGGATTCTCTCCAAACAAGATTTATTAACATAGTGAACCAACTGGTCACCGGAGGCGGCTAGTTTAATTATAATTTAATTTCCATGTCGCCATATGGATAGTATTTTTTATTAAATTTCAAAAACATATGTTACATCCAGGTTTGTTAAAATAATTGTACAGAGAAAGCAAACATCACACAACGCTCTACTTCGAGAGACTATTTGCCAGAGGTGGCCAGTAATAATAATAAATGCAGGCACAAGCACACACAAATAAATAACTGCTAAACGAGCATAATTATATATGTAATATGTAATTTAATACCATAATTAGATGTTTAAAATCGGGTTTCTTCCACTGAATTACATTATGAGAGCAGTTAGCTTGTCATACAGGAGGAAAATTACCTCAACTCAACTCCACATATGTTTATTTTCCTTTTGCACGCTGTTAAAGCAATCGATTGCAATAGTGATTTTGATACACAATCAATCATAAAAAGATATCCCTTGACAAAGGATTTAAAATTGAGGAGAATTACATTAGTTCTCTTTCAAGACAATCTTATTTTTTTTTTTTTTTTCTGAACAAGATATTACATTTTTACATAATTTAGAATCTAAAATTTATGAAAACAAATGTAAAAATTTAAAACAAACCACTATCACATCAATGTTTAAAAAATTGAATTAAAGAATAATTTATAAATTTTCATTCCTGCACTTGAAATATTGTATTATATTTTTTAAGCATGTATGTTTAAGCATACTCAAATAATACATATACGTACAGCAACAAAATATACATATTTATTGTATATTTTATTGCTGTATATATATGCACAGTTGCCAACTTACAAGGACTGATTGGAGGAGTATGTGCAGTAATTTGGAGGAGCATTTTACATTATTGTAGAGCAGTTCACAAGTGCTTGTAGAAATTATTAAAATTGTGACAACTTTTTAAGTTTAAGTGAAACTGCACGCTGGCTTGTTGATTGGTCAGCTTGATCCCTATGCTACAACCCTGAGTGGCCAGCTTTGCCTCGGAAAGCATATCTCAAATACCCGATTTTCCCAAAGTTGCAATCAATCGAATGAAAGACAGGAAGAATTTCGCACCAAACTCAAAAGCGCTTGTTTTGGAATTGTTACAGAAATGTGGAGCCAAACACCTTCTTTGCGGAGCCATGGAGTTTTATCGATTTTGCAGAGAAACTCCACAAAATGCGGAGCAGTTGGCAACTCTGGTATATGTATTATTTGAGTATGCTTAAATTATTTACCTTCAATAATTGATTAGTTGAGATACTATTGAAAAAATACTTGGTCTTAAAACTTTTTAGGCATCATCTTTTCATTTTAATATCTATTTATGCATGATTAAATTAATCAACTTGCTCTAAATTTGCAAAAGAAAAGTGTAAACAAAAACAATGACTTATAAACTGCACAACCTTTGGACAAAACTTTTGTGGATTAGAGGGAGTTGACTGTATTTGGATAATTTATGTAACCTCTAAATGATTTTAATTTGCAATGATTTTAAAAGTGAAAGCATTTTCTAAAGTAGATTGTAACAGTAAAAAAAAAAAAAAAAAAAAAAAAAAAAAGACGGATGGCAGCAATGACTTTTTGGAGGAAAATGAGAGAAAATATGTTCAACGAGTAAGGGACAATAATGAAATTCTGATGTTTAATTTAGAAATGAAAAAAAGATCAATTAAAAGATATACTCTTGGCTTGACTAGGAAAAATTGCAATCGTCCACAAGTTGCAGCAAAATTTCGAGTACACAGGCATAATCAATTACTAATGTGAAGTTGCATACTACAGCAAATGTCTGTTTTTAATAGTGATGTTTGAAGTAAAACATGAAAGTTAAACTGATAAAAAATAAAGGCTTTATCAACTCATAATACAGTTGCTTGATCTTGATAGAAAAAAGTATGACTAATATCAATAAAAGGTGATTAATTAAGTACACAGAAAATGATTAAACTAATTAAGTACATTAAGTTTAACAACATAACTTTTGTTTTGTTGAGACCTCAGTCTAATATCTTTTTTTTTTTTTTTTTTTTTTTTTAAAGTTTTAAATTGCATTCCTACTTTTCAGAAAATGTTATAGTTGGAAAAAAAAAAATTCAGCATATTTAAATTTGAAGAGCTCTGTACAAGGACTAGAGTTATTAATAATCCAGCTGAGAGATTAATTATTTTTTTTACTTGCAACTTCTTACAGTCACTTGACAAAGTGTAAAGAGCAAAAGTAATTTCTACCTAAGTACTAGTCGAAAGAATTTCCTCAATTCCTCAAAATTACAGAATGAGAAATGAAAAAATAAAATCAAGAGTTATATTTTTGAATTCAAAACATATCATTTTTTGGGCTCTACAAACAATATTGAAGGACTGTTGTGATCAATAGAATATAACATTATTTATATCATATAAAACTGACTTAGTTAAGGTAGTAATTATTAAAGTTGAGAACTTCTTTTATTTTGGCTTCTTGATTTTTTAACTAAAAGGAATATAAAATTTTATATGTATCAACCATATTCCAAAATTGATTTTTTTAACTATCCTAATACACATACATATTTTATTTATAACAGTTTCTTTATTTTCAAGCAAATTAATGTTTACAACCATTTCCCGAAATTGCACCTTTTAGACAAAAGAAAGAAGGCTTACTTAAATCAGTATTTGGACTACTCAACAACTTTTGGAAAGATAACAAACGAGCAGCTTCTCGTTCTGATGAGCCTGAACTAGAGTTTGACAGATTTTGTGAATTGAAGAGGGACTGTTTCTTTACTTGACGAACACCTATACCAGGACCATGAGGAAGATTACTTGATGAGCTGCTTTTGTTGAAATCATTGGATAAGTTCTTGTCTTGCTTTATAGCACCACCTGCAACATCCAAATTTAACTGTTATAAATTGTTCAATTGTAAAATAATACTATTTGATGAGGTTTAATGTACTTGTATTTAAATACACAAGTTATTAAAAGAAATTTTGATTTTTTCTGACTAATTGCATACCTAAATATCCTTAATATATAGGCAGAAGCCAGTGGCGGCCTGTGGTCAAAAATGTTAGTGCAGCCGGAAGCATATGAGCCCCCCCCCCTTTTCCTCCGGAGAGGATTGGAAAATCTTTGTTACTGAATTCGAAAGCTGGCGGATTAAGCCCTCACCGAGGAAAAAAAAAGAAATTACATAAAAAATGTCAGAGATCCTATTTTACTTCCATAAAATGGACATAAATTTAAACCAGCTGCTCTTATCCTCAAAATTGCATTAATCTGTGTCTGATTCGAATTTTCCTTAGAATTTTCTTTTGTAACGATAACTTGAGAAGAGGAAAAAAAAAAAAAAAAACTTACTTATTTTTTTATGTCAAATCAATCCTCCTTTCTTTTAAACATGCGAATCGGTAAGTGATGTCCCCATAAAAAGGCGTTGTTTTAATTCAGATATCAATAATTTTAAAAGCTCTTTAAAATTTCCCATGTTTAAAGAATTTTCTCGATCGCCATGTCCTCTAAATGCCAGTTCTTGCTTACTTAAAAACAATACTGCTTTGATGGGTAATTGTCCATTCATAAGCGTCTATTCAGGCTTACCTACTTGATAAATTCAGCACTATAAAGTCCAGAGTTTTCCAAACATATATTCTCCTTACCCCCTCCCTCACTTCTCGTCCGAGCGAATCAGTTAGTCAAGTTCTCAAGTTCAGCCGCCGTTAGAAAATCTTCCATCGGCTGTATCAGCTGCATACTCCCTATGCCGGAGAGGCTGCTGACGTAGTCGTTGTCATGGCAACGGTGCTGCCAATTTTCTTTTCAGCGCTCTGGGCTGAACCAAAGATTTTCCCAATTGAACTGCGGGAAGATTAAAGTGCTTTTTTTCTGAATGAGCGATCCGGCCACAATACGTTTTGTTTTGTTTGGTCTTTTTCGGAGATTTTTTTAATTTACTGTAGGAATTCCACAATTCTAATCTGAATTTAGGAAAATTAGTAGAATAAATTATTTTAAAGTATGTGCTGATAATTTCGAGTGCAGCCCGGCTGTACTTGCTGTATCCCATGAGCCGCCACTGGCAGAAGCAAATATATTTATTATTAAGAAGAAAAAAAAAAAGGATATATTTAATTCAGTGAAGAGAAATTATAAAAAATTTCTTTAAAATTTCAGTTTTGAGTTGTGAAAATTATTTGACACCATTTTTAATTTTTTTATTTATGGAAGTAGGCAGCATAAGCATAACTAGTTTACTGATAATTGAGGGGGGGGGGAGGACTGTTTTTCTAACTCTCTTCTTTTTTCTTTAACAACTAAACATATTCTAATTAAAACTGACTACACTTTTTTCTTAACTCTGCACTATATTTAAAAATTTAGAACAATAAAGCACATACATCTACTATAAAGAGAAACAAAATTAAATTAGAATGGCATTTTACTAAAATAATAATTTTTGTTTTTATGGAAGTTTTTCATGAACATTTTTATACACATATTTTAATCCTAAAATCTTGTTTTCGAAATAAAGTTTCAATGAAAAGAAAAACTAATCTCTAATTTCCACAGATATTTGAATTTGAGCAACTATTCCCTTTTTTGGACTTAGAAGAAAAAAAAAAAAAACTTATAAAAGCAAATTTATTAATAAAATTAATGGTGTATACAGAAAAAAGGTTTAAAATTTATTAGGGAGATCATGCACACCATTCTGGAAGCTAAAGCATATATTAATTAAACAAATACTTCACTTTGTTTGTAATGATCTAAAACTGAAAACATTTGGTGTGGGTTGTATATATATTATTCAAAATGATCTTTAAGAAGTACACTGTTGTAAGATCTCATTTTAAATTTCAAGACGATATATTAGAGGGAAGGAAGTGTACCTGATTAATTATAGGTTACAATACTAATGTTTCCTCTATATAACTAAAATTAGACCTTTGTCTGTACATTTTTTGGAATTAAAAAATTTTGCAATTTCTATCCGTTTCAAGCACCTGGGAATCCGGTGCGACCCTCAAAAGAAAGTTTGTCTGTCTGTCATTCTGTCCGTGACCCTTTTTTTGTTCAAGGATCACGTAAAAATGACTGAAGCGAATGATATGAAATTTGGTGTCATGATAGGTGGTCACTCAACTTAAAACAAAGGTGCCGAATTTTAAAAAAATCTTGGATTTTGAGAAAATCCTTTCAAACTGCCTAAATTTGTGTTCAAGCATCATATATAAATGACTGAAGCAATTGAAATGAAATTTGGTATCATGATTGGTGGTCACTCAACTTAAAACATAGGTGCCGATTTAAAAAAAAAAAAAAAATCTTGATTAGATTTTGAAATTTTGTGAAAATTATTTTAAACTGCGTAAATTCGTGTTCGACCATCAAGTAAAAGCGACTGAAGCGATTGAAATGAAATTTGGTATCATGATAGGTGGTAATTCAACTTGAAACATTGGCGTCGAATATTTAAAAAAATCTTGATTAGATTTTGAGATTTTGCGAAAATAGTTTCAAACTGCATAAATTTGTATTCGCATATCACGTAAAAACGACGGAAACGAAATTTGGTATCATGATAGGGGTTCATTCAACTTAAAACATAAGTGTCGAATTAAAAAAAAATCTTGATTAGATTTTGAGATTTTGCAAAAATCGTTTCAAACTGCGTAAAATCTTTGATCGCGCATCACTTGATAAGAACTAAAACAAATGAAATGATATTACTTAGTTACTCTCTAACCTGTAATATTTTAACAATACATAAAAATTATAACTTCGCTTTCTTTACTTTGGCATCATACTACATCCATTCTGTGAACTCCTACAATGCTGACGAAAGTTCTTGCTTTTTGGAAATTTGCATTCAGTACTAACCCATCAACGATGGGTCTTTACCTAGTAATTTTTATAAAACCTTTTTTCTTTACTTTCCTTAACTTTTTTTTTTTAATCACTGTTTTCTTTAAGCATTTAAAAATTCCTAGACTTTTCCAACCACAGTTACCATGATAAACTAGAAATAAAATTATGCATACTATCTATGTGTTGCATATTTTTATGCACAAAAGATTAAACTCCCATTTAATCATAGAAGCATGGCAAATTAAAATACTCTGTATTGAAATACTAAAACAGAAAACCACTTCACACACTAAGAATTTATGGATGTAAATTAATACACAAACTTATATAAATTCGGCTGTTCGAGCCTCGTCAGGGGGAAACCGCCCCTGAACCCCCTAATTTTTTTAGTTTCATTATTGCCATATTAAAACGATATTAATTGACTATGTCATTTTATCACTCATCTTTCGTTTATTTCGCCTAGTAACCCTAGGTTGAAATTTTTTTGATTGTAACCTATTTATAGAAAAATACATGTGATGCATATTCTACAGCTTACGAAATATTGTAACAATAGATTAAAGCTGTTGTGAACTAATAGTATTTAAATATATATAGAAAATATATTATGCATATTCTACAGCTTACAAACTATTGTAGCAATAGATTAAAGCTGTTGTGAACTAATAGCATTTAAATATATATAGAAAATATACTATGCATATTCTACAGCTTACAAACTATTGTAGCAATAGATTAAAGCTGTTGTGAACTAATAGCATTTAAATATATGTAAAATTATGTTGCATACTTTTATGACGCATTTTTTGGGACAAATTTCAATAAAGGGGGTGAGAGATAGAATGACATAGCCATTAATAAAACAAGATGTTTGTCAGTGTGTGTGTGTGTGTGTGTCTCTGTCGATCACATAGCACCAAGATAGGCAGTGCCATATCTACAAAATTTTGTATACAGGTTCACTAGGACAGGTCCAAAAACACATCAAAGCAATTTTATTTAAAGTTTTTTGTATTTTTTCTCACTTAACACATAATAACGGAAGTAATTACACTTGCAGTAAAACATTGTACTACTCGACAGATGAGAAAATTTTCTCTTAAAAATAGTAGTTTGAATATGTAACACAATCCATCATAAATTTTTGATATTTTGATAAATAATGAAATATTAACGTCGCCTTCTTTAGAAAGAAACAAGAAAAAAAGTATAAATTAGGTGACTTTTTAAGAATTCTAGAGTAAAGTAATGTTTAGAATTCAATAGCAGTTGTGGAAATATTTTCATGTCATTATAAAAGTCAGTCATACAAGTGCATGTGTTATGTTGCCTCAGAAAGCATTAAATAACTTTCCATTTCGGGAAAAAATCTTTTTTCCAACTATGGATAATTCATCAACATTTTCAAATGGGTTGTCAAGTTTTTAAACTGAAAATAAGATTCATTCCTGTGACGTAATGTATTTAACCCTTTATCTACTGAATTAAGAATTGCCAAGAATATCACCTTGAATCTATTTGTTGTCTCTTGCTACAGTTAGGTAATGAATAATAAATACTGATTAATATAATAAAAAAGAAAATTACAAAAAAATTAATACGCATAAGCTATACGCTTGATGACTGATTTCATAAAAAGTTATTGTGTCTTTATCAAAAGAGTATAGGACCAACAAATCTGAATGAGTTAAGTAATACTTTGACTGACACTTTTAGAAAATCTAATCCTTTAATCATAAAACAGACGTCTGAAAATTCACTAATGCTCTTTTTGGGGGAGGAGGGGGGGGGGGCATGACATTATTAGAAAGGGAGCAGAAAACTGTCTATTTAAAACAATCTACTCTAATAAAACATGCAAATCATGATATAAGCTGCTTAAATGAAGTATTTGGTAGTCGTTTTTTAAAGGAATGATTACAATGAATAGTTTGTTTTTTTTTACAATATTAATTTAACGGTACTTCTAAGCAGGGATTGAGCTGAGTTCAAAAGTTCTTTAGCATAAAAGCTAAAATCAGAAAAAAAGCTTTAGCAAAATGCTAAAATACCTGCAAATACAAGTTCACATAGCATTTTCGATGTCTTAATAGTGTTTCAATTACATTTGTATATTAAATGAAGGCATGACACCTTTAAAGAATTAAGATATAATGACATTTTCATGCTAAAATACCAATAGGTCTGTAAATACAAGCTCAAATAGCATTTCCGATGACTTAATAGTGTTTCATTTACACTTGTAAATTAAATATCAAAATATAGAAATGATATCTTTAAAGAAGTAATACACAGCAGTAAAAAAACATGTTTTAAAAATTGAAATGAAAATTAATAACTGTACTTATCATTAAGAGAAAACAAGTTTAATTTTAAGACAGTACAAGCCTAATATAAATAATACTGAATATTGTTGAAATTTATAGTAAATTAAATGTCTTAGTTGTAATTTATAGGAACTGCATTATATCAAGCTTATACCATACTTTATTGGTTTTACTATAGAAAAATTTTAAGAATAAAGAAAATAACAAATAAAATATGTTTTATTATTATTCAAAACAAAAGCTTTAGAAAAATAGCAAAAATGTCTTGTTTCATTTTCGCATTTTTGTGTAGTCTTTTCGCATTTTGCTAAAAATGCGATCGTAGCGGAAACCCTGCTTCTAAGTACTGTCAGTAGATAAAGGGGCTAAAATGCATTAGAAACAAAAAATAACTTTCCCATACATTTAAACAAACATCTTAAAAAACTTTTCGTTCAGTAACTACATAAAAATCAGATCACAATCTTAAGGCAATTTATTCCCATTTTTTTTTTTTTTTTTTTACATACACAGATATTTTGATTAAAAATGATGATTTAAAAAAAAAGTAGAATTTCATGATTATCATTATTGTTACAGGTGGTATTTTAGTCCATTATTTACATTTAAAAATTTATAAAAACTGCAATATGTTAACATTTGTTTTCTATTTACTTAATTATTTTTGTATTAAATTATTCTGCAGCTGTATATATTCCCTAACATATGCATGTTGCAAGTATAATTTTATTTTTTGGGAGTTTTGCTACAGGTAGTTAAAATCATCTTTGGAAAATGGAAAAACACTCAAAACACTGGTGTTAAACAATAAAGTAAATAAAAAACTTTGTAAAAAACACACATAAGATGTTATGGGTAAAAAGATATGCACGTTTTGACCAAAAATTGTTTTGGCCTTCATCAGTCCAAGCCCTTCATCGCAAGGAACACAGGAGTTCCCTGTGTTCCTTGCGACAATGGGCTTGGACTGATGAAGGCCAAAACAATTTTTTGTCGAAACGTACGTATCTTTTTACCTATAACATCTTATGTGTGTTTTTTACAAAGTTTTTTATTTACTTTATCATTGAAAAATGTTTGTTTCTTCCTGTGCAAAGAACTGGTATGCAGCTAGTCATGAACAGGCTGTAAAACAAAACAAAAGAAAGTAGGGTGTGTTTTTTGGTTTTTTGTTTATACTAGGTGTTTGGTTTTCATACAACTTTAAGGGTAAACAGTGTTTAAAAAATCGGTGTAAATATATTAATTCTTTAAAATAAACATTTAACTTCCAAAAATAATATACTTTTTAATTTAACTGTACAAAAAACAAGTAATGCAATCTTTTGTAACTTGATATTTTTATATGTAAAAAGATGTACTTATTATTTAAAATATTAATTTTTTTAATTTTAATGATGTGAATTATTTCTAATCAAATTTATATAACAACAATAACTGTGTTTAAACAAACAACTAAATTTAATATTTTTTATTTAAAAATTAATTAAAATAAAATATTAGAATATCGCTTTTAAACTTCTGATAAATATCTGAAGTTACTGATTTAAATTTACATTCAATTAGATCTCTTATATATGCCTTCATAACTTAATAATGAAACTATTTAATCTATTATATTGGGCAGAGGAAAAAAGTACAAGAAATATAATTAACTTTTGGAGTAAAATAATAAAAAGTAGACGTATGGTAAATATTTCAAAGGATGTAACCAGAAGAGGAAGGGGGCTGGTATCTGCAGGAAAACTGTGTCTGTAAAGGATATAAAATCTTTAAGGTATTCCCTCCCTCCCTACTTTTTCATACATAAAATCAATGAATGAATAGGGATTACTTTGAACTTATTTCACAGAGCAAGGCCTAAGGATATGTAATCTGAGTCTACCAAAGGCTGAATGATATTAAGTTGGAACACAAGCCTAAAATTTAAGCTAATTGATTAATGAAAGACAATTACTTTTTTCTAGAATATTGCAAGTTTTGCCAATGAGAATGTTGTATTTAACATAGACAGATGCTCAATCTCATGACTAAGTAGCAAACCATAACTCTGAAGTATCAGAAGCAGTTCAGTACCTACAGGGATCAACAATGCAAACAAAATTTGGGTTCGTTTTGCAGCTCCTTCACAAAATTACAACTGACTAAAAGTCCCCTTCATTGCCCTTTTATCCTGTATTTAAATTTGTTTTGCAGAATATTTTAACAAAAAAAGGGAATTTTTACAAAAATTAGTATGAGAATTCACAATAGATATTGAAATTAAAAAAAAAAAATAAATAAATGGGATCCTGGAAAAAATTCCTCGATCAACCCCTGACCTACTAAGCTTCCTTGTTCCTTCATATTTTATAAAATAAATACACTAATTTGTTAAAAAATTATGCATCATTTTCTGATTAAAAAAATATTTTAAAACTCTAAACTTTAAACACGAGCTTGTCTAAAATGACAAAAAAAATGCAAATATATATAAAGAAAAAGATAAAAAATTGTATTTTACATATAGCTACATATTTTAACAAATTTACGAAACTTTCTACAACATTGTGCATTTTAATCACTTTATTTTGCAAACAAAAGAAAGTATTAAAATTATCAATCTAATAAAACCCTTATGCATTACAGAATTTTGCACTATTTAACAAAGAGTTAATTGTATTATACATAAAAAAATTACAAACTAGTAGTAAAAAAAAGTGGAAGTCAAAAATTAATTTAAACTTCTTTTATTAAATTACTTGGTTTAAACCAGACAACCTGGGGAATAAATAAAAGCATGTTTGATACTATATTTAGAAAAACTAGTTTTATTGCAACTAGTCTTTAAATGTTTATAACACAGCTTATTGTAAATGTCATATGCTGTCAAAATTAAATTCTGGGCTCTCTTACAACCCTGTTTTTTATTTAAAAAAAAAAGTTGAAACAATATCAAAGTTTACAAGAAGTAAAACTATATTAAGGCATTTTGCTGCAACGCACTGACATCTAAAGATAATAAATTAAGCACATCTGCAGTTACCTTTATTCACAGCTGATGTCTCTGTTTCCGAATTTTTGGATTCCGAAGAATTTAAATTAGAGCTTGTACTACCAGCAACAAATGAAACGGGCAATTTAGCTGAATCGATCTCATTAATATTACTGTTAGTGGCAGCATCATGACTAAATGTTAAAGTTCCTTTGCTGTGGTTGCTCAGAACTTTCATGGCTGTAGACTGGGCAACTTTGGGATGAATTGGAATGTCTGAAAGATGCATTTATGAAAAAGTCATTCAGCATATCTCCTAAATACATCTAGGTTACAAATAACACATTTTACAGAATGGATAAGGAAATTACTTCGATACTAATCAGGGTTGTTAAAAACCCGACCCACTGGGTTTTTTCAGGGTTTTGGGGGTTTTGGGGTTTTATCTGAGTTTTTTCAGAAGAAGGGATGGGGTTTCAGAATATTTGAAAAAAATTTGCTTATTACTAAATACAACTTAAAGCAAACTAATTGATTACAAAAATCAATTATAAATAAAAAGTGGTTCATTTAATAGTAATAACTAATGGCAATTATTAATCATACATGAAAAAATGTATAAATCAATTACAATAACAACCCCAATCATGGTTTGCTCTTAGATAAATTGACTACTAGTCATAATTTTAACAGTGATATACTAGTGCTTTTTTCTAGTATATCACTGAAAATACTAGTGCTATACTAGTGCTTAGTTACAACACAATTTTTTTATGGTAAAAAAATCTTTATTCATTTTAATACAGATAGGCATAAAATTGACTCTAGAAAGTTTTAATGTCTATGTGAAGTCTGATTTTTTTTTTTTTTTTCCTTAGGTAGTGGTGGTGTGGGGGGAGGTAGGGAGCTGTTTATAAACTTTAGAAGTGGTGTACTGATATTAAGCGATGTATTACCTACATAATTAAAGTTGAAATTTTGAAAAAAACCCAGTTGAGTTTTTTCAAGTGGGCTTTTTGAAAAAAAACCACCTAGGTTTTTTCAGGTTGGGTAAAATCATAACAAACCTGATACTAATGTACCTAGATAAATTCAAAAACAATGTTACTTTGATTAGTGTGTTGGCATTGAATTTTTATTTTATTTTATTTGGGAGGGGGGGCAAACTTAAAAAAAAAAAAAAAAAAAATCCTAGAGGGAGGAAAATTTGTTACAACTTCAGTTTTGATTTTGCTTTGAGATGCTATTTGGTTTCCATCATAAAACAATAGACTAGAACTCTAGGGAGAAGGGCGTAAGTGCCCTCCCTATCTTGGCCTCTTTTATGGGTGCCCATGTAATCTAGTCATCCTAATCAAAACAGATATTAGGGATGCACCAAATACTATGTTTTGCCGAATAACAAATACCGAATATTCGGTTAAAATTCTAACCGAATATTTGGCCGAATACCGAATACTTGGTTAAAATTTATTAAACTTATTTAACCGCTATTAAACTTTGATTGCAATGATTAATTTGATTAGTTTGTTCTTAAACAATATTTCATATGGTGTAAAACTTCATAAATTAAAATGTTGCAAAATTTAATATCCAAGTACTTCCTTTATATATTATTAATAACTTTTTTAAATATTAGTGAAATGCTCGTAATTTTTTTACCTGAATATTTTATTTTAAAAAATTAGCAGTTAATTGACTTAACTGCTATGAACACTTAATGTTATGAGGGTTTTTTTTCCTGGTTACTTTTAAAATTTAAATGAGTTAGTAATAGCAAGGTTAATGTAATGTGCCATAAGATTTAAGAAAAGTTGAAAAGCAGCAAAATTTAAATTTAGCATCGGTGTGTTTTCTCTTAAAATCGGTGTGTCCGATCCGTGTGTTCTCTCCAAAAAATAATTTCACAATAAATTAAAACTAATTTTATTGTGAAATTATTTTTTGGTGTGATTGTGGCAATGTTACGCTAGGGCGATCTGCCAAGGATGGGATGGTGCCTTGGTAGGTGGACTTTCTAATGGTTTCTAGCGTGTATTCAGATGTGATATTAGTAAGTAACAACTTGAATTAATTTAGTACTATGGTACTATATCATATCTTTCATTCATGATATAAAAAATATGTATTTGTTTACCAATTGGTGAATACTTAAATTTGTTTACTATTCGGTTGCCGAATATTTAAATATTCGGCCGAACCGAATATTCGGTTTGTCTGCCGAATAGGCAGTATACCGAATACAAACCGAATGTTTGGTGCATCCCTAACAGATATGCAGAAAATTACAGCTAACTCTCATATCCCTAGGACCTACAAAGTTTAAAATCTGGGATACATTTTAAATACATAAAAGCAAATATATATTTCAGTTTTGCTTCTAAAAATTTAAGACATGCAAATTCTCCTTTTACAGGAAATAAATTGAGCAAGATAAGGGGGGGGGGGGTTCTTCTCTAAAATTAATCACAACAACATAGCTAGGATACAAAGGACTGTATGCTTCTTGAAATTAAGTTTTTATCTTTCTAATTTTCAAGAGAAAACTTATAATTTTCCCGCCACTTGGGTTCACCTTGAAACTTTTTTCCTCACTACATTCCTGAATAACACATTACCAGTACTAAATTTTTATATTACATGATAGATACTGCTAATACATGACAAACAAAAACTGACCTTTATATTTTATTAGAGAAAGATACAGGTTATTCTCAATAAATGTTTCAAAATCACATCTCTTGTTTTTAATGAAACATATATATATATATATATATTCCTTTTGCTACAGATACATTGATGAGCACTCATAAAACCTAGAATCTAGGAATACAATAAATTAATATTTAGTGAAATAATAATTCTCTCCTCCTTTTTTTAATCATGTTAAAATGTACTTATGATAACAGAGTGGGTAGTTATCTATTGGTTAAGTTCATTGAACAGCTATTTAAGTGTATTTTTACTTGATTGATTTTTTCTCTTTTTAATTTAATAGCTGGTAACAGAGTGAATATCAGGTTATTTTTTAAAGTTAAAAAATCAATTGTGTCATTTGTTGTACGAATTTTATTAAATTTTGCCTAATAAAATATTTTTCTAGTTAATCTTAAATGTTCCAGTGACACAGATTTTATTAAAACTTGTTCAGAAAGGAAATTGTACAATTTTTTGAGAATAACCCATATATACCTGTAATTCAGTATTTTGAAAAAGATGAAAGAGCAAATTAATGTATCTGGTGTTAAATGAGTTCAATTAAATCGATTACAAATACTATTAACAGCAAGTAATTTACCGGCAGTAAGGCAAAAATCATCATCACCAATATCCCAGGCATCTTCTGTGCTGTCTTGAAACTCTTGAAATGAGCTTGAAGATGATGTTTTACGGTGCTTGCTTTTAGATGAATTTTTCTTTGGACTAATGCTCCTAAAATTTCATCATAATCAAATTAAGCATGAATCAAAATAAACCAAAATGTTGTTAATTTGCTGAATTACCATTTTGAAATAATAAAGCACTTACTTTGAATCTCGTATTAAATTCAATGCCTGAACACTTGATACTGGCCTACAAAAAGCAAAATTAAATTGTTCAGTTGTAATCTAAAATTACTAATTATTCATGAACTTGTGATTTACATTTAGGAATAGTTAGTTTATCAAATTACCTGAAAATCTTTACATATTAGCATTTTAATATAATTCTGGGCTCTAGATGATTTCATGAAAAGTAAGCTGTTTTATTTGATCTTTGTAGCACTCTTTAGGTCATTTTATCGTCGAATTGCCTTGAACAGACCATTTGTCATAAATGAAACACGCTTTTTGATTCTGCTAATCCTGGTTTACTGAATATATAACCTACATTTAATTAAAATTTAACTACAAATGGAAAGCCATATGAGGTTTTAAAACAGCAGATTTCGCTGTTTTAAAGCAAACAGCTGTAACTGAACTGAACCACTCAGTTAGAGATAGTAAATTAAAAGGGCATATTCTAAGCAGTATCTGAGTACATTGGCGGATCTAGAGGCGGGCACCGGTCACATGCCCCCCTCCCAAGATGAACTAAATTTATACTATAAAAGATTGACTTGTTTTGTAAATTCTAGTGATTTTATAGGAAAATGCAACAGAAAATGTTTCGTGCCCCTCCAGAATTTTTTCTTTTTTGTGGATCTGCCACTGCATGAGTAAGCTATTTAACCCCATCTCCACTTTCCACCCTTAAAAAAATGGCAAGGCAGGCTTTAAATAATATCAAACTAAAAGATATTTAAATCAGACACACTTCCTCCTTTATTAGATGGATAACTGAAAGAATAAACTTAACTTAAACATACAGGTACAGTTATTGTGAATGAAATTTTTTGTTAAAAAAAAAAGGGACTGCTGATAACCAGAAATCATTTCAAATGTCACTAATTTAGTAAACGTGAAACTAATAAATCATTTGAAAGTCTTAAATGCATCACATATTTATAATATTAACTTTAATTTTTTAGGGATTTATAAAACTCCAACTAAGCTTTACGATAATTTTAAAAGACTTTTAAACTTCCTTATTATCTTCAATAACCATTAGCTCACAAAAGGGTCGAAAATCAAATGAAAGTTATTAAATAAATCTATAAAAATTTATGATTGGGATTGAATTGATTCTTTTTTCCAACATCATAGATGAACTCGAATTATAGTAAGTATACTTTAAAAGCATTTAATTATGCGAACAAAATACTAATTCGCCACGTTCAGAAGTTAGGAAATCAACGAAAAAATAATCTTACCGTCCAGGAACAGCTTCACTTTTTTTCCAAATGATAGATTTGTTATCAGGAACATCATAATTTTGCATGTTGTTTTGAAAAGAGTTTGCAAAAGTTCATATTAGAAAATTAGAAATAGAGTAAAAAGTAAACATGAAACGGAGAAGTACAACAAACGTCACATCACCGGTTGGGTGTTGTGGATAACATAAATAGAGACATTGTTGGACTGGAGAATTTTAACAAGAGCAAATTCTTCTCCCTGTGCGATAACGAATGATTAGGATAAAATGTTAATTAATATTAAATTCTAAAACAAATGTTGAAAAATTTTGAAATTTCAAAAAAAGAATAATGAAAATTTTTGACAACTCAGTATTTTTTAAAGACTGGCTGAAGTAAATTGTAGAGCTATTTGTTATATAAATCACGAGATACAAGATTTAAATTCTTGATGTTTATTAGTTCTTTTTTTTCTGAAATAATTATTAGAAAATTATATCTCTATAAATTTGGCAACTGTCAGCTGGACTCGGATATATAACGATAACGACGATAACCAACATTATCCAAAAGAGCTGAATAAAATTTGCCTGTTAGATGGCACTGTAAATCAAAATTATTAAGTTTATGTTGTGCGCACGCGTACATTAGTAGTAGATTCCAATATGATTCGTCGCTAGAGAGCACATACGTAGTTATTTATTCAAATTGGGTCCTGTGTATTTTCCTTTGAGAGGCTGGCGTTATTTAGCCCGTCAGTCACTTGTTAAAGATACTCCTACATCTGTATCCGCGCTAAACACGCATCGCATGCGAAAAACCAATTGGATGACGCCATAATTGTTGACATCTCTCATCCTGGACTTTCGGAAAGTGCCCGGACGAAAACAACCCGGCTATTTAAAAAAGTATTATGTCTATCAGAGAAATATTATTACTTTCCACGATGAAATTTTTCTGTGTATCATGAAAATACTAAAATATGGTTAAAATATTTTCTGTCTCATTCAGTATAGTGTAACCTTGAAATACATTACCAATAATTCTTACTAACACTTTATTTTATTTTGTTATTTATAAGTATCATTTAAATGAAGTATAATTTTCAGTTACTTTATTTATGTAAATATAATTATATGATCTATTGAAACTTGCTTGTTTAAGTGTTTATGGTATAGTATTCTGTCTGCCATAATGCTTAATGCTTAAGTTTGTTCAGTATCTATAATTCAGCTAAACATCATATTCTTAAAATTCCAGTGTATATTATTTAATAATTCGTATTGAAATTAGAAAGAAAAACTTGTTTTTGATCTCATTTATTGTACAGTTTAATCACCAATAGAAAATATACCGCGAGAATGTTTGTTTTTCGAGTAATCAAGTCAGTGTGAGGAAAAGAAATCACTGGATATATATAGTATATCCAATGATCGAATTTTCGCCAGTATCCCTGTCTTTATCAGTGTTTTTATTTTCTCATGTTTTATTTGGCTTGAACTTATTCAAATTGGCTGCTACAATATTTCAGTTGTAAAATACAGAATTAACAAACTGCATAGATTTCAAAGCTCATAAAATAATAAATTACATTAGTAGCAATGGCAAAGAAGAGTTGCAAAATAAGAAACATGTTTACATGCATAAAAATTTAAATTGCAAATAAATGGAACTCACTGATCTGTAGATACAAAACTTTTTATTTGCGGCAGATATACTTCTGTAAACAAACAACAGATTTTTCGTTTTTTTTAAAATATTTTTTTTTAATTAATTAATTAATTCATTTGTTCTAGTGTTTAAAAATGTTTTTATTGAATTTTGATTGCATTTGCTGTTTCAGAAATTGATATTGCACTACACGAAGTTTTTCACTACCTTTTAGTATTCTGATCAACATTTAAAGATTATTCCACATGACTGATGTTACAATTCGACTACATTTTTAACCTTTTAAATTTGCCAGTGGTTTGTAATATATGTATTCACTATATATTTATATAAATTGATCAAAAGTATCATAATAGAGTGCAATACTGTTACCTGTTAGCCACTCCTTCCCCCCCCCCCTCCCCTCCTCCAGTATAAGAAGTTTTTTTATTTCTATTCTTTTTTTTTATTAAGGGGGAAAAAACTGATATTACACAGAAGAGATAACGAGAAATTTTTTTTATATAAATTCAAGTACTTTTCAAAGTACTACTAGCATAAGAAAGAAGTGAATAATATCAAACTAAAAGGGTATGAAAACACTTTAATTTAAAATATTTAAATGTAGAAAATATTTTATTCCTGTGTCTGTTATCACAGATAGTATTTTGAGGCTGATGTTAGATTGACTTTAAACATATTATAATTATTTATTACTTCTATGTAAAAGCAAATTTGGCAAGTTTACTTTTTGAAATTGTATAATAATAGTTAAATCATGATAAGAGCTAATTATAGTAATGCTTATTCTGCAATAATAAAATTTAAAAAGTAAAGTGCTAGTGTATTTTACTAAAGGACGATTTTATGAAACTAGGTATATCAAAAGCAAAATATTTTTTTGTATGAAGAATAATATATATATATTTTCCTTTTTAAGTAATATGAGTTTTTCTATATAATTATGATAAAAATGTTGGCAAGATTACTGTTTTTTACATATGTTGTTTTCTCAAAATTAGAGATGTGTAGAAAGTTCATCTTGTTACTTCCTTGTACAGTAGTATACTTACTTGTAAGAAAAAAGAACTAATTGGATAAACTATTTATATCGCAAAAATTTTCGGCTGCCAGATTTTGACAGAAAAATCAATTTTGACTACTACTTCTAAATTTACTTTTAAGAATTTTTGCAATGCATCTCATCGTATGCATGCATGCATATTCATATAAATGCATGTACATCCAATTTTGACCGACTGCAAGTCCTTATTGGTCAGTTTTTTTCTGATGTCTGTACATACATATGTATGTAACTTGAATATCTCAAAAACTATTGGTTGTAGAATATTAAAATTTTATATTTAGGATTGTTGTAACATCTAGTTGTGCACCTCCCCTTTTGGTCCCAGTTGACAGGATAGTTTATGTACAGGGCCACTCAAAAGATTTTTAATACATTGTGCTCTATGTGCAGAAATTCATTAAAGCATGCTTTAGAAATATTAGGCTATTTCAAACGACTCAGAAGCGATATATGTTGTTAAGGGTTAAAAAATGATTCAGATAATCATTTTGTAATCCTTAACAACATATAAATGAAATTGGAAATGCTTTTAGTTCTTCTACAAGAACACTAAAAAACATTTCAACACATTACGGTCAAGGGCAGTTTTAGACACATTCATCCATTTCAAGCACAATACTGTCCTACCATATAGTTAGGTAATGGTCAGACCTCGGTGTTTGAAAGCCCTTTCAAGGTGAGTTCAGCGGTAGTCGTATTTGCAGCAAAATCACTTGAAAGAAATCAAAGATGCTTAAAACACACTTGGTTTATTAACAGCAACTTAATTCAACAAAATCATTGACACAAAATCAAATAATCAAGCACGGTCCAGCCTACTAACCCATTGAACTTTTCGAAAACTGAACTATCAATATCAGTTCACTTATTCCAGTCGAAGGAGCGGCGCCATCGACATCTGTCAATTTGAACTAATTTGCAACACTCGGTCACATGCCTACCTCAAAAATTACATCAAAAGTCGAAAACTCACCAAGCTTGGTGACTTTTGGTGTGTATGTATTGAACTCTCATATCTCAAAAACCTCCAGTCATAAAATGTTGTAAATTTCATAGAAGATTGTTGTTGCATCTAAATGTCATCTTGATTTTTGGTTCCAATCTACTGTAGAGCTTATTTACAGGACCAGGGCAGGAAATTCATTTTTTCATAGGAGGGGAGTTGAAATTTTTGGGAGGGAGGGAAAAAAATCAAAAACCACTCTAAATCATTAAGAGGCCTCTCTACTCACAGAAAAAATCACAAACGGTGGCTTCCTCTGAGATGCTCTGGAAATTGGGAAAGAGGGGATAGCAATCTGTGACAGTTTTATTACTCTCTTGACCACACCTCTAGTCTTCATCTTACAGAAGACCCCCAGGAGTGAGGGGGCACACACAACAACAACCCCTGTTCCCTCCTAGTTGTTTGGAAATAAGCTATAATCATTATCACTTCATGAGAACTTGGAGGACTGTATGGGATTTTTTCTTTTTTTTTCATTTTACTATAAAAATGAGTAGTTTAAATGTTCTAAATATCACTTTGTTTGAAATGATTTTAAAATACTGAATATACACAAACACGACTCCGTAAAAATGTATATTTATGGAGGGATGTTTAATATATACTGTAGTATCAAAATATAATGTATATTATATAGCAAAGTATTCTTTCAAATTATATTTATTCATGAAAACAATAATAATAATAATAAAATATTCAAAGTAACAATATTATGATTTGTGTGTGCATACATTAAAATGCTGAATAAAATTTCCATTAGAAGTCAAATTAAGTAACATAAAAATATTACACATTATCTGCAATTCTGTTAGACAAAAAAGAGAGGTTTTTTTTTCCATTTTTGATATGTATTCATGTTTTTATTTCAGAAATTGAAATGTGAAAATACAAGGTTTTTAATAGCTCTTTTATTCAACAAGATAATATAAAGGTCATTACAAGAGACAATTAGATAATTTACGATATCAATTATACCTCCATCCTCTCTCCTTCGGAAAAAAAAAAAAAAAAGAGAGAGAGAGGGTGGGGGGGTTGGGGAGACAAAAAAGAGAGAGAGAACAAAAAGAAAAAAGAACACAATTATTGATCGAACAAAACGCACCGCTCCCCGCCCCCGAGAAAAAAGAAATTAATGTAAAAGATCCTATTTTACTTCCATAAAATAGATGTATTTGTCAATCTTCTAACTAACCGCCCCCACAGACAAAAATTAATCTAACGTATTAATCCGCCACTGACAAAACGATCTATCTGTGGTTGCTATTTCATAAAAACAGTGGTCTAAAGAGATAAGTAGTAAACGGTATAGGCACATTTTAGATTACGTTTTTGGCAGTAAAATTATAATTATGAAAAATAACAAACTCAATTTTCAAATCAAATACTTTCAAAAAGAAATAATTATTAATTTTAAAAATCTGATAAATACTACAAATTATACATAATTTTATCACAAATTAAGATAATGAAAAGAAATTGCGCCCAAAAATTTCTATACTGATTACAAAATTAACACTCAAATATTTCCTTCTGAAAGGAAATATAGGGACAACTAATTCACAGCATGACTTATTTTTAATACTGTTGCGCTTTCATCAGTCTTTTTTTCCCCCTGTTCTCGATATTTACTTCGTCTAGAGAGACAAGTAGTAAATTGTGCCTTTGTACATTTTATATTTTCCCTATATTAATTTCCATCATTATTGTCTAAATGCCAAACTCAGTTTTTCAAATCGAATGCTTAAAAAAAAAAAAAAAAAAAAAAACCCAACATTTTAAATTTTAAAATCAAATAAACAAGTTGACTATGCAAAAGAACTATTTATCACAAACCAATGAAAAGGAATTGCGCACAAAAATTATTATAAAGTTTGCAAAACTGACAGTTAAAAATTTCTTTCTGAAAGAAAATATAAAATTACTAGCTGAAGTACCTGTTCTTCGCATGGGAATGAATGGACTTTTTGATATTACGATTTGTGGTGATTACTATTTATTGTAATAAAGAGATATAGCAAAATGGATATTGCTTTATTTTGTGTTCAATAACCATGCATACCGAATTTCAAGGCAATCGCTTGTACGGTGCAGAAGGCCATGCGGCGTAGCGCAATCTAGTGGAGAGTTTTAGCAAAACGGATACGGCGGAAATATTCTTCGCATTCAGATATCGATGAATACGAAATTTCAGGACGATCGGCTGGACAGCCCTGACGACGCGACATCTAGTGGCAAATTATATAGGAAAATGGATAGACCCAAACTCTTCCCCGTGTTCAAATATCTATGTATACCTATTTTCATAGCTATCAGTTGCACAGTCAAGAAGTGATACACTGCAGCGCGATCTAGTGGTTAATTAAAGTAATGATTTGCTACAGTGCCGTCAAGTGGCGAGTTATAGCAAAATGGATAATGCCAAAACATTCTCATTGTTCAAATATCTATGTATACTGATTTTCATAGCGACCGTTTGAATGGTCAAGAATTTGGCCTGCTGCAGCGTCATCTAGTTTCGAGTTAAAATAATAATGCATTGCAGTGCCATCTAGTGGTGAGTAACATCAAAAGGAACACAGTTAGAATATATTCTTCGTGCTGAAATGTGTAAGTATAAGAAATTTTATGCCGATCGGTCGAACGGTATAGAAGTTGATGCGTTGCAGCGCCATTTAGCGGCAACTTACAGCAAAATGGATACTGAAAAATATTCTCCGTGTTCTAATATTCGCGTGTACCAAATTTCATCGAAATCGGTTGGACGATATTCGCATAGAAAACGGCTAAACGGAATAGAATTCAACGCTCTGCTGCGCCACCTAATGGCAAGTTAGAGGAAAACGGACAGCATAAAAACCTTCTCCATGATAAAAGACAGGTGAACCAAATTTCATGGTGATTGGTCAAAGGGTGCTGGAGTTTTTTAACCTCATACACACATACCAACATTCATTTTTATCTATAACCAGTGTTATTATATATACCAGTCTCAAATAAAATCCAGTTTCAAATCTAAGCCTCGCCAAAGTGCCAACATACGCCATTTTGCAAGAGTTTTTTCAGGAAATCATTCAACGCATTGACTTAGCAGCAATCAATATGGGAAATGGTTCGGCCGCCAAAAAGTAAAGCACACATTTATTTGAAAAGGGGAATCCCTTAATACAGCCGAATTTTTTTAAATTATCAACTATAACGTGTTTTATTCATCGTTACTCCGATGTACTTAATGAGAAGATTTCAATTTTCTGAAATTTGGCAGAATTCCCCCAACTTAAATCAATGTACTCAATTGGCGAGAATTCTGAAGATAGATCGCTTGAAATCCCTTAATAACTGCATTATTTCTTCACGGATCATTAAAATTTAATGCTGTATTCTAATAAAACCTTTGCACTTGTTTTCAAAAATCTATTTCCTTAAGCTCTCAATAAATTGCGCCAAGCCGAAAACTGTGCAAACCGCTAGAACTCACTTTCTCAAAATCAGCATTTGAGCCATTTTATTTTTTTTTGCCAAACTAAAAAAAATTACATATTAGCCTCGGAAATCTTCAATTCTTATTGTTTTGCGTATAAAACATTTCATTCCTGCTCTAAAACTCATTTCATTCCTGCTCCACAACTAATTCACAGCAGGACTGAATATTTATTTTTAATGCTATTGCACTTCGGGATTTTTATTTTTCGAACATGTACCATGTAAGGAAAGTATTGTAATCATGAAAACATTTGGCTTCAAGATTTTGGTGTATTGACACGTTTTGAGGTCTTCTGAATTCAGTTATGCTGTTTTTTACGAGATGTGTGTGTGTGTGTGTGTGAACACGATAGCTCCTAAACGGAGCATTAGATTGAGCTCAAATTGGGTATATGTGTTATAAACCACCGTCACAAGACCGGTATTGATTTTGGTGTATATAGGACTTATAGTTTTTCTACAGGGCTAAAGATTTCTTTTACATTATGGCCTATGTGGAGAAAGTCTTGAAAGTGCGCTAGCGTTTAAATGGCGCATTCGTTTGAGTTTCAATTTGGTATATGTATATGTTTGAATTATTCATCAATCAAAATTTATTTAAATGCTTGGTAATGATCTTAATCGTAAGTGTTCGGGAAGTCGAGTGGAGTCACTCCAGATTTTTTTTTTTTCCCTGTTCTCTATATTTAATTGGTGTATAGCAGGGTTGTCCAATATATGGCCCGCCGATTGTTTGAATCCTGCCCACTTACTACTTTTTGAAAATCGCAGAAACAGTCTAGAAATCCTTTCTATTAGTATTTTTAGTGGACCAGCAAGTATTTGCAAGAAATGCTGTGGCGAATAAACTTAAGTTTTGAGAATGCTACTAAGATCAGTTTTTGATTGTCGAAGAAATTGCGAAGGGGGAGACAAACCTTTATCTGATAGAAATTTTGTAAAAGACTGCTCGATCCTGTTTACATCTGTCTCTTGTACTGTGTCTCATATTGCTGTTAACAGCTATTTTCAAGGATGAAAACCGTGAAAACGAGATTTAGGTTTCTTCTGACCAAGGAAAATCTTGTAGGAATTTTGCGTTAGCTATGTCAAGTGTACAGGCAGACATTGACTATTTGTTAAGCAAAAGTAATGCCAACCCTCACATAATTCTGTGTTTGGATGTAATGAAAATAAATGCGGAAATAAAACAGGGTTTCTACAGACCTGGAAAGTCAGGGATTTGGGAAAAAAGTCAGGGAAATTTGAAGAATGAAGAAAGGTCAGGGAAATGCAAGAATATGCGGCAAAATCCAGAAAATACCTCCTGTTCGAACCTAATTATAGAAATTGTTTTATTTTCATTTTCTTATTTAACCTTATAAATAATTTTGGCCTATGTTCCGTATCCGGTGCCCCTTGGTTCTGGTGACATCGTGAGCAATGTTCAACGTTAGTAAAGTACCCTGCCGATGGTAGTTTGACTGGCAACCATAAAGAAATGTATAGAGCTTGGCGACGTTTTTTTTTTGGAGGAATGATAATGCGTCAAATATTGTAAATTGGATAATTTAGAACTATTGAAAGATGCGAAATTTCTTGCACTTTCGGGCATGCGTAATAGTTGTTTTTTAATCTAGCTACTGTGTATGTGTGACGTAAGCAGATGAATGTAAAGAAATTCACTTGCTCAATTTGACGTCACTAAGCTGTTAATTTGCGTTTTGCGCATGCGTTATTGTTATTTTTCGTTTTTTCCTGTTCTTTCGTCTACTATTCCAATTTGCTTCAACTTGTACTAATGTTTTTTTTTCGGTCTCGCAGAGGGGCCCGCGTTAGCATATTTTCGAATGTATGTATCGATGAATGTAACGAATTCGCTTGCTCAATTTGACGTCATTAAGCTGTTAATTTGCATTTTGCGCATGCGTTTTTGTTATTTTTCGTTTTTTCCTGTTTCGTCTACTATTCTAATTTGCTTCAACTTGTACTAATGTTTTTTTTGGGGGTCTCGCAGAGGGGCCCGCGTTAGCATATTTTCGAGGGGGCCCTTTTGAGGCGGTGGCCGGACCCACTGATGTTTTTTTTGGGTCTCGCAGAGGGTCCGCATTAGCATATTTTCGGGGGGGCCCTTTTGAGGCGGGGACCGGACCCACTGATGTTTTTTTTTTGGGTCTCGCAGAGGGGCCGCATTAGCATATTTTTGAGGGGGCCCTTTTGAGGCAGTGGCCGGACCCACTGATGTTTTTTTTTTTTTGGATCTCGCAGAGGGGCCCGCGTTAGCATATTATCGAGGGGGCCATTTTGAGGCGGTGGGCGGATCCATTGATGTTTTTTTTGGGTCTCGCAGAGGGGCCCGTGTTAGCATATTTTCGAGGGGGCCCTTTTGAGGCGGTGGCCGGACCCACTGATGTTTTTTTTGGGTCTCGCAGAGGGGCCTGCCCGGACCCACTGATGTTTCTTTTGGGTCTCGCAGAGGGGCCCGCCCGGACCCACTGATGTTTTTTTTTTGGGTCTCGCAGAGGGGCCCGCGTTAGCATATTTTCGAGGGGGCCCCCTTGAGGCGATGGCCGGACCTACTGATGTTTTTTTTGGGTCTCGCAGAGGGGCCCGCGATAGCATATTTTCGAGGGGGCGCTTTTGAGGCGGTGGCCGGACCCACTGATGTTTTTTTTGGGTCTCGCAGAGGGGCCCGCGTTATCATATTTTCGAGGGGGCCCATTTGAGGCGGTGGCCGGACCCACTGATATTTTTTGGGGGCTCTCGCAGAGTGGCTTGCGCGCCCTCCGAGAAAAATGTTTTTACACTACATCATACCTGCCAACTTGTACGGTTTGGCCGTACAATGTACGGATTTTAGCTTAGTTGTACGGTTATACGGCCGCAAGGCAAAATTGTACGATTTTTTGGCAAAGTTTAGGCTAATGTGATTTTATTTACTATGTTTCAAAATTTAGTGGTTTTGTGGAGTATTTTAAAATTTAAATCACCAATTGACGTTACGTCGAACATAAAAACACTAGATCGTTTTATTTCCCATATTTACGCTAACTCCCCCCTCCCCTACCTTTTCTGCCTTTTATGCTTCTTCCACTGATACGCTGTGTTACTGTTAACCCGAGAGGGAAAATAGAAATTCCCTCCGATCTCCGATGCTGCGAAAGCTATGATTGGCTCACAGATTTTTTTTTTTCTCCCTCCCACCCGCGGCTTGGCTTGTGACGTGTTAGGAGAAGTGGGAAGGGAGCGTTCGTAATCGATATGCCGAGTGTCCATGCTTTGGCAAAGTTTGTTGCTGCGCATGCACGGAGGTGGATGCGCATTCGTTTAGAAATATCTCCCTCCCAATACCGCTTGGCTCCCATCCGTAAGCGCAAGCGCAAGAACAACTTTCAATCACAAACACGTGTTGATGAAATTGTCCAGTGTAGTTTGAAGTTGTGAAATATTAATTTGAAATGTCGAAAATTAAACATAAACAATATAATAAAGTTTTCCTTGATTCTTTTACAAAGGAATATCCTTGTATCGTCAAATCGCGAAGGGGATGCAATTTTGCTTTTTGCTCCGTGTATAGGACCGACATCAAAATTGCGTATCAAACATAAATAATCTTGCAGACAAATAATTTTCAGTTGTTGTTGTTGTGTGTGATTATGGCAACGCTACACTAGGGCGATCAGCCAGGGGGGGGTGCCTTGGCAGGAGGACTTTCTAAGGGGTTCTAACGCATATTCACGTTACATCTGGAGAAAACCTACCAAAACTCCGGATCGATAGCCGCGCGATGGGACCCGAACCCGGGACCTTCACACTTCAGCCATCTACCATTTTCAGTGGCAGAACCACTTGTGCCATCGTGAGGCCAAATCATTTTCAGATATAGTTTATTTTTTAAATTTATTTCCAAATATGTACTCACATGAAGTATGTGGAAATGATGTTTGCAAGCCAGTAGATGAAATGAGGGATGAGCTTCAATCTCAATTTTGCAAATTGATAATTTGCCCGAGGAAGTTCAATCAGAAGAAAGAATGGACAAAAAATGGGCTAAAAATTGAGATTGAGAAAATTAACAGCTGCTAGTGGGAAATTTAAATATGATCGAATGTTATGCTAAGCATATTGACTATACCACACAGTAATGCTGCTTGTGAACGTTTGTTTAGCAGCAGGATTTTTTAAAAGCAGCCAAATCAGCTACTTATGAACATTTGTACTCTAAAAATACCAAATAAATGCCCCTCCTTTCCTATATGTGCATATGTATTAAAAATAGTGTACTAAATCTGAATAGTAATTTTAAAAATTGTGTTTGATTACATTTTATCTTTAGTAGGCATATTTATTGCGTTACTGCGTGACACCGTGGCATTGTAAGATTTTCAAAAATTGCATGTTGGCAGGTATGCTACATAAATGGGGCTTTTAAAAATATTTAGCAGGCTTTATACTAGATAAAATGAATATTCACTATTTGCGCCCCCCTCCGAAAGAGTTTCTGGTTCCGCCCTTGGAGAACATATGTAAAGCTGACGTCATAAACTTGAAAATCGTCTGGATTTTTTATCACATGTTGGTCTGGAAAATCATTTTTTTTTTTTTTTTTAAATCAGAATCTGAGTGGCAATTCTGATAATTAAACGCGGTGCATTTGAAGTATAGAATTTTCATTTAGTGTTAATTACATGAAGATTGAAGTTTGCTGTTCTTTGATTCTGAGTCGAATAAGTTTGTGTTGGATTTTCCTTGTGTTTTTGATTCCATTTAACGGACCCTTTATCGTATGTAAGTGAGCGTCTCGGGGAATTTCTTCGTTAGTATGGATGTGTGGAATATAGAATGGGGGGGGGGGAAAGTGAGGTAAGTGCTTCTTTAATTGTACTTTTTCTAATGTTTTGTTGTGGATTTGACTGTTTTATATAGTGTCATTTATTTAGAATTTGTGTTTCATAGTAAAATTTTAGTGGTATATACTAGTGTTTATTCGTCACAAGACGGCGATAGCCATTGGAGCTTGGCGGTCGCCAGGGAGGCTTGGCGCCATGGCTGGAGCTTGGCGCCAAGGTCTGTAGCGCTCGCACTTGGCAATCGCCCAGCTCCAGCGGCTATCGCCGTGTTTACATGAGGGGCACCGTCTTGTATGATTTTACCATAATTTTAAAATGTGTCCTTTATGAACATATCTTCTTCATTTGAAATATGCTTAATTTGATCCTAAATTATTATCAAACATAGTTTTTGTTAGAATCCAGTGATGTCAAATAATATTTTTGTGTATATTGATTTTATTATTATTATTATTTGTAAAAAAGGGGCAAAATATATAAAAAGTTATTAATTAAAGGATGTAAAATTAAAAATAGAAGCGCAAAATTCGGGAAAGCACGCTATTTAAAAAGTCAGGGAAGAGCATGATAGATGTCAGGGAAAAATCAGGGAAGCAAAAGCTGTGAAATCCGTAGAAACCCTGTAAAAAAATGTAAGAAATTTTAATACCCAATTTTACGAATTATTTGTAATGTGTTTATTTTGTAGAACTCGTAAGGAAGGATTTATGATCATCACTTTAACGTCTTATCCTCAACTAGCATCCTCTTAATTTTTGAACTGGATTAAAAAATTGCGTTTTCCAAAAGTAAAATACGACCCTGTGGACTATCAACTACATCATTTCATAGAACTCCGTAGACATAAAACACAGTATTTACAGTACATAAAAATAAACTTACTTACATTGCATGTGCTGAGAAAAAAATATCAAACAAAACCTTAGAAAAAAAAAAAAGCTGCTATTCTGGTTTAAATTCCGAAGATAACTATACTACCAATAAGTTGTAAACAAATAACATAAATCAAGGGGTGCTCGTTTCACATCAGCTGTTTGTAATGTATAACATACAATAAATGAATTGGATTAAAAAATGAGTTTTCCAAAAGTAAAGTATGACCCTCTGAACCAGTGGTGTATGCAAAGGGGGGGGGGTTCAAACCCCCTTGCCGAAAATTTTTTAATAAAATGTCTATAAATTTTCAATTTTCAACTTAACTGTTACGCATTTTAACACAAAGTTATGGCTATAAACCCCCCCCCCTTTGAAGGAAGTTTGCATACGCCACTGCTGTGAACTATCAACTGCATCATTTCATAGAACTCCGTATTAGACACTCACATAAAGCGCAGTATTTACAGTACATAAAAATACACTTATTTACATTGCATTTGCTGAAAGAAAAAAATACCATACAATACCATACAAAAAAAAAGGCTATAAATGGTATTAATTTCATTTCTTATTAATTTTTTTAAAATTTTTTTATCTTCATTATGTTTAATTGCGTCAATAATGTAAGAAGGATTTCTGAATCGAAGAGACATTTTGTAAGGTGGATCAATCTAACCAAAATCTCGCCCCAAAACTATCTCAAGTTTGTCGGCTTTTGGCAATAGATCGCCAAATTAACTGTCAAAAACAAATCTTTCAAATTGAACCCAACTTAGCGATATCGGAAATATTTGGCTAGAAATCCCTAAACCTTAGTATTATTGCAGTACTTTATCTCTTTCTAAGCAAAATAAGTTTAAATGAAGTGTGCCGAAAATATTTTTGATTTGCAAGGAAGTCATGTGGTGTCCACATCAGATTTTTTTCTAAAAGAAATCAACTGGTATGTAAAATCTTTTTTTTCTTTTTTTTTATATTGAAATTCAGTTTATGTATGAGATTAGATCATTACAGAAACCTTTAACTGCAATATTCGTCTTGAGAACAATTTTTATAAGTTGGACCTAATATTAGTAAAACATCAATCCTAATGATAGGAAAATTCATTATCTTCCATAATGAAGATATCTTTAATATTAGTCCCATCTGTGAATTTTAAATTTATAAAAATGAGTCACATTTCTGTTTTCAATGAGAAACCGGTTTAAAAGTGTTGGGAAAATGGCAGACTGCTGCAGAAAGACAGAAAAGAAGGAAGTATAAATTAATGAATGAAAGAAAATATGAAGATTATAAAGACTACCCAGAAACAAGAGCCAAAAAAGAAAAAAAAAAAAAAAGAGAGAAAGAATAAATGACCCAGCTAAATTACCTTAGTCAATTCAGAATAAGGTTAAACAAATAAAGAAAAATGCTAAGAAAAAGAAAATTCTGTAAATAAGTAAGGTAATTTAAATCTTTCTTCTTTTCTTTTTATTTCTTCTGTGTTCTTCATTTCATTATTTTCATTCATTGTATAATTTATCTCTTTCTGCAGCAGTCAGAAATTTGGGCAGCATTTGGGAAAATGTCAGATGACATTTTCCCAAAATTTTTAAGTAATTACCCAATTGAAAAACAGAGATGTGACTGATTTTATATATTTTTATAAGTTTAAAATTCATAAATTGAACTAATATTAGATATTTAAACATGGCCGTACCCAGAAAATGATTTCAGGGAGATTCCAAAAACTTCGGAGGAGGGGGGGGCGAACCCCCCCTTGTCAAGCCTTGTATTTAAGACTTCATAAATATCTTCAATAAATAAATCAAATTTAATCTTCAGTAAAAGGAAATATCTTTTGAAGATATTTCCTTTTACTGAAGATTAAATTAAATAATAGTAGAGATAGAAATAATGGAACAATTATTTCTATCTTAATTATCTTCATAAAGGAAAGGAATATGACTTTTTATATTCTTGGGACTGATTTTATTTAAGCAGAATATACTTACTTTTATAGAATTTTGTAACAGATGTCGCATTAGTATTAGGCTTAATTTATGAAAATTTTTCTCAAGACAAATATTGCAGTTAAAGGTTTTTGTATTGGCTCTTTCATATATAAGTGGAATTTCAATAAAAAATAAGCTTTCATTTAAAGCTGCTGATTTTTTTTTTTTTTTTTTTTTAGAAAACAGGATGAATTTTCTCACCTCTCTAAGACAAGGATTCGTGTAAAATAATAATATTGCCAAACGGTGCACACGAAATAAAAAAGTGTTAAGTTTTTTAGCTCAATTTTATAGAAATTCACATATTTTTCTTCATAGTTGAAAAAAAAAAATATAAGATTTTTTGTGTGTGTGTGTGTGTGTTTGGTGCGCCTAGTATCATGGAATCATCCTTAATTGTTATTAATAATGTATCTAAAATATCAAAATGGAGAGTAAATCCCAGTCAGTTTTGAGTTTATTTATCTTTCAACACTCCTAAGCCTACCTTTAACTCCTATTTTTTAATAGGTAGTCTAATTGATATTGGCTGGTTGTGATTTTACGGTATTGTTTATGTGAATGTCATGTCCACAACAAATTTTATTAATTAAGCAAAAAAATAGGTGATTGGGTTTTCTTTTTTCCTTGGGGGGGGGGATTACAATCTAGCATACTGTAATACGGTTTCAATGAAGATTGCACTAGAGAAAGTCATGTCCATTTAAAATCCTAAAATTTGCAGAGATCTGTTGGGGGAGAAATCATAGTAGGTTTACTCTTTTCCTGTCTCACCAACCCTTAAAATATTTCCCTGGGTGTGTTCCATCTTCTTTGTTTCTGTTGATTTAGATACAATCCTTGTATTTGTAAACTTATCAATTCCCGCCATTAGATTTTGAGGAAGAACTGGAGCAGCTGTGATGAGTGACTCTCATTTCTTCTGAGTTAAGAACAACTTCACAGTTTGTTCAATTTTGTTGCCTAGGGGTTGCATTTATTTATTAGAACATTAAAGCTTAAAATTCCCATTTTTGGTTAGTAGCCACTGGCCGGTAGACTCATAAACTTAAATGGCCAGTTGTTTTAGGCACACAGTTGATGATGGTGGTCGATTCTAATGTCTCCCTTAGATAGAGGTACACTTATAGTTGGTTACTTATTTACAAAGATATATTATGCAATTCCAAATTCTCTCTACTTCTGCATTGCTGGGAGAGAGAGTAAGGATTATTTTTATCTGGGTGATTACTTGCATATTGTTAAAACTATCAGTGTGTAGTTTGTCAAGCAATGCAGTAAGTGAGATTCCTTGCTTAAATTTTTCGAACATTATGGTCCGCAGCTGCCGCCACTCAGAAAGTGCTCTTTCTTTCTAAAGCTTAAAAACTGTACAGAATTCTGCAAGTTCTTTTTCTCCATACTCTTTTAACTCCTCAGAAAAAGATGGAAAGAAAGCTGTATCTAAAATGTCAGCAGTGCGAACACATATCGACTTTTCTGGCCCATCTTCACCAAAGAAATGTCTCATTATATTTGCACTAGCACTTTTGCATGCTTCATGACAAGGAGACACAAGGTCTGTTACATTGCTTGTGTAATTACGTGCACAAGACTTCCGAGCAGGGGCGTAGCTAGAAACTTTTCATGGGGGGGAGAGGGGTTACGACTACTGCAACTCACATATATGCATACATGTGTGTGATAAGGGAGTGAAGAATATACATTTTGTATGGCAAAAAATTCCTCATGGGGGGAGTTATGACCCCCCTAACCCCCCCCCCTTGGCTACGCCCGTTTCTGAGCATTTGGTTGTGGGAAGGGGGGGGGTGGTAAGATTACAAAGGAAGAGAAAAGATTTTAAATATAAAATACCCAGAAGTCTTAAGGAACAAAAGTCTTTTTATTGAGAAAATTATTTTACTTTTATTTTCATGTTCTGTTTTGCAAAGTTCATTCATACTTGCCAACATTCAAAGAACAAAATCCAGGAGATTTTTAGGATATATACGTGTTTTTTTAAGATTTAATTCTGAAATTACTTAGTGTAAGGTAAAACTATTATGAAAACTCCATAATATATACTTGCTAACAGTCCTAGGCAGAAAACAGGAAATTTTGGTTAAAAAAAAAAATCGGAATTTTTTTGAAAATAAGGGAAAAAAATATCCCCCCCCCCCTCCGGGAGGCCGATCACCATTTCTCCACATTTTTTGTATAATATTATATTTTTACTTACTCCTATTTTATTTTGATTACTTAAAAAAATCAAAAGAAAACTTGGCATGCAGTTAGTAATAATTTGTTTCCCCCAAATCATACAAGTATTTCAGTTTTTGCTCCATGTATGCTTGTTTAAATAATTTTTTTTTCTTCTTGAGTATCTCTCTGGTAACATAAATAAATTGTCAATGAAGATTGCAAACAGAGCATATTTTCTCCTCCTTCCACTGCCCTTCCTCCTCTATTAATCAGCAGGTGATAAACACATTCCTCACAGCTGCGCTCGGTTTGTTGTTTTTTCTCCACTCCCTTTTGATAGGCACTTGTTTAGGATCTTTTTTTAAACGATTAGTAATACTATTGATATCGTCTTGCAGTTAGAAATTTGCATTCCATTCTAAGTTTTGCCAGCTGTGCGGTCTCTGTACCAGTTATTCCATCTTTTTTTTCTAGTTTTACTGTGCATATTGCTACTTTTGTTTGCTTTAGCTTTAAATGATACGAAAGATTTTTTTCTTCTGGACGGAGAGCGGAAGTCTTCCGTCAAAATCCGAAGCGTATGAAATTAAGTATGAAAATTTGCCGGACTCTAAGAAAAGGAGTAAGTGCTCCGTGGACTGCAAGGTTTAGAGGGTTAGGTTCGTTCGTAGGCAGAGACGGCCCGAGGGGCGTGCGGGGCCTCTTCTCTATCATGTCTTATCAGATAGCAATAGAATGGCCCAGGAGCGGGGCCTCTATAAGCGCGGGGCCTTAGGCGATCGCCTACATTCGCACCCCCCTTGGGCCGGCCCTGTCGTAGGGAAGGGGGGGGGCACAGTAGAATTTGTCCGTGGGAGATGAAAACGGTACGATCTGTTGAGGAATTTTGCAGGAGCCGTATGTGCGATTTGTTGATTGATTTTGCAGCTGTTATGTGCGATTTGTTGACGGATTTTTCTAGCTCCACCATTATATTGGCCTGGCCGGTAGTCAGAATTCCATAAATCGCCAGTTTTTTAAGTTTAATCGCCACCTGGCGACTGGCGACCGGGAATTTTAAGCTTTATAGAACATCTTCAAAGTAAGCGTAAATAATCAAAATCTGAATCAGCTAGCTCCTGCTACTGTTGATTAGTTTATCAGCTAACTGCACTCAGTTGACTTTAAGAATGAAGATCAATTAAGTTTAGCTTTATAAGAGTGTTCAAGAATGCTTAAAAGTAAAAATGTTTTTGTACTATGCTTGAAAAAAAAAAAAAAAAAAAAAGAAAAAGAAATTACAGCTGCACCAAAAGCAACTAGCAAAGGAGGAAAAGGTAATTAATGTGCTCAACAGCAATAGCATAAGAAATAAAATGCTTGAATATGAACAGAATTGCTGATTGTACATTATTTTACTCTTGACTTACTTGCCTCCCCTTTGTATTGAAGACATTCAAAACTGTTATTGCTGTACAGAAGCCTACAAGGAAGGTGGGGAGCCTATAGAGATTGAGAACAAATGCACTTTTAATTTATTACCTAAATAAATTGAAAGTGCACAATTTAAAAATAAATTTTAAATCATCCTTTTAGTCTGGAGGCATAAAAGTATTCAAGCAAATATTGATTTTTATAGTTTTTTCTTTCAGTGATGCAAAGGTGTTACTTCTCTATAAGATAATTAAACTCAGCTCTAGGCATCTAGTTAACAGATAAACACTAAAGCTGATATATATTATTTTACATTCTTAAGTACAAAACCAGAGTAATTTTACACCTTGAGATTTTTTTTAAGCTCAAAATTTATTTGATCTTAAAATTGAATAATATGATTTATACTTTAGAATTGTTATTAAATTATATTTTTTCTTTTAGTTTAGTGTATGGATGTACCTGAAGATGAAGTCCTACAGTGCAGTTCTTCTCTTCAGTGTGAACCATCAAAACCAACTGTAGTGGATGCAGAAGTTCAACTTGATTTGAATAATGAATGTAAATCTGATAGTGAACTTGAAAGTGCCTTTGAAAACAATTTCACAAATTTAAATATGAAACTTCCTGTCACTGTTCAGAATTGTGTTCCAGCTGGATTGCAGGTTTCATCAGAATTAGTTGTTATCACAAATACAGGTATTTTTGTATGAATTACATTAATGGTGTATCTCGAAAAAATCATGTGATTTCAGTACATAAATACACATAAACTAATTATGTCAAGCCCTTCAGAATTTTTAGAGTACCTCTTTACAAGCTGTACTATACATGGTAATAAATGACAAGCCTGTATCAGGTGCAAAACTTTCAGAAAAAAATTCTTAAAAATCTAAAATTTAGCAGGATGTGCCATTCTTCAAAAATGTTTTCTGTACAACTCTATGTTAAAGAATTTTTTCTGAAAGTTTCATAAAGGACACTGTTGTTTCATTTATTATTGTGCGTAGTGCAGCTTGTGAATAATCAATAAATCATCAATTTTTCGAGTCTTTGGAACTATTAGTTTATTTTCCTTTGTGTATATAGCTCGTGAGGTGCATTTTGTTTCTTTGAATAGCTCCCTTAAAACTTGTTAATCTACCACATATCAAGGCGTAACTAGGCTCTTTTAATTAAAAAAATGTAATCCAAATTTACAGTGTATTATGCAGAGTATAAAAATTATAAATTTAAAAATAAGGGGAAAAATGAGCATAAAGGAATTAGATTTCTTCATGCACTTATAAAGCTATTTAGTTAAAAAAAATGACATCCCCTATAAATTTATAATTTTCCCTTATTGGTCAGCATTAAAAGTTCATCATATTCTTCTTCTGTTACTTTTTTAGCTCATCATCAAATTCTGTTTCATCTTCATCATTACTGTTAGTAGACCCAGATAATATAGACAAACACATAAATACTTCACGTAAAATTTTTGGAGTTTCATCATACTGTTAATCAATACAGATAGCTTTGATAATACAGGGTTCATATGCTCCTTAAAAACTCCCTAAAATTCATTTTAAAAAATTTAGGGCCCTTAAAACTCCTTAATATTATTTAGGACTCCTTAAAATCTCCTTAATTTTACATTCACAGTTGTTGTTGTTGTCGTGTCCATGGATAGACCATGGAAAGAGGGGTGCCAGTGCCCCGAGGTGGTTGGACTTCTACTTGTTAGTCCCTAATTTTGAACCGATTCCAGATGAGGGACCAACCACTACCTGAAATCGGCATCCCCAGAGGTATCGTTTAACAACTTGGAGGACATTGGAGACACGACGGATTTTATGTGCACCAGCCAAACGCTATTAATGAAATGTGCAACCTCTGTAACCTTGATGAGTTTAAGACGAACTGCCAAAGAAAATACTGCAGAAATGATAAACATTGATGCTTCAATTGAAGATATGTTCCATGAACTTAAGGAGAAAACCCCTTTTTGAATTTATACTCCATGGCTTATACAACTTAAAAGTAGGATAAAAGGAGAGTTTATATTTCTTACCAGTATATTACAGTCGACTCCCAGATAATATAGACAAACACATAAATACTTCATGTAAAATTTTTGGAGTTTCATCATACTGTTAATCAATACAGATAGCTTTGATAATACAGGGTTCATATGCTCCTTAAAAACTCCCTAAAATTCATTTAAAAAATTTAGGGCCCTTAAAACTCCTTAATATTATTTAGGACTCTTTAAAATCTCCTTAATTTTGCATTCACAGTTGTTGTTGTTGTTGTGTCCATGGATAGATCATGGAAAGAGGGGTGCCAGTGCCCCCGAGGTGGTTGGACTTCTACTTGTTGGTCCCTAATTTTGAACCGATTCCAGATGAGGGATCAACCACCACCTGAAATCGGCACCCCCAGAGGTATCGTTTAACAACTTGGAGGACATTGGAGACACGACGGATTTTATGTGCACCAGCCAAACGCTATTAATGAAATGTGCAACCTCTGTAACCTTGATGAGTTTAAGGTGAACTGCCAAAGAAAATACTGCAGAAATGATAAACATTGATGCTACAATTGAAGATATGCTCCATGAACTTAAGGAGAAAACCCCTTTTTGAATTTATACTCCATGGCTTATACAACTTAAAAGTATGATAAATGGAGAGTTTATATTTCTTATCAGTATATTACAGTTGACTCCCAGGAATCTGCAATCTCTAGAAATTCATGCACATACACAAGCGTAAACAGTGAAACTTGAAATTAACTAGGATTGAAATTTAACAGTGAATGTGGCATTCTTTGTCATCATGGTGAATTATTTTTAGGTTAGCAAATTTTTGATTTTCTTTGCCTTATCTTTTTTTCCTTTCTTTTTCTTTCTTTCTTTTTTTTTTTTTTTTTTTTTTTTTTAATAATAACTGGTGGGAATTTTGGTGTCAGTAATTAATGTGTGATACAATTTATAGCCATCTCTATTCATCGACACTGAACATGATGCCTATCACTCATCTGAATTTAGTAGAAATTCTGAAAAGAATGGGGCAAAGAAATGATTATTACAAATAATTGCATTGGTAGTCCAGAAAAAATGGGACTCCTTAAAACAGGGTGTCGACAAATCAGGGAAATCATGGAAAATCAGGGAACTTTCGTTTTTGCCTAGTGAACTAGATCATTTTTAGTTGTCAGTCAGCGTCTGACTCGCGGCTCCGTTCTGGATCATACAATACTCAACTGATGCAAACATTTTAGGAATCTGAAAACCAGAATATAGATTATATGAGAACATAGAAGTATGAATGAAGGTTTTGAAAAAACAAGGTGCACATGATAAAGTTTTCGGATTTCGCACTAGTCTTTATATTCAGATGACTAGATGTCGTCTTTTTTTTTATAGATAGGGCTCATTTTGAAGCCTTTTTACATATTTTTTTTAATTTGAAATGGTGCAACGATTAAATAAAATAAGTTATTAGGTGGCCAGTTTATTTTGATCAGTCATCCTTACGCTTAAAATTGAACACTATCTTTAAAAAACGAGGAAACTTTCTGCTATATTGTCTTTTAGTGTTCAGCTAAACTTTGTTTGGATTTATGAATTTGAATTACAATTTTATTAAGTATTTTTGTGGTTTTCTCATTTATTTCCCTATATGAAGCATTCACCTGTTGGTGCATGATACACAATGGTGATTTACATGAAAGATTATGGTATGTATATAATTAGTTCTGGAAATTTGATAAAGATAGTCAGGGAAATCAGGGAAAAATCGGGGAACTTTTTTTCTCAATTTCTGTAGCCACCCTGTAAAAACTTTTTTGCATTCCTTAAATACTAAAAAGTCCTTCAATTTTATTTTGAAAAATGAGTATGAACCCTGTAATTAATAATGTTTATTTTGTTGATTATAAAAAGTTATTCAATATTAATATAAACTTTATTGAAAATTAGTAGTAGTAATGGATAAAAATATATTGTAATGCTTTAAATTTGTTATTTTAAAATGATGTGTTTAGTTGTTGGCGGCAATATAGGTCTTAGGAGGCCCACAGCATTTTTTTTTTTTTTGCAGAAAATTTTTAAGAAATTGAGTTTGAAGACAATTTTACTTTTTATCTAGATCTGACTGTCACTCTGGTCCACAAATAAATAATCATTTTAGATTGTTTGATATACTACATTTTGAAAATGATTTTTGAATTATTTTAGGTTTAATTTCATTCTGTGATTTCATTATCCACTCACAGATTCTTCTAGACTGGCAGGATGCATTCGGTCTTCTTTTGAAAATGTTTTTTTTTTTTTTTTTACTGTCTGACCCTCATGTATTGCATTGCTAACAGAATCGATTATCAAGTAAAAAAATGCATAAAAAGTCCAGCTCATGCCTTAGACTTTAGTTGTCGGGTCATATGTGAGCTTGTCATTGCATGTGATAATGGATGACGTCATTACACTCTTATTTGTCATAAGATATTATGACGTAAAGCCTGGGTGGTTTGCTTATTTTCTATTTACATGGTAACTATGGAAAATTTCTTCTAGTAGCTTCCTCCAGATTCCTGCCAAAATGACTAGGGCTGTTCTGAGAATCTAAAAGGATATTTTTTAAGGTGAAGAATAATAAAACATAAATGCTGAGAGCACGTATAAGTGAGGATCACTGTATTAGAATTTAATTCACAGAATATACTTATTGTAATTTTGACACGCACACACAAATATAACATACAGGGGTTGGACAAAAATATGGAAACACCTTGTGAAATGCATGCTTGAAAAGAGAAATTGATTCTATTGAAATATGTAGGTGGCACTGGTGTTTTCACCAACTAACGTCACCTACACAACGTCATAAATGCCCTGCCATGTTCAATCGTTGTCGGGGCACTGATCTGTGAAGTTGTCATTCCATCATGTCAGAGCTAACAGACTTTGAATGTGGTCAAATTGTTGGAGGTCATATGGTGAGTGCTTCCATAAGTTTGTTAGCCATGGTGTTAGTGTTGCAAGAGGTACTGTATCGAAGATTTATTCCGCATATTTAAAATATGGAAAAATATCATCCGCTAAATCGCAGCACTGACGAAAGTGTGTGCTGAGTGATTGTGACAGACGATCATTGAGGAAGATTGTGACGAAAAATAAGAAGACCATAGTTGCAAAAGTTACTGCTAAAACGAATGTCGTGCTTACAAACCCTGTGGGTACCAAAGCAATAAGAAGGGAGCTCCATAAGCAGGGTATTCCTGGCCGAGCTGCAATTCAAAAACCATCAGTGATGATAATGCCTGTAACAGGAAAAAGTGGTATTTGTCATAAAGCCTGGACTATAGAGCAGTGGAAGAAAGTAATATGGCCAGATGAGTCTGCTTTCACATTGTTTCCTACTTCTGGCCGAGTTTATGTCTAGAGAGCACCATCCCAAGCCTATAATATAGACTGCTTGTTGCCAAGAGTGAAACATGGTGGGAGTTCTGTTTTGGGCAGCCATATCGTGGTTCTCTGTGGGCAGCCGATAACTCTGTCAGACCACATTAACTGCCAAGACTTATGTGAAAATTTTGGCCGATCAAGTCTATCCCATGGTACAAACTTTGTTCCCCAATGAGGATGGTGTCTTCCAACATGACAAAGACCCTGTTCACACAGCTCACATTGTCCAGGACTGTTTTTCTGAGCACGAGGATGAATTGTCACATCTCCCCTGGCCACCACAGTCACCAGACCTCAATATTATTGAGCCTTTGCAGTCTACATTGGTCGCTATCCACTGCCAACATCGTTATCTGAACTTCCCACCGTTTCGCAGGAAGAATGGCACCAGATTCCCTTGGCAAGTATACAGGACCTGTCTTTATCCATTCCGAGGATACTACAACCTGTTTGAATGCCAACAGGCTTCCTACACGATATTAGGCAAAGAAATATTTTTTTTTTCCAGGTGTTTCCAAATTTTTGTCCAAACCCTGTATACATGTGTGTGTATTAATTAATTTTATAAGTAACATTCAATTAATTTCTAATACAGAAAAATGTTAAAGAAAAATAATTTTTAGAACAATTTTGTATTATACCTTAGTGAAAGGCAATTCAGCAGTTGAAAGTATCAATACATTTAGTCAAAGTGAATTAACCTTATATGGCTGTGTCCAAAAATCTACTCCATGTAAAATAAATAAATTTTATGTTGATTGTTTTACTCGTATGCTATTAACACTTTGCATTTCAACACCTTACTTTAAATTTATGTTTTAAATGAATTTGATTATATTCCTTCCTGCATTTTTTTGCTTATAGGAGCAGGCTTTATTAATGAGCAGAAGTTGCCTATATCAACATTTCATACCACTGATGCCAGTGATTCATTGAATAAAAGGCTTTGCATTGAACAAGATGGGCACACATATATTTTGGCTTTACAAGGTATTGATTTAATCACATTTCCATTGTTTGATTCTGTAGTACTTTTGTGTTTCAAAATATTCAGAAATTGAGTATCTTATTTTTAATTATTACTTTAGCTGTGCTTTACCAATCATTGGAAAAACATGATCCTAATCTTCCATCCAGTATAAAGTTAAAAAAAATCTGGAGTGACTCCACTCGACTTTCCGAACACTTCGATTAAAATCATTACCAAGCATTTAAATAAATTTTAATCGATGAATAATTCAAACATATATACCAAATTGAAGCTCAATCGAATGCGCCGTTTAAACGCTAGTGCACTTTCAAGAATTTCTCCCCCATGTGCCATAATGTAAAAGAAATCTTTGTCATAGCCCTGTAGAAAAACTACAAGTCCTATACACATCAAAATCAATACCGGTCTCACGATGGTGGTTTATAACATATATACCCAATTTGAGCTCAATCCAATGTACCATTTAAGCGCTAGCGCACTTTCAAGAATTTCCCCCCATAGACCATAATGTAAAAGAAATCTTTGTCGTAGCCCTGTAGAAAAACTATAAGTCCTATACACACCAAAATCAATAATACACCAAAATCTCAAAGTGGAATTTTTTCATGATTACAATACTTTCCTTACATGTTACATGTTTGGAAAGTAAAAATTGTGATATTATGAGAGCATGCCAGATAGCTACCAGATAGATAGACAGTTTAGATCCTTAAATGGTTAAAATGAATAAATAGCTGTAAAATTAATACATTTAAAATAGTTAATTATTACTTAAATTTCTGCATTCAGACCTTGATGTCTGTGTTTGAAAATTTTCTTCTTTCACAGTTTTAGAAAGTTGAAGCAAACTCTAAAAAGCTGCTAAATGCGAAAAAGGGAGATAAAGATTGTCTCTTTTGCAAATGCCTCATTAATTTTCAAAGTAAAATAAAGCCAAATAATATATTCTTATGACTTATGACTTATGGAGGGGAGGCCCACAAGGGGCCAGGCACCGCGACCATGGGTCTATTGTACCAACCCCAAGTCCTGAAAAAATGGAAAGTCCTGAAGGGCCCTATGAAAATAGCCCAGTAGCAGATGCGAACATCAGCATAGACCTAACAGACATTTTGTGAAGCTCCCAGGGCTCAATGACATGGCGCCCAAGATGCTCAAACCTGTAAGCCGAAAAGTACTCACACTCACAGAGGATGTGCAACGCAGTTTCCTCTTTAAGAAGACAACCCCGACAAGTGGGATCATCGACAATCTTCATTATATTTAGATGCCTTTTAAGGCAACAGTGCCCAGTTAACAGACCAATAGCCCTACGGAGACTGGACCTATTGAGACGCAGAAGTTCCTTGCATCTGTCACCAGGGAAGCCAAGATTAATCTCTTTAGCCTGCCTCTGGCCACCACAGTTAAGCCAGTTAGAATACTGAAGCCTCCGAAAGTGGTTAAGAACAGTATCCCTATAACTTTTACCCGAGATGCCAAGAACTGGCTCAGGGCCAACAAAAGAGGAACTAGAGCCCGCCCTGGCAAGGAAATCAGCCATCTCATTGCCGGGAATGCCAGAATGGCCAGGAACCCAATACAGAGTAACCTTATTGAGACGAGAGAGCTTGCAAAGCTCCAAATAACACTCCCAGACCAAGTAGGAGGAAATAACAGTGCTTTGTAAGGCTAGCAAAGCAGCCCTACTGTCAGAGCAAATGAAGATATGCTTCCTGGAGTATCCAGCCTTTAAGCAGAAAACACTACACATAAGGATAGCATAAACCTCTGCCTGAAAGACAGAGGCATGAAGACCCAGAGAATAAGAGAGCTTAATGCCATTGTCCAGACAACAAACTCCAGCTCCAGTACAATTACCAAGCTTATAATATATTCTTAATAAAAACAACTTTTTTTTTTTTTCGTCTGGCTTTATACAGAGATCATCCTAGGATGAAAAAGGGCCAGGGTGCTAGTCCTTAAAAAAGGGCAATTTAAGCTTTCAAGGGCACGTCAGAATATAAAGAGGCACTATATGAATATATATATATATATATATACTCAAGAACGTATTTAGGGGGGTCCAGGACCCCCCCCCCCCCCGAAATTTTCATTTTTGTTACTAAAATGAAAATGATAGTCTTTTTGTGAAAAATTCAACCTTTTTTACCGTTTGGACCCCCCTCCCCCCTCCAAACTGTTTTCTGGATACGTGCCTGTATATACTAAGCGAATATTGCCATTTATTTTTTTAGAAAAAAGGTCAGCCAACAATACAATGCTTTTTCATATTAAATCTGCATTTATCGTATCTAAAGGTTTTTTTTTTTTTTTTTTTTTTTTTTTGAGGGGGGTCTACATATGAGGAGTCTACATATAAAATAATTGGCACTTAAAATTTTTCATGTATAGCTATATAGGCATTAAAAAATAGTTAACTTACAAGAGGAGGTGATTAGAATAGTGTTGACTCTAGAAAAAAAGGGTCGACAGGGGTGAAATTTCAAAAGGGCACCCTGTTCTTAAAAAAAGGCACTTTGGGGTTCCACGAGAATGTAAAGGTAGCTAACATATATAGACACTAGTTTGAAACTATCTGATCCCCAAAACTTTAACATGTAGAGTTGTAATATGTGTTCTGACTACAATGCATAGTTAGATTTTTTCCAATTTGTCTTAGTTTTTTCCCCTGATCTTTTGGAGAAAATATCCTGTAGAAGTAAGTAAGCGAAATAGGAAAAAGGATTTGTTGATAATATTTTGCTCTAAGCATGACATAAATATGTGAATTAAATCTGTAGATAACTAGAAGTTTTTGATTTTAAAATAAAGAAGTTTTAATAAAAGTAATTTTGAATTTTCTGCTTATTTTTTTTTTCTCGAAATTACATAACTTAAATGTTTATTATTTATAAGAATAGTACATTTATTGAAGAAGGTTTCAGAAATTTTTAGCCAAACATGATTTGTTAGGCAGTAGGGGAAGGCAGAGGGACTGCTAATTTATGTTCTTCAATTTTATCACACTATCACTACTGGACCACAATTCATATAGGATGTTTTACCTATATTGGTACAAACTTTTAAACAGTAAAGGACTGTCAGTGTAAGTGGATTAGGATAGATGTGTTCAGCATATAATAAAATTTAATATTATAAATCAGAATTTAAATTCTTTTGTTCACAATAATTATTGAATGAGTACCAAGTAAAGATTTTCAAAGTTACCCTTATTACTATTAGACATTTAAAATTGGATCAAACAATTTAACTCATCCATCAATTGATAACTATAGAAATTGGGAAAATTGAATTCTGAACACAGAAAATTGCTAGAATAAATGACATTCATGCAAATTTTGTATTGCATCCAATGGTTAGAATGTACACCATATGAAATCAAATTACTGAAATATAGTTGTTCTTCTCTTTCACTTCTAATTTAATGTTTGCTCATTCATGAAAAGTGAATATAAGTTTTTTAAAAAGCACTATTCTTTAAAATAAATAAAAATAATTACTACATGTAAGTTTTTTAGCAGGTATAAAATAAATATTTTTTTTGAATTGTCCAAATGTGTGAAATAAAGTTTATATTTTAAATAATTTATTTTTCATAGCTTTATTTTTAATATTTTGTAGCATACTTAAAAAGTTCTCTTTAAAAACACTAAATTTTCGTTTTTCAACCTTGCTTTAATACTTTTAAAATAAAAAAAGTATTAAATATTTTAACTATCAAATGTTTTAATCAGCTTAAAATAATAAAAATAATTAACATCCTGTTGTCAAAAGTACTCAAACAAATTACATATTTAAAAAACTTCCAGAATCATTTCGAACTTTTTTGTTTTTTAGTTTTTAAAAACTGAAAATAAGCTTAAATAGATGACAGTTAGTTTTATGAATAACTTAAGACACAATTTGTTTTCTTAAGACATTCTTTCCCAGAACTAGCTTTCTAATTGCTTTTATTTATTTATTTTTTTTTCTTCATTCATTAAAATGTTGAGAACTTTTTAAAAATTGGAAGATACATAATATGAATAGTTAGAATACCAAATCTTGTCAATAGTCTGATTTACTAAATTCTGCTGTTACTCCACTTTAGTGCAATTAAAACTGTTGCGTAATAAAGGGGGGGTCCGCCTGGGCGGCAAGGTAAAAACAAAGATGGTGGCCGGCAGGACACCTAAAAATAATATGGTGGGAAACTAAAAGGCCGAAATGGGGGGCAGAATGCTGAAACTTAAAAAAGAATGGGGCGGCAAACTGAAGGACCGCACCGGGAGCCAATAATTTGGCGCTACACTGCAATAGCAAAAGATCATTATTATGCTCTTAATTTGGCAAAAGCATAATGTGGTTCAATTGCTGTATTCGCAAATCGCTTGATTTTCAGAGCTATTTGAGTGGATAAAGCCTCTGAGCATGGTTGACGGCTGAAGTGTTGAAGTTCCCACGTTCGGGGCCCCGTTCGCGCGACTGTCGGTCTGGAGTTTTGGTCGGTTTCATTCAGATGTAAAGTCAATACAAGTTAGAACTCCTTAAAAAGTCATCCAACCAACATCGCAAAGCGTCGTTTTGCTAAGGCATACTTTCTGTATCATCTGTAATTATATATGATTAGTAAATAACTGTTACACTATAAGAATAATATGTACTAAGAAAGCCGATTAAAAAGAGGAAATAAAAAATAAATTTGTTAGTGTGCAAAACTATTAAAAGCATCGAGAAGAGCAACAGCTGGCGACGAACACTGGAATAATGATTGTTTGATTACTCGCAACTACATATTTATCAAACGCAGCTACCGATATTTGAGGATTGACAGATGGAATCAGAAATATTTAGATAACTTTATAAAATTTTGAATTTCCCAACCGTATTTTCTTCCCCCAACTCCCAACTGAAATGCCCACGTAGACGTAGTTCTGCCCTGCGATCGGGCTTCTCACTTGAGTCAGCAAAAACAAAACACACTAGGGGCCTTTTCCGGTTACTCGCTCGCGCAAATGAAAACAGACAATGAAAAAGGCATTAACAGTATTTCGATCTGAAAGAATAGAATATTTGAAAAAGGCATTTTAATAAATTACACTTGTGGGAAAGATCCGATTTCATAGACTGTTTCTGTGAAAGGGCCGCTTTCATTCAAACCTATTTTTATGATAGGGTTATTGTACTCAATCGTATTTCTGTGAAGGGGCCGTTTTATTTAACGTATTTTCGTGATGGGCCGCAAATGGTATGTAGGAAAAAAAAGTAGTGATTGTTGACTAAGAATAATAAAAATTTAAAAGGAGGGGGGCAGAAAGACGAGAAATTGGGCAGCTGGGCACTAAAAAGACGATAAAAGGGCCACCGGGCGCTGCGCCCTGCCAAATCAATCTAGACTCAACACTAGAATCTGTGAAGGTGCTAACTAATGTCAACAAAGAGGAAAGAGATGCCGCAACGCAATAAATGTAAACAGTGGGGAGAGGATGGCGCCATGAATGAAATCGGGGCTAGAAGAGCGGCAGGCAGGGTACTGTTTTTGGGTGGCAAAAGAGCGGCGATTTTTTTTTTTTTGAAAGAGCAAGTAGGGCGGGATTTTTTGCTTTAAAGGGCGGGCAGGGCGCAGCGCCCTTCGAAAACGCCTAGGATGAACACTGCTTTATATATTAAAACAAAACTGTGCTATCAGAGGGAAAGTTTTTGTATACAATAAACAAGTATTGTTTTCTAAGTAAACCACCTGCAGATATTGCTGGACATAGTTTAGCAGCTATTGGATAGCGACAATCACTATCATTGATTGAAAGCTTCATTGTATAAAGTATAATTTATTGAAGTTTAAAATGTATTAAAAAATGAAAAAACTATATATAAAAAATATGTAAATTTTAATTTGAAAGTAATACACATTTTTACTGTACTTTTTCTTGAAAATATACTATTTAATAATATTGTATGAGAAAATTTTAACATTTGGGCTGGCTTTCTTATTTTTTTTTTTTTTTTTTCTTTTCATTATTTAAATGTAGATAATGTGATAGACGGATTAACTGGAGTTGTTGAAATTCCACAGAAACCTTTTGCAGCTGTTGAAACTGCTCAAGTAAGGATTTTTTTTTTTTTTTAAACACCATCTTTCATAGGCATATAAATACTGTCATTTATGATTACAGTGTAAGGTTGGTTAAAATGTAAAATATGGATATAATTAATGCATGTTAAAAAAAACACATGTTATTAAATAAAGCTTTAATTAGTCATACAGAGGTTGTAATAAAACTCATGTTTTAATCCATGTTTGGTCAATTAGCAATATACATGTTTGCGAGTTATGAACATAGCCCAATTAGTTTGCTTTGCAGAATGTACATATTCTAAGTGGTTGAAACATAAATGAGATGTGCAAATGTTAGAATTTGGCAGTATATTAATACTAAAATAGTGGAAATTTTATTTAAAAAGAAATAAAAACAAAGTTTGTATAGCATGCATTGTATCATTAAAAGATTTTGATTTCTGAAAAAGATTTGAAAATAGATGAGATGAATGATTTGAATTTTGAGGCACTACTTGGAAGCTGCTATTGGCAAGTGGAATATCTTCTTTTTAATTTTGTTATTATAGTTATGATCTGGCTTATTGTTTAAAAGTATCGGTGTGCTTGTTAAGGCTATTTCTAATAAATAAAATAATAGTAATGTGATTCTTGTTATGTTTGGTTCTACATGTAAGTTTGTTTTTAACTTGGACTGATAAAAATATTTATACATTTATATTTACATGTATATATTTATAGATGTACATATATAGAGATAGACTATATTTCATTTTTAGTGCACTACAAGCAAGTTTTAAAATCATAAAAATCCTTTTTAATGAATTTTTTTATGAAGTTGATGCTTTTAGATGTTTTCAAAAGTATATAAGTGCAAGTTACATACATGCATATGTATGTATGTATGTATGTACAGATGTTAGGAAAAAAAATAGTCAAAATGGACTTGCATTTGGTCAAAATTGATTGTATATGTTACAGTGAAAGACCGAAAACGGAGAATGTCGACTTTCACCGGTGAATGCCAACACATACCAAATACGTTGATGAAAGACCGAATATTTGCTTAGATTGTAATACATTCCCACTACCACCGGTGTATGTCGACAAGCACAAATATGCTCTGGCAGATGTCGAAAAATAAGCCAAAGTCAACAGAAAAACTAAAACACAGCAAAATAATTTTTTAATCTGCTGGGGTGGGTTATTTCCTTGTGATTCCATGGTTCCCTATGGTTATAGAAGGAAAGTCCACTACCAGTATAAATGCCAAGTTCTGTATTGGATAAGCGTATACTAAAATCTTAATGCTTAGTATTTATTTAGTACATCTTCTATCATTATTAAGAAGACAAGTAATATCGAGCATCCTTTCTTTATCTCACAGAATCTAAAGCTACATGTCCAAAAAAAAAATTAAAAAAATCCCTGGCTTCCCTTTAGATCTATCACAAAATTTTAATTCCCCATGGTTAGTCCAGCAGTGACTCCTCTACAGAGTTACGAACCCCTGACCTCACCGTGATTAATCACTCCTCTCACCAAGAGAGCCGAGAACGTTATATCTCCCTTGGTACGTTTCACTGCACTTGAAATACGAAGAAGAAAATGCAAGTCTTCGATGCATCCAACATTCACCGTTAGTGCACATTGAATGTCGACATTTGCAGGTGCAAGTGAAAAATAAGGATATTTAGCAAATATATACCAAGCAACTGTGTGAATATTGACATTCACCGGTGAAAGTCGACGTTCTCCAGATTTCAGACATTCACGGTAACATATACATGCATATATCTATGAACATACATGAATGTGTATGCTGAGACATCTCTCAAAGTCTCTTCAAAGTAAATTTAGCCATGCAATCAAAATCGACTTTTTCAGCAAAATGTGCATTCTGAAACTTTTTATCATGACTATACTTCCTTTTACTTTATACAAGGAAGTAAAAAAGTAAAATAAGTATTCCTGAAGCTTTTTTCTTTTCTTTTCTTTTTTTTTTTTTTTTTTTTTTTTTTTTGGCATTGAAAATGTACAGCATATTTAAATAGTGGCATAAAACAGTTGCAATCTCATTAAAAATGTGAAAGAGAATTATGTTTGTGTTCTTAAAGAAACAACAACAAAAAAAAAAATAAATAAATAAAAAACACCTACAACAATCAATCTACATCTAGCATCAATCTCCCTTAAGATATTTAATTTAAATTATTGAGAGAAAGAAAAAAAAAAAACTGAATTTGGAAAGCTTTTTATATTGTCTATGGCATAATTTTTATGTTAAGCCTACTAACCTAATTGGTTTTTTTTTTTTTTTCAACTTGGGATACCAAAATGATGTTTGTCTCACTTGTGTTATCTAACTTGAAGGCAAAAGAAATAATGCCACATTGTTTATACTTTGTTAGGTATTGTGGAAACTTATTTTGTTATTGAATAGCTTTTATGCCAAAGCCTGTTAACCTAATTGGATTTTTAATGCATTTTAAACGAATAAAATCAAACTCGCTTGCAGTATCTAACTTTAGTTATTGAGGGAGGGGTGGGTTATTTTTTACTCTGTCTGATATTAGGGGAGCTTTCTAGAGCTGAAAATTATGAAAAATCGGGAAATATGTAGATTTTCAGAATTTTAAAGTTTCTTACCAATTTTTCTAGGTTTCTTTACAAATCTGTCCAAAAATTCAATTAAATAAATCTAGCAGTGTGGATATCTGTAATACCAAACATATAAACTCATTGAATTTTATCAGTATGCATACTTTTATTAATCAAATTGGAAATGCAGTGAACGTGCAATTTTACGACCCTTGATTTAGCATACTTTCTCAATTTAATGCCTTTAAAGAAATCCTGACCATTGTCCAATATCTTTTATAAAATTTTGAGTTAATGACCATTTGATTTAACATCTTATTTCTGAGGTCCCGTGTTGGTCGTTAAATTGCGAGTTGACTGTATAATTTTCTTTTTAAAATATTTCATTTATTGTCATTCTTTTGTTCAGTTATTAAGTTACCAAGAAAGTCCTGATTTACAAAACAAAAAAGGAATAAACCAAAATTGGTTTACTAGCAGGGAAGAGAAAACAACTTTACATAGTAAAGGTATGTACATGTTTTCAAAAATAATGAACATATTTACAATATTCTTAGTAAATCAAATCAGAATATTAATTTTGGGCTATATTTTAGTAAGACATTTAATTTTAAGGTAATTTTACATTAAAATATTTGTTTGATTGGATTAAATATTAATTTCTGTATGTCTTAAGTTTTAACTTTAGAATAGCAGCAAAATTTTACCTACTGGAACAACTGGAAGGGTCATTTTGACACCCCGATGAATCTATTTAAATAACAACGATAAAACAATTTTATGCTGCATATTGACAAAATAAATAAATTATGTGTCTTACACAATTTACATTTAATAGTATGTAAATTCATTGAATTCTTAATATACGTTAAATGTATGGATTACAATTGGATCTTGCTACAGCTCATCAAATAACACATTAATTTCGTATGCAAATTGACTTCAAATGAAAACTAATGTAACTGAAATAAAACACAGTACACACATACATGCACACATTTATATATATTAAACTGTTTTTCATTTCTATTATCTGTGAAACATCTTGTTTAAATTTACACATATGAATTAATAATTATTGCAATTGATCAAATATAAATAAAGTTATGGAATTCAATGCTCAGGTCAAAATTGGAAAATGTACAAATTGCAATTTTAATATTACTATAATATTCCTTCTTTACCATTTTCTCCCAGCAGTTTTTCTTTTGGAATCAGACGGTGTGCAAAATAGCTTTCATTACAGTGTGAGAAAAATTCTATTTGAAAAGTTCTTAGCTAATAATTAAAAACTATCATTTTTTTTTTTTTTTTTTTTTTTTTTTTTAATAGCAGTAGTCTTTTCTTGTCCTATTTAGCCAGGGCACCAAACCTTGTCCGGATTTGACAAACCGTCTAGCTTTCTGTAGCAAACGAAAATGCAAACATTTTACTAGCATAGTTCTGCTATTAAGAAGGCTTTATCATTATCTAAAAGATACAACACGATGTAAAATTATTTTATTATCTGTTGATTGTAATAATTTAGTTAATTTGAATCTTATCTGTGTGCATTTATAGTAAATCGATACATTTTAATGTACTTTGTTTTCTCAGGTCATATGTGGAAACAAGGAATGTGGTCTAAAGAAGAGATAGAACTTCTTGAAAATAATATTAGGTTATATTGTGAAGTAGGTATTTTTTATAGTTGGCGATTTTAATTGCTTTGTTTCTTAAATACTTGATGAACCTTTCAGACATTTTTTTTTTCTTTAAGTATAATTAAAATTTTAAGTATGGGGGAGAAAGGAGATTTTGTTAAGCAGTTGTGTTTTTCCTTGACTCTACACCTGAAGTTATGGTGAAAATTTTCTTTATTTTCTTGTGTGTATGTTTTAATATGTGAGCTTGCAATTGTGCATCAAACAGTGTTTATTCTTTCAGGAACATGATACAGATCCTGCAACAATTGTTTTTGAAATGTCCAAAGATGAAAGAAAAGACTTTTATAGAACAATTGCAAAAGGATTGAATCGTCCTCTGTTCTCTGTGTACAGAAGAGTTATCCGGATGTATGATAACAAAAATCATGTTGGCAAATACACTAATGATGAAATAGAAAAGCTAAAAAAGTAATAATTTTATATTGTTGGCTCAATTTTTTCTCACTAAGCATAAAATTTCCCATCAATATGACTTTGTTTACGATCAGCTTCCAAAGAATGCATACTATATTGTTTTCCTAACATTTCTATTTAAAATTAATGTTAAAAAATTGCTTAATGCTTAATATTTTGGATAATACATGATTAATTTTTTTAAATCTAAAATAGTGTGTAAAGGACTGATTTTCGAAGTATGCTGCAAAATGGGAAATTGATTTTTATGCAAGTATTTTTAAAAAGTGTATTTTAAAATAAAATATTACCATGTTATTGTATTTTGGCATATTTAATTTATAATAATTAATCAATTTTTTAACATTATTGTCATTAACTCACTTGTTTTAAAATATAAATGTTATATATATATGGCTGTTTGAGGAGCCAAGGCCTGCGCTGCCCAACCGCGCCTTCATGACTATGGGCTCTGGGGTGCGGATGCATATGCCTTGGCCAGGTGGTCAGCCTGACGCAAAGCCCCCAGTGTTTGACCCCAAGCAAGCTTGGTCCTCATTTTATCGACCCACTCAAAGGATGAAAGGCTGAGTTGACCTTGCCCAGCACGGGATTCGAACACCGGACCTGTGGGACGGCAGCACGGTGCGCTAACCATTACACCACTGGGCTTCATCATATATATATATATATATACACACACACATATGCATACATACATACATATATACACACACACGCTATATATATATATATATATATTAGGGTGTCCCAAGATGCAATGGAAATATTTTTTTTTTCGAAATCGAATACGCATACCCTCTGTTTTTTTTCTATTTCATCTCAGTAACATAAATACAAAGTATTATTGCAATACGATAACGGTAACCCGTGCCGACTTTAGGTCAAAGTTGAACGTAAAATCTTGAATGGAGAATACTATGGAAAGATTGTGAAATGCATGTTTCTTTGGTACGTAAGACACCATTTTAGTCAAAGCAAATATTTATGTTATAGCAAAAGAAGCATATTATAGTAAAAGAAACATGATACATACTTTCGTTTCAACGTTATTTTTTTCTTTACAATCAGGATAGATTTTTCTGTGTTCTTGTACACAACGTAGCAAAAATTGTCTTTGTTCCTCCTAAACCGTTATTAAATTATAAAAGTCCTGCATCATTTTTACCGCTCTTTCAGATGTATCGTTCACTGCTCTAAGCATTGATATTGTTTTTTTAGCATCTAGAAACGTAGCGTTATTATTCCATGAAGAGGGACTCTCATTGAGAAAACTGTCATCAATTTTGAGTCTAGTAAATAATGGCGAACAACAATTTTATCTTCGAATACAGACAGATATAAAATCATCGATGCTTTTTTTCTGTGAAAAATAAATTAAAATAACAGGTATCAATTGCGTGATATATATAAATAACTAAATAAAAACTACACAATCAATATATCAGACTCACCATACAATGGAACACGAAGTTTGTCCTTCGATGGAATGTATTTCTTCTCATGGGCCAGGAAATTTTCTCTATGTAGATTTGATACTATTTTAAATTTTGTTTCTTCGTCCACATCATCATCAAAAAGTGTTAATATTGCTATTTCATCAGTCAAATACTATAAATGCTGGGGAAATTTACTAAAGCAGCTTTAGAGATATTTTCATCCACATTTTCGTAAGATTCCAAAGATTTCAAAAAGCACAAACCTTTGTAGGGTGCTTTAACTGCCAAAATGCATTGAAGCCATGGTTTAACGTATATTGTCATGATAAACAAGCAGACGTCTAACAATGCTTCCCTATTCTTTGTGTTTAATTTCATCTGAGAACTAAATAATGGTAGTTTTAGGGAGTAAATCGCTCGGGCCATCCATCTAGCTTGGTGCATGGCACCTGGAGGTCTGACTTTTTTTTTTTTTTTTTTTTTTTCCCTGCATCTCCAGCTAAAAATACGATAGAAAGTTCAATCAAGTCCCGATAGTCTTCTCTGGCCATATCAGTTTTAAGTTCAGCCCGGTAAAACAAGCAAATTTTCGAGTTCGGATACAGTTAGGAACGATTCCACTGTATCTCTATAGCATTGTATTTTGGCGGTATCGATGTTCTTCCAATTCTCTTTGAGCTTTTTATAGAAAAGGGATATCGGGGCTTGTTGTCACTTGTTTAATTTTCACTTCGAATACAGCCTCAGTTCGTATAAATGATGACTGCAAGCAAAAAAAAAGCATTTTCCTATCAAATTTTTGCTCTAGAAGCGCGCACGCGCCATTAAAACGACCTGTATTCGAAGCTGTAGTATCAAACAGAGAATTTCAACTTTTTCTTCGAGATTCCAATCTAAGACCGCCTGCCAAATAGCCTGCGCCTGTTCTTTGCCTGTGGAATTTTCCAGTTTTGGCATAGCTATGTGTGTTCTTTGAGTCTATATGAAATAACTATGGGCAAGTTTTCTTTATATTTTAAAGCACTCAAAGCAGGTAAGAGTTTGCCGTCCCAATGTAAGGTCACTACATCCAGTACTTCGTTTTGGAAATCAATTTTTATGTTTTCTGCGCTTCCGCTTTTCTGTTCGGATCCTTTGAATTGAAGACTTACTTATTAGAAATTCGTCAATGTTAAGTCCAAGTGCATCAATAGTAGCTTCAAGAATAAACACAGAATCTCGTATACTTAACTGATACCTGTCTAATGCAGCAACTAACTTTGGAGTAATGAAATCCTTCTCATTACAGATTTACTTGTCCCGGGTTCTGAGCTTTCGACTGGTGTTGGGAAATCTTCTAAATCCATATTTTCATTAGAATTCGAAGAGGAATCGTCTTGCAATGATGTCGAAGATATTTGATTCGCCGATTGTCTTCTTTGACAGTTCGAAGTCATGCCCTTTCCTCTTTTTTGGCCAGTTTTTTGTCCACTCCTTCTAAATGACCGGGCTGGCCCGGCTTTCTTTGGCACTGCAAGAACATCCTATCTTCCTCTATTTTCATTAATTTAAGTGCCTCAGCATGTGCAATATCGAACAAATTGTCTAAATTACTTAAAAATTCTTGTTGTCGCCGCTTGAATACGCCTTGAGATTTCTTTAAATTTATTTGTAAGTCTCTCCAAACTTCATTCATATTTACAAGCTTCCTTACACAATTCGGCAACGATTTTGTAGGCATGCCTGCCTTTTCCCAAAAGATAGTACATTCGCGAATAGCGAGATTTGCACTTTCATTAACAGTTAATTTCACTTCTCGAATATTGTAAAACAAAATCGAGAGAACTTGCACATTTGACGGAAGTTTTGAAACCTTTATTTTATGCTTTATGTTCCCTAATAAAAAAATATCCTTTTTTTAGAACTACATAATTCCACTGCCATGCTCTGTTTGCTGATTAAACATTTATTAACAAAACAGATTAGAATAAGTACATTGATACGTAGACGTACGCTGTCCTGTGTAAACTAATACTGATACGTTTCATGAATAGCCCGTTGTCACTATCGAAGCATTCCAAAACCTGTCTTTTTCCGTTTTGTTTTATTTTTACCATTTGTAGGTGGAGTGCGCTCCGCTACAGACACTCGTCTTCAGCGTTCGCTTGTTTAAGTATGCACATGTACTGACTAACGCGTTCAGATGCAAGTCGGCACGGGTTGCTGTTGTTAAAATTACATGAAACTTTATTTACAATTGTTTTGACGTAAAAGAAAAAAAATAAGAGGGTATGCGAAAAAAAATAACGACTTTCATTTTTTTGGGACACCCTAATATATATATATACAGGGTGTCCAGTGCTAACAGTGCCCAATAGCTATTTCCTAATCGGTTAGTCAGCAACACATATAGTCTGGGAGCCAGCGACACATTTTTGCGACCAAAATCCTCTCAGCCCATAATTTCTCAGATGATTAAGTCGGTTGTGTGTTGAAGCATGGTGATCGTCAGCTGCCGCACCATGGGTGGGTTGGGCGGCGGCCGCCTTCCAGACACGTAAAAAAAAATAAAAATAAAAAAAAAAATCAGCCATTTCCTCCCGGTTGAAAATTTCTGAAATAATAGTTGGCATAGTACTTGTTTGAAAAAAAAAACCTTCAGCTGGCCAAGCGGCGGTGGATTATATGTCAGCTGCGCATACGAACATGTAAAAAAAAAATTTTTTTTTCAATGCTTTCCTCCCGGTTGAAAATTTGACAGATTTTAGTTTACATTTTACTTTAAATAAAAAAACAAGTCAGCTGGCTGTATGCCGGTGGAAAACCCGTCAGCTGGCACAGTGAAAGTGTGGCCGCCGCTAGCCTATTTCAATGCACCAGCTGATGGGTTTTCCCCCGGCATACGGCCAGCTGAATTTTTTTATTATGGCAAGAATTATGTCAACTATTATTTGACAAATTTTCAACCGAGAGGAAATAACACACTTTATGTTATTGGACACAACACGCTGATATCCTCAATAATCGTACTATTTTTCATAATTATGTATAGAAATATAAAAAAAAAAAAAAAACAATCTGTGCTACTTTAAGAACATGAAAACCACCGGTTTCCTCATTTTTAAGCGATTTTTTGGCATTTTCAGCTCTATTTTATTTCTCCGAGTTAAAAAAGTTTATTATTTGTGTGACAAAATTCGGCTCTGCAAGCGGAAAAGGACGTTATATTGACGTTATATCCGGCTTTGAAGGAAAAATTGTGATTCCTTCCTTTTAAATTGCTTTTCTAGATTACACAGTTTAATTTTTCTTCTCAATAAATATGATATAACTTGACAATAAATATAAAACGATTGTCTTACAATGGATCCCATCCCACTGTGGTATCCCAGGTAACGAAAAAGCGGGTGAGCTGGCCAAAAAGGGCTGTTTTGTTAAGCAGGCCCCATGCAATCTGGTTAGCTATAAGTCAGTCTCATCAAGAATTAATCAAATGTTTAAGACAACACATATGGCATTACTAAAAGATCGAACGAAGGAAAAATCGTGGAGAAATGCCATCCTCAATCTCCCTGACTGTCCAAGAAGTAATGCAGTGGCTGCCTTTCGACTGGCATCTGGACATGACTGTTTATATGCCCATCTTCACCGCTTCAACCTGGTAGATAGTCCTGCCTGCCCCTTCTGCCGCAGTGGTGCGACAATGGATGCCGATGCCTGCCCCCTCTGCCGCAGTGGTGCGACAATGGATGCCGATCATATCCCCGTTTGCTCTGCGCTAACTAAGAACTGTATCTATTCCCGATACTGGGAGGCTAGAGATTCTTTGAACAGTTTAGTTGCCTGATTTTGCATTTTTAGTGCTTTTAATGTTTTAAATATTCTTCGTTTTGTTCCTCTGATCTCTGTACGGCGTAAGGATAATGTCTGTAATTGCCTGCTGCATTGGAAAAAAAAATTCTTCTCCAAAATAAATCGAGGATTTATAAGCGGACTTCGAGCCAAGCAAAGAAATCGTCTGCCTGTATATAAGAATGGCTATGTATACAAAATGAAATCTTTCGAATGCGAAAATTTTTCATGTTTTCAGAAGGGCATAATTTGATCGTTTTGAGAATATAAAAATTAATATTTTGGAATTGGAGATATTTTGAAATAGTCAGTGGAAACAGATCGTCCAAATGTTTTGGAAGGATGGATCTTAAAAAGACTGTCGAACTGCTTTAAATTACTTAATAAAATGTCGATTGTAAATCCGTTTTGCGTTTTTTGCAAAAAGGCTACTTCAAAATTGAAGTCTTTCAATAAAGAAAATTTGGGGAAGTGCAACGAAATTCTAATTATTCGAAAACAGAATAATTTAGTTGGAAAAGAAATAGTAATTCCTGCACAGCCGAACGATTTTAAGCTGTACCACAGCGAGTGCTACAGAAGCTTTACAGCTTTACCACCAAAATACAGAGTCGCCACATCAACAGCAGCATAGTCTTCTTCAATCGCTTGATTATTTCCTGATTATGTTTGCAACTCACCTGCAGGGTGCGTTGTGTCCAATAAAATAAAGTGCGTTATTTCCTCCCGGTTGAAAATTTGTCAAATAATAGTTGACATAATTCTTGCCATAATAAAAAAATTCAGCTGGCCGTATGCCGGAGGAAAACCCGTCAGCTGCTGCATTGAAATAGGCTAGCGGAAGCCACACTACCTTTCCTCGCCACACTTTCACTGTGCCAGCTGACAGGTTTTCCACCGGCATACAGCCAGCTGACTTGTATTTTTATTTAAAGTAGAATGTAAACTAACATCTGTCAAATTTTCAACCGGGTGGAAATTATTGAAAAAAAAAATTTTTTTTTTACATGTTCGTATGATTAGCTGACGTATAATGCACCGCCGCTTGGCCAGCTGACGGGTTTTTTTTTTCAAACAAGTACTATGCCAACTATTATTTCAGAAATTTTCAACCGGGAGGAAATGACTGAATTTTTTAATTTTTTTTTACGTGTCTGGAAGGCGGCCGCCGCCCAACCCACGAATCCAACGCCCATCTTAATCATCTCACGAATTATCGGCCGGGAAGAAATAACTGACCAAAATCTGTCGCTGGCTCCCAGACTAATAGTTCCAATTGCAAAAATCCTTTAAATTGCATAATCTATCATATCAGAAACAATCGAAGTCAATAAATCAATTCCTATAAAAATTACAGTATTTGAATTCTTATACAGTCTCCGGATCCTATAACTTATACAGTATGGGACCTTTTATCCGGCAACCTCGGGACCGACCTAATTCCGGTTTATGGAATTTGCCGGTTTTCGGGTCACTGCCGAAAAATTAACCCTTTGTGCACAGTAGAATTAAAAAAGTACCGGTCTTTAAGTACAAGTAGCTTTTATGATAATTACTGCTTAAATTATGTAAATAGTAAAGCATTCATAGTAGATTTTAAAATAAAAATAATTAAATTTAAAACTTACTGTAAAATAAAACTTCAATGCTGCGAATCGCGGTATCCACCATGGGCGCCGGCAGTATATTTCCGGGGGGGGGGGGGGGGGGGCAAAGACTATTTTAACGTATGGTTACCATGTTGGAAAGAGCAAAAAAGCAAGGGAAAACACTGCATACAAAAATCCACCCAAAAAATCCCCTTGCCCTATGCTGCCAGCGCCCATGGCATCCAAGTATTCTGTCAGATATGCAGAACCATCGCTACGGGAGAGAACCATGATCCCCGCTCCCGCCGCTACGCACGCTCGCCTCCGCATATGGATTACAAAGACGGTATACATTATACAGCTTACGTGATGGCCAAAAACAATATACCTCGCTCGTTCCCTTGATAACATCATTGTGATGAAAATTAAAATCATTAGAAAAAATTAGAAAATGCCCACTATTACAAAACAAAATTTAAAAAACGAGACTTTACAATTAGATCATATACAATTTTGAGAGGAGAAAAGCTAACATTTAAACATTTATTCTTTATTTTGTTTGAACATTTCATTAATCTTTAGCTGTTTCAATGTTCCCCACAAAAATATCAAGACAATCTGAGGCACGTCGAAATAGAGAAGTAATCCGCCTGCTGTCTCCCTAACACGCGCAGCTGCAACGTAACCCATAACAGGAAAAGGAAAAACCATTTAATTAAAAGGACACAATTTAAATAAGTAAAAGCTCGACTATCCAGAAAGCACGGGAAATGCTGGATAAGTGAAAATTCCAGATAGTTAAGCTTGTAAAAAAAAAAAAAAAGTTTGTCGACAAAGCTGTTAGGGGGGGGGGGGGTCTAATCAGAAATTTTTTGGAATGATAATCAATGCATGTTGAAAAATACTCTAAAAATAGATCGGTGCGTACTGATCTATTTTTAATTGTGTGTTTTTAACAAAGTTTTTAATTGTATTTATAATAATATTCGTTTATATTGCAGTGTTACGAGGCAATAATACCTTTGCATCGCTGGGGAGAAAAATAATAGTAAATTAAAAATAAAACCACTAACAGGTAATTTCTTTAAGAGAATGATTAATACAAACGGTGACGTTTTCTCTGTCCCCCCCTCCTTCCCTCTGGAGCTTCTGTTCAGAGATAACACTGTTGAATCATCGGAATGCAGATGGGCAAAATAAGTAGGTCAGGACTCCCTAGCTATATGTAATCAGCACTTTTTCTGTTTTGGCTATCGGTACGGAGCTGATTTTTCTCCGTGCTCGCCGGCACAGCTGTAAAATGTTTTGTTTTTGTAACGTGTGTCCGTCATATTTGTTTTGTGAGCATTTTGTCTGTTTATTTTTTTATACTACAACGATTCGCGGAATTATTGAATGCCGAATAGTCGAGATTTTAAGTAGTGGAAAAAAATGGTATCTAGATCAGTGAGCCTTTAAAAAAAAAAAAAAAACCCTGAAATCGGGGAAAGTGCCGGTTTTTGGAACTTTCCAGTTTTCGGAATTCCGGATAAAGGGTCCAATACTGTATTTAGAAACATTTTCTTTATACAATTTGATGCACAATAAAAAAAATTTTTGTCCTTCTACGATCAAAATTTACAGAGTCATAAAGCAGCAAATATTTTGACTTGAGTCACTTTTCCATGTTCAAAAATGTCCGGTTACGGTAAACCATTAAGGGACCATATAAATATTGAAATTTTAAATTATAGGTTTTGATTTCATTTTCTGGCACAGAAGCAAAACTAATTTTAGAGGCTCTATAAAAATCTGTCCGGGATCAGACCTGCTAAATCGTATATATGTAGCATGCGGATGTTTAACACCAAATAATCTATGCAAAGTACAGGAAGAGTTTTCTACATGGGTGCATATTTGTATTGCTCTCAAAGGAAGTAACTTTTGTGCAAATGTTACGCTAACAGAATTTATAATATTATTTTAAGTTTCTAAAATGCATTAATTTGTATTTTAAAAGGTTTCAATTTCTGATTTAATGTTTGATGAAGTGTTTTATTTCCTTGAGTTTTTATTTTAAGTTATTTAACACCAATTCACACACATTTAAAAAACTCTTTAAAAAATTCAATTTTTACTATAAGCTATATCTTTATGTTGTTGTTGCCATGTCCATGGATAGACGATACTATGCATGGAAAGAGGGGTGCCATTGTCCTCGAGGGGGTTGCACTTCTACTTGTTGGTCCCTAATTTTGAACCGATTCCATATGAGCGACCAACCACCACCTGAAATCTTTGTTAATTTATTGGATACACATAGTTAAACAGTAATCTTCTTTATTGCAATCTACAATCATAAAATAGTTAATGAAATTGCTAATAAATATCACAAGGCTTTGTACATTAATTTTTCTCATTCATTTTGTATACAACCCCTATCTCGCTGCTCGGAAAGTGCTCTAACTTTAAGCAGCTGTAACGTGGTGAATTTTGATCATAGAAGGAAGATTTTTTAAAATTTTATTGTGCATAGAATTGTATAAAGAAAGTTTTTCTAAGTATAACTGGTAGTACTGGGTGACTGTATAAAAATTTAAATTTCGTAATTTTTATAGGAATTGATTGATTGACTTTGATTGTTTTGGATATAATAGATTATATAATTTAAAGCATTTTTGCAATTGGAACTATGTGTCTATGACTAACGGTTTAGGAAATAGCCATTGGACACCATTAGCACTGGACACTCTGTATATATATCAGGCATCCAAGTCTCGGGATTTTGGCCTGAGTGTGAGGCTTTTTTTTTCCTATTTTTATTTTATTCTTCAGGTTTGCTAGATCAATCCTTGTTCCTTTCATGTTGATCAGCCTGAAAGTATTTGATTTGAAATAATACATCTGAAGTTATTCCAAAAAATTATATCTCCTAAATAATTGCTCGTTATTTATTGGCTAGAAATTTAAAAGCTGCCCAAAGTTAATAAAAGTACTTTTTATCAAAAGAAACTAGATATTTCAAGTTTTAGCATTATAAGATATCTATGTATTTTTTTATATATAAATAGTTTATCTCGTATGTATTTTGATTGTTGTTTTATATTTTCTGATATTTCTTTAGCTTTTTTTCGAAATTGAATGTACATTATATAACTCAAGCAGGGATCACTCTAGAGCGTTTCAGGGGGGCGGCCCGCCCTCGTGCCCTTTTTCCAGTAAAATGCTGCCCTCCTTGCCCTTTTTCTTGATAAAATTCTGCCCTCTTTTTTTTTTTTTTTTTTTTTTCAATCAAAATGCTGCTCTCCTTTTCTCCACCCCTACTTCTTTCCCCTTCACTTTGATTCTGGCTAGACCCCAAAAAGGCCTCTCTCCAAGAAGAACAACAAGGAAGTTGATTTGTTTATTCTCTTATCAATGATGTGTGGGGGGAGGCATCAGCTCAGTCCCCCTCTTCTCCCTCCTGACCTGAGGAGAGGGTTAAAACTGTTCTCTGTAGCTTCAGGTCATAAAATATCTCATTAGGAAACAATCTGTCATCCAGAAGAGTAGTCATAACAATAAATTATTTCCTACTGTAAATGGTGCTTTACCTTGTTTTATAAATGCTGTAAGTAATTAATAAACACCACTTGGTTATTGTTTATTTTTTCAGACTTTTAAAACACATTCATCCAAACTTAAGGCTGGCTGCACAGAAAGTTCAAGACAAGAAATGTGGGGTAACTCCCCACCCCACACACACACACTCCCCCCCCCCCGTCGATGTACTAAAAAGAATAGGGAAAATTTGATACATTGACAGGGTGTGCAGCAGTGATATAATTTAAAGCATTTTTGCAATTGGAACTATGTGTCTATGACTAACGGTTTAGGAAATAGCCATTGGACACCATTAGCACTGGACACTCTGTATATATATCAGGCATCCAAGTCTCGGGATTTTGGCCTGAGTGTGAGGCTTTTTTTTTTCTATTTTTATTTTATTCTTCAGGTTTGCTAGATCAATCCTTGTTCCTTTCATGTTGATCAGCCTGAAAGTATTTGATTTGAAATAATACATCTGAAGTTATTCCAAAAAATTATATCTCCTAAATAATTGCTCGTTATTTATTGGCTAGAAATTTAAAAGCTGCCCAAAGTTAATAAAAGTACTTTTTATCAAAAGAAACTAGATATTTCAAGTTTTAGCATTATAAGATATCTATGTATTTTTTTATATATAAATAGTTTATCTCGTATGTATTTTGATTGTTGTTTTATATTTTCTGATATTTCTTTAGCTTTTTTTCGAAATTGAATGTACATTATATAACTCAAGCAGGGATCACTCTAGAGCGTTTCAGGGGGGCGGCCCGCCCTCGTGCCCTTTTTCCAGTAAAATGCTGCCCTCCTTGCCCTTTTTCTTGATAAAATTCTGCCCTCTTTTTTTTTTTTTTTTTTTTTTTTTTTCAATCAAAATGCTGCTCTCCTTTTCTCCACCCCTACTTCTTTCCCCTTCACTTTGATTCTGGCTAGACCCCAAAAAGGCCTCTCTCCAAGAAGAACAACAAGGAAGTTGATTTGTTTATTCTCTTATCAATGATGTGTGGGGGGAGGCATCTGCTCAGTCCCCCTCTTCTCCCTCCTGACCTGAGGAGAGGGTTAAAACTGTTCTCTGTAGCTTCAGGTCATAAAATATCTCATTAGGAAACAATCTGTCATCCAGAAGAGTAGTCATAACAATAAATTATTTCCTACTGTAAATGGTGCTTTACCTTGTTTTATAAATGCTGTAAGTAATTAATAAACACCACTTGGTTATTGTTTATTTTTTCAGACTTTTAAAACACATTCATCCAAACTTAAGGCTGGCTGCACAGAAAGTTCAAGACAAGAAATGTGGGGTAACTCCCCACCCCACACACACACACTCCCCCCCCGTCGATGTACTAAAAAGAATAGGGAAAATTTGATACATTGACAGGGTGTGCAGCAGTCAGGAAATACTACTTGGAAAATATCGAATTTCCGGTCAGCATAGGGGCCAAATTGATGACCAATTGATGATTATTCTATAGGGACATGGGCGTCGGCAGCATAGGGCAAGGGGGGCAATGCCCCCTTCCCCCTGGGTTTTTGTATGCAGTGTTTTCCCTTGCTTTTTTGCTCTTTCCAACATGGTAACCATATGTTAAAGTAGTCTTTGCCCCCCCCCCCCCCTGGGAAATATTCTGCCGGCACCCATGTATAGGGCTATTTTAGGCGGAGATAGTGGTGGGAACTGTCAATACAAAATTTGTGTCTTTTGCAACCCCTCCAAAAATATGAAATCGTCGACGATTATGAGAATGCAAGTCTTGTCGACTGCACGGGCACGCGCCCCTGGGATGTTCATTTTTACTGTACTATGCACTCAACAAAAGCCCAATGGACAGTGCAAAAATGTGCAGTGGGGAGAGCCATTGAGACTATTTTGAATTCATCGATTGGGAAATTAAAAATTTGTGCAAGAGGGTCAAATTCTTTCCGATCCCTGAAAGGTCGGGAGTTATTTTATAATTATGTAATTATGAATATTACACAACAATAATTATTAAGAATTCTTGCCTGTTTAGAAAATCCTTTGCCGCCGCCCACGATAAGAAATACTATCGTTCCCCCCCCCCCTCTTTTTTTTTATTATGTCGCGCACTTGCAATTTATTTTTCCCTTGTACACGTCTTATCTAAACTGGCATTCTTATTACAGAATATTTCCAAATGTTATGCATATAGTGCTTCAACTAGAGGTGAAATCGCCCAGGACAAACCTTTGTTTTGGCACTCCCTTCTTTCCATTTCAATTTTGACGTAACAGCACTATGCCTGGGGCAAGTGTCCCGTTTCCCCTCCACTAATTGCAGACTAGCATATATACAAAGAGGAAAGTTGCAGTGATGCTGAATACGATAAAATTTGAATCTAAAACAATGTTTTCGGGTCCAAAAATTGGTGTGATTATGAAAAATTTGTCGGCAAAACCGGATTCCCGTTATTTTTAGAGATGTAACGAATAGTGATTTGGCCGAATACCGAATATTCGGCCAATAGCTCAGGCCGAATACCGAATATTCGGCGGCCGAACATTAAATATTTTAAAATTACATTTTAATTGTAAATAAAATATCTTTTTTTGTGATTAAATTTTGTGATTAAATACGAAATAAACACTAATTGAAATTCATTTTATATTATTTGTAGGTACTTAAAAACACACAACAGTATATTATCTGCAAAACCAAAAATATCTTGGTTGTGAAGAAATATCTGTTACAAAGTTAAACACTAATAACAGCGTAATTATATTTTGAGATATTCATTCATAATTTAATAAATATGCTATGGTAAATGTGATTCATTTGGTCATAATCACATCCTGTTTTGGGCTTTACAGCCTCTGAGCAAAACATATTGAGCAGCTTTTCAAAATTATGTTTGTAATTGTGGATCTGAAAAAATTCCACCTACCCCTACCCAATAAAGAAATTAGAAAATCAAGCGAGTAGTGTTACCAAGTAGAAAAAAGTCTGCATTTCTCTAATATTATTAAATACTTTAGATTATGTTCCATTCAGCTTAAAATTCAGTGACTTAGGTTATTTTATTATATTCGATTAACATATTGAAGTATAATTAAGCAATATTATTTGTAAATGCATTTAAAAAAATATTTTTCTCTCTTTGTTCTGTAATTATTCAGCTGAATATGTAGAAATATTCGGCTACAGCTATTCGGCCGAATACCTGTTCAGTATTCGGCTTACCGAATATTCAGCCAACTGAATATTCGGCCTACCAAATATTCGGCAAAACAGCTGAACAGGCCGAATACCGAATATTGGCCGAATATTCGTTACATCCCTTGTTATTTTACGATTACAAAATTTAATTTTTTTATGCTGTTTTTGTTTTTTTGTTGTTGTTGAAATAAAGCATAATGGCCGCCTTACACAATTTTTGTAAAAGTGTAGATTTCATTAAGTGAAAAAATTTGGTTTAAAAAGTTGTTTAATCATTTGTTTAAAAAATTGCTATTAAGGAAACACATTTTCGGACATAAAAGTATGTTTATAAAAGCTACCCTTATGTGTTTGTAGACAATAATTACAAAAGTTGCCCTCTCTTTCTCTCTCTCTCTCTCTTTTTGTGTGATATGATTGCCCTTTTTCTGTAATGTGCACCCTGCCCTTTTTCATTTCTAGAGTGATCCCTGACTCAAGTGATAGGATACTAAGTTTATATGGACACACATTACAATTAAGTAAACTATTGATTATGTGTGCATTGTGCATTTTAAAGCTATAAGAATATCAGGTTTTTCGACTTTAAGCAGGCCATCTCAGTCTTTTTAAATTTTTAAACTTCCAGCGATATGTAAGGATGTGCCATTCGAATGATTTCCATAATCGATTAATCGATTTCGATTATTGCCAATAATCGAGTAATCGAACAGTGAATATTCGGGATTTCACTATTCGAGTAGTATTCACGATTAATCGTGAGTACTCGTTTCACTCGATAGTATTCACTACTCGATATACTCATTTCCCTATTCGAGTAGTATTCACTACTCGTTTCACTCGATAGTATTCACTACTCGTTTTACTCGATAATATTCACTACACGTTATACTCGATTACTTGATATACTCGTTTCACTATTCGAGTAGTATTCACGATTAATCGCGAGTACTCGTTTTACCGATGCTATTCGAATGCTATGTGCTGAGCGATGGGTTTTAAGAATTAGATTAGCTCCAATGAATTGATGATTGAACTTTTTTGAATTTAATGGCTTTAAGTGATCGTGCAGTAGCAGATGCAGGATGCAATAATAGATTCGTTCTTTTTCCTTTGAGTTCGCGGATTTGGATTTTGGATATTGATTTTTGTGTTAAAATAAAATTTATACAGATTAGAGATGAGACGGGCTCAGCCCGAGCCCAGGCTTTGTAATTCATGATTGATTTCGGGCTCGGGGTCGTGCAAAATTCCTCCTTTGTTGAACACACTCCTTGAAACAGATTTTAAAAAGTGATTCATGGGGAAAATAAACGTATTTATTTACTTATTTGAAAAAAACAGTACGGGCGCGTAGAAGGTGCGTGAAGCTCTTCGGGTATTTCAGAATGACGGCTTATATTGCTTAGCTAGTCATGAGATCAGACATCATTTGATAAACTGATAAACATGGATATACAGAATTAGAAAGTACATTAAAAGTTTGCAAATAGGGGTGTGTTCGATACCGGTAGCACCGGTGCATAACCAGCCGGTGAATTATCGAACTGGCCCTAAATTTGTCTTTAATTTGCACAAACGGCAAAATTTATTGGATTATATAAATGAAATGAATTGAATTTATCTTTAGCTGAACTTTCGGGTTCGGGCTCCGACTTAAATAATATTGCTCGGGCTTGGGCGGGCTCGGATTAAAAGTCCTCGGCCTCGGGCAGGCTCAGGCTTCAAAATATGAGCCCGAACTCATCTCTAATACATATATCGAAGTTGCAATCATCTTTGAGTCTTAATGGTGTCTGGGTACTTAATTTACACGTGACTATCACTTATAGACTACTACTTTTGCTGTTTAGTTTTAAATAGTACGCTTCTCATATATGCATGTTTCTGTTATTGATACTGGATCACGGTGTGGTGTTACTTTCTCTCACTCCCACATACTATCCGTGAATAGTTGGGTTGTTAATTGCTGTTTTTTTTTACTTTCTTTCTTTCTTTTTTATTTTTTTCGTCGTCATTCGTTGATTAGGGCTGGGCCAAAAATTGATAAATACCGACATATTGGTTTTATTTCAACATCAGATATTCGATATTCCCATTTTCATTTCAGCGAAATCTCGAATTCGATAAAGTTCACAAAAGGCATCAAATCTATATGTATGATTTATTAGCCTAATTACCATAATTAATTAACGTATATCTCGGAAACTCCATCGGAGCGCGTTTTTATTGATTCTCGACCCCCCAAGACTCTACACTCCCTTCGATACATAAAATTTCGAATGCTTTGACACCAAACTTAACCTTTTAATCTTACAGGCCCAGGGGGTCATACGAAGCTCCCCTGTATTTTCAATTTGGGCATTTTAAAAGCTAGCCGCCTCCAGTGGCATCACCAAAGCCTGGAAACCGTCTCGGAGCCAATTTCTGCATGTTTACAGTCCTTTTAGGCCTCAAACATGGTTAATTAGTCTAATTACCATAATTAATTAACTTATTTCTCGGAAACTATCAATCGGAGCGCGTTTTTATTGATTCTCAACCCCCCTTAGAAACACCCATTGTTAGATAAAATTTCAAATGCTTTGACACCAAACTTAACCTTTTAATCTTACAGGCCCAGGGGGGTCATACAAAACGCCCTCTATTTTCATTTCGGGCAGTTTAAACACCAGCTTTAAATGAGTGCTATCACAACTTAAATTATTTTTGGGGTAGAAACAGTATTAAGATAAAAGAAACAAGCTCTGGTACAATGGGTCAAGTTTTGGTATAATTGGGAAAACCACTCTACTGCGGACCCTCGAAGTCGTTTTTCTCAGAAGCAAAATTTTATTGTAAAGTCGTTCTACCCCTGAACCCTTCAACTATTAATTTTAATTAAATAGAGTACCAGCAGTTACTCATTAAAATATATCTTCTTCTATCTATACTATTAAAATCTGTGCACGTCTGTCTGTGTGTCTGTAACATCAACTCCTCCTAAACGGCTGGGAGTTGAGTTTCGAACGAGGTATCCATAAATTCGGAAAATTTCAAGAAAGAACCTCCGCTAATTTAAATTTCGAAATTCGAATTATTTTTGGAGATATAAAAAACCCGTCAAAAACACTAATTTTTGATCTCCGTAATTCTGCAATTGTAACCCTTGTAGTCAAAAAAGTGAGAAATAAGCATCGAGGTTGCCATGTTTGGCTATTTTATTAAATTATTTAGACTCCTGCAGTAAAAATAAAAGAATAATGATTTTTTTTGTTTAGATTATTTACAAAGTGATTTTTTAATTAAAGTATTGCATGCATGTGAAATCAGAGCAGGAATTCAGTGTTTTTTATGTGTAAAATAATAAGGAATTGGGAGATTTCCGAGACTAATATGTATATTTTTTAGTTTGGCGGAAAACAAAATAGCTGATTTGGCGATTTTGAGAATGTAGTAGGTTCTACCGATTTGCACAGTTTTGGGCTTGGCACAACTTACTGAGAGTGTAGCGAAATAGTATTTTTAATAACAAGTATAGGTTTTAATAGAATACGGAGCTATACTTCGATTTTTCATACAGAAATAATGCAGTTATTAAGGCGAATTTAAACGATCTATCTTCAGAATTTTCACCAAATTTAGTAAACTGATTTAAGTTGGAGGAATTCCACCAAATTTCAGAAAATTGAAATTCTCTCACTTTGTACATGGTAGTTAACGGTGTTAAACCCGTTATAGTTAATAATTTAAATAACTGCTACTAATCAATTAGATGCCTATTGGATTAAATTTTGGCGAGTGAACTATATAAATGATATATAACTATTTCCCATTTTGATTGCTGTTAAATCAAACCTTCGAATGATTCCCTGAAAACAAAAAGATCTCGCAAAATGGTGTATGTTGGCACTCTTTCGATTGAAGTACTACATGTGTATTAAATAATTGATTCTTATATGTTAAATCAGCGCTGCGTTTCTTTTATTGGAAACTGTTAGAAACAGACATAATTAATACTGTCTAATATATTTTTTGTTTTACGAATTGAAATCTATGTTGATTCCTACTTTAGTACATTTCTTAGCAAAGTAGGCGAAAAATATTCAAATGTAGTGCAACTCTGTTCGTATAATTAGTTCCATTCCACAATTGAGATGAGCCGATGTCACTAGCGTATGCATAGATATTTTCTTTTCAAATTCTGCCAAACAGGGTATTGCGAGTTGCCTTTAGTGTCAAGTTTAATTTGTGATTTGAGCTATTTGACATCGACTGGTGGCGTTAATGACGCTAATATGGCAGTTCTAGCAAAGTAAACATAAATAGCTCATTTCATGTTCTATTTTTAACATTGCTATAGTTTCCGTAGCAACGGAATCCATTGTTGCCACTTAAGTTGTTAAATTTAACATACAATTAAGTGAAACCACTCATTTCTACAGCTTTTAAGACTCGTAATAGTAAAAACGCATCAAATGTGATACAAATAGAACTGTAAGAGACTTGCATTGCACTTTAAAAATAATCTAGGTTTTCATGCAATTCTACATACCTTTAATTTTATTTCCTTCGCGTGTAGGTGACATTTTTATGTCAATGTTTGCTGCCTTGCTGGCAGATTATCCAGAGCTGCACATAAGCACTAATGTACATACTCCTCCGGACATAAACAAGAGCGTATGTCCAGTGCGTATTTGTGTAACCCCCAAGGCCGTACCCGGGGAGGACCAGGAGTCCGATCCCCCCCCACCCCGAAATCTATGTTAACAAAACAATAATGAAGCTTTTTGTGAAAAATTGGGCCTTTTTCATCTTTTGGTCCCACCCCCCCCTCCCCCGGAATTTTTTTTCTGGGTACGGCCCATGGCAACCCCACTGTGTTAATCAGAGTTTTCTAGGGTCAGATTTTTTAGACCATTTTTTTTGTCAATGGCGATTCTCATCCTAAAGTATATTGATCACTGATACATGAAAAGAAAAATGATCAATTATGAGCTAGCAGTGACGTAGCCAGAAATTTTTCATGGGAGTGTTACGACTACTGCAGCTCACATATATGTATGTATATGCGTGTGTGATAAGGGAGTGAAGAATATACATTTTGTATGGCAATAAACTCCTCATGGGGGTTGTGACGCCCTATCCTCTCCTTGGCTACGCCACTGCACGCAAGCATAAGTTGTCACGTCATGTAAAACCGTCGTAGATGGTAAACACTGAAGTTGTTTCGAGGGTTATACAGAATTAAAAATTTTGTAAAGTTTACTTTTGATACAGTTCGGATATTTGCCACTAAGGTGAGATGAAATATTACTAAATACGGCAACCCAGAATTTTCTTTTGAATTTGACACTATGCAACTACAGTAGATACCCTATAACACGGTAGATACGTTCCGTGGTAGATACGACCCCCTCCCCCTCATAACACGGAAGATATTTTGTTATGGGAATCCATGTTGTACGGGTCCTGCACTATACTCTACCTGGAGGGCGGACTGCGCAGAATAATCGCAGCAAAGGATATTTGCGCTCCGTAGAAATACAATGATGTTTGGTGTTGCCATTCAAAAGTTATGTTAATTACAGGAGCTAAAGCGCCATAATATTAGAAGATGTGTTTCATTTTACCGTGCTGTACGAGTCTCTTTAAACGTGTTTCACGAAAACGATCCCAATTTTTTCGCCGTGTTCTACAAATTCGTGTTGTAGACCCATTTTATGAAGGGGTCTACTGTAAATTGTAAAAATAAAACATGAAGTTAGTTATTTATTTATTGCGAGTTGACAGTGAGACCAACGTCAGTTTTATGTAACAAGTGTGATACTGCATTAAGAGTTTAGTAAGGGTGATAAACTGTATCGCAGAAGTTACGTCACAAATGTTTTCATTTGAAATGCGACTTGATTTTCCCGAAAACTATGTGCAATTTTGACTTCTAACGTACGTGGTGCAACTATTATTTTATGTAATGTTTTGTTAATTTAGGTGAAATTCAGTAAAGCCATCTGCAAAATAAGTGCGCTAATGTTCCACGCTTTAGGAAATGCAAGATAAAATAAAATAGTTGACAACATCATATAATTTATTCATGTGGTATTTATTAAATGCTGTAATTAAGCCTAAAAAACAAAATTATATGATGTAGAAATCAGGCACTTTTCGAAAGAGAGAAATTTCAGCTGGATACCGTAAAGATCTTTTTTCATTGCCAGTGACACGGACGAAGTTTTTGTGTCATCAGGTTGCAATCATCTCAGATTTGCACTCAGGAGTCAACTTTTAGTCATGATTGAAGTATTTTTTACGCGTTTAGAGATTCCGCATTACTGGGTTTAAATCGAATTATATGTTTAAGGAAAATATTCGTTTCCCTCCGTGCGGAGAACGGGTAAGCAGCTAGTTATACTATTAAAATCTGTGCGCGTCTGTCTGTCTGTAACATCATCTCCTCCGAAACGACGGGGAGCTGAGTTTCGAACAAGGTATCTACGGATTTGGAAAATTCCGAGGAAGGTCTTCCGCTAATTTAAATTTCGAAATTTGAATTAGTTTAGGAGATATTGATAAAAAACCCATCAAAAACGTTGATTATTGTGATTCCGCGATTGTAACCCCTGTAGTCAAAAAAGTGAGAAATAAGCGTCGTAGTTGCCATGCTTGGCTACTTTATTAAATGATTTAGACTCTTGAAGTAAAAATAAAAGAATAATTTTTTTTCTGTTTAGATTATATTTGCAACGTTATTTTTACTTCCTTGTACGTAGTATAAGGAAGTAATGTGATCCCGAAAAATTTTGGTGGCCAAATTTCGAGAAAAAAACCGATTTTGACTACCTCTAAATTTAATTAAAAAATTTTTTTCAATGCATCTCATCGTAGGCTAGCATGCACGATCATATTAACGCATCTGCAACTCATTTTGACCAGCGGCGAGTCTACTGTGGCCAGTTTTTCCATGCCGTCTGTACGTACGTACGTATGTATGTAACTCGCATATCTCAAAAACTATTGGTTGTAGAATGTTGAGATTTGATATTTAGGATTGTTCTATGATCTAGTTGTGCACCTCCCCTTTTGGTGGCAATCGAATGGATAGTTTATGTACAGGACCGCCCAAAAGATTCGAAATACATTACGCTCTATGGGCCGAAATTCATTAAACTCGCATATCTCAAAAACTGTTAGGCGTACAATGGTGAAACTTTATATTTAGGATTGTTGTAACATCTAGTTGTGCACCTCCCCTTTCGGTTCCATTTGACTGAATAGTTTATCTACAGGACCGCCCAAAAGATTCAAAATACATTACGCTCTAAGGGCCGAAATTCATCAAAGCGTTTTTTAGAGATATTGGGCTATTTCAAACGACTCGGAAGTGATATATGCTGTAAAGAGTTAGAAAATGAATTTCTCCATTAAAAAAAGTGTCTTTATCATTTATAGTTCTGCTACAGGAACACTCAAAAGATTTCCAATACATTACGGTCAATGGCAATTTTAGGGGCATTCATCCATTTCAAGCACAATACCGTCCTACCACATAAGTTAGGTAATGGTCCGACCACGGTCACGTGCCTCCCTCAAGAACTATGCCAAGCTTGGCGACTTTTGGTGTACGTGTGTGCATATTTAACTCTCAAATCTCAAAAACTATTATGAAATTTCATATATAAGAATGTTGTAACATCTAGTTGTGCATCTCGATTTTTGGTTCCAATCTACTGGAGAGTTTATTTACAGGACCACCGGAAAGAATTTCAGTACTTTAATGTCTATGGACATCTTCAATATAATACTACTGCAGATAGTCATTGTTTGGTACATACCCAAAATCTCGCCGTCTGTCCTCGACCTTGGCGAATTTTGGTGAAATATCGCCAAATTTGGCGATAGTCAGTCATTTGGTCCATGCCCAAAGTATCGCCATTTGTCATCGTTCTTGGCGAGTTTTGGCGAAATATCGCCAAATTTGGCGATAACCTGTCATTGTTTGGTTCATGCTTAAAATCTCGCCAAATGTCGTCGATATTGACGAGTTTCGCCGAAATATCGCCAAATTTGCCGCTAAAAATTATTTCGTATTTTGTATAATTCTAAAACTAACCCGTAGATTTTTTAACTTTTGTATTTAGAACTATTGTAATATCTAACTGTTTTCAATATCTTTTTTGACAGCAATCGACCGAGAATTTATTTACAGGGTGAGCCAAATGACTTTGAATACATTGAGGTGTATGGATGCATTCAATTCATCGAAAGTCTGTGGTCAATGACTACTTTGGCTATCCCCAAAATCTCGCAGACTATCTCAAGTTTGTCGGCTTTTGGTGAAATATCGCCAAATAAAGTGTTAGAAGGAAATCTTTCAAATTGAACTCAGCTTGGCGATATCGAAATATTTGGCTGGAAATCGCTAAACCTTACTATTATTGATATTTTATCTCTTTCAAACAAATAAATTTAGAGGAAGTGCGTCGAAAATATTTTTGATCTAATGGACGTGCAAGGAAGTCATGTGTTTGACACATCAGATTTTTTAATTAAAATATCGTGTACATAATGAAATAAAAGCAGGATTGAAATGTCTTATACGCAAAAGAAAAAGGATTTGTAAATTTCCGAGACTAAAGTGCATAACTTTTTAATTTGGCAAAAAATAAAATAGCTTGTATGCCTATTTTTGAGGAAGTGGATTCTAGTGGTTGGCACAGTTTTAGGCTTGATGCAATTTACTGAGAGCGTAAAGAAATGGTATTTTTAAAAACGAGTATAAGTTTTACTAGAATTTAGCCTTAAATTTTAATTTTCCGTTCAGAAATAATGCAGTTATGAAGGCGATTTTAAACGATCTATCTTCAGAATTTTCATAAAGTTAAATAAATTGATTTAAGTTAGGGAAACCCCGAGAAACTTCAGAAAATTAAAATTCTCAACCTATATGTGACAAATACCTATTTCCCATTTTGATTGCTGTTAAATTAATGCTTCGAAAGATTCCCTGAAACAAAAATCTCGCAAACTGGTGTATGTTGGCACTTTGGCGATAGAAGCACCATGAGTTTAATAAATAATTGATTAATTTTTGTTAAAACAACGCTACGAAAATTTATTTTCCTGGAAACTGCTAGAATGGCATAATTAATACTGTCTGATATATATATATATATTTACAAAATTAAAATGTATGAGACTTCATACTTTAGAATCTTCCTTAGAAAAGTTGGCGATAAATAATAAAATGTAGTGAATGAAACTCTGTGTTTAAAAGAGCGCGTTTTTTCATTTCTATTGCTAATTCTTTGCCCCGATTGAGATGAGTCGGTGTTACGACCGTATGAATAGATTATATTTTTTAATCCCGCCAAACAAGGTGTAGTAAAATAGGAAGTCTTTATAAATACGAATTTTGTTTGAGATGAATGAGAATATTTTTTAAGCCCAGTAAGGCTAGCTGGTAATGCATTTAAGTTATTACATTTATTGTCAAGTTTAATGTGTGATTCATTTTGGCTATTTGCCATCGTCTGACGACGTTAATTACGCCAATATGGCAGTTCTAGCAAAGTAAAGATAAATAAATCATTTCATATTCTATTTTCAACACTGCTAAAGTTTCCATAGCAACGGAATCTATTGTTGCCACTTAAGTTCTTAAATTTAACAATTAAATGAAACCACTCATTTCTACAGCTGTTAAGACACGAAAAAGTGAAAACGCATTAAATATGAAACAAATAGAATTTTAACATATTTGCGCATTAAAAATAATCGAAGTTTTTTCAGGCAATTCTGCATATTTTTCATTTTATTTCCTATGCATATTTTTCATTTTATTTCTGCCGGACATAAGCAAGCGCATATGTCCGGCGCATATATACGTAACCCCACTGCGTGTATCAATTGAAGCAATGAAACTTTGTAGGCGTTTTTCTTGAAACTAGAAAAAGGCAATTTAACGTCTTAACGTGGAAGTAGCGATGGAAAATTATTAAATTGGTAACCGTAATGAGGGAAATGATAATCGCTTATTAGCATGTGCAAAGCACCAAAAATTTCGCGAGTATGAAAAGTCAGGAATATGAAATGAAAATCAAAAATAAATCACCAGAGACCAAGGCATCGTGTGAGAGAATAATATTGCAATGATGTACACAACAAAGGCACTCGCAAGGAATACAAAATACAATATGAAATTAATTGCTCTTTCTTTCAATGACGTTTGTGGATTCTTTCCAAATAACGGGATCCAATGTGCTCAGAATATTTCCATAGGAATGACTTATGTTAAAGTTCTATTTATTTTTTCATACATTTTCCAGTTACAAGACCAAGAACTCTAGAAACGACTTCAGATTTTCTTTAACATTGAATTTGATACTATGAAATTAATCTATGTTAAAATAAAATATGAAATTATTTACTTATTTAGTGCGAATTAACAGTGAGATTAACGTCAGTTTATGTAATAAGTGTGGCACTGTATTAAGAGTAATAAGCGTTTTCCCTTAAGTTATGCCACGGACATTTTAATTTTCAAAAGGACTTCCAGAAAACAGGGTGCATTTTTGACTTCCAAATGTACAGTGTGCATCGATTGTTTCATGCAGGTTTTTTTTAAATTTAGATAAAATTGAATAAAGTCACCTGCAACATGACTGCGGTAATGCATTGCCTACGCTTTACGAAGTTCAAGATAAAATAAAAAGATTGTCAAAATCATGTAATGTTATTTATGTGATATATATTAATGCTATAAATTAAACCTAAAAGCAGAATTATATGGGGTAAAAAATTAGGCATTTCGAAAGAGAAAACTTTAGCCTTTATACCGCAAATACCTTTCTTTTTTGATCACCAGTGACAGTGAGATATTTTTGTGTCATCATGTTACAGTTGTCTCAAATTTCCACTCCTAGCGTGAGCTTTTCGTTGGGATTCAATCAATTTTCACTATTTGAGATTCCAATCACTGGGTTTAATTCGAATTATACATGTAAGGAAAATGTTCTTTTTCTACTGTGCGGAGAACGGGCAAGCAGCTAGTTTTAATTAATTTTTGAATGTAGCAAGTTGTTTTACGGTTTGTTTATTTGATTGGTTGCATTTCAAAAATACTAAAATTAAGTGTTAAAAATATCGATATATCGTGATATCTATATAAATAAAATTAGACTTTTGTCTGTACATTTCTTGGAATTCAAAAATTTTGCGATTTCTATCCGTTTCAAGCACCCGGGAATCCGATGCGACCCTCAAAAAAAAAGTTTGTCTGTCTGTCATTCTGTCCGTGACGCTTTTTTTGTTTAAGCATCACGTAAAAACGACTGAAGCGAATTATATGAAATTGGGTGTCGTGATAGGTGGTCACTCAACTTAAAACATAGGCGTCCAATTAAAAAAAAATCCTGATTGGATTTTGAGATTTTGCGAAAAAACTTTCAAACTGCATAAATTTGTGTTCAAGCATCACGTAAAAACGACTAAAGCGAATGATATGAAATTGGGTGTCATGATAGGTGGTCACACAACTTAGAACATAGGCGTCGAATTTAAAAAAAAATATTGACTAGATTTTGAGATTTTGTGAAAATCATTTCAAACTGCGTAAATTTGTGTTCGCACATCACGTAATAACTGCAAAGGTGAAAAAATGATATTTGGTGAAATGATAGGTGGTCACTCACCTTAAACTATAAGCATCTAATTAAAAAAAATTGATCCAATTTCGAGATTTTGTGAAAATCGTTTAAAACTCAGTGAATCTTTGTTCCCGCATTAAGTAATAATGACTAAAGCAAATGATATGAAATTTGGTCACATGATAGATGGTTGCTCAATATAAACTATAGGTGTCCAATTTTTTAAACACTTTTATTAGATTTTGAGATTTTGTGAAAATTCTCTCAAAATACGCTTATATTTCTTCAAACATCACGTAATAACGACTAATAGGAATGATACGAAATTGAGTGATAGGATAGGTAGTTGCTAATCTTAATTTATAGGCGTTGAAATTTTAAAATATATTGATTACATTTTGAGATTTTGCGAAAATCGTTTTAAAATGCTGAAATTTTGTTCCAGCATCACGAAATAAAGACTGCAGGGAATGGAACGAAATTGACAGGATAGGTTGTCACTCAACTTAAATTCTAGCCTTCAAAAATGTTGATTAGATTTTGAGATTTTGCAAAAATTATTTCAATATGCGTCAATATTCGTTCGCGCATCACATAATTACGACCAAAGCAAATGAAATGATATTACTTAGTTACTCTCTAACCTGTAATATTTTAACAATACTTAAAAATTATAACTTCGCTTTCTTTACTTTGGCAACATACTACATCCATTCTGTGTACTCCTACAATGCTGACGAAAGTTCTTGCTTTTTGGAAATTTGCATTCACTAACCCGTCAAGGACGGGTACTTCAGCTAGTCTTGATATAAGATGGTATCGATATCGATATATCAAATTCCAATATCGTCCAGCCCTAGCTAGCACCAAGGGCGTAGCCAGGATTTTCATTAGGAGAGGCAGGACATGGAGTCTAACCGGAGAATGCCCGGTTTATCATAATCAGACACTATGACTGACTCATTTTAGGGGGGGCAGCTGCCCCCCTGGCTACGCCCATGGGTAGGACCATTACCTATCTATATGGTAGGACGATATTGTGCTTGAAATGGATGAAATGTCCCTAAAACTGCCACTGTGTTGGAAATCTTTTGAGTGCTCCTGTAGCAGAACTATAAATGGAAAAGACACTTTTTTTGATGGAGAAGTTCATTTGTAATCCTTAACAGCATATATCATTTCATACGCTTTAATGAATTACGGCACATAGAACGTAATGTATTTAGAATCTTTTGGGCGGCCCTGTAGATAACTACAGAGTCGATTTGACCAATCGGGAGGATCACAACTACAGTGTCACAACAATCCTAAACTAAAGTTTCAACATTCTATGACCAATAATTTCCGAGATATGCGAGTTACATACATACGTATGTACGTATAGATGGCATGGAAAAACTGGTCAAAATAGACTCGTTGTTGGTCAAAATGGGTGTCAGACGCATTTATATGAACATGCATGCTAGCGTACGAGATGCATCGAAAAAATTCTTAAAAGTAAATTTAGCGGCAGTCAAAATCTGTGTTTTCGGCGAAATTTGGCCTCCGAAATTTTTCGGGATTACATTACTTCCTTATATTCCGTACAAGAAAGTAAAAATGAATTCATCCAGATCGAAAATAAATATACAATATATATAATATATCATGTTCAGAGTATAGTAATCGAACCCTGGACCGAGGCTTGTTTGAGAAATAATTAGGGGCCACCACTCCTTTGTTGCCCCAGGGTCTCCACACTTCTAAATCTGGTACTCTGTATCATAATCCATGACTGAACCGTTTGTTTTCCTTGTTCCATAAAACGCTCCTTTGGAACTGAAATCTACATTAAAATTGCCTTCAAAAACTGTTGGACGAATGGTATTCATGGTTAATCGCGATTTCACTATTCGAACAGTGAAGCGATTAATGGTGATTTCACAATTCGAATTGGATTCGCGATTAACCGTTTTCACAATCCGAACTGTATTCGCGGTTAATTGCGATTGCAGTTTTCGCTATTAATCTCTTTACTATTCGAACTGTATTCACGATTAATCGCGATTAATTGTGAGGGGGCTGCACCCCCCCTATTTAATATTTAGCTTGCAATTGAAACTTAGTTAATAAATTGATACACAGCTCCCCGCACAGTCCCCGATATAAAAATCCTGCATCTGCTACTGCATGAGTCCGGGTTTTTTAATGAGAGCTCCTACAGTTAACCGAACAAGTAGTGAATACTATCGAGTGAACCAAGTAAAACGAGTAGTGAATACTATCGAGTGAACCGAGTGAAACGAGTAGTGAATATTACTCGAATAGTAAACGAGTACTCGCAATTAATTGTGAATACTACTCAAATAGTGAAACGAGTAATTCACGAGTACTCATTTCACCGATGCTATTCGAATGCTGTGTGCTGGGCGTTCGAATAAATTTTTCGAAATCGATTGATTCAAATGGATTAAATAATCGATTACTCGATTAATTTCATTCATTCATGCCCATCACTAGCGATATGCTTACGTCTCAACTTAGCAGTAAAGTATTTTTAAACATTCTATGAGAAGTAGGGGAGGAAGAGTATGTTCAATTTAACACTATTTTAAAACTGAATTTTGGAACTCGATTTAAGCCATCATTAGTTAAAATCAAAACTGCTGAACTTATGCATTGTGCACAAAATGGAAGTACTCAGTTTGCAAACCTGCATGTAGAAAACATTTTGATTTTTTGGTATTTGATGATTTTAATCATTTGACCAGTGCTGAAATAATTTCCTCTGTTTCAAAACCAGAGGAAAACAATTCTGAAACAGAATCAAATGCTGGAGAGAAAGGTGAAAAGTTTCAGTATCTGAAGAAATTTCCATAAGAGATCAATATTTTGAATTCCTTGAAACACAAGACTGTGCAATTGAAATAGAATTATTAACTGTTCACAGGCTGCAAGAAAAGTTATTTGTTGAGGGATTGCAAATTCTAAAATAAATCAAAATCAATGTATTGTTTAACAAAAAAACTTTAATCCTTTTAGTAATTTCATTTTTTTTTCCTGTAAATGAATAAATTGTATATTTTTGTTTTCTGAAGTAGTATGTGTATATAAAAATTATTTCTATGCATTATATTTATGTGTTCCAGCTATATTTTAATGTTTACTAGGAAGTTAAATGATGTAAGTGAATGATCTATGCAATGCAAAATTTTATGTAATGCAAAACCTTGTGTTTCAAGGTTTACCTTATAAAGATCTTCTACTGTAATAGTAAATTTTTATGTTAAAGCCTTTTAACATAATTAGATTTCTAACTCCTTTTTAAACTCCTGATGTCAAAATGGCGTGATTCTCACTTACGATATCTATCATGAATTAGTGAAAGAAAACTCATGTTATTTTACTTTTCTACAGCAATTCATAATCTAAGAGTTTATTATTTTGCTCATGATGTAATATTTTGTCAAAGTGTGGATTTCTAAATAGGATTTCTAATGAATTTTTAAACTCGTGACCAGACTTCTTGCGACTACACTGTCATCTGTAATTGATTACAAGAAATGATATGAATTACGATTACTAACAATTTTCAAAAAGATTAAACAAGTGAATGTTAATTTAGTAAAAATAACAGTAATCTTCATGTTAAAGAAACTGAATGTCAGCATAAAGTCAGCTCGTGACATCAAAATGATGTCATTTTATTTATGATATGTCACTTTGTTTACAGTTATGTCAATCGCCAGCATGTAGATGGCATGTCACATGATTATTCTTTTTACACACTATTAAAATTTCTAATGAATTTTTAAACTTGTGACATCAAAATGACATCATTTCATATATGATATACCATTTTGTTTATAGATTTATGTCTATCGCCAGCATATAGAGGGTATGTTACACGATGACTATTTTAGACAATCGGAAATTGGGAAATTTTCTGAAGGTGAAAATTATCAAAAAATTGTTGAACGAGTTTCAGAAATTTATAAAGTTAATTACGGGCTATTCTGTGTTGTTTTAGTGTATGTGCAAAATTTCAAGCCGATCAGTTGAATGGCGTGGAAGGAGTTCCCAGATAAACAAACAAACTATCACATTTATATAATAGTCATACTGTCATTATTTCTTGTTCTGTAACACAGCTTTGCTGCTCTAAAAATCTGAGATATTTCTCTCCCAGTGCTAAACCTTCATCAAATGTTATTTTATCAATTGTTTATCAATTGTATCAAATTGTTATTTGATTAAATGTTATTTTATCAATTGTCAGAGTTGTCACTGGCAGATTCTGTATCTTGTGACTGTAATAACAGTGTCAATTATGTCACTGTCAGTCATATTAAGTTCATATGAAAGTCATATGAAAGTTCTCATCATAATTCACAAATTCTAAAATATCATTTTCTAAAAGTGGGAGTTTCTTATACGAATCATCTGTTTGACATAAAACAGTAACTCATCAGCTTTAGCTTTATTAGGGTTGTCTCTGAAGCCACAAAATTCAGCATTATCATCATCTGTATCAATGAAAAGAGATGATGGCCATTAACCAAGGTGGATTGAGAAACAGTATTCCACAATTCTGCTATCGAATAAATACAGTCTTTGATGGTAAACATCTTTTCGTGGTCTTCAAGTTTAAAGGGAGGTTCAGCACTGAGAATCTTTTTTAGGAATTCAGTTTTGTAATGAAGGCTTTTAATAATACCTTGGTCCATTGTTGAATTAAGGAGGTCATATTTGTATTTATTTGTATTTGGCCAGGTTGTATTTGGAGGTAAAAATTTTAAAATCACATTGCCAGAAGACAGAACCGATGGATCAGGATGAGCAGTGCAATTATCCAACAGCAATAAAATTTTACTGTCTGCTGGCAAACCTACTATTAAACAATCATTTTTGGCCTCTTTTACAAAATGGTTCATAAACCATTCAGCCGTAATTTCTTTTGTGATCCAGGCCCATTTATTGCTTTGATAGATAACTGGTATGCAGCAATAAAATTTTACTGTCTGCTGGCAAACCTACACTTAAACAATTAATTTTGGCCTCTTTCACAAAATGGTTCATAAACCATTCAGCCATAATTTTTCTTGTGATCCAGTACCGTTTAGTGCTTTGATAGATAACTGGTAATGTTTTTAGGCCTTTCAATGCAAGAGGTTGTTTACTTTTTGCCACCAGCAGTAATTTGCACCTATATGTTACTGCTGCATTTTTGCCTCCAAATACAACCTCCTTAATTCAACTAATCGACCAGGGTATTATTAAATGCCATTACAAAACTGAATTCCTAAAAAATATTCTCAGTGCTGAACTTTCCTTTAAACTTGAAGACTACAGAAAAATGTCCTTCAAAGACTGTATTTGTTTGCTGCAGACTAGAACAGTGACTATTTCTTTGGCCTTCTTTTCTCCTGATGATGTACTTTCTTCGCTGGTTACAAGCGTTCTCCTTGGCAAACATTTCCAAAAAAAAGCTAGCTTTGTCTAAATTAAGATTTGTCCAGGTGTCAGGTTTTCTGCAACAACAAGAGAAGAAAATTCATCAATAAATTCCTCTACAGCTTCTCTGTCTGCAGAAAGTTTTTCTCCATATGATTTTATGTACTGGATACCATGTCTTTGCTTAAACTTTTTTAACCAGCCAGAGCTAAAATCACAAGGATGCTCTATCTTCAGTTCAGCAAGATCTTTGGCTTTAGCTCTGAGTACAGATCCAGAAATCCGTATGCCGTCATTTCGGCAAGTTCTAAACTATTCTTAGATTATAGAATCTAAATTATTTTGCCTCATGCAGAGACTTTCAGTTTTTTATTCTGGCATTGCAGCTACTTTTACTGTAGAACTTTAACAGTTTTTCTTTGCTTTTTTTAATATCGTACACTGCTCGTATTACAGTACCATAGGTATTCACAATATGCTGAAGAGTCATACCAGAGTCCGACTTTTTAAAAATATCCACTTTCTGCATTATTGTTACTGCAACGTACTTTCTTTTAGAAATCTGTGAAGAATCCGAAGACTCATGTAATCTTTTTAAATTTGACATACTTGCATAATCAAATGGAAATAAAAACAAGTCCAATAATAACATATGCACATGTTAACTACTGTTCACAGGCGAAGAACGGCACGGTTGAAGGTCAGGGAAAACATATTGTTATGGAACTGGGTCAATCAACCTTTTTTTTTAACATGGAGGAAAAAAAAAACTCATGGAGTAACTCAATACCTGCATACTAACCCACTCTTACAACCTTTACAGGCACCATTAAAAAAATTGTGCCAAATGTCCGAAATGTCGCCAAGCGTGGTGACTTTTTGACAAAATATTGCCGAATTTTGCACTAAAAATAAATCCCGTAAAGTGAGGTTAGCAGAGCTCTAATATCAATATCTGTCAAGATTTCTAGAAAACCTTATATAAACCAATGGAGAAACCCAAAACTCCATATCTCGTGTTCTAGTTAACTGATTTCAATGCAACAAAATGCAAAATGTACTATTTGACACATAGAATACGAATTTTAAACTATCTTTTAACAGCCAGGAGGCGGAACAGACCGAAAATTCATAACAATTTATTTCAAATAAAACTGTCAACAAAGTTTAGAACATCATAAATATATTATATTCAATACTCTCATTAATGCATAGTTATTTTTAAATGATATATTGATTCACATTCTATATGCTTTTGTGTATTTGTTTTAGATTGCGTTCAGTCTATGGAAATGATTGGCAAGCAATAGGTGCTGCAATGGGGAGGAGTGCATCTTCTATTAAAGACCGTTGTCGGTTAATGAAAGATAATTGTTACCAAGGTAAAATATCCCTTTAGTCCAATGCAGTAGACCTTCGATTATCCAAGCCTCACTTATCTAATATTGTATGTTAACTGAAGTACTAAATTCAGCTGAGATGTCTGCTTTATCCAAGTTGTTGATTAATGTAAAATAGGTACAAAGTCAAAACATGTTAGATTATAATAAGTCATTACTATTGTGTTCCTAATTCAATTATTTAAATTAATTTGATTTTTAATTACAAATGTGTTTACCAATCTTCTTTTAAGACACTTATTAAATATGCATTGTATGTTAATTTGTCAAAAAACAATATTTTATTGTATAGTATAATAAAATATTGTGTTTAAAGATTGTTCATGTTGTCTGAAATTTCACTTATCTGAGATGTATGCTCAGTCCAGACCACCTTGGATAATTGAGGTTCTACTTTATTAAAAAAATGTTGCTAATATTGGTGAGCAAATTTCAAATATTAAGCATATATTGCATTTGCTATATAATGCATTCAGTGATATTGTTTATTTCAAATGAAAAAGCTGCTTTAATGTTATTTTTTCATACTAACTTTCCTGCTTTCAAAAAACTTTTTCAAAATGTTCTTTCTTTTTAGCTGTATTACTTCATTTTTAATAGAAAGAAGATATTTTGTCTTTTTTGCTGTGATATGATATTATTAATAAAGCTTGAAATAAGTGTTTTCTGTTTTCAGTTAACTTTTTTTATTTTTCCTCTCTTGCATATTATTATAATTAGTGATTATGTTTAAATTTTCTGATAAATGTGCATGAAAATCTCATAGGTAAATGGTTGCCTGTTGAAGAAGAAAGATTAGCACAGGCAGTATATCAATTAGCTAATAAAGTTCCAGGCGAAATGATCTCAACTGGTTTATCATGGGCTACTGTGGCTGAGAGAGTTGGCACACGTTCTGAGAAGCAGTGTCGCACAAAATGGTTAAATTTTTTGAATTGGAAAGTTGCTGGTGGGACAGATTGGACAAGAGAAGATGATATTAATTTGATATGTAGGTTAGTTTAACTTTCTCTTAATACAGATATAAATATGCAAGTTTTTTTTTTATCTGGCATATGTTTAAACTAACAAATTAATAATTTTGAATATATATATATATTGTTTCACATTTGTAATTAATTTGTGTGTATGCATTTATTGCAATTTTTTGTTAACTGTTAAATAAAATTTTAAGACTATAGCTGTACTGCAAATAGTTTATACTAGCAGTCCCGCACGGCGTTGCCCGTGAACCCCTTAAATTATGCGATTTACAAAATCTGACATGTAAACTGCAACTCCAGATTAGTTCTCTAGGCCGCAATTATATAACAGATAGTGCAGATAATGGTTCCAGAGTTTCAGGTACGTACTTACAAACGCACCACTAAAGACAACTCACTGCCGTGGCCGTCACATATTTCTCCCAGAAATATCGTGTAATTTGCATTAAAATTGGTGGAGTTAATAAATATTTCATCTAATTAAACAAATTATCTAGTAAAATCCACAATTTTCGATTTAAATTTCAGAAAATTAGGAAATGTTAGGTCATTAAACGTATTAAATACCATAAAAAATTTCATAAAAAGGCCCCATTAGGAAAAAAGCTCAAAATGACAGAAAAATCATCGAACTTGGCAACTTTTGGCGAATTATCGCCAAATTTGGCGCCAAAAATAAGTCCCCAAAATTAGGTTTTCGAAGACCTACGACCCATAGAACCCGAGATTTCCAGAACATTCCATATTGATGCAATTAAAAGCAAAATTTAACTATTTAATGCATAGAATACGAATTTTAAATTATTTTGAACCTCCGATAAGCACGTTGCTCCCAAAATTCGTAATACAGGATAAGAAAATTTCTGTTTTAGAACGGTGTTTAATTATTAATTAAAAAAAGTAATTAAAATTTTAAAATTCTGATTCTCAGGTGCACATTATCGAACTCATGGGCTTATATATTCAAATTTTCAGAGTTCTGTGTAAAGTAGGTTTGTCTTGAGACCGCACACATACAGACAGACAGATTTACAAACATTCATTTTTATTATTATAAATATAGATTAAAAATTTCCTAATAAGTTAAAGAATGAAATGTCATAGTGTTGTAAAGTACTTCATGATCTCAGTTTTTAAGAAGCATTATGATAGATGGGAGAATTTGTGATGTATCAACAAATTTTTGTTAAAACTGTAAACTTGGTTGTTTATATATAATTAAAAAAAAGCACAACAAACATAAATATAAAAAAAATTAGTTGTTTTTAAGTTTAAATGCCTCATCAACTTCATTTCTTCTAGTGAACTACTGAACAAATTACTGCTTTATAAATAAGTGTAGCATATTTAATGCATAGAGACCTGTATGAGTACTTTTAGAGAGAGGGGGGGGGGCTGTCTCATGTTGAGCATTTGAACACCTTAATATTAAAATAATGCCAAAAGTCTATTATACTATGTACTCACTGTAATAACAGCTTGGGGTATGTATACTCACTGTAATAACAGCTTGAGGATGGGGTTGAGCCCCCACCTGCCTCTTTATATGGTCAACCATGATTCAGTACTCTAAGCATCCTGTTTGACACCTTCTTGGCAATTAATTTCTGCATTAAATCTATTTTAAGCAGTTGAAAAAAGTTGTAATATTTTAGGAGCCACGTATACATATTGAATTATATTAATAGGGGGGGAAATGCTACTTGCCAAAGGCAGACGTGCCAAGTCTCGGGCTTTTTGAAGCAGTTTTGGCCCTCGGGATTTTTCTTCATTTTCTCAGGAATTTTAAGAATTTATTAAAAACTGCAAATTTTCTCCAATTTTTATCAGTTTTGTAAAATCAGTTCACTTTTCTTTCATATTGCTGTAAGAGGCTCAACAACCTTAAGGCATTTGATTTGAAATAATGCATCTGAAGTTGTTCTAAAGAAACTACATAAATAAATTTTTGTGTATGCTCATTATTTATATGCAAGTATGCTACAATTTTCAAATCTGTATGAGCTAAAAAATTTCTTTTAATATTAAATTAGATATTATTTCAAATTTTAATTTTGCAAGTTATCAGAGAATTTTTAGGTATCAGTAGTTTATGCCTATGTATTTTGATTGATGTTTTGTGTTTTCCGATATTTATTTGGCAAATATTTGAAGTTGAATTTATTTACATTATACAAATTAGCACTATCCTGTTACTTAAGTTTACATGGAAGGCACAAATGGCATTCAAGAAAAGAAAGTGTCCTGATTAATGCCCTTACATGCCGAAAATGAATATATTTAAAATCTCAGGCTTTTTGCCATTAAAAAGCAGGAGATCTCGGGCATTTTGATTTTGGAAAGTTTGCACATCTGCAAAGGATATTTTTCAGTTACCTATATGACTGGGTTTTAAAACCCTGATTTTAAGGATAGCTGGTAAATTTTGTTAAATGATGTTATTTTGTATTAAGTACTCTTTCATTACTGACTGTTGTACTTTTTAAAGCAAGATTTTAAAATTTGCATATTTACTGCAGTTGATGCAAAGTTTCATTTATGTGCAACTGTGCCTGTATTGTATTATTGCTAGAAATATATATATATGTAACATTAGGTGTTACGGGACAGTTGTGTCGTGGAACCGGTGGTAAGGTGAGGGTGAGGCATGGATGTTGAGGTCTCCTGGATGGCTCAGGATTCTGAGCCGCTATTGCGGGAGTGCTGTGTAGTCGTGAACCAGAGGGAGAGGCATTCGTGGCGCATTCTCGGCGTGGAGTACTAGGCGAGGCGTTGACGGGCAAAGCAGGCGATGTGGCACGACTGGGTAAAGACTCTGGCTTAGAGCCGACCCCGGCCGCCTGCTGTTTGTAGTCGTAGTCGGGCCAAGGATGGAAGAAATAAGACGGACTCCAAGTACGATTACATAGTTTTATTTGACGACTGGGTACATCTTATCTTAGCAGTTGCGTCACGGGGAAATCTGCTCCTGATCCGTCGCAGGTCCTTATAAAAGCTCTGGACGTCATGACACATGACCCCAAACGCGTTGCAACCATTGGCCAAAAGCTAAAACTGGGCAGCTGTTTTCCCAGGGTTTGTTATGACTTTTAAGACGCCTATGTGGCTGGCTGCGGGGACCGTCTACAAAGTTACAAAGGAACTGCAAGGGACCGTGTATTAATTGCAGTTTTTGCATGCGGATTTCTTTGTTCCAACTGAATTAAACTGCGTATTTCCAGAAATATGGGATTTTCATAGGCTTTTGACTTGTAATGTTACATATATATGTATATATATATATATATTTTTTTTTTCAGGATATATGCATTAAATGCAACTGATGAGAACCATGTAGATTGGACTGAGTTAGCAAAAGGTTGGTCAAGGTCAGTTCATTTATGATTTTTTCTTAAAATATGTTTGCTATATTTCTTCTGTTATAGCTAAGTGTGTATCATGTCTATTAAAAACCAATTATTGTGTGTACTTATATCGTAGTATTATATTAATGTTTTCTGTGCTTCTTCTCAAATCCAAATATTTTTCTAATTACCTTTTTCTTTTTTTAATCAAATTAATTCCGGTCATTTTTAACTGGATTTTTTTTATAACCATTTTGAAAACAATGAATTTCTCTTAACTTTTTCAGTGATTAATATTTTATTATTTAATCCAGTGGTTCTGAGCTCAAATCTAAAAGAGAAAAAGCATAAAGAGTGATCGTAATACTCAGAATGACATGATTTTGAACTATTGTGGAAATTATCTCAGATGAATTATTGAACTATCTTAGGGTCCAGAACCCAATTTTTTTACCTTAAGAATAAATTTAAGTCTAAATTATTGTAATTTTATAAAATTGCCATGTGTAATTATGCAAATTTTCTTATGATTGGTGTTCCTAATGGGTAGAATTTACCTTCAAGTTTTTCCCTCTCAGGTAATGCCTTATTCTGCTGTTTCAAATTTCAATGTAACAAAGTTTTTTATTATTATCTTATGCACACCAATTCAGCTAAGGTGCTGCTGGGGGTAATCATGGCCTTTTAACTTGCAAAAGCAGGCAACACCTGTCTTCTGGGGTAAATCAAGGAATCCTGTTTTTATCTCGCAAACTGACATACCCAACTTTTCACAGCAGCAGCATTATAATGAAGTTTCCTGATGTCTTTGGATTTGGTTTTAATCAGTGATTCATAATTTGTCATGATGAGGGGAGATGGGTGTTTTGGCAAAAGCAAGGTCACCTTAGCAAGAGCATCCTCATTGTTTGGAATCCCAAAATGACTTGGGACTCACTAGAGACAGGGTGGCGAGACAGATCAGGAAAATCATGGAAAAATCAGGATACTTTATTGAACTGGAAAAATCATGGATATATCAGGGAATTTTGTAAGTATATCCAAAAATCACGGAACTTTTGTTTTCACCTTCGGAACGTGACCGTATTTAGTTGTGGATCAACATTTGACTCATAGGTTTGTTAGTCATTTTTAGTCCCTAAAGTCCCTAATTTTTAGCGTCTAAGCTGCTAAAAGCTTTGCAATTGCCCATTTTGCCAAGAGGGTAGAATTTCTTGGTCATTGTGATCACTATTCTCTTATTTCACTCTGGAGTTTTCTACTGTCACAATAATTTTGATCATTGTATGGAGCGTGAGAATCACACAAAAATCAGGGAACTTTTTCTCTCAATTTCTATAGCCACTCTGGGAGAACAATCCTCTTTCTATTTTTAATATAGGATGGGCTAATGGTTTCCTTACAAGGAACTTTTCAACAAATTAAATATTCAAGATATGTAGCAGATTAATTCATTTACTTTAACTCCTATGGACTCAGCGCAGATCATTGAAACACTATTGTATGCCTAGAATTGTCGGAATTATCCTGCAAAATTTAATTGACGTAACTTAAAATTTTGGCAAAATTAACAATGAATTTAGAAAAAAACTATTTGCAGGGCTTTAAAAAAAAACCACATGGTTTGAGCCAAAGCATAACCAAAAATAGCAATCACAAGATCTAAATTAAATCAACACTGAAAAGCAGTTTTTTTTTCCCCAACACAAAGCATTTTTATTGGAATTACGATATTCCTTTTATTGCTTGAATAATGACATTATCCACACTCTTTAATTAACAATCTACGTAAAAGCAAAATTTTTTAATATAATAATTTTAGACCATTTAATAAAATGAAAAGTATAAAAGTGCCATGTATGTAAAAGTAATTTCTTTTCATTTATTATGCCTTAAATAAAGAATAACATTTTGGTAGCAATTAAAAAACTGGTGATTCCCTTCTACATTCGTTCCCCAAACTCACACAATAGATGGGTCTTAGTTGTGTAAGTCAGCATATAATTTCACAAATAAATATGCACATTCATATTATTTTTCATTGGAGCCAGAGACTAAAGAAAGCAATAATTTAGGGAAAAAATTTAATAAAATCTTAGATAATACATATGTATAACAAATTATATTATTAAAATCATAAATCGAAGTTATTTTAGAAGTAAACAGACAAATCGATAAGATTGGAAATTCATATAACTCCGAGCTTGCATATGTTGAGGTAGTGTAAGTTAAGGTATTACTGTATTTGAACTAGGTTGGATTCAAGCTCACAAAGAATAAATTATGCATTCATTATTTCTGCTTTTATTCAGTGTGTCTTTAGCTTCATATTTTGATTTTAATTTAGTAATAGTTTTTGATAAAAATATGCTCCAATACCTGGGACAAAATGTATTACCATTTTGCTATCTGTTTCATCAACAAGAGACAATGTGAAATACATTTGGCTTTTTATGTAATGACTTTTTGGAGACCGTGAAAAAAAAAAAAACCACCCTTAGGTGTCGTAAAACATAATTTGTGTCAAATTGATGTTTCCATTTGCATGAATTCCAGAACTGTAAATTTTCAGATTTATTTCTTCTTGCTAGCCAAGTTTTGAAATTGTTTCCTAATTAAATGCATTCAATAATAGTTGTCTTTTTTCTGCCCAGGTGGAGTAGTGGCTAAAGAACCATTCTTTCTCACCTTATGGATCTATTCTCACTTTAGGCTTAGGTGTTAAATTGTCTTTCCCTTTAAAGTGGCTAATGTTGGCCACCCAGTGGGTGCTCCTATAGTAAAAGGCCAATACTTCAGGCCATATAATTGGTGAATGATTGATGAGTCCTGCCCTTGGGAAAAAAAATAGTTGCTAACCTTTATTATTCTTGAAATGATCTCTAGGGTTAATTCTTGAAACTTGTCAGCTCAGTTAGCTTATAAGAAACAGAATGTCAAGTAGTCCAGAAATGTTTGAAAAAAGGACAATCAAATATTTTTTCTCCTGAAGGTTTCCCTGATACAGATAAGATTTTAAAATATACAAGGTGAGACAAAACTCTTTGGCCAAATTTCTCATGGTGATGGAATTCATTTAAACAAGTAATTATTGTTATACAAAAGCATGGCCATATACAAGTGGTAAAATGCTTGGCATCATTGACAATTTTTTGCTAGTCCTGACATCATCCTCTAACTTTCAATAGCAGCAACATCTAGTGGTTCACAGTACGGTAAGAAATGTTTAGATGTATTCTGTTACCCCTTAAAATTTGCACCGAAAGTTCTGACTTATCCTTTGCATATAAGTTAAGAGAATTATTTGTTGTTAAACAATACCATTATCATCCTTAAATGGGAAGTTTTCTACACCATAGAGTAAAGGCCAAGAAAAATCATTTTTTAGAAAATGATAATCATGAAATGTTGCACCTCTAACGAGAAAGAAACTGTTCTTATTAATTATACAAATTGTTTGTATTATGTGCAGTTTGTCAAAATAAAAATAATGGAATTTATGATAAAGACTAACATTTTGATTTATCCTGTACTAACCTGCAATCATAAAACATAAATTAGTTGTATTTTATGTAAGAGTTATTTCCTGCTGTGGCAATGTACTAGTGCTGCATGTGCACTGAGCTGTCACCTCCGATAATGAAGGCCTCCACACCAATTCAAAATGGCTGACTCCGAAGTTCACTGCTCTGTGTTCATTTGAATGAGTTTTGAGCAAAATAGTGGTCAACTTTTCCTTTTTGAACAGTAAATAAAATATCCATTCACATTAAACTGCCTTTATCAGAATAGAAAAATTCTTCATAAGAACTTACCACTTTAATTTGGGAAAAAAAAAAAGTATCCATTTCATAAATTTATTACACCAAATTCAATGTCTTTTCATGAGGATTTATTTCATTCAATAGTAACTTTCTAATGTAGCCGAGGAAATAAGATTTATATTAAAATGAATTATTATATATTGGAAAAGTCCTCTAAAGCATATTAAGTTTGCAGTTTAAATTATTAAAAATATTATTTTTTATAGAATGCACTTAGTCCATAAAAATCAATGTTTGATTAACAAAATTTCAGCTTTTTTGCGAGAGGGAAAGATGTTTTTATATTAAACACTTTTTTTAATTGAATAGCAGTTTAAATAGTCAAAATGCAAATTTCTGCTGTATTTGGGTAGAAAAAATACCCTTTTGGGCATAAAAAGAACACTCATTTCAAGATTTTTACAAAACTATTACAAATGTATGTAAAATTAGGTATTTACGTATAATCCCGGCTGGCCGCCAAGACGAAGGATTTTTTGCCAAGATAAATGCCGGGCTCGTGAAATCATATCTAGGTTGCTATTCTTATGAGCGTAGAAATCATAGATTTATTGGCATTTGGCGACAAAATTCCAGATATCTAAGTGGTGTATAGCTCTTGAACCATGTAATATAATCGAATTAATTTATATACACCATAAAAGCTCTTTTTAGTGCATTGTTAGTAATATTTTAATGTGCTAGTAGCCTGTCCCATTTTAGAAATAAAAAGAAATCCCCATTGGAAGTACCACATTAAAAATTTACATTTGTCTCATTATTATAAATAGCTCAATAACACATGAGCGATCTTAAAAGCAAGATTACATGCTATTTAAGTACAGACAAACAATATTTATGTATCATGGCAACCAATCATGTCAAGCTCTAACTTATAATTCCATTAAATATTGTAATTATGCTATTGAAATTCACGTAACTTGGCAACTATTGTCATAATGCAATTAACAATAATGGAAGTAACGGTATGAAATTTTTGTATATTTGAACAGAATTTTGAACATTCACAGCTTAGTTATTTTTTATGATTTTACAATAAATTTTGTATAAAAATGTTCGTAATGAAAATATCTTTAAAATGATATATATCATTTATAATGAAAGTAAGTGGGAGTCATTACTCCCACTTACCTTCTCCTTGTAGAAAATTGCTCCTAAATGAAGAGCTCATAACTAACAAGACAACACTAGAGATATTCACGAGTATGCCAAAACTAGATGTAAACATGTGAATAAAACAACAGAGCTTGGGACTGCAGAATGTGCCATCTTGCCACTTGCTGTATTTGGTGCATGGCTTTGTTTATCGGTGCGTTATGTTTGTTTATCGTATTATTGAGGTGACAACTGAGCTTCAAAGTGTTATGTGAATTGAAAATATGAATGTTCATCATTATAAAACTCAATTTACTGCAGTGAGCAAACATAAGAAGTTTAGTAAAAGCTGGACAGTAAATTCAATTTAGTATTTTAAAATTAATTTCATTGGATTTTTATTTACTTTATTTATTTATGTTTTAGTGTTAGATCTCCACAGTGGTTGAGAGGAAAGTGGTGGAGCCTTAAACGTCATGTGCCATGTTCAAATGACATTTCTTTTCAAGGTTTGGTATTCTGTATGATTATTTTGTAGAAATTAGCTGAATTTTTTATATCACAGCTGAGTAATACTGTCATTATCAGAGTGAATAATTTATGTACATTTTTATGATTTTTTTTTCCTATAGTAAATTTAGTTTTTATTACCTAGATTACAGGGTTATGTACAACATTTTTATTTGTTACTAGCTGCATGCCCATTTTTTGCACAGTAAGAAACTAATATTTTCCTAAAATATAATCATAACTACCTGTGCAAAAACAAAATCTAAAAAAAAATAAATAAGTTCGAGTAGTCCCTTTGTTGAAACTACCGCAGGGTATATTAACACAACATAGGATTATAGTTTAGTTAGTTGTAAGACGATCATTGAAAAATGATTGTCTTACAACTACCGATCATTTGAATCGCTGAATGATAGAACGATGAATAGAGCACTTTTAATTTCACAAAATATTTATTTTCGTAATATGCTGTGCCCTAATCCATATTAACCTAACAAATCTACTTTCACTACCTATTACTTATATATATTATCTATCTTTTTTACCTCCTCTTTAATGCTCAATTTAAAGAAATTAGATATTTAAAACCAATGGTGCTTTTCCACTCTTTGGGGATTCTTTGGAATTTATGCGTTGCTATTAAAACAGTTCTCCATGCATAATTCTTCCCAGATTGATGTATTTATTACCACAAAAAATTTCATCTCGCCATGGTGAAAAATATCCAAGCTGTACCCATTTAAATATTTAAATCATCCTTGGTTCAGGCTTGTGAAAACACTAAACAGGTGACCTTGAGGAACTATTTAAAATCTTTCATATTGTGAATAGGACGGTAAATTGTGTTTCAAAGTTTACAAATTTCATGCAACTTTTAATTTATGATGTCACATTCTGACCCTGAGTAGTTGAGTCTGATTATTTCATGCAGTAGTTTTCAAATGGACTAATATTGAAACATACGATGTTGAAAAAATCCAACTTGTAACAGAACTTAATAGAGAGATGTTGGGGTTATTCCTAGCCAATCGGTATTTCAAATATAACTTCATTGCACAAGCTTGTTAAGTTGCTAGAATTCAACAAAAAAGTATATCTAATATATCTATATATATATACCACCAAAAATCATTTAAACTGGGCGACATTTGGCACAATTTTTGGAAATACATACAGCGACCGTCAAACAGATAGCGAATAATATGTATTATGTTTATTAGTATTTTCCAAATTTGAGGCAACATTCAAATTTCCCACGATTTTAAAAAATGCAAGTTTTTTTCCTTTATTATGGTTGCTGAAAAATCATAGCATTCAAAAATCGCCAATCAAAGCTAGCGCATTAAACAAAATACTTTGGGTTTTTATAATAGTAAATTTTTATGTCAAAGCTTTTTAACTAAGGCTGGGATGCAGACTCTATTAACCGTCATTATAAACCAGTTTATTGACTGATTCTAGTTTTAATATTGGCTTATAAAAACTGGAATCATCAATAAAACTGGTTTATAATGGCAGTCAATAGAGGTCTGCATCCCAACCCTAATTAGATTTCTAACTCATTTTTAAACTCATGATGTCAAAATGACATCATTCTCAGTTGCGATATCTAACATGAAATAAGTGAATGAAGAAGGAAAAAAGAGCACGTTATTTTACTTTTCTACAGCATCTTATAAGGTGGAAGTTTATTATTTCACTCTTGGTGTAGTTTTTGTAAAATCTTGTTAACCTAATTAAGATTTCTAATGCATTTTTACACTCTTGACATCAAAATGACATCAATCTCACTTGATTTATTGAAAGTAATAACTTTGTTAACTCACTAATGTGCTCAAATCGGACATTTGAGTAGCTTTCTACCCTGAAAATCGCAAAAAATCATTAAAAATTAGGGAACAGGTGAATTTTCAGAATTTTAAAGTAGCCTACAACCTCTCCTGTACCATTTTATGTCTGCAAAATTTCAAGCCAATCGATCGAATGGTGTGGGAGGAGTTCACAGATAAACAAACCTTCACATTTATATAATAGACTAGCTGAAGTACCAGTTGTTGGTGGGTTAGCATGTAATGCAGACTTTCAAAAAGCCTGAATTTTTGTCAGCATTGCGAGTATGAAGAATGGAAGTAGCATGTTGGCGAAAATATAGAAAGAAAAGTTGTAATATCTGTGTATTGTTAAAAGATTACAGGTTCGAGAATTACTAAGTGAAAAGTGACATTGTCAATAGAAAAAACATTTTATTTTCAAAATTAACGTTTTATTTTAGTGGAAATTAGCTGTTAAAGGTAGGAGGTCAGTCCTCACCTCTAACTAAATTTTGTTTGATTCACAGATATTTCAATATTGTGTCTCCAAAATGTTTTGCACAATTTTCACAAAATCTGAAAAAGCAATTAACATTTAAAAAATTGATGAAATTTGTTTAAGTTGAATAGCCAGCTAATACGTTACCTCCAAGACGCCCTAAAGTAATGCTCCTTCCCTCAAAAATGAAATTTTTAAAAATTTATTCAAATTAAAAAAATAAATTCTGACAGGCATTGTTTCAGATGCAGGGTGTCCACTGGCAACTAAAAGGTGACTTTTGCTACTTATATAAAGATTAGATGACTTGGGCAATTTTTTTTTTTAATCGAAAAATCTCATTTTCATACTATTTTCAAGTTTTTGGCTACTTGTACCTTACTCCAGGTGACTAATTTAAAAATCACATTTTGGTTTTTGTCCCTTTCTTTCAAATTTCTCTCTTTTCTTTTCAAATCCCTTCAACAACTCCCTTTTCTTTTCAAATTAGCTATTAGTCTCTCATCAAACATTCTGATCTATTTTTTAAATCTGTATAAATAAAATTGGACTTTTGTCTGTACATTACTTGTTATTCAAAAGTTTTCTGATTTCTATCTGTTTCAAGCACCTGGGAATCCAGTATGACCCTTAAAAAAAAAATAAAAAAAGGTTCTCTGTCTGTGGTAGTTCTTTTGTTCATGCATCACGTAAAAACGACTGAAGCTAATGAAATGAAATTTGGTGACATGATAGGTGGTCACTCAACTTAAAATATAGATGTCAAATAAAAAATACCTCTTGATTAGATTTTGAGCTTTTGCAAAAATTGTTTCAAACTGCTTACATTTATGTTCGTGCATCAAGTAAAATGACTGAAGAGAATGAAATGAAATTGAGCGACATTAAAGGTGGTCACTCAACTAAAATTGTAGGTGTCTTATTGTTTAAAAATTTTGATTAGATTTTGGGATTTTGCAAAAATTGTTCAAAATATAAAAATACTAGCCACCTCTGGCGACCAGTTGGTCCGCCATCTTAATAAATCTTGATCAGAGAGAATCCTATTTCTCACCAGCTTCCTTGGCACTGAAATCTCCCAGATTCGGAATGGAATTTAAAATTAAGATGGTTATAAAGAGGGGCGGCCCTAGGGTAAGTGACGCCCCTGCTAATGTAAAAACGATGCCCCCTTTTATGCTTTGCTTTGTTTTTGAGTTTGAAATGATGCGCCTTCAAAGCCAGCACTCCAATGCGATGCTTACCTTGCTTACCATATCGGGCTGCCCCTGGTCACAAAAATAAGATGGTTTAATGATAAAAAGGTACAAAACATTTTCGTCCTATATTAATTCTGTTGAAGGCTTACTAGTGGCATAGTGCTAGTGCATTGAACTGGGACATGGAAGGTGCCTAGTTCGGAACCATGTTGCGACCGCCAACCTAACCGTTCGGAGTTTTCTGTGGTTTTCTCCAAAACTTTTGCATAAATATGGGTTAGGACCCCTTAGAAAGTCCCCCACAGAGGGCAATCCCCCCCTGGCCTAGATCCCTAATTGGCTGTAACCCACACTTCCCATATAATTCTGAAGAGCTTCTGGATATATTGTCCATTGTCAAAAAACAGAAAGAAAAAAAAAGGAAGAAAATCTGAAACACTTTCAGATTTTAAATGCACACTAAAGTGCTATACACTGGTGAAATAAATTAAGAGAATTTGCATATTTTATCGAATTTCATGAAAAGAACTGAAATGAATGTAAAACCACTGCTTCTAGGCAAAAATGCAAATCTTGTACATCAAATACACAGGTGTACACGTGTGTGTAGGCGGAGCCAGTAGAGAAACAGGCTTATAAGTGTGCGTAAGTTAAGACTCATTTCGTTCACTAGCATACCACGGCGAATTTCTGGGTTTTATTTTGCAGCAATCGGTTAATTTCAAATTGTAACAGTAAAAATGAGTAACCACCAATGTTTAGATGATGGAATGAGGTGGCGAATTGTGGAGAGGCTAGAAGTAGGCCAATCTCAAGTCCAGATTTGTAGACAGTTCAATTTAAAGCCTAGCATTGTGTGTAAGCTATAGAAACAGTTCCAGGATACGGAATCCATCAAGAGAAAGCCTGTGCAATGTTGTCCAAGAGCCACGACGGCCAGAGAAGATCGCCATTTGTCCATTATAGCAAGGCATAATAGGAGTGCTACAGCTTCTCAGCTCTCTCGTAACTTGTATGCAGCGACAGGAATCTGTGTATCAAGCATGGCTGTTTCCAAAAAAATTCATGAGAGAGGGTTGTTTACAAGTAGACCTGCTGTTCCATTCACTTCTACGAACATGAGCATCCGTTTAGCGTTGTGCAGAGAGCATAGACCATAGGTTCCCAACGTGGGCGTTTGAGGCTTTCAGGGGGGCGGTAAAAGACCCAGAGAAAATTAGGAGGCGTTGATATGGCACGGAGGGGAGTGGGGAGATTAACCAAATATTGTCTAAAAAAGACTTAAAAATCACTCTGATAATTCATTTCTATCACGTGTGCGAAAATTCACATATTTCGATATGAGACTTCGCTGTTGAGAGAAAGAGATACCTCTCTAATATACCTCTCTAAAACTTTTATTCCTCTTTTTTAAATGAAGAAGAAATTCGTTAGAGTTTCAATTCCAACAATATTCTATCTATTAGTAATTTTTTTTTATTTAATTCTTGTTTTCACCATGCATTATGTACGCTCTTATTTCTCTGGAGTGGGAGGGGGGGCGGTATTGAAATATTCACTAGAAAAGGGGGCGGCAGTTCAAAAAAGGTTGGGAACCTATGGCATAGACATTGGAGTATGGATCAGTGGGCGACCGTTCTAGTCACTGATGAGTCCCGGTTCAGTTTAAACACTGATCCTTGCCGTATGTTCATATGGAGAGAACCAGGGACCTGCTACTGTGAAATCTACCATTATGGTAAAGGAGATTTAATGGTCTGGGCAGGCATCATGTTGGATAGCCGCATACCTCTCCATGTCTTTGAAAGAGTCACTGGTGTGTGGTATAGGGATGAGGTCTTGGAGTCCTATATTCGTCTTTTCAGGGGTGCAGTTGGCCCTGAGTTCATTTTAATGGACGCTAACTCGGGGTCACTTAGAGCTCTTCTGGTCGACGGATTTCTAGAGAGCGAGGATATTCGCCGGATGGATTCGCTTACCAGATCTCCAAACCTTAACCCTATAGAACATGTCTGGAATGATCTGTGGAGGGCAATTGCAGCTTGCAACCCCCTTCCCCCCATCCAGGGAATGAAAACTGCGTTGCTGAATGAGTAGGACCAGTTGATGCAGGAAATGTTAAAGTGCCTTATTTCTAGTATGAAATCACGTTGCGAGATCTGTATATCTGTAAGAGGGGACCATACCCCCTATTAACCCATTTTTTTTTGGTTATTCTGCAGCCGCTATTTCATGCCTTCCGACTCCGATGTGTGTTACGCACAGTCATGCATGTGTATTACAATTGTTGAATGTTTATTTGTTTTGTATCGTATCAATGTATATACGTATCAAATTTCATTAAAATCAGTCCAGTAGTTCTAGAGATAATTGACCAAGTCTGCAAATTCTCTGAATTTCTTACACCAGTGTATTAAAAACATACCATAATCCATGCATTTTCCCTATTTTCCTTCCTTATTCCATTAAGTTGAAAAGTGTATGATTATTCACTAGTGTGATTAAACAAAATTAAAATTGATATTTAATCTTCTTCCTTTTCTGGATGTAATAAAATAGAAATAGAATGGGAAATAGCTGCACGGAAAAATGCACAATTCAAACTGAATGAAAGTTTCAAAAACTTATTCAGGTGTATTCTTTATCAAAGTCAGGCAATAGCAGACAATAAAATATTATTTTAGCATCATTTAAGGATGATAATGCATTAGTTGCATGATACAGTGAGTTTCTTACAAATGCTGCAGATCTACTTGTTAAAAAAGGTATTTTTGCACGGCGTGAAAAAAAGCATGCTGATGATTTCACGTGACTCATTCCACTGAGATTTTATTACATAAGATCAAAGTGTAACAATTATTTCAAATTCGCCTGCGGAAAAGGAAATCTGATGATTTATTTATTAAAAACTGCATATTCTATAAGTTTGTGCCATCTGTCAATGGCTTTGTAAAATAAAAGCTCAATTGTATTCTTTTTTTTTTCTTTAAATAAAAGATAGTTTTTTTGTGTATTATAGGTACAGTGGTTATTTTGCGTGATAAAAAGTAGCCCATTTCTAATCCAGGACTATGACTGCCTTTATTCCAAATTTCATCCGAATCTGTCATAGCGTTTCAGCATGAAAGAGTAACAAACATACATACATTGTCATTGACATTTATATATTAGTAGGATTTATCAATTAAGTATGAACCACTGAAGTGAGTGTAATAAAATTTAGTATTGTCACTGGTGGTCACTTGAACTCTTTGCGTCAAAGTATTTTAAATTTTTTTATAGTTTTGAGATTTTGTGAAAATTCAGTACATGTTTGCACTATTCCTGAAAAATGAGAATGGGATAGAATAAAATTTGGAATTATGTTAGATGCAAGTTACTTTGAACTCCAAATACGAAAACAATTTTAAATACTTCCTAGATTTTTTTTTTTTTTTAAGAAAGTGATTCCATCAACCTTTCAAGATTAGGCAAGTTGGAGTGTATAGGCTGATTAATTTTATTTTTCACCAACTATGCGAAAAATTCCAGAGCTGGGATTCGAACCCAGGACTGCCACATAACGTGCTCAGCCCAGGCTCTGGAATTTTTTGCATAGTTGGTAAAAATAAAATTAATCAGCCTATACACTCCAACTTGCCTAATAACCTAATACTTCCTAGATTTTGGGTGAAAATCGTATATATATGCTTGTTCTCACATTCCTCAAAAATAAATTAAGAGAATACAAGGAAGTTTAAGAAAATGATGAGCGACTGCTAAAACAACAAAAATCAGAAATTTTTGAAAATTTTAAATAATATTTTAAACTTTTTATATGCGTTTTTAGATTTTGTGAAAATTGCACAAAATGTTTTCGAAGAATAATGTTAAAATATCTACAGTAAATCAAACAAAATTTAGTTACAGGTTAGGAATGATCTCTTGACTTGAAAAACTCATTCAACCAGACTAAAATTTAATTTTTTAAAATAGAAAGATGTTCTCTATAATAGTCAAATTTCTGATCACTTTGTTACTACCTGTAATCTTTTAACAATACACAGAAGATATAATTTTCATTTCTATACAATTGCTTATATACTATTTCCATTCTTTATACAACAATGTTGACCAAGATTAAAGATTTTTCAAAATTTGCTTTATGTACTAAACCGTCAACGATGGGTATTTCAGCTAGTTGTGCTATAAAAATAAATGTTCTATATGCTCTGTTGATCTCATGAAGCTTTTTAATTTATCTTATCATTTTATTAATTCCTAAGCTAAATGATGTTTTTTAATTCCAAAGCTAAATGACGCATGTTTATTTCTTAACTATAAAATCCTGCAAAAATGCTATTTGGCTATTAAAATTGAGAAAATGCCTACTAAACTGGCGACTTTTTTATGTCAGTGAGGCTACTAATGATACTATTTTTGCCTTCTGACATTGATGAACACCCTGCAAATGCTGCTGATCATGTTACTAAATTTCATTCTATGATCTTAAGTCATTTTTGAAGGATACGAGAAGAAACTTTTGCACAATTTTCACAAAATTATAAAATATTTAAAAGAATTTTGGCATTAGTGTTTAAATTAATTTGCCACCTAACATAATTCCAAATTCTGTTCTATCCCATTATCATTTTCCAGAAATAGAAAAAAACATTTATTCAATTTTCACAAAATAATTTTGAATACTTTTACACAATTTTCTTGGACTCTAATAATTTTATTTATTTATTTATTTTTTTAATGTAATGCACATTCAAAAAACCATCAGGCAGACTTTTTTAAATGGTCATACTGGGTTCTCAGGTGCTTGAAGTGATAGAAATTGGAAAAATTTTGAATTCCAAGTAATGTTCAGGCAAAGTCTACTTTTATTTTATTTATTTATTTATTTTGGAAATTATTGTAGGATTTCTTTTGTTCTTCTCTTTCTAAAGTTTGATATAGTTACAGTGTTTTTGTTCCATCAATGAAGATTTAAAATATTGCTCATCCAGATTTGCTAACTAAATGCTTACTTGTCCAATAATTTGCATATTTGTCTCACTGATCTTATTTTTTTTTTTTTTTTTTTTTTTTTTTTTTTTTTTAAGATCATAAGGTGCTTTCTGATGAATAATTCTTCAAAAAATTAACTATCATATTATTGTTTGTGTCACTTTTTATTATTGTTTTTAATTACTAGTCAATTGTAATAATTTTTGTGTGCGGAAAAGAGAGAAGAATTATACGAGGTTGTTCAATGTTCTCTTATTGCTTTCTCAATTTTTTAGAAATCTGTGAATATCTGTATAAGCATTTTGTTCTTAAAATGAAGATAAAAGATGAAAATTCTGATTCTCTGGTAAATGTAAATATTCAAGCCGTGATGAACCGCCCAAAGCCAGCTGTTGTGCAGTCTGTAGCAATATCAAATCCAGCCCCTTCAGGAATAGTTGTTTCTGCTTCTGCGCAAGGTATGTAGTTTTACAACCATGATTTAGTATCTATATATGCATTTTATAAGTTACATCTGTTTTAAACAGTAAATTATTTTTTTAAAAATGTATTTAGCCTGTCCTCCATCTATTGTATCTTTGACAAGTGCCCCTTGCATGGGCATGGTTAATACTCCTGCCAGTCTGACACCTGTAAGAGTTGGACCTGTGTTGCAAACTATAGAAGTGCTACCTCAAAATATTGAGTTGGCAAATCCTTCCACAAATATACAACTTGCAAATCAAGCATTTCTGCTGACAACTCCTGCTCAACCTACTTTGCCTCTTTCAACAACTCTTCCATCAAACCAAATAATTATTCAAACACTGCCAGTAAGTATGATGACATTATAATAATAATAAAAAGTTATATTGTTTTTGAGAAAGTATTGCATATATTAGTAAAAATGTTATCACAATTATTTTTTGTTCTGCTCTTTAATCTTACTTTATCGCTGCAAACACATTGCAATGTATGTTGCCTATTTTTTATTTCCATCCCGACTGGATTGATGTCAGACTGTGAATGCTGAAGGGAGCTGGTGCATGTGAAATCTGTATGTGTCCTCCTGTTGAAATGGTGACTCTAGGAGTGCCCAACCCAGATACAAGTCTCTCTTCTAAAATTAGTTCAATAAAACAAACCAATAAGAAACCCCAAGTTATGCCAGTTTCATAGGAGGCTACACTGACCTACTTTTAGGGTGCCACATAATAAAGTGGCCAAAACTTTCAGCATTTATTGTAGCTAATGCCTGCTATTGAGGGTGGAGAGAACATTTTTAACTATTTTTAAAAGTTATATGGATTTTATTTTTTGTGGCGATAGGGAGGTGGGGGTGCATGCATTAGGAGAATATCAATGAACTAAATTGCGTGTGTGTGTGTTGTCATAAAAACTTTGTTTGAAAATATCTATTCAGAAGAAAGCTCACAGATGAGCTCATTCATTGCTTCAATTGATCTTACAACATACAAAGTGACTTTTGCTATCAATCACAGATATGCACACCAGGAAGTTTGCTGGATGGCCATTCATTTTTCATATATATATAAAATGTGCTTTAAGTATGTTCAGAATAAAATGTAAGTTGGCTGCAGTTTAAATATGTTTCCAAACCAAGGTGGGCCAAAAGGGAGAAGGGAAAGTTTACATTCGCCCTCCTACCAAAGCCTTCCCTCCCTCCTCTTCAATTAACCATGCAGGCAGAACTGGTCTCTGACCATGTGGTGAAGAGGGCACATCTGTCCACTATCTTCACGAGAGTGAGCTCACGTTGGAAAATCATCTAAATCGTCCATCTGCAAAGGCAACGCCTGCATGAGCACAAAGTGTTTGCACTCAAAAACATTCTTAGGCTAATTTCCTTTCCATGTTTTCACTTTTAATGGACCTAGACTCACTTAACTAACTCAACCTCATTGCCTACCGCAGATCTTAAACTTCAAGAGATGAACTTATCACCAGACCAACTTTCCTCATCAGCAGGCTCTATAAACAATGTATCATCGCTCAATTCGGTAATATTGTAAATATGCTAAACACTAACACACAAGGGTACATTGTAATGTATCCAAGGATACACTTACTTGCCCAGAAAACTGTAAATTATTGTAACCTTAACTCATGTCTAAATAAATTGTCCAAGCAGCTTGGGTTCAATGCTTGGGATATCTCCGAGGTGGTCACCAGCAGCCTCAAGGGCGACTTCGTTATCCAGGCTGACAGTCTTCGGCTTTCAAACTGATATGAATGGTTGTATCCACCTCTGCTGCCTATATCATAATTTAATGAATTTATTTAGTTTGTACTTACTGCATGCTGCCAACATCCATTACTATATTATAAATAAATTGTTTGTTAGATAAAATTTAACTAGCCTAATTCTGTGTATTTTCTTATCTTTCTGCTTAAGACTGATGACTTGCAAAGTGATAAAGCATTACAACTTCAACTGAATTCTCAGCATGTTATTGTTGATACTTCTAATACTACGTTGACATCACTTGCTTCTACTCAAATACCATCTGCTCCCTCATCTCCAGTTAGTGTTGAAACAGATCAGCTAGATGATCAAAACTCTATTCTGCTTGAAAGCTCATTTAGAAACGATGTAAGTATGGATTTAGATTTGCTGTTTGAAATAGTTGTGTTGGAATTTTTTATTTTATTTATTTATTTATTTATTTATTGCCCACTTTTAATGTATATTTCTTTTTATCATTAAAAATACATTCTATTTTCAAACCACTCTAAGCAATTGAGGGAGAGGAGGATATTTAGTTGTTTGATATATAATATACACATAAAAGAAAATCATGTTATGCTGATTTACTGTTTTTTTTATAGATATATTAAAAACTTTTTATTAAAATTAGATTTTTGCCATCATATCTTGGTATGATGCTAAAAAATAAGATCCTTAAACCTTCACCTTTAATCTTATTAGTCTTAATAGCATCCAGTGAAATAAGTCACAGGCCTCTCATTAGCTTCAGTAGTGTTGGCTAAATGAACTATTGACTTACAAAAAAACATTATTCCCAGTCTTCCCATTATAATTCTCTATTTGAAAAATTTTTAACTTGCAATTTTTTAAACAGAAAATTGCTACCCCCAAAAATACCAAGTAAGGGTTCTGGTTTTTATTAGCTGTTTTTTGTGCATGTATGGAAAAACAAAAATTTCCTTTTTTTTTTTTTTTCCCTTTCCAGATTTACTTAGTATAATAGTATTAATACTAAAGTTTGATGTTTGAGTTGTTTTGATTTTTAAACTTTTTCTTTTTAATAAATTGGATAATGAGTATGAGGAACTGTATAGTCCATTATTATTGATTGGTTGGATAACCTTTAAGTTATTGAAAACTTAAATATTGTAAGTACATTGGAAAATTTCATGTCACTTTTAGCTAAGGTATGCTTTATGTATAAATTTTAAAACCATTCTTTTTTACATGCATGCTATTTTTATCCTTAGACAGTGGATGAAAATAGAAGTAGCAGCCATACATGTGAAATTGAAAATGAACATCAAGTTAATATTAATGAAAACAAATCCAATCATCTAATAGCTGGTAAGTTATTTAAAATGACAAAAATATTGTTAAAATTGGAGGTGTTAATTGCTGCACTTAGTATTTTGACCTTAGTAAGCATTTTTGAATTTTTTTTCCAAAAATATTTTGCTTTTAAAGTAAAACAAGGAACATACACATACAAACACATAACTTGATAACAAAAACAACCCCCCCCCCCAAGTTGAATTAGACAAGTTTAACAAATAATAAATGAAACAGTTTGAAAAGAATGCTAGCAAAGATGTTAAAAAGAGAAGAAAATAAATAAACAAAATGAAAAATACTGAGAGTATATAAAGAGAAGAAAAAAAAAAGAGAATAAATATTGAAAAGGAGGAGTCAGAAGTTTGAAGTAATTGATTGTAGAATGTAATCTACAGTCGAGCTATCTTATATTCATTTATTTCATGTGATGGGATATTTAATGTATTTTAGGCGATCTGATATTTTTATATTTTATGTTGAAAATTCATAATAGTGAAAAAGGAGAATATTGAATAATTTGATTTATTGTTATTGCGAAAATTGATAATCATTTTTTAAATGTTAATATTTTTAGTATTACTATATATTGTTCAAAGAACTTTTTCCATTTTTCAAAAAAGATATGCTGATATTTTGTTTTAGAAAACTCTACATAATTTCTGTGTTTTCAAGTGTAATTAAGGAAGTTGTGTTTTAAGACATTAAGAGGAATAGACTGAATGCAAAGACTGGCCAGATTTGCTTAAGGACTCTCATAATGTCACATTTAGCTTAATTTTCTTTTGTGTTTTTTTTTTAATTTCATCAGATTTTTGTATATTTACAATGTTTCTTTTTTATGAGCTCAGTTTTATTTTACAATTGTAACTCAAATTTATCGCAGGGCATGTGTTTTATAAGTACTAAATTTTTAAAACTTTATTCCAAATTTCTGTCTACGCCCTTTTCCTCACTCTGCCTCCAATGCAGGCATTGGTGGGCAGCCTCTTCTCAGATGGGGGATATTCTGTAACATATAAAATTAAACATCCTTTCAAAATTCAACATTTCTATTTCCTTGCTTCAGAATTCTTTACGGCATAGTAACTTTTGTTTTAAACAAAGGAATTGTATCAGGATCTAAATCTAATTCAAACGCAAGTAATATATCTCCCCTCTTTCTCACGGTCTTCTGGCACCACACCTTGCAAGAATTTCCTAAGACAAGCAGGCCCAGGCAGTTTAATAACCAATAAATGCCCCTCATTTGGAACATGTGATGCTTTATAGAACACGTGATCCGAGGTTATATATTTTGAAATGCAGCTCGGAGAGGGACTTTTTCGTGACTTCAGTTGCCATGTAAAATTCTGTGAAAACTAAATAAAAATATGGAATCATAAACCCGCAAGATCCCCTTTTGCTTGGCCCGACTACGAGTACTATCCGCGGGTGGCTGGGGAAGGCTCTACGCCAGGGTCCGTCCGAGCCGCTCCACCTCGCCTTCTGTCCAACGCCGAGTATGGATCTCAATGAAGCCTCAACAGCCTCTCCTCCTCCGGTACACGAATAACAATATTACTCCATGCCAACTATTATGTCCTCGTTTTATTACATATATATATATAAAAGCTATAGATGTTATATCTTTTCTTTTTGATTTGAAAAGCTGCCATAAACATCTGTTATCTGCATATATTTGCTATTCTTCAAGCACTATATGACACATCTTCCAAAAAAATTATTTAATCTTTTAATTAAGAATGGGGAAAATAAAAAAATAATGCTAAAACTTATGTCTTGTCAAAATAATCTAAAAAAGTTTGTCATGCCTTATTAATTTAAAATTTAAAATAATGAAAAAGAAAAGCCTAAAAAATCTGGTCTGAATTTGATGTCTGGTGCTCACATTAATCACATGAGAATAGCACTTATTTTCACAACCACTAATGCATAAAGTAAAGATGAATTTTTTAAACTTTAGTCTGCATATGTGTGTATTTTTTAAAATGCTGTATATGGCAACATGTATCCAATGCAGTTGATAACAGACTCGAAGATTTGGGGGCAGGTTGACTCACATTCTATAGTATGCTGCTAACTATTGCAGATTATTAATCTTATTTTTCCACATGCGACCAACTTATTTTTGAATTTTGCTTTCCCCTCCTACAGCTAATTCCCTTGCAAAAAAAGAAAAAACAAAGTTCTTCTCCCTGGTGAATTCCCCTGTCAAGGTCAAGAATGAAGTATTTCACCAGCTAATGTGCTTCGTGGAAAAATCACCTTTTGGCAAAAAATCTAATTGTGTGTTTTAAAAATCAAAAATAAATAAATAAATAAATGTCTTATTATTATTTTTAAATAGTGAGAGAGATGCCCACTACATATGACTTTACTTTTTAAAATCGTGTGCTGTGAAATAAATTCACATCATGGTTTCAAGATCGAAATTCGTAAAAAATTAGAATTGTAACTAAATAGTAATGCATTGATATAATCATATTATTTTTAACGTATTCATCTGATTAGCAAGAAGAGTCTTCTTTTGAAAAACTACCAGATTGCTTCAATGAGAGTTGATGTCCGAGTATCCACTGACCACATCTAATACAATCTTCAGTGCTGTTGATCTCAGAAAATCTCTTAATTGCTCACTAAATGGATAATCTTTTGATCTCAAAATGTTTAAAAGTTTTTAGAATATCTGATGGGCTCTTCTTTTTTTTATGCAGAGAATTAACTGCCATATGGTTTATTCAATGTTCATTCTACAATCATAAAGCTCAGAGGCACAGCTAGAGAGGGACATCTGTCCCAAGGCGCAGCACTCAATGGGTGCCAAATTATATGCAAAACCTTTTGCATATTTTGTGTCTCCTTCTATTTCTTATAATTTAACAAATAGGAGTAGATGCAAAATCTTCAGTTTTTCCTGAGTGCTGAAAAGCCTAGCTATACGTCTTGTAAAGCTATGATATAATGTGTATATAATAAAATGTGTGTAAAATATTTTGAAGCATGTTACAGTCCCAAATAGTGAAATTTTAAACTGTCTTCTGCATTTGAATTGCAGCATAAGTTTTCAAATTTTTGCAGCGCAACTTTTATCATGGGTAGGCATTTAGAACTTTTGTGTGACTAAAAAACACTCAAAATACTGGTGTTAAACGATAAAGTAATTAAAAAACTTTGTAAAAAACACACATAAGAAGTAAAAGGAAAGAGGATACGCGTTTCGTACAAAAATTGTTTTGAACTTCTTCAGTCCAAGCCCTTCGTCGTAAAGAACACAGGGAACTGAAAAGAGGAAAAAAAAAAAAAAAAAAAAACTTTTCTTTACGACGAAGGTTTTTTACAAAGTTTTTTAATTACTTTTGTGTGACTACTTTTATAAATATTATTCAGCATTTTGTTTTACAAGCTTGTTTTCTTAATAAAGTTCTTTATTGATTATTATTATTATTTGGAAGCACTTGAGTATTTATTTTGCTAGCTCTTTAAATTCTTTCGTTGTACTTTATTTTAGATCCTATGCTAGCAGGAGGCCATAGTCCAGGAATAGCAATGTCAGAAATTCATTCTTCAGATGAAAACTTAGGACCTGCTAATTAATACTATCAAATTTAAATCTGCTTTAGATACTAATTTTAATGTTTCTTGTGAAACTTTGTTTGTTTATTTCAATGTAGCTATTATTTCATCCTGGTGATAATAACTAGTAGTATTTACAGGTATATATAAAACTGTGCAAGTGTTCTTATCATTGGTTATGTCTGCATTTTGGAAGTAATTTAAGATATTGTCATCATTGTATAAATTTATATTACTCACTTAGTTTTCTTTTATTTGTGTGAAATTCTTTTTCTCTTATAATACAGCAGACCCTCCCTATAACAATTCTTGTGAGACAGATTCAGGCAGAATAATGGGAAAATTATGATTCTGTTGTATAGCTTGCTTGTATGACACAATAAAAGAATGTGACAGATATTTTGATTTTATTATCTTTCAGCTCTAGTAAGAGTTTTAACTTTTCGTAGCAACATTAAACATCATTGTAAATTTTAGGAAATCCTCATTTTTAGAGAAGATCATGTGTGAGTCCCTTCCATAAATTACATAACACTTTTCGGTGAATTTTGACCCACCATCCCCTATGTCACACTGTGTCACAGAACTTATCCCCCCCCCCTCCCCACATTTCATAATGTAAAATACTAAATTACTATTTTTACAGAGATGCCAAGTCTCCCGCTTTTTTCGGGAGATTTCCCACCACTAATTTTTACTTACAATCTTATGCTTAAAATAAGTCCAAATATTTAATGCAAAATAAAACTGTCTAAAAATTGTGGTGGGAAATCTCCCGAAAAAAGCGGGAGACTTGGCATCTCTGTTTTTATAAAAGCCTTACTCAATTTTAACTCTAAAATGTATTGAAAATGAATCAAAAAAATTGTAAAATATTATGCAAAAGCTCTTAATAAAATTTTGGCAATGTTGAATAAAATCAACAGTTGTCGATGTTCTGTATTTACAATTTAGGATGCTGTCCTGGCTGTTATTATTCTCTTGTTTTGGATTTAGATCTTTTGTGGTGTTCTGGGTATAATGCCACTTTGACATTTGAAATGTTTCGATTAATATATTATAGCTCTAACAAGTGACACAAGAAACTGTCACATTTGATAAACTTTCTACTTTTTTTTTTAAGCATTATGTAATTTATGGAAGCCCCCTCCCCTCTAATTTTCCAAAATGATAATGTTTATAGAAGAAAAGGTAAAAAGTATTTATTGATAGATTTACATCTTTTTTTTTTTTTTTTTTTTTTTTTTGAAAAAAATATCATTATTAAGTGGTTATAGAAATTGTCGTTATGTAGTGCTTTAAGCCTGATTTTAAAAAAAAGTTATTTTATATATAATAGGTTGGTTAGTTGCTTTGGAATGTGAGCTGCTCAAGTATTTGTATAATCTAAATCAGCAGTTACCAACTGGTGGGCTACACCCACCTTCAGAGGCAAAAAAAAAAAAAAAAAAAAAAAAAACAGGTAATGAGCAAGTAATAATGCACATTTTAAAGTAATCTATTCTTATTTTTATGTAAAAGCATAAAATTTTCATTCTATAACCAGAAAATTACAGCACCCACAAAAAAAAAAAAAAGTTATTCAAATTTTTTAGTAATATTTTGTAGAAAAGGTGACTAAATGTTCATTGTTAGAGAATAAAATACTGTATGTATGCTGGCAGCATTGTAAGTTATCCTTCTTGGTGGGGCATACTGTTAAAAGTTTGGGAACCACTGATTTAAGTGATGATCTAACTAGCGTACATACTAAAGTAAATAAAAAAACTTTGTAAAAAACACACATAAGATGTTATAGGTAAGAGGATGCGCACGTTTCAACCAAAAATTGTTTTGGCCTTCATCAGTCCAAGCCCATCGTCGCAAGCAACACAGGGAACTGAAAAGAGATAAACAAGCAAGATGTTGCCACAAGGGGCAAAGAAAATTCCTGTTATTAAACTTAAATTTTCTTCCCTTAAAGATCCTATTCCTACTGAGAACCGTTGGGGTGTTTATTATATTCCTTGTGGATCTTGTGATTTGGGCTATATTGATCAGACCAGAAGAGCTCTCAAATATAGGCTCAAAGAGCATGAGAGATATGTTTCTAAGCACGAACTTTCCAAATCTTCTATTGCCTCACATTGTTGGAATTCCAATCATCGTTTTCAGTTTTCTAAGGCTAAGATTTTGTGCACTCCTCAGTCTTTGTCCCATCTGGATTTTTTGGAAGGTTTTTCCATTACCCAGCACTTAGAACGTCTTGTGAACAATGGTTCTTCCGTTCCTTTCGTTCATTCTGCTTGGAAGCTGCTGTTGTAAGTTTCTTTTCACTTTCTTCGTCTACTCCCCCCTCCCCCCCCTTTTTTTCTTTTTTTTTCGTTCCCTTTCCCCCTCTATTCTTTTATTTTGTTTGCCCCCCCCCTTTTTTTAAGTGTGTGCACGTGTGTTACTGTCTTTCCTTTACGTTTTTTTATTTAAAAAAAAATAATAAATAAAATTATATATTGTGCTGTCCTGTTTGTGGTTTTTAATTAAAAAAAAAAATTATATATACATTTATATTGTGTTCTATTTGTTTTTTGTTATTTTGTTTTGTTCTGTTTTCTCTTTTTTGTGTGTGTGTTTGCATTCTTGTGTTCCTTTTTTTTATTATTATAATTTATTTATTTATTTTTTTTATTTCTGTATTTTTGTGCTTCTTTCCTTTCCTTTTTATCCCATACTTTATTTTTTTTTCTCCCCTCTCCATGGTTTTGTTCGACTTTTCTTTACCCCTTGTGGCAACATCTTGCTTGTTTATCTCTTTTCAGTTCCCTGTGTTGCTTGCGACGAAGGGCTTGGACTGATGAAGGCCAAAACAATTTTTGGTTGAAACGTGCGTATCCTCTTACCTATAACATCTTATGTGTGTTTTTTACAAAGTTTTTTATTTACTTTATTGCTTAACACCAGTATTTTGAGTGTTTTTTCCGTAGCGTACATACTATCTACATGTCATGGAATGTATATATAGAGGGGTCTACTGTATTATGATTCATTTAATACACTACCAATTTCTTTCTTGCAAGTACTTGTTTATCAGATCTAATTCTTAAACATTTGTTTTATTATTATTATTATTTTGAGTCATAAAAATCAGAAATAATTTTTCAAGATAGGAATATGTTTTGTTTTGATAGTGTCTGATCACAGCTGGTGATGCCATTAATATTTTCAATTTAAATTAGAGCCAAAGTGATGTATAGTAAAGTCCTATCCAGAATAAAATCCCACAATCAGTCTTTGGCTGTGTTTGAAGATGCATTTCGCTTTTCTTTTGGAGGTTGTAAAAGCCCAGTATTTAAAAAGGTGGATTAAAAGCTCTAAATATTAATATTAACAATTTCACAACATATTTTGCAGCTTTTACTACAAAACTGTGATCAAAAATACAAATAGATTTGCATTCTTAAATTTAATCTTCATTTTTGTAAAACTGAAGACTCTTTGTTTGCTCATGTTCATGACGAAAACCTTCAGTGTTATCAAAACAGCTCTAAACAAACCTTTAATTTTCATCAAAAAGGGAAATTATTTCTCAACAAAAATGTTCTTGCTAAAATAGTGTATGTGCATAGTTCGCAATTAAATATGCAAAATTTAATTTTCACTTATTTTTGTTTGTTATTTTTATCCTTTTGTTGTTGTTATGTTTTATTCACTTATTTTATTTGTTTTTAATCCATTAATTTTTGTTTGTTGTGCCTTCATTTATTTTAATTTTATCTATTCACTTTTACTTGTTGTGTTTGCCTTGTTTATTGCGTCCATCAGTCACTGATCAACAAAATACCCTTACTTTTGTATAACAATTTATATTCAGGGTTTACCCTGTAAGTTATTGATGTTAGCAAAGACTATTTATTACAGTTGCAGAGATGCTACGGCTGCACCAAATGGAATCTCTTGATACGTCCTGATACAAAAAGCATATTTTTGAAGATCTCTGCTCCAAAAGAATCTCTTGGTAATTCCTGATACAAAAAGTATAATTTTAAACAAATTCTGCTCCAAATCCGTGCTGTCCCAGGGTCCAAAAAAGTAAATGAAACCAAAAATTACATACTAATGTATCACTTTCCCATTTTCACCAGAACACTGTTCTCTTTTCACACCAGAAAGCGCATACAGTCCGAAACTGATCTCCCCCAAAATCAAAAAATCCAAACAATATACTTCATCCCTTTAAAAGCAAGCATAGAATTAATAATAGTAAGTAATAGTTTCTTCTACAAAGCACTTTATTAATAGATTTGTGTAAATAAGGTATCAAAGGCTGTCAAAACAACCTGCTTCTTTGCCCTATTTGGTAAATGATATGCATTCAGAATAAGGCAGATGTTCCATCAAAAGAATAAACAGAGAAAACTTCCTGATTAGGTTAAAGTAAACATAGTTTAGAGCTGATATAAATCAAACAAAAATAAAATTGTTAATGTACCTAAACATTCCTATATTTCTGAATAGCTCTAAACGCTATATATGCTTTTAAAACATGATTTTCAAAAATTATTAATCATATTTTGTGGTATAATAAGCGTAGTGCAAAAAAAAATAAAAAAAATAATGGGGGGTGGGGAGGAGGAGGCGGCTAGATAATATTTGTAACAGTTAAATTAGCAGCTTTTTTCAAGGTTCAAAGGAACGTTTTAAATGAATGGTTTTCAAAATAAATTTTACCTTTTTAAAACCAAGGAAGAAGTAATTTTTTTCTCGTTGTATTTTGAATAACCTCAAAAAATAATCCACTATACGCAAAACGGGAACTAAATGAAAGCTCTAATAAGAAAGAAAAAAGTAAAATCAGTAAATGAACTATTTTAAAAAGAAAATAACTCAAAATAACGGGTGTTTAAAACATAAAATAATTTAAAAAAACTTTATAAAGTAACACCATAAAGTTTATTTCAACAGTCATACAGCTGTTCGAGCAAAAACTGTTTGCGCCCCACCAGTGGCATAGTGCATTGCATACTGAACAGGGAGACGGAAAGTGCCTGGCTCGAAACCAGTCACGTCTGCCTATCAAACCGTTTAGAGTTTTCTGTAGTTTTCTCCAAAACTTAGCGTCAATACGGGTTAGGACCCCTTAGAAAGACCCCCACGGAGGGCACCCCACCCAGGCCTAGATCCCTTTTGTAGATAATTGGCCTTAATCCCACAACAACAACAAAAACTTTTTGCCCTTTCCTCTCAAGGAAGTGTGGATTTTCATTACCACCTGCCGTAAATTGCCATCAGATAATTTCTCAAAGGGGGAAGGCAACATTCTTCGAATTTCGGCCGGGTCTGAACTTCTGGAAGCACTAAATGCAAGCTCACCTGAACGTCAGAGGGTTAAATGAAAAACGCGAAAGGGATAAAAGTTTAAACACGCATGCACGAAATTGCTAATAGCCAGTGGAGAAAATGTACGATTCTAAAGGATATAGGGGAAACTGAATTCTACTTTAGCATTATGGCATTTGAGTCAGTAAAGACACAAGTGGAAATGGAGCTTAAGACTCCCCATCACCCTACCAAGCCTTAGATTTTCCCTACCCAAAAGCCATGTGGGAAACATCAATATCTGTCCAATTACTCTCAGGACAAGCCTTGTGTATGTTTTACATTTAATGTCCAGAGTTTTTTTTTTTAACCCCAGAGTGTTTTGAATGTTGTATTTTTTTATTTATTAGACTTATTTATTTTATGATTGAATTTTAATTAAACTGCTATAATTTGAGCTAATGTCAAGTTATGAAGTGTAAAATTTTAATCATCTGAACTTTGTGGTAAAATTATAATTAGATAAAGTACCCAAATTACTATTTACTATAGGTAGTGAAAATAAAAGTACCTGAAGTTTCATGGCAGTTGTATACATTTAGAGAAATATACCTTAACTATATGGGGAATAACTAATTTTTTTAATCTTTCCTATCATTTTTAAGTTAGCTCAGGAAATTATTCATTTTCTTGTCCCATTCATCCATTCTTGTTAAGATTATTTTTTATGCTTAATTATTGTATGTCTCAAAGGATTTTCTTTTTAATTAAAAAATATAATTTTAAGTGCTGTGTAGGATCAAAAACCCTTAATTTAGAATTATTATTATTATTTTTTTTTTTAATATCACAAACTTAATTTATCGCATTTTATGTGACATTCTACTTGTCCCACTGCTAACATCAAATCCATCACTAAATTACATCTTTATGTATATAAGCAAGATGTTCGATCATCTGTATATTCAATCAGGATTTGTTTTTTTAATAAGAGGCCAAGTTCTCAAAGTAGTAATCCTCATGTAATTGTATAATTTAAAAATTGTCACATTTGCTATGTCTAAAGGCATCAGTAAATGCTGCGAAATAATAGTTATTACTAGTATAGATTGAAAATTGAAGAAAAGACTTAATAAGAATTAATTACATTTTTTGAAAAAACCTACTTAACTATTCTATTACAACATAGGTTCCCAACCTTTTTTGAACTGGCGCCCCCCTTTTCTAGTGAATATTTCAATACCGCCCCCCTCCCACTCCAGAGAAACAAGAGCGTACATAATGCATGGTGAAAATAAGAATTAAATTTTTAAAAAAATTACTAATAGATAGAATATTGTTGGAATTGAAATGTTACTGATTTTCTTCTTCATTTAAAAAAGAGGAATAAAAGTTTTAGCTTACCTGTTATAAGGACAAGCAGGGGTTTTGATAATACGAAGTAATAGATAATAAACTATTGCTTTCTAAATACATAAATTGACAATTTCAGAGAGCAATCAAAATGCATGCTTAATTATATTAAAAAGAATTTCATTAAAATTTATTTTTATTAAAATATTATCAGAGTAATTTTTAAGTCTTTTTTAGACTATATTTGGTTAATCTTCCCACGCCCCTCCGTGCCATATCAATGCCCCCTAATTTTCTCTGGGTCTTTTACCGCCCCCCTGAAAGCCTCAAACGCCCACAAGGGGGCATTATCGCCCACATTGGGAACCTATGTATTACAATAACCAAAAGTCCTAACTGGATATAACATCACGGGCCATTTTAAACTAATTTTGCTAATTTTTATGTATGCATGCATATATAACGATTGGATCTTGTCTAAAGTAAGCATCCTTTGGAAGGAAAAAACTGGTCACCTTATAACGAAGTAAAGTGTGATGGTTATAAAGTACAATTGTTCTAAAGCGCTCACTATAGACAGGATCACTTTCTGAGGTTTACTGTGCATATATGTATATCATATTTACTCGTGTATAAAGCACCCTTTTTTTTTTTTTCAAAAGTTTAATGCAAAATCTCTGAGTGCACGCTATACATGGAATAATTTTTTACTGCTGCATGTAATTCACAATGTACAAATAAAGCAAGAAATTTATTCATATTAGATAATAAAACTGGAAGAATCTATCTCGTGAAATTACTGCACAATCTTTATTTCAATCATTACCCTTTTTTCATACAAAATCACTAGTAACAATTTTTTTAACACTAACTATTCTCGCTGCCATTACAAGTATTATCATCATAGTGTTTGTCATCACTGTCATAGTCAGTTACCTCTTATATGATATTGCCTTCAGTTTTATCCATTTAATTGGAAGTTTCAGTCACTTTCATATTCACTCACATGTCAGATTTATGGTGTTCGTTATATATGAGATATAAAAATTTTGCCTGTGTTTCTTTTGAAGTAGGGGATGCACATTATGCACGCATGCATGCTATACATGAGTAAATGCGGTGTACGTGTATATATATATAATTTTTTTTTCCTTTCAAATAGAGCAGATAAATAAACGCCACTAGTAGACAGTATTATCTATCATAAAAAAGCTTAATTAAACTGAAATATTTTATTTTTTTTTTAACTTTGGCTGTGCATTTGCATTTTTATCTGTTTTCCAAGTTCATACAAACTCAAAATTTCTTGTCTGAAAACTTAAATATTCAGTACTTTCATATTTGAATGCATGTGTATATTTAAAAAACAGTTTTTAGTTGATTAATGTATAGTTATGATTCTTCATTGTATAACATGTAATAGTGCATTGGTGTCTACGAAATTCTATGTAAATTACCTTTGAATAAAGTTTTATTTCTTGGAATGTTTATCTGATTATATATTAACTAACATATGCAGTACTGAACGATATTTCTAGGATGTGAATATCAACTACTAAAAGTAAACATTAGTGGGTACTTTTCCATTTTGATATCATCACTCATCACGAACTTTGCTAAGTTAAATTATTTGCACCTGTTGTCATTAAAATAAATGAAGTAATAAAGTAAACATAAAAGCAAATACAAGATTGCCATCCTTGGGAAATTTTAGCATATTTTATCAACTATAGCGATTTATATGAGCAAAGAAGTTGGGGAAATTCAGATCTCATAGGAAACATGAAACTAACAATGTCTATAATCATTTCTAAAAACAATTTATTTTGAAGATATTACTTTCGCCTCATAAATAGATAGGATTCTAGATGGTGATGTGCAGTGCCAGGTTTATTCTGCCATTTTATGCTACCCCATATTTGCTTTACTGATTGTGTGTATGATTAAATGTAACTAGGTTTATGAAATTACTAGCTGCGTACCCGTTCTCCGCACGGTAGGGAACGAAACTTTTTCTTACATGTATAGTTCCAATTGATTCCAGTGATTTGGGATCTAAAAATAAGCAAAATGATTTGACTCTTGGCGTAAAGTTACTCATTAATTATTTGTAAAGTTAGTATAAGTACTGACCTGAGACCATTGTTAATATTATGACGCAAAAAACTATGTCGGTGTCATTCGTAATTAGAAAAGAAAAGCGTGACGGTTCGCAGTGAAAATTCCTAATATTCAAAATGTCTCATTTCTGCATCATACTCTTTTTTAGATTTAAGTTATGCCATTAATACCTTAGATACTACATGATGTGGAGAACCCTTTTATTTTATAATTAAATAGTGCATCCGCTCTTCGCAAGGCAAGAAGAGAACATTTTCCTAAAATATGATCGTAACTACTTGTGACAAAAAAAAATCTCCAAGAAAACTGTTGTGTGACAGTCTTTTCTGTTGAAACAACCGCGGAATATATTAACGCGACGTAGAATTACTTACTATTTTGTTAGCTGTGATGTAAGACGGTTGTTGAAGAATGAATAGAAGGCTTAGTTTCACGAAATATTTATTAATGCGATATATTGTGCTTTGATCAATATTGCCCCAGCATATCTATACTAACTATTACTTATACTATCTTTTACTGATACCAATACAATATATTTTCGTTTTTCAGTCGTTAATACTTAATTTAAAGAAACGACTTAGATATTTGTCACAAATGTAGTCTTTTAGTCTTGGTGACTTTTGCAATTTATGCATTAGTATAAACGATAATCATTTCACTTTATGGTTGCCACTAGAACAGCTCTCCATACATTTCTATGCTTAATTATTGTCAGATTGGCGTATTTAGCACCAGGGCCCTAGTATCTCACGGGCAAATCGGGACTTTGCCCAGTGCCTCCGGCTCGAAATGGCCCCCAATTTCAAATGTTGTTTTGAAATATTCTTTTTTTATAAACATATATTTTATGAAAAATAAAACAAATTTCATAGATGGAGGCCCCCAAATTCATTAATGCCCGGGGTCCCTGTTTGCCATAATCAGGCCCTGTTTAGCACCGCAAAATCTTTCTTGCGATTCGAAAACGTGTCCCATTTAAAATCTCAATTGAAAATAATGCTGGATAATTCACTTGTGAAAAAACAGCATTCAATTATTTTTCTGGCAACGTAAAGTAAAATATAGAATTATTTCACATGCGCGGCGTATGTTTTGCTTGTGAGTCCGTTATTTTGATTGAGTTTCGAAAGGGGTTTTAAACTCGTGACGTCAAAGTGGCGCACATTTCACATGTGAAAACTAATTATTTTTAAATAATTTTATTATTTTTTTTTTGAACTGGCAATTTTAATCATTGTTACTGTCTCCAAGACAACCAAACCGCAAGATATCATACCGAAAATTTTAAGCTGCTGCGATTGAAATGAAAATCCTTCTTTACTTAAAAATTCGTAAAAAATCTCCTAATTTATATTTTCCTCTGGTTTTTCTTTTAAAAGAGGGTGAAATGTATGCTCCATCATTTGACAAAATATAAAAAAGTTATGACGGATAGAATTTAAGATGCAGCAGTTTTAAAAATATTTTACGAAAGTCAGCGTCAAATTTAATTTTATTTGAAAAATTCCCAAAAATCTGAAAATTATGTTACACAGTCCAAACAGTTTTTAAAAGAAAATTTTCTCCTCTATCCGATGATGTAAATTTCGTTTTCTTGCGAGTGTAATTACCGGCGTTATTACGTATTAAGCGAGAAAAATCTCTCCGAAGCGTGTTAGGATCTGTCCTAGTGAAGCCGTATGCAAAACTGGGTAGGTCTGTGACCAACCGCCTCGGCGCAATGCGATCGAGAGACGCGCACAAGAAGATCGGAGGTCACAAACATAGCTACATACAATGTTTACTCTCGGATTTTATTATATATAAGATACCGTTGAAAGTCAGCAAGGATTGCAATTTTTGATTTAATGCCAAGTTTGTCATCAAAAAATAAGTCCCCCAAACTGAACCTATCTTGGCTATATCTTCCATATTTAGCAAGAAACTAGCAAACCCTACAGCTTTAGGAGGCCATTTAAATATAGATTTCAATTCTAAGGAAGTGTGTTTTATGGAAGAAAGAAGACAAATAACTATACTCATGTATTATGATACACTATCGGAACAGTTTATAAATATGAAGTATAGTTAGAAAATGCCTGACAAAGATTATTAAATGGTTTTAATAGGCAATTTTAATATAGATTTCAAGTCTGAAAAGTGTTCTATGGAACAAGAAAGAGAAACACAGCACACTCATGGATTATGATGCACATTGCAAACAGTATTTATAAAGGTGAAATATAATTAGAAAATGCTTGGTGAAAATTGTAAAACAGTTTTAGTTGGCAATTTTAATATAGATTTCGGTTCCAGAGAAGTGTTTTATGGAACAAGAAAGAAAATTGCGGTACATTCGTAAATAATGATACACTTTCCAATTTAATGCAGTAAGGAAGAAAAAATAGGGCCAATGCATTTAAAATACAAAATCATTTCAGTTTTGATTTTTTTTTTTTTTCCCAGTGATAGCTCTTTCTCAGGAAATAATTGTGCATGTGTCTTGAACTCTGCTTAAGAAGGTTTTACTGTATAGGAGACCACTATTTCTGTGATTTTCTTGTAGATGTTGAGCAGTGACAGCACTGCAGTTAAATAAAAATATAAATATTTTGAATATGCATTTATTTGTTTTTAATAATTTGTTTAAACTGTCATATATTTCTAAGATAATTAATATAATAGTTATTTAAAAAAAAGAAAAAGAGACTTACAAGTTGACTTAAAATGCTTAGGTAAACATCGAGGAAATCCAGATATTAAAAATGTGTATTTATGAAATAATAAAAAAATCATTGATTGACATCAGCTGACTTAAAAAATTATGTTCTGACATCTAATGCATCTGGGCAATACAGCTAGTTAATTAACAGTAAAAATTGCAAGCAAAATTATTTTTTTTAATATGGGGAGGGGGGATTAACCATTCATTGCCCTTTTGAAATAAATGTCAACTCCGGATATAGTGAACACATCTTAGTCCCGATTAACATACATTAGAAAGGAACACAGGGCCTGTTCCATAGGGGGGGGGGGTCACATGCACACACGACTTTATGAAAAAGTACTTTAGTTGGCAAAATCGTCAGTTGCCAAAGGACTTGGCAAATTTGAGCTTTAACCACCAATCTGCTAAGTGTTCAGTGTATAAATTACCAGTTCTGCAGACAGTGTATTATAAGTTGTACTATATCATGAACATAGTATTGTTACGATTTTCATACTTTTTGTGCTTGATTAATATCACTTTTGGTTATGATTCCAAAATCAGTATCAATGCCTGATGCTGAAACATTTCAAGCAGAGCTTGAAATTTTGGCTGATAATTGTTGAAATGCATGTCTCGAAGAAATCATGTTAAAATCTAACGAATTAAAGAGCATTATTCCAAAAGCAAATTCTGTGGTTGAACTCTGCGGCGCTGTCTGTGACAGCATCAACAAATGAACGATCTTTCAGTCAACTGTGGGAGAAGAGAGACTTGACTCACTTTTGTCGATAACATGTGAGAAAGATAATGTGGATATAAAAAAAGTTCATCAAAATATGGTACAGTGTGAAGAAATGATGTGTTCACTTTCAGTCTGAATCCGAGTAATCAAATTTTGAAGTATTGGAGATGGTGAGAAACAAAAAATAGGGAATGAACAAAGAACCAACTTGAAGAGGAGACTCCTTTCATTTCACATATTATATTTGAGTGTATAATGTGAAAGTGAAAAAGGACCACATCACTTACTTTCTAAATGCTCAAAAAAAAATTATATTTTTTTGTGAAATGCAGAAAAAAAGAATTAACCAGGTCTAACAATGAACTACTTACTTCAGTAAATATTTTGTTTCGTTAGGTGCTAAAGCTATCATTATTCTTATTTATTTGAAAGAGAATTAAACTTATGTGATGAATTAGACAAGTTTTTTTATTAGATTAGAACATTTTTTCTAGAATGCACTTGAATTCATGCACATTCCAGAAAAATTGATTTTATGCCTGAAAAGCGTCATTTAACCAAGATTGAAGTAACTTAAAACAAATTTTAAAAAGTAGTGTTTATATTAAAACCATATACTAATTTCATCAATAAAAAGTCGGTATAGCGGTGTAAGTAATTTATTAGCAGAATTGATTGAAGAATTTTGAGATGATTGAATAGTGATTGTTTACAGTTTACACTTTGCTCGTAATGAAATTGAATACCAAGCATATTTTACATGCATTTGTTAAAGTAAAAATGATAGGTAAAATTGGTACATATTTTTGAATGCATATTGGCATATATTGTTGGCAAAAACCAGCCCAGAATGTACGTAGCATTTTTCGGTTTTAGTGAACCATGACTTCAGTTATAGTGAACTTAAAAATTTCAGGACAGCAGAGGTGTTGTTCGATTTCTATGAAGAGTGTCTCTTTTGTGTTCAGTAGAAAGAAAGATCATCACCACCTGTTTCGAAACGCAGGCAAATTGCCAATGTCTAGGCTAAAATACTTATACTAAACAAGGGGGAAGGGGCAAGAGGGGGGGGGGATCATAATTTTTTTCATTGATGTAAGGCATTCTAGCCTTTGAAAGTATTCATTAACAAAAGCAGGGTACTTTTGAAAGTGAACCAAAAGCCAAAATTTCACTCTTGGAAGACTTCATTTTCCATTCTCAATGCAATATCACAGGTTAAAAGCGACAGCACCTTTTGCTAATTGAATGGAATGTACATTATTTCCATAAAAGTAATTAATTGTGCTCATTTTACTTAACATCTAGTTCTAGAATCATAAATTGGATCAATTATGTTTGTTTTACATAATAAACATTTAGTATTTGTGTAAAATTCTATTTTCTAGTTTTGTATAAGGTTTCTTGTTCAACATGGGGAAGCATCGATTTTAGTGAACTTTGGATATAGTGAACGATATTTGCCTGTTCCAGAGGTTCACTATAACCGGAGTTGACTGTATTTATATTTTTCAAGAAAAATATTTTATCTTCTCAGTTTGCAATCATAGAGCAATTTCATATTAATTGAATAATTGCAAACCAAGATTTATTAAATGCAAAAAAAAAAAAAAAAAAAAAAGATTTTCTTAACTTTCTAAGCCACACTTTATACAGTTGCAGTGGCGTACGCAGGGGGGCTCAAGCCCCCCCCCCCCCCGCAATGAAATTTTCAGACTGAAAAGGATTAGTGTTTTTTAATAATAAAAATGGGCTTTTTGTAGTATTCAAGTTAATTTTATATACATATTAGTTGAACGAATGACCCATTTCTAGTTTTTTAAGGCCAGTTCTTGAAACAAGACCAATTCCTTCTATTTAACTTTTTCATCTGGGTGAACTGGGATTGAAAATTTAGTCAAGCAAAAATCCTAGCAGAAAAAAAAAAGCTCCATTCCTTAAAAATTGCACTGTTGTGCACGGTCTTGTTTTCAGGCTTTCCCCTTCATCCCAACAATAGGATAGCCTGAAATTTCACTGGACAAATCCCCGATTCTCCTTGGGGTGCTAATTAGTTCCAGATGTTTTAACCCCGTTTTGTTAAATGCAAAAGCACCGAAGATTCGATTTTCATTTGATGGCAAAAAAGCTGCTTTCTTGAAATTGCTGGATTATTCTATGCATTCAAATATGTTTCGCTCTTCCCCCCCCCCCCCCTCCTTGACTTAATATCTGGACCTCTGATTCACTGAGAAAGACATGGGATTCTACGCTGCTCTTTTTTCAGTGTAGCCAACATTGGGTAAGATCAGTAGATTGTATAGTAAGAATTGCTAAACAGTTGCATTGCTGGATCTGTTAAAGCTATATGAAATATATTTTTATATTGCTTACTTTTGATTGAATTATACTGACATTGGAATTAAGTCAGTTGTGCATCCAATTTCACTTTCTAATATTTTGCCAAGAGTCCCAAGTATAATGTTGTGTATAATCTAAGATAACTGTTTTGTTTTATGATAGAGCAATGTACGCATGTTTTTGACTAAGTGTTTTACTTTATTTTGGTCTAACATGAGGTTTTTTTTGTGTGTGTTCTAATAGATGGCCATAACCAGAAAAAAAAATCGGGGAGGATCAAAATTTTCGGAGGGGGGTAGGTCCAAATGGTGAAAAGGGCAGAATTTTTCACAAAAAAAGCCTCATTATTTTGTTAGCAAATTCAAAATTTCGGGGGGAGGGGCAAACAGGGTGGTCTGGTCCCCCCATTTATGGCATTGTTCTAAAATATAAAATATTTATTTTATGCTGGCTTTGCACGAATATCTTCCTACATCTTGTGCCCCCCGAAAAAAAAATCCTGCGTACGCCACTGTACAGTTGATTCTGGTTAATTTGACTACCCTCTTATTCAGATCGAATCCTAAAGAACCAAAGCAAATCCTACTACACAAGCCTGCCATATTCCGCTTAGAACCAAAATTCCATTTGATTGGACCAGAGAACGCAAGATTGAATACGAAAAAGTGGCCATAAGCCACACACCTACAGCTAGTGTAAAGCATACGCAGGATATAAGAAGGTGCGACCTTGGAATCACCAATTTGAATGAATTTTGTGGATATGTAGCTCATAAGACATGTAATAAAACTTATGTAAGTTTATCACCCAATGTACAGGCATTCTCAAGAAATCACAAACATTTGAAAATCTGTGTATACAGCACAAGGGCTATTTTATATCAAATAGCAATTCGGACAATCATGGTACAAGGCATAAATATGTTGAGCTGGAGTACCTGAGTTTGCATATTTGAGACCCGAGAGGGGCAGAGTAATTTTTATTTTTTCATTCATTTTGAGGCATATTTAGTTAAATAATAACATATAATTAATTTTAACATCATAGCTTGCATTATTGAATCAATTTAAAGTAAATTATTATAATTACCATGATTGCAATGTATTATTATATATTTTTTATGTTTTTCTATTATATATATTTTATATTTTTCTTAATGAGTCTTTTCCTACCTTATTTTGAATACATTTATAATTTACTTATCTCTAATAGATAAAGAATTAAAGCATGTTACCACCTTTTTGGGACACCCAGTATATACATATAATAATAATTTATTTTACATTGATTTAAGCTGTGATGTTAAAATTAATTTTATGTTATTAATTAAATGAATGAATGAAAGAAAAATAATGTGGCCCTTTTCGGGAATCGAACACATAACTTCAAGAACTACAGCTTTATGTTCTTTCCTATCCCTCTATGTTTGTTTGAACCATAGGTGCACCCATGGAAAATTGTCACTAATGAATTAATATTTTATTCTAAAAATTGTCTTCAAATTATTTCAAATTTTTGTGGGGGGGCGAGGGGTTAATTGAAAGTGGGGGGATGTTGGTTTTAAATACTTACAGTTCATGTATGAAGTAAAGTTAAACTTGTGGGCACAACATCACTGAATAATTATTTATGACTAACAAAGTATGTTGATACTGGGTTTGTGTTGTATGGGTGCCTACAAGCACCAAAATCAATACAGGTCATGCAAGCATGGTCTATGATATATATACCAAATTTGAGCTCAATCGAATGCATTGTTCAGACCAGCGGTTCCCAAGTCAACCCACAGACCACTTTTCCACTTCAGATTTACCCATGGACCACTTTAAAGAATTCTTTCCAGGAGGATGGAATAAAATCTAAAAACCAAAGTACAAAACTTTTTGCACAAAATGTTATTTCCACTCATTCAGTGCTGATAATAGTTAATCAACCCTGTTTACATATACTTGTAGATAAATACAAAAACTTGGCTGAGATGCTACAATATTTTATTGAATTGTAATTAATATTGTGCCCGCCTGTATTTTCAGTATTTTGAAAGGATTATAAAACTTTTTTTTTTATTCTCTAAAAAAGACCCTAAAACAATACAAAAGTACATGTAAGTAATATAAGTGCATTCATGCATAAAAAGAAACATTTATATGCACAGAACATAAAAATAAGTTGGTTATTTTTATTAGTTCTTCATAATAACAAACTGCAAAAGCATTGTTTGGACTTTGGTGAGGATGGTTAGAAAATTTATTGGAGAAAGGGAAGCTTTAGGTTAACTTAAAAATTTTTAAAGACTTAAAATTAATGAAAATAAAGTTTAATAAATTATAATTCTGCTAAATTAATAGAATATATTTAATTTATTTTCACATATCTCCAACAAAAATTCTTGAAATTGCGCTAGCATCTAAACAGTGCATTTGATTGAGTGCAAATTGATTATGTATATTGTAAGTCATGTTCACATGACCTGCATACATTTTGGTGTGTGTAGAACTGATAAGTTTGTTCACAGGGTTGCAAAAAATAATTCTCATGCATTACAGTGTATCGCACAAATTATTTAAAGTGTGCTACTGTCTAAATGGAGCATTCGAATAAGTTCAAATTGGGAATGTATATTATAGGCTAACATGACACAACCTGTATAGATTTTGGTGTGTGTAGGGCTTACAGTTTTTGTAAAAAGCTATTAAAAAGAATTCTACTACAATACAACCTATAGACACACATTCTTGAAAGGGTGCATTCGACTGTGCTTAAATCAGGTACGCATAGTATAGGTCACTGTTACATATTATACATATTCGGTTGTGTGCAAAGCTTACAGTTTTTTACAGAACTACACAAAAGTATTCTTTTACATGGCAGTCTATATGCTCAAGATATTTTAAGTGCACTAGTGTGTTAACACTACATCCGATTTGAATAAAATTTATTTAAACGATTTATAAAGATCAAGTGTTCGGAAAGTTCAAAGGACTCATACTAGATTTTTATGTTTAATTTAAAGGGAAATTATTATAAAACAAGAGAAAATTGTTTCACTGTGCCCTCCTTTCACCTATATTGTGATAATCAACAATAAAATTTTGTTTGAGGAATAAGAATCTTCCTAGTTAGTTTAGATGAGAATTTTCCTAGCTTTCTCCTGTATGTATGCGTAACAAAAGTGAACATTATTTAATTTAAAAACATGACCAATATCAATAAATAAAATTTATACAGGCATGCCCAATGTCTTATATGAATATTCAGCAAATAAATCAATCAAGGCAACAGTTGCTAAATTATTTAATTCAATGATTTTTGAGTGTTAATGTTTTCTCTGTGAACGAGATTTAAATACTGAAAAAGCTTCACTATGAGAAACTTTGAATGAATGTTAGACATGCTTAATATATTTATAAAAGTTGCAGTTTACAAAAAGAGATCTATTCAAACACAGGAACAAGATTCACTAAACCTAATTTAAAACTAAGTTACTTCATTATCAAGAATCTTTTGTAATAGGCTGTATGTTTTAATTTTAGATAAACCTAATTAAAATTATCATAAAACACATTCTATAATAAAAAGACATAAGTGAGTTGGCTGTATCTATTTATCATGAGAATTTTAAAAATAATAAAGAATCAAAAACAACCACAATTATTATATTTTACAAAAAGTTCTTTTTTCTCTCACTGGTTAGGTAATAGTGTCTGCACGTATAGAGACTAATTTGTTTTCTGGTCTCTATAACAATTTTCGCGTTCAGCTGATTGTTCATTAATTTAAAAACCTTACAAGAAGAAAACATTTGTTTAAAGTTTTTATCTTAGGTATGTAAACATTATACATAGAATAATTTTCTTTATAATTTAAGAAATGAAAACCAATGCAGATTTAAAATACATGCGATTTATTTACAAGATAAAAACTTACATCAGAAATGAAAACAAAAGCATACATGTAAAAAATATGTAAGTTTTATCAAACATGTGAGCAGTCTTTGTATAGGAACAGACACTCAAAATACATTTACCCAATTTAAAATTACATAAAATATTTCACATGAAGCTTGGAAAAAAACATTTAACTGTTTCTTGATTTGGTAATATGAAAAGGGCTGTGTATTAATGAACTGGAATTTTTCACACATTACAAATAAACACATATTTAACTTTGTGAATTTGTACCTATATAAAATCTTTGTTAAGATATATAAATATAACAACAGAAAACTTGTTCAAATGCTTTAGATGTTTAGAAAAAGTAATTAAAATTTCTTTTGCTCTATATTAGAAATGTTATAAAACATGATTCAACACTGATCTTGATTATGTTTCACTTCCAATAATTATTAAAAATATGTTCTTTTACAACATTATCAAAATAAAATGGTATACTATTCCCCCCCCTCCCAAAAAAAGGGCCCTTACTACACAATGGAATGTTAGAAAAATCATTGTCACAGAAGATTTGAAAAAAAATTAAGCTGTAAACAATTAATACTAGCTTTATGATCTGAGTCAATTAGACTCATAAAATTTCATTGCTATATAAATCAAAATAATAATACTTTCTGGTTTAAATATATTGGTTCTTAGTGGCTATGAAATGTGCATAAATATCAATTAATGATCTTTTAAAATAAATGATAAAAATATGTATATAATCACTCTCTTTAAATGTAGCTGTAAAATTAATGAAATGTGAAGCTCTGTTCTTTTAAACAAAGTATTTATAAAATATTTAGCATTAAACTTTAGATACAACCTAGTACTCATTGTAACTTTAAACTATAAATAGAGTTCACATAAATAAAATAAAACTTATTTAAAATGCTATATATATAGAAATATTTTTCATAGTACATTTTACAACACTTCCAGTAGTAAATTGTATCATCAGGCATATAAACATCCTATCATTAACACATTCACTGTTATGAGGATCTTGATAATTTATTTCCTATATATCACTTAAAATAATGCAAGTCATTTATTTAGTATGTTGATACACAAATTAATGTTCAAATAAACTGTCAATTTAATTGTTGATAATATCTTCAAAAATGATTTTTTTGGAGGTACTCTGATTTAGAAAATTAATAGAACCACATAATTGCAAGTTTTTAATTTTATTTTAATGGCAAACTAGCGGATTCTGCAGAATAAAATCGATATGTAAAAAATCCATAAAATATTAACATTTATAATGAGATCAGGAAAAAGTAAAAATTAGTAGATATTAGAAAAGCACAGAGTACAAATTAAAATTCAATCATATATCTTTTTGTCATATCTTAAGGTAGTTTGCTTCAAAATATTCCAGACAATCTAAAAAATACTAATACAAAATGTATCAAGATATCATAATTTCCTTTTAACTACAAGTGTTGACCTGAACTAAACTTTGGTAAGAAGTATTGGCTAATTAGTATCATGCAGTGGAACCTTGTGAATGTTTTTGTGCTTCATGTTAATTATTTTTAACATGAGCTCTATTTGCATACCTCTTTTGAAAATAAACTACAAAATTTATTGAATGAAATTTAATTACTGTTAACTAAATTCTAATTTCTCTAGATGTTGAAACTGGTAAGATTCCACAGTATTGAGTTTTATTGTAAACAACCCAGGGCTTGAAATAAAGAGGACAAATGCCACAAGCTTAGCCTCATTTGAAACTGAAAAGTTTTATTATTTCTCTTTCAAGTACCAACTATTAAAAATTAGAAAAAAGTGCAGATCCTCCCCCCCCCCAATACACTATTCATTCAATTATTTTAAAGTGAATTTAAAAAATTAACTGCAATTTACTGTTATTACAGAAATTTTAGGATTTTCCATGAGCTGAATAGTTTTTGCTTACAAGAGCTGAAAGTCTCAGTTTTATTTTGAGCCCTGGAACAATCTATCGCAAGTCATAGTGAAAGTGCTAATGCATGCACATATCATTCATCTTTATTAAAAACATTTTAATTTAATAGAATCTACAGAATTTGCTTTAGTAAAATATAATTAAAAAGAAAATGTCAAATGTACATTTGAAGTAAAGCACTTATGTACAGCACAGTGAGTACTTATCACATTGTAAAATTATTAGTATAAAAAATAATGAAAGGCATATGAAACACAAACTGAGAGATGAAGCCATTAAGAATACTTAAAGCTAAATTAAAATAAATAAATATTTTTTTTAAAAAAAAAGAGGAAAACCACTTTTAAACCATCAAAGAGTACATTAAAATAAAACAGCAGTGTATTTGTGTGAAATATTAAATCTGAAAGTGTAAAAGTGCAAAAACACTTTCAGTGACATGTATAGGGGTTGCATTTAAAGAAATTTTAAGTATTCCATAATTGTAGAAACTAACTATTCAAATTTAAATTTCTTATACATCTCACATTCTTAAATGTGGGGATATGTATAAATTATGGAAACACAATATTTTATTGCAAATTAATTTAAAATATTATTAAAATCTTAATAAAGAACTTCAAGACTGCAAACATTATAATGTGTAATTTTGCAGATTTTGATAAGTATCACACTTAATAATGACACTTAATAAGTATCATCTTAGACCCCACTGAATTAATTAAAAATCATTATTTTAAAAAATACATGCTAATTTAGTTTTTGCAAAAATCGGAATTTCCTTTAAACAAGTATTAGTCATAATACAAAATGGTTTTCCTCAGTAAAAATCAAAATGCATTAAATTATTAAACATCAATTTCATAAACAGATAACATTTCACATTCTTAAAAAATAAAAGAGGAAAGTTTATTACATGCATCATGCATGTAATAGCCGAGCACTACAGTAAATGAGACAATTTCTATTGATCACCTAGAATGAATTAGAAATACAAAAACGTTGAAAAACAAAAAGTACTGTCTTCCATCTATACATATAACTAATGTATTTATGCAATTTCCTACAGTGGAAACTTTATTTTAGTTATTGAGATCTAAAAGAAATGCCTTTCAAAATTAACTGTATTGAATTATAATTTAAATGATATGACCATAACTTGAAAAGAACTGCTACTAGATACAGATGAAATGAAACAAAAGGATAAGAAATTCTATTCTACAAGTGGTAATAACAGTTTGCACATATACAGAATAAAACAATAAGTACAGTATTGCAATAAATTAAGATGCGAAATTTGGGATCAACACCACCTTCATTATACCAATAGATCTGCAAAGAAAAAAAAACAACAATTATTTTGATGATTTTACAAAATAAACACAATTAGAAAGCACAGCATATGAGTTTCTCTTATCTTGTAATGAAACAATTACTCTTTGATTTATTTCATATAAAATAAAAATGTAAACAAATTTCAAATTTTAAGTTTCTCTACTTACATGTAAGTTTTGAAATTAAAATAGTATCTGCTTGGGTTTTCATTATAATTAGCATGTAATATTTGTGATAAGTATTTTCTTCATTGTCCTGCATTTTCAGATACTGAAATTCATGCCTCCAATAATGTTCATTATTGATACTTAATAAGCAATAAGTATTGTTGCGAAATAATAACTTAATTTGCTCCCATATTGCATGAGCCGCCGTGAAACTAGTTTTGCAGGCATAATAGCGGTCCTCCGATAATGCCAACCCTGTAGTCTTGGCGACGGATTTGGCGACAAATGGCGGCTTCTAGAAAATTCATGTCTCGGGACCGTATTTCAATTTGAAGATTGTTCCAGAAATTTCTCGGCAATTCTGGTGACGTCGTCATCTCTATAAAAGCGCTAGGATCTCTCTCCGGGGAGTTCAGTTGAGTGATAGACTTTGAAGCGCATGGTTGATTCTGTGAAATGAATAGTGTTATTGTTGTGCTTATTTATGATTTTAGTTAGCACATGTTAAAGTTTCTTGTATTATTATGAGCTATTGAGCTGCGAGCCGTGAAATAAAGTGCTATTTTTGTTTACTGTGTTGATTGGACTGCTCAAAAATACACCCACTTGGCGATTTTCGTAACATTGGTGTCAGGAAGTGGGGTCTGGATCTGTTTGAATGCCCTTAACCAGAGCAGCCATGGAAGATAAAATGGAAAAACTGTTTGCTATGATGTTACATATGCGTTCCGACTATGAAAGGATGTCTTTGGGTCTGAAAGAAGATATGTCAAAGATGTCTTTGGGTCTGAAAGAAGATATGTCAAAGATGTCTTTCAGACAGGAGAGTCTGGAAGAGAAGATCTGTCCGGGACTAGAGAGTCTATGAGAGAAAATGCGTTCAGGACAAGAAGAAATGAAGACTCAAATACAATCTGTGCATGAAAGAGTCGAGGGAGTACGAAGCGAAGTGCACGGACAGATCAGTGACGTACGAAAAGTGCAGTTTTTCTAATCAGTGACGTACAAGAAAAAATCGAGGGAGTACGAAGCGATGTGCAAGAACAAATCGGCGATGTCAAAGGACAAATCAATGATGTGCAAGGACAAATCAGCGAATTTGAAAAGAGACTTTCTGATCTTGAGAGGAAGCCAAGCAATATTTTGGCAAGTGGAGAAATAATTAATTCTAGACCGACTGCAAAGCATTTAACATTTGACGGCCAAACATCTTGGACCGTTTTTAAGACTCAGTTTGACGTCGTGAGCTCTACAAATGGATGGACGGATAGCTTCAAGGCCAGTCAACTTGTGGCCTTTCTGCAAGGATCAGCTGCAGAGATTCTTCTAGGAATACTGAATGACAAGTTGAACGACCTACTGACCATCGAAAAGGCTCTCGAATCTCGATTTGGAAATAGCCATCTTACCCAGTTTTATGTTGAGCGATTAATGAGCCTAGCTTACGCGGAATGTCCCCTAGATGTTTGAGAAAGTTTAGCAGCCCAGTACTTCATCGACGCTATCAGGGACGAAGATACACAATATTCCACGAGACTGGTAGACCCGAAAGATTTGAAGGCAGCTCTGGTGTATAGCATGAAATATGAAGCTGCGAGAACCGTTTCAAAAGCACCCAGGCATGTAAGGTCTGTGGATATAGAGGGAGATGCCGCCAAGGAAAAGGATGATAAACTGGATTCTGTACTCAAGGCACTCCAGGAATTATCGGATAGTCTCGCTGTTGGGAGAAGGGGCTCTTCCCGAAGGAATCCGAACGTGACCTGTTGGAGATGTCACAAAAGGGGACGCGTGCAAAGAGAATGCGACGTGACTTCTCCCCAAACAGGAAAACTAGGTATTAGGCGTCTTACGGGGCGGAGGCTGCCTTTCGTGAATAAAACCCCTGAAGAGAAATTGGAAGTTTCTGCACTTAGCGGAGGAGAAACTGGACTTTATGTTGAAAGAACTATTTGTGGTGTCCCTTGTTTGATGCTAGTGGATACGGGTGCGAATGTCACTCTTCTAAAATCGGACTTCGCCATGAAACTGAAGGAACAATTGCTCTACACGTTTGAAAGCGTCTCTATTAAGACCGCTACCGGTGAAAAGACAGAGATACAAGGAAAACTGGATGTATCTATTGAATGTGGATCCAAGAAATTCCGGCACAGGGTCTACGTGGCTAACATAACTGACCCTTGTATCCTTGGACTGGATTTCCTTCAAAAGTTTAATTTTACCGTTGACTTAGAGAAGAACGAGATACGGACAGGAGGGGAGGAAATTCCCTTGTTTTCAGGAAGCGAGCAGTGTTCAAAATCATGTTCTATATTCGCGAAACGATATCAAACGACTATACCTGCGAGATCTGAATTTCTTACCCAAGGGATTCCTGAAGCCTCTGGACATTTCCGGTATTTTGTAACGAACTTTCCTAGCCAGTTCTCCTTAAAAGGGGTCTTGGTAGCCGCCGCACTCGTGTATTTAAGAGAGGAAGCTATATCTATTCGAGTGTTGAATTTGGACAATAAACCCAAGACTGTAGAAAAAGGGGCCGTTATTGCGATGTGTGAACCAGTGGTGGATATCGTCGACCGTCCTCAAGGATATTCTAATAGTCATCATTTTCAACTAATGCTGGAGAATCTTGAAGGAATTAGTAGGGAACAGCGAATAGCAGTGCAAAAATTACTCCAGGAATTCCAAAACTTATTCTCTACCGGTGACGCTGATGTGGGCCACTGCAATGTAACACAACATAAAATTAATACAGGCAATCATCCACCGATCAAGCAGTATCTAAGACGCTTGCCTCTTGCAAAGAAAGAGGAAGCTGAACGCCTGATTAAAGAAATGGTGGATGGTGGCATAATAGAGGAATCGTCGGGGCCTTGAGCCTCACCTATTGTTCTTGTTAAAAAGAAGGACGGATCGACACATTTCTGTGTCGACTATCGGAAACTGAACGATATTACGAGGAAAGACTGCTATCCCCTCCCGCGTATAGATGACACTTTAGATGCTTTGAATGGAAGCCAGTGGTTCTCTACGTTGGACTTAAAGAGCGGGTATTGGCAAATCGAAATCCAACCTGAGGATAAAGAAAAGACAGCTTTTACCACCGGACAAGGACCCTGGCACTTTAGGGTAATGCCTTTCAGTCTTTGCAATGCCCCGCTACTTTTGAAAGACTAATGGAAACTGTATTACGTGGACTTTCGTCTGAGGCCTGCTTAGTATATTTAGATGACATTATTATAGTGGGAAAAATGTTTGAAGTACATTTAAATAATATCCGTAAGTGTTTCTTAGATTACAAAATGCTAACCTTAAACTAAACCCAAAGAAATGCAAATTTTTATGTAAAGAAGTTACTTATCTTGGTCACGTTATTTCTGCAGACGGAGTTAAGACTGATCCACAAAAAGTTAAAGCGGTTGTCGATTGGCCTCGTCCGGAAACGGTACATGAACGGCAAAGTTTTCTCGGACTGTGCACCTATTATCGCCGTTTTGTAAGAAATTTCTCAACAATAGCAAGACCTTTACATAAATTGACTGAAGCCCAAGCAAGTTTTAATTGGACAGAAGAATGCGAGAAATCGTTCATTAGTTTAAAGCAGGCGTTAACGACGTCTCCTATTTTGACATATCCCTGGACTGACAAAGACTTTATCTTGGATACAGATGCCAGTAATGAAGGGATAGGAGCCGTGCTTTTGCAGAAAACAGAAAATGGTGAAAGTGTCATAGCTTATTTCAGCAAGAGCTTGGGTAAGCCAGAGAGGAATTATTGCGTCACTCGTAAGGAATTACTGGCTATTGTTAAATCTATTGAGCATTTCCATCACTACCTCTATGGACGGAAATTTCTTCTCCGGACTGATCATGCTTCCTTGAGATGGCTTTTGAATTTTAAAGAACCTGAAGGTCAGATAGCTCACTGGATCCAAAGGCTGCAGGAGTATGAGTTCGAAATCGAGCATCGCAAAGGAACTTCGTAAGGAAATGCAGACGCTCTCTCCAGACGACCTTGTAAAGGGGACTGCAAACACTGCGTGAACGCCGAGAAAAAGTACGGGACAGAGACGGATACTTTCGTGAAGGTTTTGACTGCAACGACTGTGGATCGTTGGGCTTCGAGTGAAGTACAGAGAGTACTAGTGATGGGCAATCTAGTTCATTTTAGTGAACTAGTTCACGCCATGAACTAGTTCTTCGAAATAGTTCATATGAACTATGGGGATTTAATAATGAACTATATGAACTATGTAGTTCGTAATGAACTATGTAGTTCAAATGAACTATATAGTTCATATTGAACTATGTAGTTTGTCATGAACTATATAGTTCTTGGTGAACTATCAAGTTCATTACCGGAAATAGTACAGAACTATTTCCGGTGGTCTCCGTACTGGAAATAGTTTAGATCAATTTCAGGTACAGAAACCACGCGCGGAGCACGGCTGATGCATAGTTCTCTGATTTGCCGGGATCGGGAGAGCTTTTTTTTTGTATCGGAGTGTTTTTTGACGTAGCAGTGGCGTACCCAGAAATTCATTTTGAGGGTGCGTATCATATAAGGAGCACTGTAGTACTAGGTAAAATCCAAAGAATATGCTAGGGGAAGTCTGAGGTTATCGGTTGGCTATCAGTATTGTGAAAAATTTTATAACAAACTGAAATCTTTCAAACGAATTAAATTCTGAGGTGTTTGATAAATTAAGATGACCCCCCCCCCCTCCACACACACACACAAAACAAAAAAAAGACGGTTCAAATAATGTCCACTTAAGATGTAAAATATTGCAGTTTCAAAAATTTATTACTGTTACTTGAAACTGTTATTTAATGCACAGGTGTCTAGTTATATGAGTCCATGGGGCTTGATCCTCCTTAATAAATTGTGAGTTGGGGCTGAGCCCACCACAGTGGCGTACCCAGAGGGGGTGCAAAGGGACATATGCACCCCCCAAGATTTATTCTCAAATTAGAAATGATGAGAGATATTTGAAATGGCGAGAGAAAAGATGAATTTTTTTCATGCTCATCCCCTCCCCCCCCCCCCATCAGGAAAGAGAATGCATGATTCTAGCTAAAGGAATGCCTGAAAAAAGAATAGAAAGTCTGTAATCACTCTAAAAATGTGCTTTTGTGTTTATGGGTCCAGTGCTCAGCATTTGTAGACAGAGGAGAGAGAAGAGGGGTGCATTTCTATAGAATATCTATGGAAGATGCCCCCTCTCCGAACTGTAGTGATACTCTCTGATTCCGTATTCATAAACGGACAGATGTCAGGAAATATCGGTCAAACTATTTACTCGAATTATTAAGTTCATGTCTATAAATTTGCTTATTTTTTTATTTAACTTTTTGATCCGAGAATGAGTAAAGTGAAACAGTAGTCACTTTTAAGTTATTTTAACTGTGGTGGAAAAAAAAAAAAATCCAAACGTCAATTTGAAGCAGGAAAGTATACATTAAAAACAGTTTCAATTAGCAGTAATAAATTTTTGAACGCTGTAATTTTACATCTTAAACAGACATTAGCAAAAGTTTTTTTTTTTTTTTTTTTTTTTTTTTGGGGGGGGGGGGGCTTATTTTGAGTTTTCAAACACTTCAGATCTTAATTAATGTGAAAGATTTCAGTATGTTATGAAATCGATAGCTGTGATAAGGGGGAGGGAAAACTTGACCCCCACCCCAACCTACCCTTATATATAGGCACTCATAATATCATATTTTCCTGATTTTACCCAGTAATGCAGTACCTTTTTCGTAGTAACAACAATATGCACCCCCAAATAGATATCTGGGTAAGCCACTGGCCCACCAAATAATTTACCATTAAATAAAAAAAAACTTATTTAACCAAAGTAAAAATACTCAATTTATGAAACATTTCTTGTATTTTTAAAAAATTTCTACTTCCGATTTCGATCATGTTTTAGTATTCACTGTGACGCCACGTAATACATAATGCCATTATAATCTGCCCTCGCCAGATGCTAGTTAATTAAACTCAGAATATGAAATGTAAAGTTCAGATAAAATGAGCAGTCCCCAATCAAATGTGCAAAAAAGTTTTTTTTTTTTTTTTTTTTTTTTTTCCCCTTTGGATTTTCTACTTCGGTTCCATTTTTGACTTAGAACGTATTGAGAAGATACTAGCATGAATACAAACCTCACCATGGCACAAAGTGTATCTCACTGAAAATGGTAGACGGCCGAAGTGTGAAAGTCCCGGGTTCGAGTCCCATCGCGCGGCTGTCGATCTAACGGCCTGGAATTTTCGTAGGTTTTCTCCAGATGTAACGTGAACACGCATTAGAACCCCTTATAAAATCCACCTACCAAGGCACTCCCATCCTAGGCAGTTCGCCCCCGTGTAGAGTTGCCTCAACTACACAAACCAAACCAAACTAACATGAATACTTACCCTTACATACGTGAAGACTTCTATGGACCCTAAAATGAACTATCTAGTTCAAAACGAACTATCTAGTTCAAAATAAACTATCTAGTTCAATACGAACTATCTAGTTCAAAATGAACTAAATAGTTCAATACGAACTATCTAGTTCAAAAGAACTAAATAGTTCAATACGAACTATCTAGTTCAAAATGAACTAAGTAGTGTGGTGTTGTCACTATATTATCACTTTTCTTTGGTTAATAATTAATTTAATTTACCTCCACCCAGAACGTTTTAGTAATTTAAGATCTTTCTAGTTAAAAATTTAAATAACCACTGTGTAATTTCTTACTTTTGGGGGGCTGTTAATTATTTATTTTGTGTTGGCAGTGTAAAGTTTTCTCTTTTGTTTACCTTTTTTGTGTGATTAAATTTTCTCTTCACCGGCCGTTTTTTTTTGCCTTCAGGGTGTTTAAAATTAATGTTCACCTTTTAATTGCCGTTCTGTGGGTAATCAGCACTTTAAAATATAGTGGCTATACTTCATATCTCCCTTTTCATTAAAGTTGTTTTGATGGGATTTTTTATTTTTAATTAATTTTCGTAACTTCTCGTAATCCTGCTTTTCCTTTTTTTTAATTACTTTATTTCTCCGGTTAGGCATCTCCCTGTGAATTTTCAATAATTTTTCATCTTTTAAGTTTGCTTACAATTTCATGCTATTGCATCATTTTCTGTGCCTGTTACATCAGATCTCAGAGAGGACGCTATCTTTCCAGCGCTTTTCCTCCGAAATTGTTCTAGAACTTTCTTTCCCCTCCCAGGTCGGACTATCCCGGAATGACTTGGGGTGCACTCTTGGCTCTGATTGGCTGAGGGTAGCGGTTCCGGAGAGAGGAAGAGAGGCAAGCGCGCGATTTTTGGGCAGTTATGCTTGGAGATGCAGACGATGTAGGTGCGACTTGTGGCTCTAGGAGCAAAAGATTTTTTTTTCTTGATAACCCCAAGCCTGGGTGACCAAGACGGACACTAATGATGTTGCCTTAAGCAACAATTTTCAACAAAAAAAAAAAAAATACTACGATGGTTCCTGAATAATTATTAATTTTTTTGGGTGAAAGAGCACCCCAACGCCAGCCCAGCCCTGCCCTGATGCCTCTTCTGAAATGAAGATCTGCTAGAAACCACCACCTGTGTGCCCCGCCGATGGAGATGTTGAATTAGCGTGATTGCTTCCCACTTACCCCCGGAGCAAGTGACCATCAGCAAGCCAAAATTCGGAGCATGGATTTGCCGTTCCGGCACTTGTGCTGACGGTGCTTCTAGATGCCACCCTGATCCCAACCCTCTGATGGTTTCCGCGCGCCTGCAAATGGTGAGGTACCCTTTTTTCCATTTTAAATTTCATTTTGGCAAGCATCCCGGCCGTCTTCTTCAACCACATGGGACTGTCGCTGGGGCGATTCACAGGAGTCAAAGATTGAATGACAGACGCTGAGGAGAGCGGTGCTGACGTGGGCGTGCTTCTGCGCCATTTTTTTTTTCTCCCCTTTTATTATTTTTTTCTTAAATGTACCCCTCCTTTTTCCTTTTACTTTTGTTTAGGTGTCATTTTGTTTTTTCCTTTTTGAGCCTATATTTTTGTTTTGTTTAAATTTTTTTTTTACCATCGGTCATCCTAAAAAAAAAATAATAATAATAAAAATGTGGGATTGTAACTTAGCATGTTGAAATGTACCATTCTGTAAAGTGTTAATACCCTTACAACAGTAGCATCTATGCTAAAATTTTGTAAATTGTGAATTTCAAGCAAAACATGATTTACAACTAAAATTAATCTTTTTGGTTTGCAACCATGGGTACCCAGGGGTTTTTAAATTATTTTTTTTACCAACATCTATGAGTGCTGCCTGATCTCTTTTGCAGCACTGGAGCAGGTGTTAATTTGATCAAAGTCTTTTGTAATTGTTTTAATTAAGCTGTGAGTTGTGCCATAGAAATGTGTGTAAATTTTCACCTTTTATTTCACGGTTCATTGTTAATTGCTGCTGAGACTTGCTTAAATTGTTAAGTGTTCATTGTGATGCATATTAAGTTTAAATATTTTTTTTCTTGATCTAATATGTTAATTGGTTAAATAAAATGTTTCAATCCCATCTTTTGGTTCTCTTTACTTTGACAACGATCAACACTAAGGGCGGCAAGAAAATTCCTGGGTTATTGTCATTATTCAAAACAACGCATTGCTGATTTGTTTTCTTTCTTTTAGCTGTGAAATTAAATTGTGGTGTTCCAAACAGGTACAACACTACAGTAGTTCAATAAACTAAGTAGTTCAATGAACTAGATAGTTCATTTGAACGAACTATAGCTCATTTAGTTGAACTATTTAGTTCTTTAGTTCACTGTAGTGAACTAGTTCAATGAACTAGTTCGTTCATGAACTACCCATCACTAGAGAGCACAGTTAGAAGATTCCAATATTAGGCCAATTTTGGAGAAGAAACTAAATTCCGCAGATCGACCATCTTGGCAAGAGATCACGCCAGAGAGTCCCGCTACAAAGCGATGCTGGGCTCTTTGGGATTCTTTACATCTTAAGAACGGTGTTTTATATCGGAAATGGGAGAGCGATGACGGAAGATCAAGCCGATGGCAATTAATTCTCCCACGTAGCAGAATTCCAGAGGTTCTGCAGGAGATTCATGATAGTGCAAGTGGAGGACATTTTGGAGTGATGAAGACGTTAAATAAAACCAGGGAGCGATTTTATTGGGATCGACTTCGTGCCGATGTTGAAAAATGGTGTAGAGAATGCCACGATTGCGGTGCCCGGAAAGGACCTAAAATAAAAACCAAGGGTTGTTTGCAGTGCTATAATGTTGGCGCGCCTTTCGAAAGAGTGGCTTTAGATATCCTAGGACCCCTGCCTACAACATCGAAAGGCAATCGATATGTCTTAGTCCTGATGGATTACTTTACCAAATGGCCAGAAGCAATTGCCATCCTGAATCAGGAAGCTTCAATGGTAGCTGAAGAACTCATTAAAAACTGCATCTCTTATTAGGGAGTGACTATGATGTTACATTCGGATCAAGGTACAAATTTTAATTCAGCACTATTTTCGGAACTCTGTGAATATTTGGGAATCACAAAGACTCGAACAACACCGTTACATCCCGAGTCCGATGGCATGGTCGAGAGGCACAATCGAACAGTTTTGAATCATCTTTCAATATTTGTTTCGAAGAATCAAACCGACTGGGATACATATTTACCACTGTTCCTCCTGGCTTACAGAAGTGCGGTTCATGAGACGACTGGATATTCTCCATCAGAGATGTTGTTCGGCCGTTCTCTTCGATTACCCAGTGATATTGTTTTTGGATGACCATGTGATACGCCCTCCTCACAGAATGATTACATGAGTAATTTAGAAGCACGATTAGAAAGAGTTCATTCGTTTGCCAGAGAGCGAATCAATTTGGCGAGTGACCGAATGAAGATTCGTTACGACGCCAAAGCAACGAATCACCAGTTTAAGGAGGGTGATCAAGTTTGGCTGTATAACCCAAAACGAAGGAGAGGTCTGAGTCCTAAGTTGCAACAGAACTGGGAAGGACCTTATATAGTTGTCAAGAAATTGAACGACGTTATCTACAGAGTCCAGAAGTCGCCCAATTCAAAACCGAGAGTCATCCACATTAATCGTTTAGCTCCATATGGTGCTACTGATCATAATGTTGTGTGATTAGACTGCCGGGTCGTCAGTATTTTTAAAGAGGGGAGCAGTGTTGCGAAATAATAACTTAATTTGCTCCCGTATTGCATGCACCGCCGTGAAACTAGTTTTGCAGGCATAACAGCGGTCCTCCGATAATGCTAACCCTGTAGTCTTGGCGACAAACTTGGAGATCATCTTGACGACTTGGCGACGGATTTGGCAACCTTGGCGACTTCTAGAAAATTCATGTCTCGAGACCGTATTTCAATTTGAAGATTGTTCCAGAAATTTCTCGGCAATTCTGGTGACGTCATCATCTCTATAAAAGCGCTAGGATCTCTCTCCGGGGAGTTCAATTGAGTGATAGACTTTGAAGCGCACAGTTGATTTTGTGAAATGAATAGCGTTATTGTTGTGCTTATTTATGATTTTAGTTAGCACATGTTAAAGTTTCTTGTATTATTTTGAGCTATTGAGCTGCGAGCCGTGAAATAAAGTGCTATTTTTGTTTACTGTGTTGATTGGACTGCTCGAAAATACACCCACTTGGCAATTTTCGTAACAGTATATTGTCTTATAATACAGTTCGGCATGCCTGGAAAGTTAGTGAAAATCAGGGAAACATATTTTGGCCAGGGAAAATTAGAGTAGTAATTGCAAAAAGCCAGGGAAATCTATGAAGGCTAACATGGGAAAACTATATGATGTTTTATAAGTAGTGAACCCAGGCATATTTAGAGTAAGAAATGTATACAGTATTATAAAGAAACAGTGGCACATTCAACTAGAGATGTAATGAATAGTGCTTTGGCCGAATATCAAATATTTGGCACGTAGTTTAGGCCAAATATTAATTTTTTTTTAATTTCATTTTAATTGTAAATGAAATATCGCTTTTCAATTTTGCAATAAAAATTCTTAATAAAGAAATTAAAATTCACTTTATATTATTTGTAAGTACTTAAAAATACACAACAGTATATTATCTGTAAAACTAAAAAATCTTGCTCATGAAAAAATATCTATACAAAGTTAAACACTAATAGCAGCATAATTATATTTTGAGATATTCATAATTTAATAAATATGCTATGGTAAATCCGATTAACTGGTAACTATACATAATCATATCATGTTTTAGGATTTACAGCCTCTGAGCAAAACATTTTAGCAGCTTTTCAAAATTGTTTGTAATTCAGAATCTGAAAAAATTCCTCCTACCCCCACCCAATAAAGAAATTAGAAATCAAGTCAAGTAGTGTCACCAAGTAGAAAAGTCTGCATTTCTGTAATATTATTAAATACATCAGATTATGGAAAAAACACCCAAAATACTGGTGTTAAACGATAAAATAAATAAAAACTTTGTGAAAAAACACACATAAAATGTTACTTATAATCAGTGGCGGATTTCCCAATAGGCGCATGAGGCGCGCGCCTCGGGCCTCATATTTCTAAGGGGCCTCCAAATTCGGTTTTTAGAAAGAAAAAAACTATATGTAAATATCTGTTCAAGAGACAAACTTTGTTCATAGTTTCAATATTGCTTCTAGAGTAGAGAGCGCTTTTGAACAATCTTTTCTTTGGTGACTCCCTTTCCTCTTCACAGCATTGGACCATAATCTAAACTAATACTAATACGAATACTTTTAGTTTATAAGTAATTGATGCTTTAATTCCATATTTCCAAAAATATCCAGAAACGTTCCTTGGAAATAAGGATAAGTTAGACTTACAAATACTATACAGAAAGTATACATTTCCCTTTGAAAACTTTACTGTTTCGTTTAACCGAATAGTGGTCTCACGACCTTTCTTACGAAACAGGCAGTTCACTTAAAAATGACTAGAATTGTAAAAAAATTCCAGTAGTGTTCCTTGAAAATAATAGGCAGCTGAGGTGCCCTAAATTTCAAGGAAAGTTGCATGAAAATACCAAGAACTTTACTGAACAATATGCAATTCAGTGGATCTTTCCTGAGCCTTTCAATAAAGTTCCTGGTATTTTCATGCAACATTCCTTGGAATTTTAGGGCCCTCAACTGTCCATTATTTCCAAGAAAAATTCTCAGATTTTTTTGCATTGTTTTAATTTGCTCACTATATTTTATCTCTAAAAATACAGGCGCAGAGGGTCCCTATGCCGTTTTCCTATCCGGAATCAATTAGTTGGGTTGGGTTGGGGGATTACGGCCAATTATCTACAAGTGGGATCTATGCCGATGGGTGTGGGTGCTCCCCTTGGGAGTCTTTCTAAGGGATTCTAACCCCTATTTACACTAAGTTTTGGTGGAAACCACGGAAAATTCCTAACGGTTAGGTTGGCGGACGCGACCTGGTTTTGAACCAGGCACCTTCCGTCTCCCAGTTCAGAGTGCTATGCGCTCAGTCACTGGTTGGGCTGCACTGAATCAGATTGCGGCTCAGTAGCTGGTATTGCAGTAGGACATTCAAATACACCTGCTTTATAGATTGCCGCCCTCCCCCCCCCCCCAAATCAAAAAGTGTACAGTCTGATAAGAATATTTCTCATTTTAAAAAAGAAAAGCCTGAACCGCTTTATTCTACAGCTTGAGATTGAAAAATTTGTCAAAAATTAAATATTTTATATTTTTCAGCTGTTCTTCATTTAAATGATTTAGGAAAGAACACTCTGTATTTAGTGAAATTTTCAAATATACCTAGAATATATAATTGTAGTTGGTTGTCACGATGTAAAAGAAATTGTAAACAATAATTTATCTTCTTTCAAAAAATCACTAAAAATTAAAAATTTAAGCTAGGGATAACTGATTTTATCTTTTTTTGGAATCAAAACTTCCCGAGTATGCAATGATAAAATATTGCCGACCAATAGTTAAAAAGATATGAGCTGATACATGTGTGGTAACACTTTTTTGGGGGGATTGGTGGAATTTATTTTTAAGTCAATAATATTTTTTGTACTTTAACTACTTAAAGTATGGTTTTTTTTTTTTTTTTTGCTTTTTTTTTTAATTAGTTTTTATTCATTCTATTTAAAATATAGAATAATGTGTGTGTGTATATATATATTATTCATACCTAATTACTCATTATTAATAGTCCTAAACTTATTGACAGTTTATGAATAAACACAAAAATTAGACTAAACAGAAAGTTTACTTTTACTATTAAACTGCTTAGTTTTGCAGTTCCAAATGGGAAATTTATGAATATATTTAAATATTTATAAATATATGTTCTTGGTTCATTTTATCCAAGTAAAGAATTCTTCTGAACTTCATGATGTCAAAGTCATGTTTCTGATCAAGTTTCCCTTGTTCTGACCTCCAAAAGTACCTGTTAAGTAGTCAAAATTTTCATGACTGAAACAAGACATATGCCAGTGGTCCACAAAAAGTAATTCGACGTAATTAAGTAACAGTGAAAAATAATCAATATAAAACTGCAGTTGCTGGGTAATACTTAGAGGTATGCTGATGTTTATTTAGTGTTAATCATGAAAAGTGAAACGTAGTGCAAAAATTATTGAGATAAAAAGTGTTTTTTAAGATGAACAAATCTATAAACATAAAAATTATTTTAAAAATTTAATACTCCTTTTGTAGCAGTCCCTGACTATCGGACGGACACTTGGTGCACGTGCCTGGGCACACAAGGAGAAATAAGCCAAAAAATTGAGTTTAACACGATATACAGGGGCACAAAATTGAGCCAGCTAAAGGACACAAAATCTGAAAAATGCCCTGGGCACAAAAGTGTTATAGTGAAAGTCAGGCCCTGGTTTGTAGGCATAAACTAGATATAAAAAGAATTGAAACATTTTAAAATAATTAGTAATAATGTAAAGGAGTTAGAGTGATTTTTTTTTTTTTTTTTTTTTTTTTTTTTTAAGGAAGGGGGGGGGGGGCTCAAAATTGAGTTGCGCATCGAGCCTCTCAAGAGCAAAATCTGCCACTGCTTATAATGTTACAATCGTTTTGACCAAAAATTCTTTCAGTCTTTTCACAAAGTTTTATTTATTACATCGGATTATGTTTCTTTCAGCTTAAAATTCAGTGACTTAGGTATTTTATTATATGAGATTAACATATTGAAGTATAAGAAAGCAATATTATTTTGTAAATGCATTAAAAAATATTTTTTTCTCTCTGTTCTGAAATTATTCAGCTGAATATGTAAAAATATTCAGCTACAACTATTCAGCTGAATATCTGTTCAATATTCAGCTCACTGAATATTCTGCAAAACAGCCAAATAATCCAAATATTCATTACATCCCTACATTCAACCACTGGACAAACTAGTTTTAACTAAGTAAATAACCAAATGATAAATAAATTGTATCTTCTTCATATTAGATACAGTAATACCTCTACTTATGCTACCCTGAGTTATGAGTAACCAAGAGTTACATGATTTTCAAATCTTGTCAATTTGTCTTTTGTTAATTTCCAAAATAACTTTGGTTTATGATTTTAATTAATGTAATTTGTTATGCATATGTACTATCCAAAATTTTATTAAACATTTTTTTTCTAAATTATTGTTTTTGTTAGTTTCCAGCCCTAATTAAAAATTTGTATGTGCATATTTAAATGCGAATCTATACCCCCAACTTACACAATAGGTGGGACTGAGTGATAACCGTGTAAGTTCAGAGGTATTACTGTAATTCTTTTAAATATCTATTCAACTATTTTATACTTTAAAGTTTTAAGATTATCAGAAAAATTTCAATGGCATTTTCAATACAGATTGCCATAAATGAAAATTGAAAAATGTTAAGAAAAAAAATGTGGTAACACAGCTAAAATAGGAACAAGATATTGATAAAAAGTTGGGAAAAAGTAACATGGAAATAAAATCTATGATATCTGTAGAAACCCTGTGAAAATGTAACTATACATTTTTTGATTAATCAAAAGTGCAAATTTTGGAAGTTATTAATCTAATGATTTTTAATTTCTAGAGAACTTATAATTTGTCATATAATTACAAAACAAGCAAATTTTCCTAGTTAATTATAAATGCTTGACAATGAAAAGCATGACTTCCATTGTCAAATATCCTAAAAAGCAACAAAGAAAACATTTTTTTTCTGTCACAAAACATGTTCTTAATAAAAGTATGAAAGAAATTAAAAAATTCAGTAAACATGACCCAAATTCCAGTAGGCCCCATAATGATAAATCATGCATCTTTTTTTCGTTTTTTCTTGAGGGGGTGGTGTGGAAGATGCATACAGTAATAATTGATAGCAATATATAACTTACTAGTGTACTCTCAAAAATACTTTTGTAAAAAATAAAAGATTTAATATTCATAATTTTAAAAATAAACATTAAATTTATATGCTTCAGGGAAAAAAAAAAAAAAAAAAAACACTTACCAGGGTTATATGTGATACACACATTAAGGAAATGCAGATTGCAAAAAATATATTCAATATAAGTGGATGCTTGTTAGGAAATAAAAAAGAACTGATCACTGTTTCCTAAAAAGACAAAAGTAACTATTATTTTATGCAATTTTTAAAGAGTACACAATGTAAACTTATTTTTAACTAGCAAAACAGACGAATAAAGCCTTTAATGAGTGCGAAAACAGCTTGGTACAGAAAGTAATAGAAGAAATAAAAATCTGAATAAAGGCTTATTTATTTAAAAAAGCCTTTATTCAGAAAAATTAATGGAACTACTACATCTATTTGATTACTAGTCAAAGTTATTTTCTCACTGCCAAAGGATTTTAACAATTCCTATTAACACTGCCAAAGGATTTTAACAAAGACTTTTGTAGTTTATCTCAAGTTATGGTCATATAGTTACTTGCAGCTTTATGAAAGGCAAAAAGATTAACATATTTTATAATGATTTGTGGCAGGGGTGGTATTCCTCAGTTTTTCATTTGGACTGTGCCCACTCGCACCCCTTATTTGCCACCCTTGATTTATGGCAATTAGCATTTTGAACTAACAAAAAAGTATTTTTAGTTACCAAAAACATAAACAGGAAACTGATAATAAATTGTTCTTTTGGCTTGAATGCAATATGCAACACAGGTTTACAACTTAAAAAAAAAAGTACTATGTGATAAAATTATCAGATTTTTTAAAGAAAATTTGTGGACAAATCCAATTACAGTGAAACCCCTCTGAGCGGCCATCCCACTGTACCGAGAATATTGGGCCGCTCTGAAAGGTTTTATTGACTATTATTAGATAACTGCTTATAATGCGTAATATAAGCAAGTCTGACACCTATTCCTTATGTAAAATGAAATTTAAAACTTATCTAAAGAGAAACTAGTACTATATTGAATGCTTTCTTACATTTTTGAAAAAAAGATACAATTTGTGCCTGTTTTAAGTTTTTACTTTTCTCTGAAGCAACCATTTTTTTACTTTAAAAAGCAGATCTCATCCGATTAACACCACGAAATTGGAAGTCTTCGCATTCTTTCAAAATAAAATCCTTTTCTTGAATGACTTTGCTGATTTGCGTTTTTACGGAGTTAAACAATTCAGCTAACTTTCTTTTCGATTTGCAACTCGGATCACTGACCCACTCATAAAATGAAACTGGCGTGAACATGGACGTGAATGGCATTTTTGCTCCAATAGACTTCACAAGTTATTCCTGGGTCTTATATTCGACCATGAAACTGACCTTGATTTTTTCCGCTCAAAATTAAAGCATGGAGTGAGTAGAATTTCCCGAAAAATAAAATGGGCGATCCACTCGATGCCGTTTCGAGGGGGCGGTGGCCGCTGACAGAGGTTATTTTAACATTAAATCTATGAGCCGAAAAATCCGAGCCATGAAAACATGGCCGTTTAGAGGGGTGACCACTATACAGCGTTGGCTGCTCGGAGAGTTTTCACTGTATTCTGAATAAATGAATTTTGCTACTCTTGCCAGTCAGTGGGGTCTGTTTGTCCATTATAAAATTCACTACCACTACATAAAAAGGTTTTGTGCTTTCTGCATGAGCCATCACTTAGGTTACATGTTAAAATGAATAAAAAGAAAAAAAATTAGGCAAAACATTTAATTAATGTATTTAAGTCTCATTATTTGCATAGATGTGAATAACGCAAAATTGCAAATATTCATGATAGAAGCCTTGAAATCACAATTGCCAATTAAGGATTTTTAAGCCACTGCTAATTACATGGGTTTAGATATTGCTATAATGTTTTATTATAAGTCCATAACATAATAATTAAAAATAACGACAAATTAGAATAATTACCTTAAGCTAAAAGTTAGCTAAAATATTAAGCTAAAGCATGAGCCTGAAGTCAAGTAACTACATATGCTTACATAATTTCATAAGTGAGTAACTTTCATTTTAGCACAGAATGGAACAAACTTAATACATGTTTCAGTAAATTGCAAATGGAATAGTTTATTCACCCCAACATACATTAGCATTATGAAATGTTTACTTACCAAAACTACTATTGATGTAAGCACAGCGAATGATGTATTTACAACACGATCCTAAAATATATAAAATAAATAAATAAATAAAATAGGAAAAATAACGATGCAAGTTTGGAGCTAAAAAATTAATTTCCATAACAAAATTAAATCAAATTGCTAATAAATGTATGCTCAATTAAATTGGTCATGTTTATCACAGAATTGCTGTTCAATAATTTACAACTGCCATATTAATACAGATCATCAGTGGTTTGTAGTGAAATTTCCTATGGGGGACTAGGTATTGTCCATAATAACTTTTTGCAAAAAATGGCATTTCAGGAATCTGCAGGAAGTTTTCTAGCCCTCTATATAGTTCCTCCCTTCCCTTCCTCTGACTTTTTAAATTAAAAATATCACTTTTTAAATGGATTTTGTTTTTTGAAAAGAAGGGAAATAAGCTGAAGCTTTTTTCTATAAACTGTAGGATGTCTTATATTATAATCCATTCTACAGTACTTTGAAACAATTTAGAATGTTTTTACTAGTTCAATAAAAAGTTTAATAAAAGGAGTTAGTATTGTCAGACTAATGATTAAAACGTTTAGAACATTATTTTCAGACTTTGAAACCCTCCATACACATTAAAATTGTATGCAGATTGCAAAAAATACATTCAATATAAGTGGATGCTTGTTAGGAAATAAAAAAGAACTGATCACTGTTTCCTAAAAAGTAACTATTATTTTATGCAATTTTTAAAGAGTACACAATGTAAACTTATTTTTAACTAGCAAAACAGACGAATAAAGCCTTTAATGAGTGCGAAAACAGCTTGGTACAGAAAGTAATAGAAGAAATAAAAATCTGAATAAAGGCTTATTTATTTAAAAAAGCCTTTATTCAGAAAAATTAATGGAACTACTACATCTATTTGTTTAGTCAAAGTTATGAAGATCTGTTTAGTCAAAGAGATTTCATTCAGAGATTCCAACCTTCCCAGATACTACATTGGTGTTACAAAAAGAAAAATTAAAGATAGAATTAAAGAACACATAAACGATATAAAATACAATAGACAAAATACTGCCCTATCCCGCCTAGTCTTAAAAGAAAATATAGATATAGATTTCATAAATGTCAAGAAAATAGCTAATTACAATAACCACAGTTATGGCTTAAGAAGGGAAGCATTGGAAATAATGACACAAGAGGGAGCTGTCAACGACATGGCGAATGTGCAAATAGAGCAATCATGGCAAGCCTTGAGGAAGAAGCGGTGAACGAGCCAACGAACTCAGTTCTGAAGATGACAGTGAACTGAACTGCAAAAAGCGCTCAAATGGTGCGTGTTTTTAGAGTTTTACGGAGATTTTAAGGCTTTTTTAATTATTTAACTAAGCTACTGTATTTTGTGGTAGTCTTCATAAGTAAGTGATGAGTGTCAAATAACTGCTAAATTTACTAGAAAATGTGAACTTAAGCATTTTAACTGTTGCATTCTTCTGTTGATGGGGGTCTCAGTTTGTACAACTAGTCCCTTATGTCACGGAGCATGGATGGTAGAATGAGCACGTTGACTCAAATGTGTTGTTCTCTGGATCAGCGATTTCATTCAGAGGTTTGAATTATCAAGAGAAGATTATTATTAAAAAGCTTGGATCTATCATTTATTACAATTATTAGGGATCGACCGATACCACATTTTTGCCGATGACCGATACCGATACTTTACCAATAAATTCATTTTCAGAAATAGCCGATACCGATACTTTACATAATTTAATGCCATTTAAACCTAGATCTGTTGGGCGTTTTTGTAACGAGAGTGCAGTTCTTGTTAAAATGAATAACAGAATGATGAAATTTGATCCCAGTAGAAAGCATTTATTTATTTATTTGCCAGGAGAGGACAGCTCGCGTCACTGAATGTGTCGCTTAGAGCTACATATACGTCCTTCCCGCCACAATTGGAATCTCATCAGAAGGTGGGGGGACTTCTGAATATTCGCACCCTCGGAAACTGCTAGCGACCGCCGAGAGAACTTTCGGAACCACGGATTTAACGTGCACGTACACCGCATGTACAAGGTGGTCTTTAGTAGTACGCCGGTAGTAGAAAGCATTAAAAAGAAAAAGCAGTGGATATATTGAAATGTGAATTTACAGTAGTCTTTCTTTTCTATTCAAATCATGCCGACGAATGACCGAATTTATAAAAAGCTTTGCTCTGGGAAGCGTCTTAGTGTGCAGGTTCGGAATTCTTTCTCCTCGCGTGGCTGTCGATCTAGCGGCTAGAGTTTTGGGCGATTTTCCCCTGATGTTATGTGAATATGCATTAGACTCCCTTAAAAAGTCCTCTGCCCAAGCCCCTCCCCTATAGGTAGATGCCCCTCATTTAGGCTTGACAGAACACAAACATGGGGGGGAGTTAAAGGGATATATTAATAAGATAATCCATTTCATTTCCAGTGTTGACTGGTGCAAATATTTAAATCATTTTTTTCTCAACTCTGTTTTGTCGCCTAATTGTTGCTATGAGCCAGATAAAAGTTATACCCAAAACAGCTTCCTGCTTGCTCTTACTATATGTGTCTTTCTTGCAATTTTTATTTAGATTTTCTTTAATTATAATTCTTTCACATATGAAAATATTTTTTAGATTACTTAAACTGCATTAAATTGTGATTAAAGTATAAACTGTACAGTATTATGTAAGTACATATGTATTTAGTTATTGTTCATTAAATACGTATGTAAATTTTTTCCTTAAAATACATAATAAGTTCATATTAATTATTGGTTTTATTTATCTACTCCAATTATTTAAGCACTAAGTGAATTATTAAATGTTTTAGAAGGATTTCTGTTTAATATGAACTCATGATCATTTTTAAGTTCTTTTTGAAAATCCGAATATTTTGATTCTCCGGACAGGGTTAAGTCACAATTAATCCGGATGATCCATGTATTTGATCTTTTCTGTACGAAGAATGGATACACACCGATTATTCCTGTGTTTTCCTTCTGAACCAACTTCTGAACCAACATAATTAATGTTCACGGGAGTCGTCCGTTTTCAAGTCACTGCCAAAAAGTTTAACTTCTTTGCGACACAAAAAAGGAATAAATTGTTTTTACATATAGGTTTCGTTTATAATTTTAGTATCATTAATTTTGTCATTGAAACAGCTACAATATGAAGAAAAATATTTTTGCTCGTTTTCAAGCTACGCCTTGGAGAGTCTAAATAAAAGATGCTTAAAAATGATGAGATTAAATGAAGGTTAAAGAAAAATCCAGAAATGATAAACTAAATTCAATTTTCAAGCCTTAAAGAAAAGTTTCTACTTAAAGTATTCATATTTAATGAAATTGATCTTCAGTGTTTTTATTTTTATGATCACTGTTAACATGTTTTTATGTGATTGATATGAACAAATTTTATCTGTTTTAATTCTAAGCTTTGAGCAGGGGCGGCATGGCACGGTAAGCATGATCTAAGTGCCATCGTCGAAAGGGGGGGCTAAAACTGAGAAAATCTTGATCTAGAGCAGTGGTTCCCAAACTTTTTTGTCTTTCTCTTCAAAAAATCTTCAACTAGATTTTTTTTTCGCGGCCCACTACTACATAACGATAACCAATATAGGCTATATAAAATAGTATATTTTACTATATATATAAAATACTAAAACTTAAATTTCCCCACTACAGTCTGAAGTTCTATAAGCTAAATAGAAACAAATTCCTCAAGCCTATTTCGAAGGCTGAAATATTACGCTTTAACACACATATGGGCAACCGCCGGCCCACGGAACATTTGAAAACTCCGTTTAAACCATTCAATATCCCATATAAATCTCAATTATACGGCCCGCCACTTCGCTAAAATCCAAAATTTTGGCCCGCAGCTTCGCTAATATCCTAAAGTTTGGCCCACAGCTTTTCAAAGGTTGCCCACACCTGCTTTAACACTTTAAAGTTCGTCATCCCCTGAAATATCAAACGATGTCAGGGACCGTCTCTCCCATCAATTTTGATATCTATATCATATCCAAGCCGAATCAGATGTCCTTGCGCCAATTTTTTAAAATAAAAATTTAAAACATGTCTCTTAAGCGTGAAATCTATATCAAGAGCTAGACATTCTCCAACGATATCAAAAGCCTATATATACAGTAGAGTCTCCCTATAACGAAGTCCCCTTACAACGAATTTCTCCCTATAACGAAAATTTTCATGAAAACGTAACTTTAAGGCTTAAATAACACTAGGCTTAAATAACTTTAAGAGCTAGACATTCTCCAACGATATCAAAAGCCTATATATACAGTGAGTCTCCCTATAACGAAGTCCCCTTACAACGAATTTCTCCCTATAACGAAAATTTTCATGAAAACGTAACTTTAAGGCTTAAATAACACGCTTAAACAACTCTATAACATTCTCCATATAACAAAGAGCTTATCTTCCCATAGCGAATATTTCAGATTTACCTCTGATTTTTTTTTTGTTAGTTTTGAAGAAAAGTTTAATTTTTGAACAGACTACTTAGTGGAAGAGTAACAGATGATAAAAATGGAGACCAGGAAAGTGAAACTGACTCCGATAATGAAGACACTTCACCAGCGCCCGATTATGACCAACTGGGGTAACGGGCATTCATAGATTTGGGGGCCCCAAACTATGAAATTTGTTATATTTTTCATAAAATTTTGATATAAAAAAGAATATTTTATTCAGAAAAAACATTTAAAATTGGGGGCCCTTTCAAGTCGGGGCCCTGAGCAAAGTCCTGATTTGCCCATATAATAATAAGGCCCTGCGCTTCACGACCAAAACCACATCAAACTTTAATGCTTCAACCTTTCAAAACCATTAAAAAGAGGTTTCCAAATGGAATAAAATGTGCCTAACTCTATTTTCAGCGGACTTTTAAAATGTGAATATTTTTATGAAAATTTAAAATCACAGAATGCAAAACAATGTAAAATAACGGAATTTTGAAGTAAAATAAATGTAAGTGCATTACATCTTTTATTCTCTAAATTCGTGGATTGTCTTTACTTTTGAACATTTCATTTATAAATTGAAAAGTAAGAAACCGTAAGTTTAACAAATTTATAATAAATACCAATTTATTTTTAATTCAAAGTCATAATTTAATACTTTTAAACATCGAATTAACTAAATAGTTTGTAATATTTGTATATATATATATATATGAATGAACTCTTTTTCGAGTCAACACGGAGAGAAAATAAACGTTTATAAAACTGAAGTAAAATTATAGCCTACCTCTCGACATTTGTTTTTTGCAATCCTTGCAGATAGCGTATTTAGTGTTGGGCACCAATTCAAAATAATTTAGAAGAATAGGCGATTGTCCTGTTAAACTGTCATCTAACGATTCTTCATCCATTATTTCAACCACACTTGGTGATACGACGCCCATTTAGTGATGGTTAGAATTAAAAAAAAAAAAAAAAAACACAGTTCGAAAACACTCGCACAAACAAATGTGCCAATGAAACGATGCTTCTCATCTCATTACCAAAATAAAGATTCTAGAATAATGTTGCACCTGCGTGGTTTCTTCTGAAAAGCGAAGTATCGGTTGAAAAGTATCGGTGAAAATGGGTGAAAGCAACAGAAACCGATACTTTCCCGATACTTTTAGAATCGAAAGAACCGATACCGATACCTAAAAAAATTGGAGGTATCGGCACCGATACTAACAGTTGCCGATACTATCGGTCAATCCCTAACAATTATCCTCTCTTGATAAATTAAAAAATAAAATAAAAATAAATTTTCATTTGAGTGAATCAGCTTTTTAAGTGAAATAAACAAGCTTTTTCTCCATACAAAGAATTACAATCAAACTCTTCTGAATTTGTGCTTAACTAATCGTTATAGTTTGAGCATTCTTAAAAGATTCAATAAAGGTTTTATATACAAAAGTCTAACTTTGCTACTCTGGAGAATAAAAAAGAAGGGAAAATTCATTTTCAAATGAAAAATCAGATGAATAATTATGTGTATTGTTTCACCTTGCATCACACATCTTAATGCCTCGTTTAAAAATTTTAGTGCAGATAACAGAAATAATAACATGATTATGTAGAAGCTCGTTGAAAAAACGGGGCTATCCTGAATAATGTCGCACCTACTAGCAATGTTTTTAACCCTATAGATTTACAGCGAGACCGCAGCAGTAAAAATATCCAACCGTGCCCGTAAAATGAACCTTCGTATCCCAATTAAAACCAATAGCAATATATTTAAAAGAATCCGGTCAGATAAAGACAAAATAAACCCTCTAGAAACTGCAGGCATTTACAAAATAAATTTCACTTATAGAGATTCCAACCTTCCCGGATACTACATTGGTGTTACAAAAAGAAAAATTAAAGACAGAATTAAAGAACACATAAACGATATAAAATACAATAGACAAAGTACCGCCCTATCCCGCCTAGTCTTAAAAGAAAATATAGATATAGATTTCATAAATGTCAAGAAAATAGCTAATTACAATAACCACAGTTATGGCTTAAGAAGGGAAGCGTTGGAAATAATGACACAAGAGGGAGCTGTCAACGACATGGCGCATGTGCAAATAGAGCAATCATGGCAGGCCTTGATGAAGAAGCGGTGAACGAGCCAAACGGACTCAGTTCTGAAGATGACAGTGAACTGAACTGTCGAAAGCGCTCAAATGGTGCGTGTTTTTAGAGTTTTACAGAGATTTTAAGGCTTTTTTAATGTTTTTAATTATTTAACTAAGGTATTTCCGTGTTTGAATTTTAACTAAATACAGTAGCTTAGTTAGATTATTTTTAAAAAATGCCAATTCAATAAATCTGGAGTGACTCAACTCGACTTTCTGAACACTTGATATTTACCAAGTGTTTAAATAAATTTCATTCAACTCAATGAGATCTAGTGTTCAAGCACCAGTGCATGACTCAAAACATAATGTATATGAATACTTTTTTATAAACCTGTAAAAAACTGTAGGGCATACACTCGCTAAAATTTATGCTGTATGTAAAACAGTGACCTATAATGTGCATTGTTAATTTGAGCTCAATTGAATGCACCTTTTAGATACTAGCTCACTTTAAATGATTTGCGTCCTTAGGCCGTAGTCAGAAATTTTTCATGGGGGCAGGTTTATGACTACTCCTCATATATATGTATGTGTGTGTGATAAGGGACTGAAGAATATACACTTTGTATGGCAAAAACTTCCTCATGGGGGGGGGGGACACCCCTACTTCCTCCCCCCCCATGGCTACGCCACTGGCCGTAATATATTACTTTTTGCAAGCCTGTGAACAAACTTTCAACTCTACACACACCAAAATCCATGTTGGTCATGAGACAGTGATTTACAATATACCTACTCAATTTGAGCTCAATCGAATGCATCCTATATAGATACTAGTGCACTTTCAGGAATTTCCGTCCATAGACCATATTGTAAAAGAACACTCATTTGTTGCCCAGTAAAAAAACTATAAGTCCTATGCATATTGTGTGACAGTGATCTATAATATACAGGGTGATTATAATTAAAGTTCCATTTTTAAACGATCAGAAAAGGAAAACTACTGGACCAAATGGGGAGGGGGGGGGAGGGGGAGTTGACCTTGAAGCTAATTGAGATGTTTTGGTTTGTAGAGTTATATTTTTCAATACAATATGTTCTTAGACATATGAATTTTGAAAAACACTTTGATGTAAATTATTTAAGGGATTATAGTCTGATCCCCATAGTCCATGGACCGAATGCTACTGCAGATCATCACTAATCCTCTGTACACCTATGACAGATCACAGTTGGAAAATTTTAGACTAATGACAAACTAGGAATTATTCATACATGTGCGCTTTAATAATTTTTAAGGGACATTTTGAAAATTTCTGGATTTTGAGAGAATTAGAATATTCTTTAATGTTCCCATGACTTTCTCTCAAAATAAAATTTTTAGAGTATTTAAGGTTTTCCATATTTTTTTTCTGAGCAGAGGCAACAACAGTTTAGTTGAATTACTTTAGTAGAATGGCCTTAGATAGTATAATGAAAACAGAGTAGAAAAATAAAAAAATAAGCGATGTTTTCAGTTCTATCTAAATGATGCACAAACAAAAGGAAGGTGTTTGTTTCTTTATTTAAGTTTCTATTATTATTGTAATAATAGTTTTCTGTAAATGAGTTTTCTGTAAATAAGTTTTCTGTAATTGCGTACAATAAATTATGTCTTAAAAGGTACTCTACATTCTTAAAACAGAACACAAGTTTTAAAAGTTTAATGATGACTTTTCTTTTTAATTCATGTTTGCATTAAGAATATACAAATCTGGTAGATATGTATTAACTCCTTGAACTGCAATTTATTTAATTAGCAAGGATTATAATAAATTATGTTCTTTAATTCTGTATATTGTCACATTCAGCTTTTAACAATATATCGATATGAGTTCATATTGATACAGTTGGCAGACACTAACTGAATTTTCAAAGTAAAATGATGAAACTTCATATTCTGTGTAAAAAAACTGACTGAGAAAAAAAAAAAGTACTTCATTCATGCAGCAATTTCAAAATTAAAGCCAAAACTAAATACAAGTTAGAAGAAATTTCTTCTGTGACAAGTAAATTTAAAAAACATTCTTTTTGTTTTTCTTCCCCTCATGCATTGTGCAACAAGCATTTTGTTTGCTGATGATAAAACTTTAAAAAAAAAAAAAAATTAAATCTGAATTGCAGCATTTAATTTTTTGACTGAAGTATTTTTCTTAATACCAGTTTAGGGGGGAAAAATAAATATTTACAAAAACCAGGTATGAATTACTACAATTCACATAGCACAAGAAACTTACCCTCCATTTTGATACTCCAAAAAGAGGCTTATCAGCCATTTGTCCAATAGAAGGTGAATAATCATGTCGAGGATCACCCATATCTGTAGATCCTACAACCAAATTCCTTTTATTAGTATAAAATAAATTTCTCTCACACAGTATAAACACCCACATGCAATACTCATCTTTCCATTGAAAGTATTTGGGGTTGGCATAAGTGTAGCATGATCAAAATGTTTCACAGGAAGCACTTATCAAAATCAAGTACTGAGAGGTTCCTTTTAAATTTTGAAAAAAAGTTTAAATTAAAAGATTTTGAAACAAAGTTTTGAGAGGCACATATGTGCATTTCCCTTTTTCCTAACACTTTTTAGTGATTAAAACACCAGTCGTAACAACTCAAGGGCTGCAAACCTCAGGTCTAATTATTTATACAAGTAGTCAAAATTCTACTGTAATTCATTAAATTTTTAAGTTTAAATGTTACAGGGAAACTTCAGTTAAAATATATATCTCTATAGCCATTGCATATCATTTTAATTTTTATTTTGTTCTCAGTGGCGGACAGATCAGAAATGGCACCCGGGGCAACATACCTTTTTGGCACCTTCCATCCTATTTTTTGTCAAGTTTTCTTTGTCTCAGAGATGATTTGACGCCGGAAGCAATCGGCTAAGCATATTTGCCTACATTTGCGACTAAATACATATTTTGTAGTTTATTTACAGGGTCACCAAAAAGACAATACATTAAAATCTGCACCCAGCTTTATCACATATGAGGATGATCATTACTTTGGGCATGTCCGAAATACTTCAAATATTAGGGAAGAGGTTTGGAGAAATATTGCCAAATTTGGTGCCAAAAGTAAGTTTTTAGAACCAAATCCAACTTGTTGATATGGTATACATTTCTCCAAATCTTAATGTTGTTGAAGTACCGTAGCTCAATTTCAAATAAATCAGCTTTAATGAATTGCATCAAACATTTATTTACAGGGTGGCCCAAAAGACTATAACTCAGTGCATATCCTTAGACATTCACACACCTTTCAATTTGTTCGATAGTGGCCATTACTTTTATTAGAAATTGCCAAGCATACATTTCAAGAAGAATTCTGGCTGAGTTAATTTCTAGAATTCGAGCATCTGTAGCATGAACACTAACATAAATTAACGTCAGTTGAAAAGTAATTACATTTTTCTCACTTTGGAGACATCCCCTTATTGCTTGGCGACAAATGCCAAAATTTTCATCAATGATATATCTCCAAAACTATTCCATGTAGAGACACTGGATTTGTTTTATTAATTTTCTTAAGCAAAGAGCAGCATTCTTCTAAATATAATGGGTAGGAAAGGAGGGACCATATAAAAATTAAATTTTGTATTTTAATATGTATACAATTCCAGGGGGAAAAAATGCCATATCTAAAAGCTCCTCTTAAATTGATGAACTTTTCTAATTGGAAGTATGTTTCGATCACTTTCAGTTTAAAAAATAACCACCGTAACATCTATTTTGAATCACCCGGTACTTATATACATATATATATATGTAAAATCAAATGTTTCTATCACTTTTATTTACAGAATTATACAGAATATAATAGAATTTATACTAAATATTTGTAATACAGAGCACTTCCCATTTTATATATTACAAATATTTATTACAATATTATAGTATAATAATGGATAACACACTCTAGAACTCATGGATTAATAAGCAGATCCAGGGCCCTTGCTAAAGGGGGATAGGTGGGTATCCCTCCCACCCTTAACACTAAAAATTGTATTAAACTTGGCAAAATTAGATACATAGTTAGCAAATTTCATAAAAAAATTTTAACGAAAACTATAATTTACTTTCTATTTCTGATACACTTGGAAATATTAGGTAAACACAGTTGGCAAAAGTAAATAGTGGATAATACAAACTTCTCTTAAGTAGTTGTTTCAATCTACAACTGTATTATGATTCATATCCAATACAGTTGGTTGTATAAGAAATTTGGCAGAATTCTACATTATTTGGCAATTTTTTACTTGCGCCTGGCTAATGGAAAAGTACCATTATTCTTTGTTGTTACAGCCCATATTAATCTTCAGTATCCTACAACAATCAGTAATGCAATTTTTGCCCTCACTTCAGTCTGAATCGATGGGATCATATGGGTTTAAACCCAAAGAGTTTATCTGCATCTATATCTATAAAATGCTAAAACCCCAGACAAAACATTTAATACAGAAGGGCTTTCTATAATTGTTTTTTTTTTTTTTTTTTTTTTTTTTTTCATACAAAAGCCAAAAGATGATTATTTTTTAACTGTCCACTGTCTCTATTTTTATTTCTGCAACATATTACCTTCTAATCTAAAATTTTTACTCATATTCAAATGCATGTATATGTAAATATACTGCAATTTTAAATACATTCAAATATATATTTAGAACAATTAATTAATATATAAAATCAGAAAATATTAGAAAAAAGATCATGGAATTTCTAACGCACGATTTCTCTACTCATTTTCGCGGATCAACTTACGGATGGCAACCCCTAGCATGCAGTGTATAACAGCGGGAGAAACGATTCTTGCCAAAGCAGTCTCACTCCATGCCAAATCGCCTGAGAGCACTTTTTGATCACAGCCAGCATCTTGTTTAAAGTAGGAATCGACCATTTAATCTACAATTTTTTAACTACTTTACAGCCAAAACATTTTACAATTTTTTAATCTTAGAGATTATTTCTGGATTAAAAAAAATAAATAAATAAGTCGCTGACATTTTGCTAACTCATGAATTTTAGCTGAGTAGTACAGTAAAAGTTTAAATATTTTAATAGAACCTTGATTTTTGTGATATAATATGATCCATAAATTTGAGCCCTTGCGTGCTTTCACTGTGATGAAATCTAATAATTAGACATATTTCACGGATTCAAAATCTGGACATCTATAACAGCTATTTTGTGAATTTAAAAGACAGATGTTTACTTTTCGGTATTTAATAACTAAATTATAGCTATAAATACGGTAATAAAATCAAGACAGGATGTCAACTTTTTCAAGATGTTCAAATATCAACGGTTACTATACATTGAAAAAATTAATAAACAAACCTTTAGTGTTGAGTCAAAAGAATTACCGATCAAAAAATTTTCTTAAGCAAACGCCTACAATGAAAACATTACAGTGAAAGCAAAATCATGACAGAACAGTAAATCAAGCAATTTAATAACTTTCGCTTAAACTGATAACATTATCGTAAGATGACTAATAAGCAGATAAAACAATGTAATAAATATAATAGTAAAAGTGTTTATATAAATAAAATTCAAACTTATAATTAAACATTTGACGGATATTACTTTATTCTATTCTTTCTTGGAAGAAATAATAATAATAATTTTAATATATATATATATATAGAAACATATTCACCTTTGAAATTTCACCACAATACCATAAATTAATCTTAAAGCTTACAATCTAGAAGTATTCATTTTTATACTTAAAAAAAAATGTTTTAAATAACGTAAAATAAAATATGCAATATTCTAGGAGACGATACAAAGTATGACAGCACTATTTCGAGTTCTTCGGGAAGTAAATAATAAAACTAAAACTAAATTATTAAATAAACATAGAAATTGTCATCCTGACTTCTGAATCATACAGCTCCGGAAGGAAAGACTCATATTCCTATAAATTTGCGTGTATTGCATTCTCTTTTGGTTCTGCCGCCTCGGTCGTAAACTAAGTGCATTCCGTTTGTAAACTAGAGCATTGGTGTAGTAAGGTGATCAGATTTTTGACTTTGAGCCCGATTTTGAAAAAAAACTGGGGACATTTATAATTAATGAAATAATTAACAGTAATTTAATTAAAAACAATGTAATAATTATTGCATTCTTAATCTATCGTAACCAAATGCATTGTTTTTTAATCAAATTACTGTTAATTAGTACATTAATTATATATGTCCCCAGTTTAGTTTTAAAATTGGGGACATGTTCCCGATTCTATGTCCAAAATTTACAAACTGAATGCACTCAGGTTCCTTTTCGAACACTTTAGATTAAGGTGACCAGATTTTTGAACAGTTTTGTTGTCAGACTCGGGACATGTCCCCAATTCTGAAACAAAACTGAGAACATTTATAATTAATACACTAATTAACAGTAATTTGATTTAAAAAAATTGCAATAATCAAAAATTAACCCAAATTCCTGTTTTACATTTTGGGGACAACTGGTTTGCCGTTTACGAACGCGGCCAAAATGTAGGTTTTTTTTTGTTCTGTTTTATTTTACATCCCTGAAATCAGTTTAGGACACCTCCATGTGCGATTCAAACCCAAACAAAACGTTGTTCCGAGATGCCTTTTAAAAACGCATTTTCATTTTCTCTTGATCTCGTCTGACTTGCGTTTTGCGTACTACTTCAGTTGGTCAGCTAGATGTTAAGACTTGACTTATTTATTCATTTATTAGCATTGTCCCTTTTTTCTTTTAAAAATTGACCACTAAATTATGTAAGTTTCCTTTTAAATAAATATATAATGTTTGTGATACTCCATATTTTATTCCTTTTTAAAGAGTAGTACTGCAAAATACTCTTGTTTTGATTGTGGTCGTATTTCCTTGTATTGAGTATTTTTTTTTTTTTTTTTTTTTTTTTTTTTTTTTTTTTTTTGTCGTGGTATGAAAATTTCAATTGATCATTTAAAGAAAATCTCTCAGTAGGTTCTATTTTGTGATTGAAAAACTAATAGAAGTAACAGATAAATAGCGTTTAATTATGTATGTGTCATGCTTTGTAAAATTTTCAAAGTTAAATGGAATAGAATGTTCACACAATGAAAAAAAGGAATCTGAATTTCATTGATATGAACAAGGTTTTAGAAATGCGTTTCTCTTCTACTTTATTCACAGTTTCTTCGAATGTTGAAAATACACCGAGAACCTATGTGCAGTGCTTTGTTTGCCTTCGGCGTTCTTTGTGGGTCCCCCACAAGGACGCATTTAAGGGAGAAGTTCAGGGGTTCCAGACTCTCCACCTTCCGAAATTTCAATTTTTCTTAGTTAAATGATAACAAATGGTAAAGTTTTTTTTTTTTAATCTTTTTTTAAATTCTCTATTATCTGTCGCTCTATACTCACTCAGAAATTCTTTACTGGATACGCCCCCCCAATTTGTTGGCAAAAAAAGAAAATAAGCAAGCAAGTTTAAACAGTTGCAGTTGCATCCCTACTTTAGAGTAATATGTCATTCTAAACTAGTCATCTAGCTATACAATACAAATTAGACATTCTTAATCTGTTGCTTATAATGTATATTAGGGTGGGCATGGGCCCTGGACCTAGGATTAGAGACAAACCCCACTGCTTTTTTTTTTTTTTTCAGCCATATGTTAACCAGAACCTTATTATCGCATGGGTAAATCGGGACTTTGCCCAAGGCCCCAGGCTTGAAAGGGCCCCCAATTTCAAATGCTGCTCTGAAATATTCTTTTCTGTATCAAAATTTTATGAAAAATAAAACAAATTTCATAGAGAGGGGCCCCAAATTCATCAATGCCCAGGGCCCCTGTTAGTTATAATCGGGCCCTGGTGCTAACATTAAAATTGCAGTGTTATTTCTTACCCATACTCGATTTAGAATGTAATTTATCTAGAATGTTTTTTCACCTAGAGCATTTCAGTTTAGTGCGTGTAACCACACTACTAACAACATGATAAACACTGAGCGTAGTGCAACAGTGTCCACCCGTAGATTTTGAGAAATATCTGGCAAGAACAGATAAGCTAGATTCATACCTCCTGTGTCATTCCATTCTAGTTCACTACAGTAGAAGATGTGTTTTCATAATCAAAAAATTGATAAAACTTCAAAATTCCAAAAACATAATGCAGCCAACTTTTGGAACGACACAGTGGTATATCATTCACTTTGTTGCAGAAACTCTGTTGAATTGTTAGATTCGTATTAGAGAGTATGCTTTAAAGTCTGGGGTTTGTAGAAAGTTTCAGTAGCCAGTCGAGATGTCAGGACAAAACACAAACATATCTGTTTTTAGAAACTTCTCAAATAATCTTCAAAGCACACTTTACAGAAATTTACAAGCAGTAATTCTATAGATAACTAGTCATCAATCGGAGAAATTTCCTCAAATACTGCAATTTCTTTACAGTAAATAGTTCCATTTGCTAAAATATCAGAATACTCGAGCCCAACCCTTGACTGCTCCACAGTAATGCTAAAGATTCCCATTTTTCCCTAGTGGCCACTGGCTCCTAAATCAATTTTGTCTAGGAGCCAGTACTTCCCGCAATCTTTAACGCATTCGCTATATGTATGCACATAATTGGTAGTATCTGTTTCATTTGCTTGTACTAGCTTTAGAGCATATATATATATATATATATATATAGAGAGAGAGAGAGAGAGTGGTAATAATAGATAAGAGATAATTAGAAGTAAATTTAAAGAAAATCTATATTTAAGTGACTACTGAAAGGTGCAAGTTGATGATAATTAAGAAATAAATGGTTGGAAAATTTTAAGCTTATGACATCATTTATATAGCAATAGCATATTCATTTATCTCCAAACACTAAAACTGAAAACAAACAAAATACTATTCAGAGCATTTATTAAATAAATTATATTATGTGTCATTTTTCCATTAAAATTGGTAGGATGCTGTCATCCCACCACAATTTGATACTTTTTGCTGGTCCAAAAGTTTGTAAAGTAAGGCCTGAACACTTTATGTAAAGCCTATTTTCAATTAGTTTTTTACTCCATTGATAGGGATTTCTCTCCTAAAATATTCTTTAATGCAAAAAAGACACGTTCTACATGAGCATACCTTATTGAGTAGCGCTTTTATGAAATTAAAAAAATAGCTCGGAATACCGGTATTGCAACACAGTCAACTCCCTCTAATCCGCACTCACTGGGACCAAGAGTTGTGCGGATTACGGGATTTTGCGGATTATAGGTCTTTTTTTTTTTTTTTTTTTTTAAACATTTTTATATTTAGAATTTCCCTTTAAATTATAGTCAATTTACTGTAAACAAATAGGAAGTGATGAAAAATAAGAAATGCATGATGAAAGAAAATGCATGTGCTGTTGAATAAAAACACAATTAAATGTCAATATAAATACAATAAATAGTACAATTAAATTTGCAGAGAATTTACTAAAGGACAGATGAAAGAAAATATTTATGCTGCTGATCTAAAACACTATTTTTAATATTAAATACAATTACTAATACAAAATTGAAAGAACAAATTCTCTCTAAGTTTTTTATTTATTTTTCATTTTTTCAAACACTGCAGTGGTTGTAATTTGTTTAAGAGATTTTAATTTTTCTTCAGAAATTTTGTCCTGAAACCTTCTAATTGTCAGTAACTCTTGGTCACTGACAAATGATTGCTTTTGCAAAATGTTTAAATACTTGTCTCTCAGAGCTAACCCTTCTTCAAAAGTAATAGTAGGAGACCCCAAATCCGGAAGTTTTTTAACAAACCATTTTTTTTTAAGGGCAGTTGTTTTTAATTTCTTTGACTGTTTTTAACCATATATAACTATTATAAAATAAACAAGCTCAATCAGAAAGGGAGGAATTTCACTGGTCGCTCGCGAGGGGAGGGGGGATGCGGTGCATCATTTGTATATTTTATATCTCAGTATTACATTAATTTTAGATCTTGCGAGGTAATTTTCAGTTTCTCATTATGTAAAAATATTCTATGCTATTATATAAGCTTTAAAGAGGAAAAGAATGTTATCCTCATGCATTACATTTCAAGTCCTGATGATTCATTATTTCTGCTCGTGCTCCTTCGGCAGTTAAATGTAAACACAAAGAGAAAGGCCATGTGGTCGGTTTATGCTTTTCTTTCTTTCTTCCTACAGAACTACAGTTATGTGGAGAAAGTTTCTATTGCATAATAAATCGCTAGACAGAAGATCAAAAGGGTGAGGTAGGGGGGAGAATCGGAAAATTGCGCAACTGCTGTGTCGCCTGCCAAATCACGGTTTGCGTTTAAAGTTAAACATGTTACATATTTTCACCCAATTTTAATTGCAATGGTTAATCTTTATGATCGTCTCTGACATCTAATCGCAAGTTTTTCTCTCACATACAGCATTTGTTATACTTGATGTTTTACATAGAGCAAACGTTTTTGTTGGGTTTCAGAAAAAGAGTGAAGCGATGTGATTGAATGGTGCATTTCTTCGGAGTTAATTATTTACATCCATTCACTGAACACATGCAACTAAGGATATAAATTTCTGTACGTTTAATTACATGATAATATGCTCAAATATAAGAAATTATTTACTTCAAATACCTGTGGGAAAAGCATTAATAAATGTCTTTATAACATTCAGCCAATCAAATAACTTCTGTAACAGTTCTATAATAAATTCTCTACCAGTTAAATGCCGCTCAAAATGTAAACAAATTTGTTTACATTTGAAATACATCGCGGATTGCAGGCATTCGCGGATTAGCGGGGCTGACTATAACTATTTGTTTCATCCAAAATGTGTATGTTCTATGTTATATTATATAGACTAAATAAAAGAATTGCTGTTCTTGAGAATATTATGTATATGCCAAAATGTAAATGCGGTGATATGGCCAATTATCTGAGCTAGAGATCTAGGCCGAGGGGGGAGGGGTATTGCGCTTTGTAGGAAACTTTCTAAGGGATCCTATCCTAACCCGCATTTATGCAAAGTTTCAGAGAAAACCACGGAAAACTCTGAACGGTTAGGTCGGCCGACATGACCTGGTTTCGAACCAGGCACCTTCAGTCCCAGTTTAGAACGCAAGAGAGAGTTTAAAGCGCAAATGCATTCAGCCACTGGTCAGGCTCTGTATATATTATGTAAAAGTCAAATTGTTTTAAATTATAACAAACCCAAATAAAAATAATATGTTGAAAAAAAATTAGAGAATCTGTCTTAGAATTTCTCGAAATTCTTAAAAATCCGACTTTTTTGGCTAGTTTTTTTTTTTTTTTTTTCAAATATTAATTTTGGGAAGAGCTTTTTTCCAGCTGGGCCCATTTTGGATTAGGGCTCCAGTGACCGTCGGGTTCTCCTATGCACTAAGATGCATTGAGTGAAGTGACTAACAAGGGTATAATAAGAGTTCTTTTATCAGTAGTACTAATTAAAAGATATCTTTAGAAGAAATATTTAAAAAGGCTAGAAGACAGTAACTTACTATCGCATGTTTAGAATGCTGTAGAAAGTTCTTTTTTATATTTGATTTTAAAAATCTGTTTTCACTATATTCAAGTACGCTAATTTCAATTTAACGTGCGCGCTCAGGCAAACATGGGATTATTTCTCTATTTTTATTTTCATATGTATTTTACATTTACAAGTAGTTCAGCAATTCAATTTTTTCTTCCATTAAAAAGCAGTGGTGAATCGAAGGATCGTTTCACACTTGAACCAAAATCTGCCAATTGTTAAGGAGTTTAATCTACCATTGAACCTAGATTTAACCTGTTCGGAGAAGCAGAACCTATTCTAGATCGTTGACCCGACTGGCGACCGGGAATCTTCAGCTCTACTCCACAGCATACAACAATACTGAATTCATAAACAAATTTTAAAATGCAGCTTGGCAAAACAACAGTGTCTTTGGCTTCAAAATTATGCAAAGCCTTATGTCCTTAATAGCTAGCATTTGATTGAAAAGCCAATTCAAGATGAAACAGTGGGATGACCTACTCATGTCTTATGCCTTTTGGGGAGTTTTCTCTAAAGTTCTGGCAAAATCTGTCTAATAAATTCTCTATCATTTTCCTTGCATCATTTGTGTAATGCTAAGCGGGTAACTAAACATTGCAGGTCTCTTTTTTTTTTCTTTTTTTTTTTTTCCCCGTGGAAATAAAAATGTATGTCAGGTGTTGCCAGTCTTGGTGATTTTGATTGGCGGCAATTGGTGCAAAAAACTAAGCCCCCAAAACTTAACCCAGTCAAGCGATATCGCCAATATCAGTACTGTTTTTAAATACTCATTCAGTTTTATAATACTCATTCACTTTAGAATACTCATTCAGTTTAGGTAATCGTAATCGGTTGACTATTAATGCAGGATGAAACAGCCACATTATGTGTATTCTTCAGGCATGAAAGTTTTCAGTCTTTTTCAACATCACTGATGCATTTTAAGATTTAGTATTTAAATTAATTTAATGAATGTAGTTATACTGAATACAGTGATATAATGAATATTAGTTAATTTAATAATGAATACATATAAAAGAATTACAGGTAATGTGTTAAATGCATAATAATTTATTTGTTCTGTATGATCCGCAGCAAAGTTCAGTCTTTTTAGCTGTTTCGTGCTTTCATGCCCGATTCTTTCAATGAGTTATCTGCAATTGATTTACAGTTCCATAATAGAGCTTCAAAAATTCTCTTATCAAAAGAAAGAAAGAAGCAATTATGATATTTATCTTTTGCTTACAAACTGAGGTAATCCTATTAAATTATGGAATTCTATGAAGTCTTGTTATCTCCATAACAAAATTGTCCTCATTTTGTTGCCAATCATGTAATATCAAGTTAATTTTTTTGCCATTGCAGCGACTTTTGGGAATGTGCCAAATTGGTGTGAAACAATTGTAGTGCTTTTACCAGAAAAGTACCTAAAAATAATCTATCAAATAAGAACTGCCAAAACGTTATTTATTACAGTAAAGCACTGTTTATGTGTTTCTTATTTATGGCTTTCACATTTATATGTCGTTTCCTTGAAGTTCTGATTGATTCCTATTCATTTTAGTGGAAGGTGCTTCATTTATCAGAAGTGTCGTTTTTCGCCTTCCTAAACTTCAAAAAGTTTGTCATGATCATTATTTTCTTGCAGAAACTTTTCCCAGACAGAAGGTGAAATAAAGGATTTAGGGAGGGTTGTACATTTAACTATTTTCTTAAAAGATGTAATTTGAATACATTTAAAAGCATAGAAATTTTTTTTTGACAGAACACAAGAAAAAACATTTCATGAACTTATTCAATTTGAATGCTGTCATTAATAATTAGGCAGCATGTCAAATGATTATGAATAATTTTTTTATTCAATGTCAGCATTATGATCATAAATCACATAATAAAGGCACAATTTGTTTCACTTTTATAATAAATATTTTGTTTTAAAATTCCATAATTATTTTAGGGGGAAAAACTTATGAAGTAATTAACTGGTACCTTCCAAAAATATAAAACTATTATATTTACATATACATTTGCATTAGTAGCATTCAACCTGTAATAATCGAAGTTGATTATATTAAAGTTTCATTTATAAGTCATTTTAGATTAGTTTCTTGAAAGGTGTATAAACAGTGCTTTACTGTATATTGAAACATTAATGTTTGTAACTTTTACTTCTTCCAATAGATATGTTTCACATGCTCTAATACCAATTTAGTTTCTTGGATATTTATGTTTTTACTGGTTTCTTTTATAGATATTATAATGGAGTGGTTTGGTGGTTCAATTCCAGAAGCTGTTGCTGAAGCTAAAAGGAGTAAAAGATTATTCTTAGTCTACATTGAAGGCATGTGTTTTTTGTTTTTTTTTACACACACTATTGCTGTTAATAATGTGTGTGGCTCAGGGGCGTAGCCAGAAATTTTTCATGGGGGGGGGGGGTTAGGACTACTACAACTCATATATATGTATACATGTGTGTGATAATGTAGTGAAGAATATACATTTTGTATGGCAAAAAATTCCTCATGGGGGAGGGTTATGACCCCCCCTCCCCCATTGGCTGCGCCCCTGGTGTGGCTACATTCATGGAGCCACATTTTAAGTTATTGTTTTTGTGGCATCGGGCAGGGTGGCAACAAAACATCACGGATGACATGCTTTCTCCATGAATGATGTATTTTCAGAGCAATTACAAACTTGCCCGTGAATATTGGGCATGCATATGGATGTCTTGCAGACATTTGAGTCTCAAGTGAGAAAGAGAAAAACATTTATAGTTGTTGATACAGCAAAACCTCGATACAACGATCCTTAAGGCACCAAATAAAATTATCCTTTTAGAGGGATGTATTGTAATATCGAGGACTGATTATATTGTTTGGAAATTCCGCAAAACCACACAAAATTGTATTGTTATAGAGGGATTTATCATTGTATCGAATATCGTTAAAGCGAGCTTTTACTAAATATAAAATGTAAAGAGGTATCAAAGGTACATGTATGTTAGCAGTGGGAGATTTGTATGGCTTAAATTATTAAATATGTAAATAGGTTTTAATGTTTAGTAACTTTTCATTTTATTTCCAATGCAGCTAGCAATATAGACATAAATCTTTTTGCCAAGTCAGAGATCACAGATATGCAGGTAATACAAGAGAACTGCACAAAGATAAAAAGTAAAACATAAAAATTAAAAGCTCAAAAAAAGATCAAGTCTGCAGTCTATTTAGGTCTCTAGTTTCCCAGTATTCTGGAATAGACACTGGTCTAGGAGAGAGCTGGGCAAATGAGATGCTCGTTGTTCATCATTGCAGCAGAGCAGACAGGCAGCACTCTCAACAATTATAAATCTGTGAGGTGGGCATAAAGCAGTCATTGCATGGGGTGATCTTAGCTGCAAAGTTGTTACTCATATAGCACCACCCATGGAGCGCATGCAATTTACAGAATACTATGGACACACATGTTTGGGAATAAAAAAATTTGAAATTAATCAGATTGATTGACTGAAAGTATCAAGTTAAAATCGGATAAAATATTAAACTGATTAACCCGTTTAAAATTAAATTTTTAATAAACTAGTTTTAATTTAAATACTTTAGCTAATTTGTGTGGTTTTAAAATTAAGTAATACTAATTATTATTGAGTTCAGCAATAATTGTTATTAAATATGTATTTATAACTATTGGAAAACTTTTATATGTACTGAACTGATTGTCCCCCCCCCCCTTTTTTTTTTCTTTTTTAATTATCCATAACCATTCTGGGTCTTCAAACATTCCTTTTAAATTTTCTTCTCTTGTTGTTGCATACCTTCCAACTTTTCTGAAAATCTTTCAGAATTTTTTTCATTCTTTTTTCTCCAGTCTTCTGCCCAGGAAAGTTTTTCTGAAATCTGCATTTTTCAGTTAAGTTACACAGAAGTCTTAACAATGAACAACATGGTCAAAACCAACATGAATAGTGCATTTAATATTCTCCATGAAAATACATTGCTTATTGGGTGAAAACACAAGATCATTGGCATATTCTAAAATGTTTCTCCTGTACAGTGAACATAGCCACTGCATAAAAAATATTTTTTGCTGGATATCTCTTTAAGTTGTTAAAATATATTCAAAATTTTTGTAAGTTTACTTGTCTTCTCCTCAAAAAAGTTTGTGTCTTACCTTACTGTTAAATTTCCTCTTGTAAGCAATCGTACGACTTTTGAATATGTTTTTAAAGAATTTATTGTACTAAACTCAAACTTTAGAATGTCCCTTGACAAGCTGCAGTATTCATGATTCCAAACAGTGAACCATAAGAATCGGGAAAAAAAAATTTAAACATACAAGGAATTTTGCAATATTTCCCTAAATAGATAATGCTTTGGCCCATTTTTACTTCCTTGTATGGGGTATAAGGAAGTAATGTGATCCCAAAAAATTTCGGGGGGCCAGATTTAGATGAAAAAACTGATTTTGACTACCTCTAAATTTACTTTTAAGAATTTTGGCAATGCATCTCATTGTATGCTAGCATGCACGTTCATATACACAGTCCAGTCACAGTAATGTGACCATCACCTACTTTCGACGTCAATGTGAAATAACCAATCACAGAAGACAAGTGGCAGCACATTGCAGTGGAATGTATATAAAGGATGTCCTAGGGCATCGGAAAATATTTCAATCGTTGGTGTAATGCAGAAACGTTGTGATGTGTCCAAAAGGGCATGATTATTGGCTTTCGGGCCAAGGGTGAAAGCATTTCGGAAAGGGCTAATTTTGTGAACTGTTTGCATGCAGCCATGGTAAAAGTATACCATGCATGGCAAAATGGCACTGTCCAAAATCAGCGACATGGCACATGTGGTGCACCACTGGATAGAAATGACAGAGGCGAATGAAGGCTACAGAGGTGTGTTCGGGCGAATAGACATGCAACTGTTGAGCAACTGACTGCCCAGGTGAACCAAGGGGCTACCAAGAGTGTATCCTCAACAATGGTTCAGCGAACGTTGCTGCACATGGGCCTCCGCAGCAGATGCCTGGTTAATGAATGCACTTACGCTGACTGCTGTCCATCGGCGACGAAGAATGGAATTTTCATGCCAGTACTGCAACTGGACATCCACAGAGTAGCGATAGGTGGCTTTTCCCGATTAATCACGTTTTATGCTCCATCGGACAGATGGACTTAAGTGTATACGGCATGAAACATCTGAAAGCAAACACCTTGCAACAATTGCTGGAAGGATCCAGGCTGGAGGAGGGAGCATTATAGTTTGGGGTAGTGTTTCTCAAAGTGTGTTCTGCAGAACCTTAGGGTTCCACAATGACCCTCCAGTGGTTCCGAGAGAAATTTTAAAGAAAATCCATAAATTGATTTTCTAACCTAATTTTTCATGAAGCTCTTATATAAAATTAACCTTTTAGCGACAGCGGGACTATGGGAGTTCCAGATATATATTTTGGAGGGACTAAAATTGTCTATCGTTGTCGAGAGAGCTTCTTCCTTTACTTGTGTACCTTCAAAACAAATGTTCTTTTGTGAGGGTTTTCCACGTCATTTTTCTGTATTCATCAACGAAAACTAAAGACCGAAATAATTTGGGCGTGGAACATTTGTAACTAAAGCTATCATCAATACAAATAAATTTTGAAGAACTTTGTGACAGTCAAAAACAAAGTCATTCATCCCATTGATTTTTTCATACATTTATCGTATAAATTCATTAAAAATTTCGTGACTGCAAGGCACCTCTTGTAATTATTTTATCTACATTTTTATAGTGCTTTATATTGTTTAGTTTTTGTTTCATTAATGAGTAATAAATGATAGGCCCTTAGTTTCTCTTAAGTAATATTTATTCAAGTGTTCCATTGCTAAGCATGTGGTAAGAAAAGGGTTCCATGGGATACAAAGTTTGGGAACCACTGGTTTGGGAAATGTTTTCCTGGCATTCACTGGGTGCACTCATCATTGTGGACTGCACGATGGATCAGCATAAGTACGCATCTGTCCTTGTGGACCTTATCCACCCCTACATGTGCATTTCCCCCCCCCCCCCCCCCAGAATGATGGCATCTACCAGCAGGATAATCCAAGGTGTCATACAGCTTGCAGTGTATGTGCGTGGTTCGAAGAGCACTAGGATGAATTTACCGTACTCCCCTGGCCAGCAAACTCACCGGATTTAAACCCAATCGAAAAGCTGTGGGACCACCTCGATTGGGTTGTTCGTGCTATGAATCCTCAACTGCGTAATCTAGTGCAGCTGGCCACAGCACTGGAGTCGGCATGGCTCAACATCCCAGTGAACACCTTCAGAAACCTAATTGACTCTCTTCCTGCTTGTCTCACATCGATCCACTCTGCCAAAGGTGGTTATTCTGGCTTTTGACAGGTGGTCACATTAATGTGACTGGACTGTGTAAATGCAGGTGCAGCCCATTTTGACCCACCATGAGTCTATTTTGGCTGGTTTTTCCATGCCGTCTGCCCTGTAGCAGAAACACGGCTACAATGTTGCGGACACAGAAATCTGCTTGTGGACAGTTTTTGTCGGCATATTTAAAAAAAATGTTTTTGTCTGCCGTAAAAAAAAAAAAATTATTTTTAACTGTCCGCAACTTTTGCAAACATTTTGCCGTGGCTCGTTACGCTGTCTCCGCTCTGCGATGACGTCACTAACACAAAAAAGGAATGGCCGAATCCCTAATCTAGCTTTTACACACCTCTGCGCTATCCTGGTTTCACATTTTTATTTGCCAACGATCATCATTTTTTATTTCCCATGCACCATTTTGGATTAGTTTTGCAACCCATCACAAAAATGCATTTATTAAAACGGCCCCTTCAGATAAATACCATTAAATAGAATAACCCCATCATAAAAATATGAATGACAGATTGAAAACGACACCCTTCTACAAAATTACCTTCTAAATTGGACCTTTCTCACAAATATTACTCATTAAAATGCCTTTTACAAATGTTTTATTTTTTTCAGATCAAAATATTGTTATTGCATTTTTCATTATCTTTGTTTTCATTTGCCCGTGCTGATTAACCTAAAAGTGCCCCTTCTGCAGTGTTTTGTTTTTGCTGACTCAAGTGAGAACTTGATCGGCAGAACTACGTGCATATTCCGCTTAAGAATTGAGGGAAGAAAATATAGTTGAAAAATTCAAAATTGTTTAAAGTCATCTAAGAATTTAATTTCCTCAAATATCGATAGTTACGTTTGATGAATACGTAGTTACGAATTATTAACAATTATTATTCTAGAGTTTGTAGCCAGATGTATAGTTATTCCTCTTCTCTGTTTTAATTGTTTTGCACACTTGCAGGTTTTTTCTTTTTTTTCTGAACGATTTACTCTCTTTAGCCAGCTTTCTTATTGCGCATTATTGATAATTATTACAGATATTTACTAACCATTAATAACTACGAATGATATAAAAAGTGTCTTAGCAAAACTATGTTTTGCAATTCTGAAATTAAGTGGGACTTCCAGAAATTAATCTGAAAATTGAGCAATTTGAGACATTTTGCGAATATAGCACTTGAATGAAATATATTATTATTAAGCATATTAGTGACATTTTGCTTCATCAGTGTAGCTGGGGTTATTTGTGCCCGGTGCAGTCCTTTCGTTTTCAGCCACATTCTACTAAAGTCCAGAGCAGACTTCAGTGCATTTCCGTATGCTAGAATGGGTACTCAATGCATTTTTTCATATCTCCAAGACGGATTGCAAGGAAAAGTGTCCCCATTGTATGTTTGCCGTGCTTTTGTGGTTTCACAGTTTATCCTTTGTTGGCGAATCCTGACTGGTCATTAAAAGCCTATAAATTTTTCAACCCTGTACTGTTTCCCCACTTTTACAAAGCTGGCACGTGCAAATTGATCATTAAAAAACTCCCCTCATATCCTGCAGCGTACGGCAATCGCACTTGAGTCTGCGCTGGCCTTAAGTGTCAGTATTCTCCGGTTGCTTATCTTTGTTTTTATCTTGCCGCCTTCGCGGATCGCTAACCCCCTCCTCTTATTACGCCACTCTTTTGCCTGTAAAAAAAAAAAAAAAAAGTGGAGTAATTTCTGAATTAGACAATTCAGACTATTGATAAGATTTGGTATTGTGCTAATCTAATTTGTGCATCAAATATACAAATCATATATCTTCTGAAATTTTGTAAAATTTCAACATTTTACTAAATGAAAAAAAGAAAAAATTAAAACAAAGGTAAAGTAATTCTGGGAAAGTAAGTCTTCAGAAAACAAACTGTCATAATCTAACAGTTAGGTTATTCTTAGAATAAACTATTATCAATTTAAGCTTATTTTGCTTTCAAAAACTAAAAAAACAGTTTTTTTTGTAAATAATTCTAGAAGTTTTTTTTTTTTTTTCTTAGGAAATTGTTTGAATACTTTCGGTAACGGAATGTTATTTATTTTAATCAGCCAGTTACAAAACTTGCTGCTTAAAATAAAATTCGTAATTCATATGATTTTAATATACTTTTTTTTAACATTATGAAATTGAAGTGTAAGAAAGAAGATTTATTGCTTTTAAGGGAACAGTTTACACCAAAGGTCAAAGAATCAATTTTCTTTTTGCTTGCTAAATTGTAAAAATTTTGACACCTTATTTTTAATCATATGCCAATAATATCACAAGATACTGCAACTTTTGTTCATACACTCAGTGCAATTTCATAATGGCAAATAATATGTGGCAAATAAGCTCTTTAGATGGCTTTTTCTCCATGTTCTTATTTTCTTCAATTACATGTTTTAAACATGCTAAGGCTTTTTTTTGTATTTGAGATAAAGATTTAAATTTTTTTTGTACATGTTCTTTATTACAGTTCTTATCTGATAAATCTGTGCATGGAATTAGCCTTCAGTTTTTTTCTTTTGTATTTTACAGAAATCATATGAAGATATGTTACATTTCATTGTTTTACACTGTATCGTATATCAGTAGAAAAACTATATTAGATGTATCTGAAAATCCATGCACACACAGCCTTGTGTAATATATATTTGAAGAAAAAAATTTTTTTTTTTTTTAATTGGACAAAAATCTTTATTTTTTTAAAGTAGATTTTTAAAAAATCAGTTTTTAAACTTTTTTAAAAATTTTACTTAAATGTGCAGCTTAAAGAGATTTATTTTTTCAAAATGTATTATTAGTTGAACATTGAAATGCATCCAGTTCATCATTTGTACTATAGTTTAAAAAAATGCTGAAATGGTAAACTATTTCCTTCAAGGGACTTTGTTAGATGCCACAAAAAAAAAAAAAAAAAAAAAAAAAAAAAATTATTTAAAATATTTTAAACATTATTTCTTACCTTTTGCAAATTCTGTGAGTTAAAATGTTTCTGGTTTATATTTATATTTGCTAAAACTTACATAGCTTATTTATAATAAATTTTTATTTTAAGAGTAAAAGAATAGTGCTTTTTTAAAAACTTATATTCACGTTTTATGAATGAGCAATCATCAGAGTGTGTATAAGAGGAAGAACAAATACATTTCAGTAACTTGATTTTAAATGGTGAAAAAACTAACTTTGCACTGTAAGTCAAAACACACATTACAACCCTACAAGTTTTGGGGATAATCCCTAGTCCTTTTCAAATTGTTTCAAACCAGTTTTCTGTGATATGCTATCTACCTATATTTCTCATGGAACTCAAGTAACCTTTTAGAAAACAGGCTGTCCTTTTTTAATTTTTCCCTGGTGGCCTCTTTTTTTTTTTTTCTCTAGACTCAACAATATTTAACATCAGTGGTTAAAAATTGCTGGTTTAATGTATAAATTATCCACTAAAATTACACGCAAAATATTGCAAACTGATTATGAAACTGAAAGTTTGTCGCAGACAGCTACAAAACTTTCTGCCACTGGGGTCGTCTGTATATATGTACTTGCATATGTATGTAACTCGCATATTTCAAAAACTATTGGTCATAGAATGTTGAAACTTTATATTTAGGATGTTGTAACATCTAGTTGTGCACTTCCCCTTTCAGTCCCATTCGACTTAATAGTTTATCTACAGGGCCACCCAAAAGATTTTAAATACATTACACTCTATGGGCAAAAATTCATTAAGTGTATTTTAGAGGTATTGGGCTATTTCAAACGACTCAGAAGTGATATGCTGTTAGAGGTTACAAGATGAATTTCTCCATCGAAAAAGTGTCTTTATCATTTATAGTTCTGCTACAGGAACACTCAAAAGATTTCCAATACATTACAGTCAATAGCAATTTAAGGGACATCCATCCATTTCAAGCACAATACCATCCTAACCTGTAGTTAGATTATGGTCTGATCATAGTCGCGTGCCTCTCTCAAGAATTATGCCAAAAGTCACCAAGCTTGGCAACTTTTGGTGTATGTGCGTATATATTTAACTCTCAAATCTCAAAAATCATTAGTCGTAGAATGTTAAAATTTCATATATCAGATTGTTGTAACTTCTAGTTGTGCATCTTGATTCTTGGTTCCAATCTACTTAAGAGAATATTTACAGGACTGTGCAAAAGAATTTTAATGCATTAATGTCTATGGACATCTTCAATATATTACATCTGTAGTCAGTCATTATTTGGTCTAAGCTTGCCAAAATATCACCAAATTTGGCAATTCAGTCATTGTTTGGTCTATGCCCAAAATCTTGCCATTTGTCGTAACTTAGCGATTTTTACAGAAATATTGCCAAAGTAATATTTTGACTGTGCCTGTGTTTGACAGATATTTTGACTGTGTGTCAAAAGGTTCTAAATACATTAAGCTCTATGGGCAGGAATTCATTTAACTCTGAAATCTCAAAAACTATTGGTCGTAGAATGTTAACTTTGTATTTTGGACTATTGTAACGTCCAGTCATGCACCTCTCCTTTCAGTCTCATTCGACTGGATAGTTTATCTACATGGCCCCCAAAAGATTCTAAATACATTACGCTCTATGGGCAGAAATTCATTAAAGTGTATTTTAGAGGTATTAGGCTATTTCAAACGACTCGGAAGTGATATATGTTGTTAAGGGTTACAAAATGAATTTCTCCATTGAAAATAGTGTCTATCATTTATAGTTCTTCTACTCTTTTAACACTCAAAATATTTCTAACATATTATGGTCAATGACAGTTTTAGGGACATTCATCAATTTCTAACCATTCTACCATATAGTTAGGTAATCGTTCGACTATGGTCACATGCCTCCTTCGAAAACTATGCTAAAAATCCCCATGCTTAATGACTTTTAGTGTATGTGTGTATGTATTTAACTCTCATATCTCAAAAAGAATTAGTCATAGAATGTTGAAATTTCATATATATAAGATGGTTGTGCATCGTGAATTTTGATACCAATCTACTTTAGAGATTATTTACAAAACCACCCAAAAGAATTGCAGTAAATTAATGTCCACAGACATCTTCAATATATTACATCTGTAGTCAGTCATTGTTTGGCCCATGCCCAAAATCTTGCCATTTGTCATCAACCTTGGTGAGTTTTGCCAAAATATCGCCAAATTTGGTATCGAAATTATTTTGTATTTCGCATAACTGTAAAACTTTTAACCATAGAATGTTGAAATTTTGTATTTAGAACTATTGTTATATCTAACTGTGCAACTTTTATTACAATGACTGGGTAATTTATTTACAGGGTCACTCAAATGACTTTAAATACAGTAAGGTGTATGGATACATTCTGTTCATAGAAAGTCTGGTCAATGACTACTTTGGCTGTCCCCAAAATCTTGCAAACTATCTCAAGCTTGTCGGCTTTTGGCAAATATCGCCAAATTAAGTGTTGAAGACAAATCTTTCAAATTGAACCTAGCTTGGCAATATCGGAAATATTTGGCTAGAAATTGCTAAACCTTAGTATTACTGCAGTGTTTTATCTCTTCCAAACAAAATAAGTTTAGATGAAGTGTGCCAAAAATATTTTTGATTTAGGGAGGAAGTGCAAGGAAGTCATGTGTTGTCCACACCAGATTTTTTAAGGTGATTTTCATGCTTGATATTCTTTTCTAAAATGACTGTAGAATCTTCCATGGTCGAAAGTCATAAATTCAGAGCCTGACCATACCTAAACAATGTAAAATGCACTGTATATTGTAAACAGTTCATAAATGTTATATTTATTTTTTAGTGAATTTTACTAGTTTAATGCAGAAAACAAGATGCTCCCTGAATGAACACGAGGCAATTTGAAAAGTGATGAATCAGATTTTTAAAAAAGCAAATTTTTTTAATGCTTATCTTAGCAAAGAAAATCCCAAGTTTGCTTTTACTCTGAAATTTCTATGCTGTTAAGATGAGTGGTCTTAATAAAAAATTTTTTATGTAGTTAAATCTTATTATCCACACCCTTACATGCATAATTGATAATAACCCTATTCTGAAAATATTTACTTTGTGTTATTTGTTTTGTAATGTTTTTAACTTTCTTCTTTCTTCTAAATTCAGGAACAGATGACATGTCAAAAGCAATGACAAATACATATAATGATGCTGTAGTTTCTCAGAAAATATCTTCAAAAAATATAATTGCTCTTAAGCTGATTGCAAACAGGTACTTATATTAAAGTAATTTTCTTTGCAGATGCATTCAGATTGTACAGTACATTAATTAGTATAAATGGGTAGGCTTTTTGAGTTTTCTAGGACTCTGGACCAGTTTGGAAGGGGACAATTGCAATAGCTCTTTTTTCTTTATTTTGTGCCCTACTGTTATAGATTTTTACTTCTACAGAGTAAAAGGAAGTAATCTGATCGAAAAAAATTTCGGGAGTCGGATTTTGACAAAAAAAAAAAAAAAAAAAAAACAGATTTTTGACTACCTCTAAATTTACTTTTAAGAAATTTTGCGATGCATCTTATCATGTGCATGCATGCACGTTCATGTAAATGCATGTGCAACCCATTTTAACCGACCGCCAGCTTATTTTGACCAGATTTTCCCTGATGTCTGTACGTTAGAGATGAGTTCGGGCTCATTTTTTGAAGCCCGAGCCCGAAGACTTTTAATCCGAGCCCGCCCGAGCCCGAGCAATATTATTAAAGTTGGAGCCCGAGCCCGAAATTTCAGCTAAAGACAAATAAAATTAACTACTTCATTAATAGGATACAATAATTTTTGGAGCTTCACACACCTTCTAGTTCCCCGTGCCGCTATTTTTTGAAATAAGTACGTCTATTTATCCCATGAATCACTTTTTAAAATCTGTTTCAAGGAGTATGTTCAACAAAGGAGAAATTTTTCACGAGCCCGAGCCCGAACGCAATCGTTAATTACAGAGCCCGAGCCCGAGTCAGGCCCGGCTCGGCTCGGGCTGAGCCCGTCTCATCTCTACTGTACGTACGTATGTAACTTTCATATCTCAAAAACTATTGCAATTGTACCCTTCCAAACTGTCGAAACTTTAGAATGTCGAATGAATGTCGTTAGAATGTCGAAACTTTATATTTAGGATTGTTGTAACATCTAGTTGTGCACCTTCCAGGGATCGCAGACCTCCTAAAATTCCTAAGTATTTTACCTGCTCCTTAAATTCCTAAAATTACCCTATTAATTTTTTCTTATTCCTAAAAAAGACTGGAAATGTAGGATTTTTCATTTTCTGTTGAATGAGGTAGTACGCATTGGCAGTTTCCTGCCGAAGATGTAGAAATTGCCAAAGGCTTATCAGTAAAACCGTTGGTTTGGTCGAAAGAAATGCAACCTTCCGCTTGCTCCTCCTACTTTCCTGTAGTAAGCATTGTAATTTGTGGCGTATGTGAAGCGTCATGCGAATGTGTTGTATGCTTTTCCTGAGCTGTTTTCGAGTTGCCAGGCTCCTTTTCTTGGGGCTTATTTCTATCGATAAGTTAACATGATTCATTCCGGTTTACACAATTTCAATTGTTCTCATTCTCTTCTCAGCGGGATTGTATACTAACACGTGCGTATGACTGTCTACCTTTTTATTACCTGTTTGCTGTCAGAATAGGGATTTAATTGAATGGTATCCTAAAATGCCCAGTGGAAAAACTTCGTTCCAGGAATCCTGGAAAGAAAAGGAACTAGACAATGTAAAATTTAAAGCGTGTCTTTCTTCTGTAGATAGTAATTGCAGTTTGGCACATTGTATGCTTTGTGGTGAAAACTTCTATCTTTTATTCATAAAGATAAAAGTTGAAGTAATATTTCTTAGATTTTTTAAAATTAAAAACATATGCTTGCCTAAACTGCTTGAAATTGCTTTTTACCATATATTCTATGATAAGTGTTTTATCTTATTTTATGAAATAAACTAGCTGCCTTTGGTGACCAGCTGGTCTGCCAAAGTGCTGCTTCGCAACCAAAATGTGCAACCTACTGCATACGGGCCCATCTGCCTTCGGTGACCTGCTGGTCTGCTAATGGGCTGCTTTGTGATCAAAATGTGCAACCGACTGCTCACGGCCCCTTCACGACCGGCCTGCGCAACCTATAGACCGCTTTTACATGTTACGGTGAACAACTGCCTTTGGCGGCCAGCCACAGTAAAAAATGCCATAAAAGATAGAATGATTAAAAATTAAAAAAAAATAAGCCTGAAGAACAATCCCCTGCACCCTCGGAACCCCCATGCAAAATTTCATGTCATTCGGTCGGATAATTAGCCTGCCACGGTAAAGAAAACAAAGATGTAGAAAGTAGTCATTATACCTATTCAATATTCCAGGGTGAGGCTCCTCCCTCCCCTACACACACTTAAATAAAACCTGGCAGTTCACCAAAAAATTTCTTTCTCACAGTCACCCATGGCAACAGCAGGACAAAAATTCCTTTCTTCGATTTTTCAGAAATATAAGCTTCTCATTATGTGCATTTTACTAATTAATTTTTTAACTGACCAAAAAATTATGTTAGATGCTTGTTTTTTTTTAAAAAAACACCGGGGGCTTCGCGTCGGACTGACCACCTGGCTGAGGCATATGCATCCGCACCCCAGAGCCTAGGGTTGCAAAGGCACGGTTGAACAGCGCAGGCCTTGGCCCTGCAAAGGGTCTGTTGTGCCAATGTTTGACTTGAGATAAGTTAAGAATAAGTTATGTCTCTTACAACTTACAAGCATGCATCTCAAGAATGAATTCAGGTTCAGGAAACCATCCTGTATTGTATTAGTTGCTGCATTACTTTAGTACTGAGAAGTATAGAACTAATTCATTATACATTGTTTATGTGGGATTTAATATCAGACATATTAATTCTAGATTTTTTTACAGTAAAAAGAAATATATATTTGAAGCAAAAATGAATAACTATGAAGAAAATTATTAAATAAATAGTAGTTCTGTAGTAAGTTAGCCTGCAGAGTTTACTGACTTATTCTAACTGGAAAATATAACTGACTTAAAAAACATAAAGGTAGAAAAAAAATTGTAAATTAAAAAAAAAAAAAAAAATAGAAAACAACCAGTCAAAAAGAACTTATTTTTCTAAGTGAGCAATAATATACTTTTATCTATGGTCATAAAACAAATTAGGAGCCTTTTATGAATGCCAGCAGAAGAAGATGATACTGCATTAAAGTTAGTTATTTTTGTATTTTAATTAATCATTATTTTGTAATGAAAGTTTTCTTTTAGACTAAAATTGTTCTCTTTTTAAATAAAACTCTAAAATTTAAAAAACTAAATGAAACCCAAAAATACCATAAAACCCACCTGGGTTGGTTTTTTTAAAAGCCTGTAATAAATAGTATTTTTAAAAAATCTAAGCAAGTATCACACTTCAATTTTGTAAATGTTATTTCTGAGAAAAAATATCACGTTTTGATATAGAAGATGGTGTGACGAGAACTAGCTCTGCTTGGTTTTTCTGTATACTCAGACCAAACTGGCTTCAAATCTTATCTTGAAAAACAAGTTATTAAAAAGTTTCACTAACTAATAAGAACCTATAATAAAACTCAACCTATAAAGTTATGTCTGCCATCTTTTTCTCGAAAAATGATCGAATTTCACAAAAGGGTTGCCAAGAATGGTTGCAAAAGGCATTCAACTTGTTTCATTTTAATACTAAAACATATTTACCATTACACTTTTCCTTGCTGACTAGGGAAAAATGTTGAGTTTTGTTTTGTTTAAATCGGACCCTATAAGTGATGATATATTTAATAAGTAAATGTCTATTTAATACTTTGAAATGCATTGAATAATTTAACATTCAGAATTCGTAATATGGTACTAGAGCTGCTGCATTTTGAAAAATCTAATGAATCTAAATCTAGTGAATCTAATTTACTGATTGTTTTGTTTGATGTTTTACTTTTCAGCATTCATTACATATTTATGACTGTATAATATAAATGTAAATTTTTTTGTTTGCTAACATAGCTCTTTATTATTTAGCGTTAATTTTTTTTTCTTTTACAGTGTTCCATATGCCCAGTTTTGTGCCATATGTATCCTTTTGTGTTCGCTTCTATGAGAGAAAAAAAAAATAAAATGCTTTATTTGATTATTTATACTTTTTCTAATTTTAGTATTGTGTATGAATTCACATTTGATGATTGGTTTAAGCCGATTTGTAATTGAAAATATTAGTTTTAATTTTTTGTTTATCTTTTTGAACTGTAAATCAAAATGATTGTTTAATCTGCATGTAATATACTTGTTAAATTTCTCTTTCTTAGTATGGATATTTTTTTTTAACTGATATAAGATCCTGTCTTAATTATACCATCATCATTTTTCATTGGTACAAATGGTGCTCCAATAGAAATTATTACAGGAAATTTGAGCGCCAGTGAATTTGCTGAAAAAATAGACAAGATTGTTGAAGTAAACATATTTCTTTTTCTTTGGATATTTACCATATTAGCCCGAATACAAGTGTTTTTTGACTTATCATTTCCCGTTAAAACCTGAATTGTACTAAATTTGAAGTCTAAATAAAGGATTTTTCTAATTAACCCTGATGAAAAATTTTGGAGCCGCATTATATTCGGGCTAATATTGTAGTTTAGACTATTTTACAAATTATATTAAAACTAACACAAATTTCATGGAACATACCACATGATGATCTATCGCCAGTGGTCACATTGTTTGAGTTTTCCTGTGACTATAAATACAAGAGTATTTATAAGTAAAGGCTGATTATTAGTTACCATCATTTCATATGTTAACTTTCTGTTATTTCAAACTGTTATTTTATCTCCTAAGGTTCATGAAAAATCTGCTTTGTTGGTAAAAGGGGCTGCAGCTTCTCAAGCTTCAACATCAAAATCTTCAGAACCTCCTAGTGAAGTAAAAGCTTCAGATAATAATTTGCCATCGACATCTGAGTCACCTCAGGTAAAGTTCACTAGACAGGGGATGAGCCATATTGATTTATTTTGTTTTTCTAATATAAACAATGAAATCTGATGCAAAACCATAGCTTTAACATGCTGCTTTTATAAGTATACTAGCGGCTACCCGCGACTTTGTCCACGTCGGCTTTAAAATTAGGTCCCAAAAGAAACGAAGCATGTGTGAATAACAAATATGTTTGCGACTAAAGAAACTGCATTTAAATATTATTTCCTTTTTACTTATTTTAAATGAAGTATAATGCATGGTAGTGTACTTCATTTAAAATAAGAGAGTATGCAGAATTACTAAATAAAAAAAATTTTCAGGCATTTGGCGAATAGAGACAGTTACGACAGTATTTGCGAACTGTTTTGAGTGTTCTTGTGAAAGAAATATTTATGCTATATGCATGAATTTTAGCCTATGTTAATCAGGAATAGTGCAGCTTTCTATTAGCGAAAAAGTTTTAGAATCGGTTCTGTAGTTAGAGATGCCCATAGAGCATAATGTATTAGAATTATTTTGAGTGTTCCTGTAAAGGAACTATTTGCGCTACATGCATGAATTTTAGCCTATAATACTCAAGAATAGTGTAACTTACTATCAGTGAAAAAAGTTTTGGAATCGGTTCAGTACTTACTGAGATACACATAGAGCTTAATGTAATTCTTATGAGTATCCCTGTAAAAGAAGTATTTGTGATATATGCATAAAAGGTAGCCTATAACACTCAGGGTCCCCCCCAGTGTCTAAGAGGTTATACTCTCAAAACTGGAAGGCGGGAGGTGCCAGGTTCAAACTCCGGTCGCGCCTGTCGACCTAGCCGCTCACAGTTTTCAGTGTTTTTTTCCAAAAACTCACTAAAATACGGACTAGGATCCCTTAGAAAATTCCATACAGAGGAATTCCCCATATAGGCCTAGGGCTTTCAATCAGTGAAAAAAGTTTTAAAATCGGTTTAGTAGCTGCAAAATTTCCATAGAGCGCAATGCTTTAGCATTATTTTGAGTGTCTTTGTAAAAGAATTATTTATGCTATATGCTTGAAAGGTTGCCTGTATGTTAATCCAGGGCATAAGCTATCTTCATTACAAGTTTTTCCAACCATTTTTGTGTGATTCAGTCAAAAACATCCAAACACACAAACGTACACAATTACATTATTGGTAGGATTTGGAAATTTATGAACTTTAAGAAACACATCTGGACTTTTCTTGGTACTTACGTATTATCCCGGCGGTCATTCCCGCCGAACTGTTTTTTCGTCAAATGAGTTGCCAAATTGTTGCCGATCGTATTCAAAACCATTAATAATTTCATGTGCCCGGTATTTATCTCGGCAAAAAATCGCTCGTCTTGGCAGACCACTGGTATAATACGTAAGTACACTTTTCTTTATTTATGCTTTTTAATTTGGCATAAAATCATTACAATTTCCAGACTTATTTATGTTTTCCAAATGCATGTGATTTTGCAAATAGAATTTCTGCTTTATTTCAAAAGCATAAATCATTTTGTGTGGGCGATAAAACGGTTTTTAATTAATAGTTAGAAAAGTAATTAAAATTTCTGAGCCTCAGGTACACTTTACCGAAGTCATAGGCCCAGTCATGCTCAAAGCTCTGCTTTTTGTAGATTTGTCTGGAGAACATTCATTTTTATTATTAGAGATAGATAGATTTGGCATAAAACTGGCATAATTTCTGTATTATTTAATGTTTTTCAGATGCACATGCATTAATCATTGAAGTAATAGCATTCTTGTTAGCTCAAAACATGAATCACTTGATACGGGCGAAACTCGCCAAGCATGGCAACGTGAAAACGGTTTTTAATTAATAATTAAAGAAGTAATTAAAAATCTAAAATTCTAAGTAGCCTATAACCTTCTCCAAGGTCCCATCTATATCTAAAAGCAAAATTCATCATAATGTATTCAGCGGTTTAGGCGTGAAAGCGTCATAAACAAACTCACTTTCGCATTTATAATATTAGTTAGGATTGTGATTCACAAGCAGTGTGTGGTGATGGCAATAAGAGAAAGAAGAATGACTCGCATCATGAGTTAATCTCTTGATTTTAGAAATTTTTTTTGCTGATTTAAAAAAAAAATAAATTAAAAATTAAGATATTTATTTAGTAGGGGTTGGGATGCAGGGGCATAGCCGGGAATTTTTTTTTTTTTTTTTTTTTTTTGAGGGTGGAGGAGACATGAATTATGTTGTAAATAAATGCAGTGGATGCTTATTAATCCGAATTCGGTTAATTCAAACTGATCCAAAGGCCCCAAAAATTTATAATGGAATTAATGTTAAAAATACCTCTTTAAAAAAAATTTTATAACTTTAGTTAATTTGAATTAGAAATTTGACAAAAATTTATTTTTTCCTCAGTTAATGAAAAAAATAAGCGCTGTATGTGTCAAAGCCATCTGTATATCTGTATTCCTGTATAGTATTTCTGCTAGACGTTAGTGGCTCTTATCCTATTGTCCCTTTCTTATCAGTGCTCAAGGCTGTTATTTTTGGAAATGATGCAACTTTTGAACAGCTGTTTACTTTAGATTAAGAATTTAAATGAAAAATGTAGGCATAATAAACAAAAACCAAACTTTCATTTTTGCAATTTTTCCTAAAAATGTAGTTCATAGAATTTTCAATTAAAGTTTGCTTTCTACTGCATATCCTCTACTTCATTTTATAATTACAGTAAGTCCTTATTGCTATATTTTCTGGGGTTATACTTAACCGGATAATTTGAACTATGGATAATTCAAACTTTTTTCTGATAACTTACATGTGAAAAGTATTCACTTGGAACCTCATATGTATTTATCAAAATTAATTTTATATTTTGGTAACTATTAATAGTTGATATTTAAAATATTTAATTCCAGGAGGATTCAGAAAATAAAGCACCTTTAGAAGAGAGAGTGGAAAGGTAATTCCTTTTTTAAAATTTTATTCTATCTAAAAAAATCAAAACTAAGTAATTGACATTATTAGTGTTAATTTGTGTTAAACTTAAGTTTTTGTGAAGTATGTTAAGTTTTGCTTTTCTTTTTGGCAATAATATTTGTACAGAGCAAAAGAACTGTTAGAAGCTAAGAGACTGCAGCAAGAAAATGAAGAAAAAGAGGTAATATATATACATTTAAAACTTCCTGTTATGGAATGGTTATAGAACGGTTGTGGGGACAATCTTTGATTTTTAACATTGAATTGAAATATAAAGCCTATACGTCTATAATTTTCAAGATCACTGCAAAAAAATAGAAGGAAAGGGAATCGGATACTATTTCCCAGAGGGGAAAATCGAATTATTCTTTTAGCATTTTGCTAAAGCTTTTTTGCTAAAAAAAATTTGAGCTCAGCTTAAACCCTGATTCATAGGTTTTGAGTGAATGTAGAATAGGGACAGTAAAAATGGCTTGTACAAAACTAATCGTGATTGATCAGTCTGCTCTAAATGGCTTGTGTGAAGTATATAAAGAAGCATACATACTTTCAAGGGCATGTTGAATTCTCCATTAGTCATTCTCCCTTCATACCCTGAAGCAAATTTGTGGGGAGATTTTGTTATCGAGGAACTGGGCAGTTTTTTGTGAGTCTATTGTTATCACCTAGATCAACCACAGCTAAAGAACTCATGTATCCTGTAGTACTGTGTGCATTGTAACTTGCTGAAATCTTTCACGTGGTGCTAGATTGATGTTTTAAATTGGTTCTACATGAAAAATAGGATTAAACACTGAAAATTATTTTAAATGTGTGTAACCTTTTGTTATTGATACTTGTGCCTTTAAAAATAAAAAAAATAAATAAAAAACTTCTTTGTTTTTTGTAAAACAAAAAAGCCAGTTATTTGGGTTATAAAGATGTACATTAAACTTTTTAATTTATTTTATTTTTATTTCTATTTTACAGTGTTAGTAACTTGATCGTTATGAGTAGGGGGAAATGTCAGATCTCTACCCTCAAATCCGATTTTTCTTTAGACTGGCCTGCACATATAATATTCTCTTCATTTTTTTTATTTTGTTGGAAATTTATTTGGTTCTAATAAATTCATACAATCGATGTACAGAAAGAAAAAAAACTGGAACTTGAAAGGAGGTCTGTTGGCAAAGCATTGATGAAGGTTCAGCAAGAACAAAAAGACAATGAACTGAAGGAATGGGCAAAAAACAGAGCAAAAGAGAAAGAAGAAGAAAGATTAGCTAGAGAAAAGGTGCGAGCATTGATTGCCCAGGATAGGTTAGTACATAAGTATTACTATTTAAATGTTTTAGTATATGGATTGATTTCTATAAATGTTTTCATTTCTGATTAATTTTTTTTTTTTTAATTAGAGCTGAAAGAGCTGCAAAATATCAACATACAAAAGATGCAGAGCAAGCTGAAAAAGAGAGACTTGCAAAGATACGAGAAGAACAGGAGCGAGCTGCCAGAGCAGCTGCTGCCAATAGGTTGTAATTTCATATTCTTTGTTGATTTCCTTTCATTTTGTACTTCATCATCAAACATTTGCACTAGCATCATGGTCACTTATAGAACTATTTAGTTAGCTCTTATTACACATTTGTCTTTTTGTTTTTAATAAATGTAACTACTCTATCTTATGACATCTTACTAGGTATACACAATTGATAAAGTAACTTATCTTTGAGTATCTATTAGCTGTTCTTTGAAGTAAATTATTCAGGATAATTAGAAGTTTCCATTTACAAAATGTATATATGCATATTTTAAGGTTAGCATAAAAAAAACTCTTCTTTTTTTAGAGTGCTTTGATTTGTAGAAAAGCTATTGAAATTTGACAAAACTTGAATGCATTTTTAAGAATGACTGGAGGTGCATTTTCAGTAGCAAGCATCTTTTTATTTTTTTAAGAATCAAGCTAATTATGACATTAATGTCATAATTAGCTTGGCATAATAAAGGCATAATTAATGACACTACTCAACAACCATTTTGCCTCTGGGCAATTGATATATCAATTATGTATTTTTGTGTGTAGAATCTGAATCGACCTTCCAAAATGTTCTAGGATGTAAAATTTTTGAGTTTTTAAGGATTTTCATTTTTTAATTTTTCTCTTGTTTGGTACAAGAGTGCTACAAGAACAACATATCGTCACTTGATGGCATGTGTTACTCATTAGATGGACAAATAATCCAGTAATGCAAGATGAGCATTATGACCTAGACCTAGTGAATGTAACTACGAATAGTGCAATTACTATCGTATATACCTCAGCCTAAGAATATATTGAGAGTTTTTTTTTTTTTTCTTTTCAGTGAGTGTTTCTAGTGAGAGATTTTTATTTTAAAATTGTCGTATATATGTATTTAAAACTTTACTAAAAATAGTAACTAGTGAACATGGTTGTTGTCTAAAACCACCCAGACAACTTTTGTTATGTCTGTGAAACTCACTCCAAAAGACCAAAGAAAACCATTTACTAATTTGGCTAAGAAGGCCTATAAATTATATTTTGATTGTCCTCTTGGTATCAGGATAAAAATGTTCCACCTCATATTGCCTGCATAACATGTACTACTACTTGGGGACAGGGCCACTTTTCCGCTTAGCCATACTAGGCACTTGCCTAAGATACAAAAGATTTGGGGTGCGTGAAAAATTGGAGGGTGAAAAAAAGAGTAAAAATTAAAATTACAGCGAACATATCATCACCACCTAGTGAGTCGTGTATGCATTGTGTTAGGATATGAGAGTGGCCAAACTATGCCACTATCCTTTCCTCATGACTGCTGGTGTCCAGTCGGGGACACAGTGAGTCCATAGGCGGTGGATAATGGTAAGGCTCTCAAATAAGGAAAAATCAAACAAAGGGAAAAGAGCAATCGAGTTAAGGTAAAATCCCTTCTCACAATCACAAACCAAAACTGGTAAGGTAAGAACTGAAAGAAAGGGGTGCTTTGGAAATAGTGTGTATTTGGGGAGGGGGGGGGTAACAATTGGAATTCTGTATTATTTAATGCCAGAAAGTTGGAAAATGCCTTGCTTGGGAAAGGAAAATTCTGAGCTATGCCATTCACTGTTCCTATGGTGTAATGTGAGCCTGAAGACCACTTTTCAGACAGTTACTTCTGTCTCCCTAATAATGTGGAGCATTCTATCAAAACTAGACATAAAATGAAGTATCCAAATGTATCTTCAGTGCATTTACCTGTGTCCCATAATGAAAGGCTTCCTGTTCCTGTATGTAACCTTCAAGACATATAATCAGAAACAATGTCAGGTGTATCTGAAGGTGCTGATCAAGAACATGCAGAAGATTACTCTCCTCATTCTCACAATTTTTCATCTTAGCTCTTTAATCAAAAGGAACTGAACAAATTTGGTTCTCGATCTGAAACTTTCAAAACAGCAAGCTTAACTTTTGGGGTTGAGACTGCAACAACGAAACCTTGTAGCACCAGGTACAAAAAGTTCCTATTTTAGATCAAGAGGTACTTCATTCTGTCAATGTTTTGACATGCATAATTCACTGTATTTATGTAGAGAAGTCAATGGTCTACTGATGCAGTTAGGTGTGCAACACAACCCACAGGAATGGCGACTATTTATTGACTAGTCAAACCAGCTTGAAAGCAGTACTACTACATTAATGACAATACTTTTCCATCCATGCCTTTTTAATCATGCAGTAGAAGGTAGTATGAAAAACAAATTTGAAACCATGGCTTTGTTGTGAGAGGCAATTAAATATAAAGAACATGAATGACCACTTTGCTGTGATTTAAATGTCGTTGCACGTCTTGGTGGTTTCACAAAATACTGCTGTTTTTTGTGCCTGTGGGATAGACGTGACACCAAGGACCACTATACAGTAAAAGAGTGGCCTGTAAGGATATCATAGGTAACTGGAATGTGGAAAATACTCCACTGGTTGAACCCAATAAAATCATTTTGCCTCCCCTTCATGTTAAGTTGGGTCTTATGAAGAACTTCGTTAAAGGAGGATTTTGGATAAAGGCGGTCAAGCCATCAATCATTTGAAAGAAAAGTTTCCCAAACTGAGTGGAGCAAAGTTAAAGAAGGTATATTTGTTGGACCACAAAAAAAAAAAAAAAAAAAAAAAAAAAAAAAAAAATATTGAACAATCCATCCTTTATATCAAACTGACAAATATCGAATTAGTGGCTTGGTCCTCATTCAAACAACTCTGAAGGGCTTTTTTGAGTAACAAAAAGATGATTACTATGTTGGTATTGTGAAAGATCTGTTGGACAACAAGAATATGGGGTGTAGAATGCCACTTAAAATTCATTTTTTACATTTTCACCTTGATTTCTTCCGGGAAAATTTGGGAGCCGTAAGTGATGAGCAAGGTGAATGCTTTGCCTAAGGCATTCTTACGGTGTAGCACTGTTATCAAGGTAACTCGAACCCTTCGATGAAGGCTCGTTAGTGCTAGTGATGAAACGACAATCAAAAAAAGAACATCGCAATTATAAGGCCCGCCTCCTAATTTAACTGATTTTGGATTTGCAGAAGGGGGACATGTAATTGGGATTTTGCAGTATGTATATGTATACTGGCTATGTGCCCGTCCTTCATACAAGAGGAAACAGATTTTTCTAATGCATGTGATTAAATTTTATTCAATTGGAGCAAAACTATCGTATCGTTTCACTCGTAACCTGGCATTAAAAATTTGTAATAGTTTTTCCTTTAATATTTAAGGTTCTATGCACTACAGACAAAATTATTTATGTGTTAGCTCATTGATCATTTGCCTATATTTTTTACCCCAAACTCTGCGATTACGTGTCAGTAATGCATGAAAACAATTTCATTGATTGCCAGATTACAGCCAACAAAAGGAAAATAAAACATCAAAATTTCAGCATTTGATATCCCGCAGACAAAATTTTAGTCTCTTGTGAACTTCTGACAGAATAAGTGCCCCCCCCCCCCCGAGAAAGAACTTTTATTTGAAATTTTAAAGCAAATTATTTTTAATTGTGGATTAATATTATGCAATAATATACTTTGTTTTGTATCGGAGTTTGTAATTCCTTACTTAACCACGATATCAACAGGTTATATACTCAGATTTAGATTTGCTGCTAATAACCACCCTGGTACTGCAAAAAATGGGATTAAATCTCATTTATTTTCTTGCGTGCAACTTAATTATTACCTTAGATAATTAAGTTAAATTGATTTTGAAAGCGAATCACTGAACTTCTGTAAGATGTCTCAAACTATAACATTTTTTGCCCGTTGTATAATTTTTATGTCGAAGCCTTTTAGCTTAATGTTTTAATGCATATTTACACTCTTGACATCAAAATTATGTCAATGTCGCTTGCAAAATCTAACTTGAATTGTTGAAAGAAAAAAAACATAATAATTTCACATTGTTAACTGATCTACTTTTATTGGATATTATGAAAGTTTATTCTTTTGCTCCATGAGCAAATTTTATGCCTAAGACTGTTAACCTAAACGGATTTCTAATGCATTTTTAGTGACATTAAAATGATGTCAGTTCCTAATCAAATTTGAATTATTGAAAGGAAAGAAGTTAATTTCACATTTTTTTTTTTGCTGATGTACATTTATCAGATTTAAACACCTTCGTATGTAGATTGTGAGTCACATGACTCTTTAAAGTACAAAGATTTGATAATCGGATCCCGTAAAAGGAAACCAGTCACTACAATGATACAAATTCACGTGGTTTAAGTGAAAACATTTTTTTTGAAGAATTGCCTTATTCTTTGATATACATACATAATATTGTTGTACTACGTTGTTATATAGCTTGAAACCTTCCTCATTAAATAGCCTATCTAATGCAAAAAGAATTTTTCAAATTAACCCGGTAGTTCCTGAGATTAACACATTCAGGCAGACAGATGCGGCAGGGGAACGCTGTTTTATAATATGTATATAAAGTCAAACATTGGCGCAACAGCCCCTCTGTGGGGCCAAGACCTGTGCTGCCCAACTGCACCTTCGCGGTGTAGATGCATATGTCTCGGCCACGTAATCAGCCTGACACGAAGCCCCCAGTGTTTGACCCCAAGCAAGCTTGGTCCTCATTTTATCAACCCACTCAAGAGATGAAAAGCTGAGTCAACCTTGCCCAGCCCAAGATTCGAACCTCGGACCTGTGGGACAGCAGCACGGTCCGCTAATCATTATACCACTGGGCTTCAAAATATGTATGTAAATATATATATATTTTTTTTTTAACTAAAACTTGAACATGTCATCATGGGGGGGGGAAGCCCTAAATTTCTTTTTTACATGTATAAGTAACTTGATCATTATCAATAGAAGGGCACCATTAAAAGATTTGTGCAGTTGTAATTTTTATTCTAAGCAAATATAAACACTGCAGGACAAAGGGGGAAAATGCAGACCAAGTATTTACAGCATCAAAGTCGAAAATAAAACATATTACTTGGGATGCTCCTAGTACTTAATTTGCATTCACCCCCCCTACTCTAAAAAAATTTATATATCAGTTAATTTTCACTTTATTTCAAAATAATATAATTGCTTTTATTGCTATTTGCAATAAGGGTGTTTGATTTCTAAATATATATTGCTGTAGATATTCATGCTTAGTGTTCAATTATATCTTATTTTTACTAGCCACCTCAGCGTTCAGCTTTGACTGCATGTGGCTTGATCACTTTTTAGGCTTTATCTTGCTCTGTGTCATTTAGATTTCAATTAAAGCAAAAATTTCTGTTCTACATTTAGAAAAGGTAACATATGCATTTTTGTTGCATGTAAATCAATAATCATTTTGCTGACATTATTTTATGGCTAAATTTGGTCACCTAAATGTTTCACCAAAATTTACTGTTAAGAAGTTTGATTACAAGAAAAGGTGCAATTAAAATTGAAATATTTCTTTAAATTTTCCTTAGTATTTTGATACTTTGTGTGTTACCATGTCCTCTGGTTTTCAACAAGATTGTGTCACACACACATATATATGACAAATATGATAACAACAAAGGTTGCACTTCTATATTGTCAGCTCTTAGTGATTATTGAGGAATGACAAAGTCTTTACTTACAATACTAATTATTGCACACTGGTCTTTAGACCCGAAAGGATTCATTCATATATATCCTTTCTACCCTGTGTACAACTTGAATGGACCCATAAAAACGAGGAAGTGGTGGTATAAAAGAACTAAAATATGTATATATATACAATAATTTTTAAAATGAGATTCATAGAAAATAATTACAAAGATATTCAATCTATACAAACTAATCAGTTAGGGTAAAATACTATACAGGTAAAATATAACAGTTTTTCAGCAGGATAAGAATTTTATATGACAAATATAATCTGCGTGACAAAGAAAGATAGCATTGGTAAACACTGTAGCACTAAATGATTACTGAAAAAAAGTCTTTTATACTAATATTATTAGTTATTATAACAATTTGCTATATCGCATTGGTCAGTAAAATTTCAAAGGTGGACTTTTTCCCTTTAGCAACTTTAAAAACATTAAGGAAACTTAGTTTTTTGGGGCTGATAACTGGTTTTAAGTGACACTTTCTAAAACTTTCTGCTAGGGGAATTGGGTGGGTGGTACAAAACTTCTTACCAATCAAGGTACTTTAATTGACAGATCTTAACTAAAAAAAAAGTTTTTAAAAAATTCAAAAATCAAATACCATGTGGATTGAAAATTAAAAATAGAATTACAATTGCAGTACCTTTCATATGCAGCATGTCCCGAAAAGATGGTAACATGCTTTAATTCATTATCTATTAGCAATGTAAATTGAAAAAAAATGTTCAAAATAAGGTGGGGAAAAAGACTACAAAAAGTTACACTTGAAAACCCTATCAAAAAAATTCCCAATTGCAACCCATATAAAATTGTAAAATGCAACCCATTCACTAAAGGGGTGATACACAAAATTTCAGCCCTTCATTCTAAACAGTCTCAGTAATCTCTCTATTCTAAAAAAAAGTAATGGCTGCTGGCGATGTCAAAGCTTGTTGGCCTATCTCCTCCTAAATCATGGGGATTTGAGTTTCGACTAAGGTGCCCACAGATTCGAAAAATTCCGAGGAACCTGCTAAGCTGACTTATGTCTTCTAAAAAATTCGATTTTCAAAATTTTAATAAAAAACTGAAAAAATAAACATAATGGTTGCCAGATTTGACATAAAATCATTCATTCCTTTGCAACAAAGCATTTCCAAGTATCTAGAAATTGTCAAACGTGAAATTGTCAAACATGAGTTAGAATTACGCCAAAATAAAAACTATATAATAAGTAACTCAAAATGAGTTACACAAAGTTGACAATTTTCAAATAGTAAGTTCACTCAGACAACAGGAGTTTAAAATTAGCGATTATTTGTTTTTCCAAAACAGAATAACTAATATCTTGAAATGAAAAATAATTAAAATGTAGATTATTTTAAAGCCGGTTCGGTCCACCTGGATTATTTGCTACCAGTAGAAATATTTGGCGGCGTTAACTATGCCATTATAGCAGTTATAGTACACTTTGGATATTTGCTAGCGCGATGAGATGGTATAATTCGTGGTGCTAAGTACGCCAAGCTGCAAACGATTATGTAAATGAAAATATGGATAACGGTTTTCCGGTAACCTTAAATGGACAGTAATTATAGGTTGTGAGCATGTGTAAATCGCCAAATAATGAAAAGTCGCCAAATAATGAAAAATCGCCATGGGTGGCAAATTCGCAAGGTGTCCAATAGGTTTTACATTATTAAAAGTACAGCTGAAACAGATGTTCTGATTTTATTTCGTTTGAGATCCTAATTAATATAACTTTTGAATGGAAACATTAAATATCATTGTGTTTCTGAGGAGTGCAAATAATTTTTCCTGCGATTATAAGTGGAATCCGCACTTCAGGTGGAGTATAGCTCAGGACCCGTACAACACGGATTCCCATAACAAAATATCTTCCGTGTTATGAGGGGGAGGGGGTCTACTGTAGTGTGAAGTTTAAATTTTTATGTACCAATGAACATGCAAGAACCAAGCAATGTGTAGCTCAGTAACATTCTATCTGATTCAATCTTCGGGTTTTGTCTGTCTTTTTTACGAATAAGCCTTATATGGGGCCAAATACCTCATACGAAAAGCGAGCGTAGTGAGTCTGGGGGCCTTGGCCCCTAGTATCTTAAAATAAAGATGGTCAGAGTCTATACATAAATTTCAACGTACATGTTTATTGCTAGGGTTGAAAATTTTTCTTTCGTAATTTCTGTATGTCCCCTGAAATTATGTCATCCAACCTGATTTTTCTTTTTGAAAACCATTGAAAAGTGGATTAAGTCAACATATATTTATTTTCATATCTGACATTTTTTGAGGTAATAATTATGAAATTTTGCATGTTTTTACTTGGCCAGTGTTCATGTAGGTATGATTCATACTTACTTTTTAGTAATGAGATAACTTCTCTATAAATAAACTAAAAAACTTTCATAAGAGTTACAGAACTAAATATGTTTCAAGTGATACAAAAGTACCTATTTTTTAAATTAAAAAAAATATTGTATAAAAATAAGTGTATGTACAATATATGCATTCACTTTAAGGTTTTGGATATTTTGATATAAAAAATGTCCATGCGTAATGTTCTAATTTTTCTGCCACATAACTTTTGAACTATCATGGGAGCAACGATGAAGGGGTTTAAATGTTTTCTTTTCATTTATTAACACTATTTATTCTATTTGTTTAATTTCATAACTTTTGTATCTCTCTGAGTGATTGATAACTGTATTTGATTGCAATTAACTACTCCATAAAGTACTTAATAATAATTTTTTTTTTTTTTTTATAATAACTAAATTCTTTTGTCAAGATGAATTTCATATTGCTTTTTTTAATGAAAATTTTTTTAAGTAGCAGTTTATCAATTTATAATTTTTTGTAGCAATGAAGCTCGTATTCAGTTTCGCCTTCCTGATGGATCATCTACTAATCATATATTTTCTGCTGATTCAAGTTTAGAAGATGCTAGAAACTTTGTTAGGAATGTAAGTTTGACTTGCCTGATTGCATATATAATGAACAGTCTAGTGATGAGAAAATAATTATAGTTACAGCTTGTTTTATAGGTTACAGGTGATTTATGTATGGATATATATATTTATACTTTTTTTTTTTTTTTTTGCATAAAGAGATATGAGAAATTAAGTGCAACTGACGGTTTCAGGTTCAATGAAGTGCTTTTTGGCAGCTATAAGTAAAATTTTAAAAAATGCTACCTACTGATGGCCTGTGTTTAAGTTAAGTAATCATTTCCACCATGATGTATTCATTTTTTACATTCATGTTTTATACTGATGACAGTCGCCTTGTGAAATTTAACCAGCAGGACATGGCACTACTTCTAGAAATACAACACAAGCATGTGTTGGGCCTGTTAAGTCAGGTGTTTACTTTTAGTGTATTCAAAATTTTACTGTGATTAAATTTACACTAAAGCATAAAACAAATAATTACGAGGCTTAACAACTGGTAATTTACAAGTATTTGGTATTGTTTAATCATTATCCATCAAAACAAGAAAAAATTAGATCTATGACTTTCACAGTAGTTCATTGAAAGAAAATGCATTTTTATTATAAAAAAATACAACGTATTCACAATGATAATTATAGTTTTTATTAGTTTATAATCATTATAATGCATTGAAATAAAACTTGCATTTCATTCACATTTTTAACAAATGATGGTAAGAGAAATGCTGCTAGTGATCAAGTAGGTGAGCTTGATCGCAGCTGCACAAAATTTAGGGAAAATTCATTAAACAGTTTATTTTTTACAGTAATTCTTTTTATAACTCTGGCCTGGTGTGCATCCTGCCAGGTTAACAGTGTTTTATAAATTATTAAAAGTTACAAGTATGTAAAAATAAGTCATTTTTTTTTTTTTTTTACTCAGTTTATTTGTATATTAAATACAGTATAAGCTCGATATCTCAAAGTTAAAGGAATGGCAAAAAAATGCTAGATAATGAAGTGAAATAAAAGGGAATTGGTTACAAATAAAATTGGGCATGAAATAAAACTTTCAGAGATAATAAGTTGTATATGAAATACAACGCGCTAACTATGAAAAGTTTAATTAGTGGTAGATTAAATTTTTTGAGATAATTTTAAAATTAGTTCAAATCAAAATAGTTTATGTCTTTCATTTTTAATAAAATACATAAAAATTTGCAGTAATGTTTGACTTTTTTCTTTAATACAGGCTAATTTTAAAGAATTTACAAATACCTTTTTTAAATCTTATTTATCATATTATTATGTGTACTTATTACATTTTTACAATGTCGACAATCACTTTTGTAGTATGCTGCTGTCTGTTCTTAAATACCATATTTTGTTTATTATAATGTTAACTATAATTTTCTTTTTTAGGAAGTACGCCCACCGTTTTCAAATTTTTCTCTTTGTACCACATTTCCTAGAAGACATTTTACCCAGTCCAATTACTCTGAGTCACTGAGAGATTTACAGTTGGCACCTTCTGCTGTTTTATTAATTCTCCCTGTAAGAACTTATTTGTTACTGCAATTTTATTTATTTAGAAAGAAGTTATTATTTGAAAATATGAGGAAAGGAAATTAGATTTATTTTAAAGCATTGCAATAGAGTTTTGATTATATGAAACTTTTTTAATCTGAAAAATGCCTGTTAATCAAAATTCATTTTTGAGCATGTGTCTAAGCAAAATCATTACAACTCTTGGACTAATGATATTAAAGAATTTTTGCAGCTGCATTTCAAAATTGAATTTTTTTCTTCTTTCCATTTTTCAATAGCTTGTAGTTGTAGCACTTATGACCATAGTATGTAATAACATATGTTGCTGTTTGTAATCTCGAAATTCAGTCAACCAACTAGAATTTTGACTTTCCAAGGCCAGCCAGTGGCGTAGCGTTGGTTTCTGTTACCCGGGTAGATGCCAAGTATGTTGTGCCCCCCCCCCCCCCCTCTTCTCACCTACAATAATGAAACGATAAACATTTATAGAGCACAAGGAAAATACTTAGCTACAGGCAGAGTTTTTTTCTTTAGTGAAATTCTCGTTATTTATTAAGTAATTTGTCTAACAAAGTGTTCTAAAAATCAACAAAAATTTAAATGGAAATGAGTTCATAAAAATGTTGTATATTCATTGATGTCTAGAGTGAGCAACTGATTTTTCTTAATCTACTATTATAATTCATTTTCTTGTTAGACATTGCAAAAATTCATAAGATTGAGCTAAAATATCTAATAAGTAAAAATAGTTCTCGCAATCTTTCATAAGCAAATTTCAAATTGACAAAACTGGAGAATTATATAAAATGTTTTTTACAGAAAGGGGAGGGGTTAGGGTACTTGGTACACCCCCCCCCCCTGCAAATGTAAAAAAGTTTCCCCCTTTACTTTCTCCCAAGGAAAACCTTTTTGAAATGGTGCCCCATTGCTATGCTTACCTTGTTTACCATATCAGGCTACCCTTGTTTACAGACAAAAATGAAACAATCTCCTTAATACACATCCAGTGTTTATTTAAAAAGAAAATGACAAGACATCTAACGGATGAAGCTGATTTTAGAATAGAAACATTGCTGCAATGTAAAATGATGGGGAAAGCGAAGTTTTGAAATTCAAAGGAAGGAAAAACATGATAATATAAATGAAATGCGAAATAGTTATTTAACTCTTTACTTTGGATCCCGTAATAGCTGAAATCATCAAAGTGCCTTCATTCCCATAATAGCTGAGTGTAGCTAACTAGGCATTCACTCTCCCCTTACAGGTATGTCCAGATTAACAAGTTAGAAGAATGAGATGGGTCTATTTTTGATGAACTGGGTTTAAGAGCTTGAGGAATTTCCAGTCAAGCAGGAGAGAAGCATATTGTTGTTTTAAAATTTTGTCATTGCTACCTTCCTGTATTCTGGTGTAGATACAATAGACCATCTTCGAATTATCACAATAGGAAGCCTCTTGCCAATATTGCTACTTAAGAAAGGAGGTTCCAAGTTATCAAAAATCAGTGATTAAAAGACCCTGCTTTCATTAGATAGGGGAAGACGTTTTTTAGCCATTTTGCTGGGAACTAACAGCTACGAGATTTTCTTGGGGCTGGGAGCTAAAGAGTCAAAAAATTGCTTGCTTAAATTTCTGTCTGTCAGATATTTAAAAATATGTAGATATATACATGAAAAAATTTAAAATTTCATTTTAATCTCTTTAAAATAAGTCGACAAATAGGGATTTTGCTGCCCGGTATGCCCAATCTTAATTATTTAGAATAGTCTATGTTCTACTTTATATACATTGCTCATTCAGAATTGAATATGCTAGCTTGCACTTTTTTCTATGATGCTTAAAAAGGGTGCTAAAAAACTTATGTTTTGTGGTTTAAAACTAATAAGAACTTTGTCAATAACACATGCATATACATGTGTGTGTATATATATATATATATATATATGTATATATATATAATAAAACAGTATGGCCTGTTTTGTATAGTGCAAAGCATCAACCTTTCTTCAGCTGTAAAATGTTCTTCCATCGAGGTGTCCACTAATATCGGGAGGTAAAAATAGTATCATTAGTAGCTTCACAAACATAAAAAAGTCACTTTTCTTAATTTTAGCTACTAAAATAGTAACATTTTTGCACAATTTTGTAGTTAAGAAATAAACGTGCGTCATTTAGTTTCATTTAAGAAAGAGTGAAATAAATAAATTTAAAAACTTCATGTGATATATAACAGAGCATCTAGTACATTTATTTTTATAGTACAATTTTTAAAAAATGTTTGAATGACTAATCACAACCTAAAAAAATAAAAAGGAGTTGACAAGAACCGAAATCTGATTTTCAAATTAGTCAGCTGAAGTAAGGTACAAGTTGCCAAAAACTTGAAAATAGTACAAAAATGATGTTTTTCATTGAAAAAGTAGCCCATTTCACTTTAACTTTAAACTAGTAGCAAAAGTGGCCATTTTAGTCACCAGTGACACCATGTTCCTTCTACACCAGCAGTGAGTGAGACAGAAAATCACTTTCTGTTTGTGTGGAAGGAAGAATGTTTTTCAGATGAAGGGTGGATTCTTTGTATCACCTGAAATGATGCAAAGACAAGCTGATAATAAAATTTAATAATTTCAAAAATTACACAGGCAATGAGTTTAAGCTGGAGTAAGGAAACTTTAAAGGTACTCTCTCTATATATTAATGACTATGTAATTTTATCTCTCACCCTCTTTATTGAAAATTGTCCCAAGAATGTGACATAAAAGGAAGAATAATAAATTGTTGAGTATTGAATTTACTTTTTTATTGTGCAATGTCTTATCCTCCTGAATTCTGTATCGCTCAATAAACATTTATCTACTTCGACATAAAAATAAGAATTTATGCTTAACTGTAACTGTGCTCGCACACACATTCTTTTTACTTCTTCTATACTTTTTTTACTTTTTGATGTTACCTTGTTATGTGATGTGCCTGTTTCTTCTGTTCTAATTTAATAAAGTAAATGTTATGTTAAAATCCCATGCTTACTATGTTTGTGCCATAACTCTGCTAACATTTCTAAAAGGTTATGGACACGATGGATTAATTTATTTATTTGCTGATTTTCAATGTTCGTTTCAAGGCTGCATCATTCATCCTCAAAATGGCTACTGGAACTTGGCGAATTGAAACGCTGATATCATAAAATTAAGGATGCATCAAGAATAACTTGTAAAAGCTGTAAATGCATCGGGCACTGGGCTAGCGAATGTGAAAGTAGAAAAAAGAATAATTTTAAACATAATCCTAACAGCCTGGGATTCTTATTCACTCTGGATGACTCTCCAATAGAGTTACCAGGAGAAATACAGCAACCCTACTCACCTAAAGCTCTCTCAACAATATCAAATAATGAAAAGCAAAATTTTTGGTATGTTAAGATAGATACTAAAAATTATATACATTACTTCAGTTATCATTGACCCATGTTTGCAATTGCAAGGAAAGATCAGGAAACCCTCCTACTTCCAGTCGATGAAATAAATGTAAAGGAAGAATAAAAGTAAAAGGGGTGAGAGATAAAATAGCATAGTCAATTAATATCGTTTTAATATGGCAATAATGAAACTAAAAAATTAGGGGGTTCAGGGGGGGGGTCTCACCTCGACGAGGCTTGAAGACCCGTGGATATATATATATATTTATATATTGTGTTCCTTGTTGATTCTCAGGCTGCAATTCAAACTTTGGTGAATAGGAAATACTCTTCCTCCTCTGAAAAAAATCTTTGTGAAGAAACCATTAGTCATCTTATTGAAAATAGCAAAAGGATTGTTCTCAAGTTGATCCCAAATCATGGTGGGATTCCTGGAAATGAGGAAGCGGATGTTCTTTCCAAGGCCTTGCTTTTATCGCAGCATCTTTTCCTCTCTGCATTAGAAACTATAAGCCTATGAACCAACTAATCAAAGTACAAAATCTAAAAACAGTAGAAAACTCCACTGTAGTAACTAACTGAATTACCCATTTTTTGCACAGAATGGATATTGTTAAATGAACAAGTACAAATGGAAAATAAGTAAATAAATATTAAACATATTTTGGTTATATATTTCATCGCCTGCAAAAACGGGTTTACAATATTAGTCAGGCATATTCTGACTATACTTGATTTTTTAAATACTGTTTGGAATGTGCATCATATTCTGCAAGTGTGCCGTATTTGTCTTTCTTGTTCCATAAAACACTTCTTCAAAATTGAAATCTATATTAAAATCGCCTACTAAAATTGTTTCAAATTATCACCAAGCATATTCTAACTATACTTACCTTTATTTACACGAATATCGACTCTCCAATTAAATAAACAGTAGGGTTAGGCAATATCTCGAGAAATATGGAAGATATCTCCAAGCTGGCTCCAATTTCAGGGACTGACTTTTAGGTCAAACTTCGCAATAAAGCACCAAAAAGTGGCAAATCTTGGGGACGTTTCACCTTAAATATGGCAACCTTGAAAAGTGGTTTGCCCTTTCAGCACATAGACAAAAATTTTTGTATGAAATTAACAGCACTCAAGAGCAAAAAAATACATGAAAAACACCTTTTTTTGTCAACTACCCCCTATTGAGTTTGATTTTAAAAACCTTGAAAAGTACTTTTATAAATTTCTGTTTGTTACATTTTTATGAAAGATTTTTATGGCCATCTTCATTTTCCTTCGATAGATGAAGACAAATGTGAAATTACATTTTGGCCCCTCACAACAGATTGGATATAAACTCTTAAGAAACCCTGAAAATGATTATTAGGCAATTGTGTTCACTCCAGTTTAAAGCAAGAATTTTATGGCTATCTCTATTTCCCTTTAAGATAGGATAGCAAATTCGAAAACAACAGTTTGGCGCCTTATCCCCCATTTTGATGCGCATTTTAAAGAGCCCTCCCTGTAAATGAATTTTAAGCATTTGTGTTCACTATACTTTAACACAAGAGTTTATGGCTATCCCTTTTTTCCTTTCATATATAAAGGAAAATGTGAAATCGCTTCTTAAATGACACCTTGGGCACAAAAGGTATAAGCTCCTAAAATTTCATGTCTGTACCTCTCCCAGACAGCACATCAAACTTGTAGCAATCTTGATTTATCAAGTCAATAAGCTTGAAAATTTCAAGCGTATAAACTTAATGCAAGCTTGAATCAAGAGTTCTAGTTTACACTTGTCCAGCTTGCATTAAGCTTGACATTTCAAGCTTAAAAAATTTTCTTTAAAAAAAATTTCCTAAATACACAAGGCGCTGGTCGGCAAACTAGCCCACATATTTTACTTTGCCACACATTTTCCCCCTCTACGCTGAAATTTCAATTTAATTTAATCTGTTTCCATCAAGTGTTCGTGGCTGGAATAGAACCCGGGACCTTTCGGTTGGGAGTCAAGCTCGCTATCCGTTCAGCTACTAAGCTTCACGCAAATATGACTAAAGTTTGAAGTGACTTATCACGCCGTTTTCTCACCAGATTGATAAGTGGGCGATGTGTTATTTGTTTCTTTTATTTTTCCATGGGATGCATCAAAATTAAAATGTTATGTGTGATTTAGAGACTCTACTAATAGGGAAATAAACATAATATAAACTTAAGAGCAGCACACGTTTTAAAACTTTCAGTACCGCAACACTCATGAGCATACTGTGCGTTGCGGCGGGAGCGGGGACCATGGTTCTCTCCCGTAGCGATGGTTCTGCATATCTGACAGAATACTTGGATGCCATGGGCGCCGGCAGCATAGGGCAAGGGGATTTTTTGGATGGATTTTTGTATGCAGTGTTTTCCCTTGCTTTTTTGCTCTTTCCAACATGGTAACCATACGTTAAAATAGTCTTTGCCCCCCCCCCCCCTGGGAAATATACTGCCGGCGCCCATAGTGGATACCGCGATTCGCAGCATTGAAGTTTTATTTTACAGTAAGTTTTAAATTTAATTATTTTTATTTTAAAATCTATGAATGCTTTACTATTTACATAATTATAAGCAGTAATTATCATAAAAGCTACTTGTACTTAAAGACCGGTACTTTTTTAATTCCACTGTGCACAAAGGGTTAATTTTTCGGCAGCGGCCCGAAAACTGGCAAATTCCATAAACCGGAATGAGGTCTGTCCTGAGGTTGCCGGATAAAAGGTCCCATACTGTATTTTCATTGTTCATACTTTATAATTAAAAAAATTATTTAACTTCTGAATTTTTTTTTTTAATCCTTTGTAATTTTATTTTAAAACTACAAAAGTGTAAGATGTAAGATTTTTGGGCCCTAAAATCTGTAGGCCCTGGGCAGTTGCCCCGTTTGCCCTGCCGGTAATATGGCACTGGTAATAAAATAAAACACATCTTTTACGAACTTTCAGCAAATTTGAGGACGCTAGACAATTAATGTCCATTCTCTTTCACAGATGGCGCCATCACTGCACACTTTGAAAGCTAAAGCCAAGCTTGCATTAATACGTCAAATTCAAGGAAATGTCAAGCTTGATTTAAGCTTATGTGCTGTCTGGGCTCGTAGATTTGGCTGGGCAATGATCGTCAGTCAGTCAGGACATCTTCCTTTATGTATAGAGATTGCTGCTGTGAAAGATTGGGAATGCTTTTTGCAAAAAACAAGATTCTTCCTCATCTATCGAGGAAGACAGGTGTTGCCTGCTTTTGGCTCCTGATTGGTCATGATTATCTCCAGCAACATTTCAACAAAATGTGTGTGACAACTGCTCCCTCATGTCCTTTATGTAGAGATAAAATTATGAATAAACAGCATCTCCATATTTGTTCTGAATTGAAGGATATGAATGCTGGAGATATTTCTCATTTTGTTTTTTCACACATCTATTGAACAGCAAGACAGCGTATGGAATGGCACAAGCTAATCGTAGGATAAAAAAAAACTATATGTGTGTGTTTTATTGACAAAGTTCTTTATTAGTTTTGCATGTGACACATGTACTAACATTTTATAAGGTGGAAAGGAATACTTTCCCTTTTCACTAAATGCACTTATTATATTCAATCTTTTGAAACCAAGTGATGATGGAAAATGTTTATATTTTTTGCTATCTATCTGTCGAAAAAGATCTTTGGCATGCATTTGTTACAAGAAAATCTTTTAAAGAAATAAAAGTAAATTACCTTAGGAAGGCAAAAGCACTACCATGCAACACCTTATAAAGGGTTGATTTACTTAACAATATGGATCTGGCATTCTTCACTTTGGCAGACAACCTTAGTGTGCTTTCCTTAATAAAACAAAACAACAACCAACATCTACTGCATAATTGATACATGCATTTCTCTCTTTCAGGAACAATCAGTGTCTCCCATCAGTGGTGGAAGTGGCTTTTGGTCCATGATGTTCTGGACACTTCTTAGTCCTTTCATATACTCTTGGAGAACTATAACATCTTTATTTTCTGGAGTTTTTCAGCGTCGTGACCAGCCAAGTGAACCTAGTTCAGAATCTTCTAACAGCCAGAATGAACCAAGTCCAAGGTAATTTTTTAATTTGACAAAAAAGAAATTGTTTAACTTTTTAGATTAAAAAAAGTGGAAGTTAAAAATAATAAAAGTAAACATTCTGATCATTTAAAAAAAAAAGTTTTCAAAGAAACTTCTCTATGCAATATAAAAAGTAAATTTATGAGAGTAATTTCTGAAATATATACTACTTTAATAAATTTCTCATTTTGTAGTGCAGTCTTATGATATTATTTCTGGTTTTATAAGTCATATGTTCTGTCATTCATATAAATAATAAAGAAGAAAATCTTTTGAGTAAATTCTGATTTATTTTAGACTGACCTACTTCTTTCTTTGTTCCAAAACTGTAAAATTGCATTGCTTTTTTTTTTTTTTTTTAAAGGTAAAAAAAGAAAAAAAAAACGTACTCCAGATTATATATACTGGATGGGTGAAAAGTCCTTGACACATTAATAGTATGGCCACCTAGGTCTCCAGGTTTAATTCCGCTTGATTTTTTTCTTGCGGGGAAATGTCAAGGACAAAGTCTTCGCTTCGAAAATGACCGACATTACACAGCTCAAGACACGGACCATCGAAGTCATTAAGAATATTCTACAGTCCATGTTGACAAACATGTGGAATGAGATCAAGTACCACCTATATGTGACACACAGTGGCGTAGCTACAGTGGGTGACACTGGGGGCGGATGTAAATGGTGTCACCCCCCATACGAGCATTTTTGCCCCCATGCATGCGATATTTTTGGAATTTTTGCTGTACAAACCATCGGGTGTCACCCTGAAAGGGGTGACACCCAGGGCGGACCGCCCCGCCCCTGCCTAGCTACGCTACTGGTGACACAAGCTACATAAGGTGCCCATAATGTAATTTGGTAACAAGAGACTCATTCTGTAAGGGTAACATTATAAAGTTTTTCATATAAAATGTCATTCTATGGATTTTTGGTCCTGTGGTGCTCCCTTTCAGCAGCAGTTCGAAATTTTCTGTTGATGAAAAAAAAACTTAACATTCTATTAAAGAAGTGATTGCAAACTGAACTCTTTTATGGCAATTTCTATTTTATATATTATTTTCTGAAACGTGTCAAGGACTTTTTGCCCACCCTGTATAATTGAACTGTAAATATTCATTTTTCAAAAACTGTGTGTGGGGGTGGGGGTTGTGTACCTCCACATTCATGGGGAGAGGTGTGCTTTTATTGGTTGTCGGCGCCTCACCATGGCACAGTGGTTATGCCACTGAAAATGGTAGACGGCCGAGGTGTGAAGGTCCCGGGTTCGGGTCCCATCGCGCGGCTGTTGATCTAACGGTCTGGAGTTTTGGTACGTTTTCTCCAGATGTAACGCGAATATGCGTTAGAACCCCTTAGAAAGTCCTCCTACCAAGGCACCCCTCATCCTAGGCAGATACCCCGCGTGCAGGTTTGCCTTAAAACACAGACACATATTGGTTTGTCGGTGGTTTTAATTTACTTATACTGACTTTATTTTTCTTTTTGATGAAAATTTTTATTTTTTTAACAGTAGAAAATTATCAATACTTTGTGATTTGAAATAAATTTATATTAGAGAATAAAAAGGTAAGTTTCTTTTCTTTTCAAGATGAAATCATTTGAAATTTTTTAAATATTCAGTATTTCATGAAGTTTAATTCACTATAACTATGTTATGTCATTTGATTGAGCTAGACCTCAATTTTAATAATTAAGTTATGTGTGTACAATGAACACTGTGAATTCTTATAGGATAACAGAATTGCCCATGCTTACTGTATGTTTTATTTCCATTTTCAGAAATAAATAGTTAACTGAGATTTGAGATTGTAGGAGTGAACAAATATAATATTTTAATTTTATTGACATTGTCCTTTCAAGAAATTCAAAAATATCTATCGAAATACTAATAACTTACTCTATCATACATAGAATTTGTATTTTCAATCAATTTTTAAAAAAATTATTGCTGTAATAGATGGATGCCCACTCTCCATACAAGAGGAAGCGGACTTTTTCTGACATTTAATTTAATTTGATTAGAGCAGAACTGCAAAATTGTTCCATATATACAGGGTTTCTACAGACCTGAAAAGTTAGGGAAATGAATTTTGATCAGGGAAATGGAAAAAAAAGTCAGAAAATGAAGAAAGGTCAGGGAAATGGAAGGAAAATTGGATTTCATGGTGAAATTCAACTTTAGTAAATTATAGTTGGACCAAAAAGTAACTCTTCATCTTTTTCAGCCAAGATCACTTGTGCAAGGCAATCTACATTTCCCTTCTCAATCTTTGTCTGCTTACCAATCCAATCGCCCACGCATTCTGTACATACCAGAGTGTCTTGTGCATTCAAAATGTTTTGAAAGGGCACTTGAGATTTGGGATAATATTAAAATGTGTATAGGAGAAGCAAAACTTCCCAACAATGCCGTAGTTTCAACTGTTAACACTAGCACGCCGGAAATCTTGCTTCCCCTAAAATGCCAGCCAGGTGTCATTTTGACACTAGTCAATTTTAAGCGAAGCAACGAATAAAATATGCATTTTAATATTCTTTTTTGCAAATATGCATGGTATACAAGGAAATTACTAGATCAGAAAAGTAAGAACAATTTTTTTAAACGGTACAAAAATATAAACAAACGAAATTACTTAGATTACTTACAGTCCAGGCACTTATAGCTCACATATTTAGTGCACTTGCAGCATGTTATTTTTTTACAAGAAGAACCTATTTTATTTGTGACATTTCCGTGGCACCTTTTTACCTCACATTTTCTAAGTTTAGCTGGATTTTCAGTCCTCAGTTCATCCTCGCCCTTCCTTTGTCTTTTCACGGATTTTTCAATATATCCTGCTCGGAGTTCTTCAGCTAAAGTTTTGATGAAAGTACGCCTTGATATTTTTTTCCTGGATACACATTTGAAAATAATCCAAGCATTTATGGCAGCAAAGTCTAAAATATTATAAAATGTGTGGACTGGCCATCTTCTTGATCCTATATTCTGTCAAATCTGCTTTGACGGAATATTGTTTTGCCATTTGGTCAACAATATCTACACCACATTTCGTTTCATTATAGAAACTGACAGTTTCTTGAGCTTTCTTTTCATTATTTGCAATTTCAATGTTTGAATGCATAGAACTCAGGATTAGTACATTTTTCTTCTTTTTACACTGATAAACTGTAAGTGTTGAGCCGGATTCTTCATTTTTTAGTATTTTCGTGGAATATAATGTCTCTTTTCCTGACTTTATACAATCTGGAATTTCGCATCTGACTCTGTTCATTGTGCCAACTAAACTCTCTCTTTTCTTCTTTAGTTTCTTAGCCAACTCAAGCAAAGTGAAAAAGTTATCAACTGTGACCAGGGGCGTAGCCAGAAATTTTTCATGGGGGGGGTTATGACTACTCAAACTCATATATATGCATACATGTGTGTGATAAGGGAGTGAAGAATATACATTTTGTATGGCAAAAAATTCCTCATGGGGGGGGGGTTATGACCCCCCTAACCCCCCCTTGGCTACGCCCCTGACTGTGACATTTCTTTCCATACCTTCAAATGGTTCAATTAATTTTATAACCACTGAAAGCCTTTGATTTTGATCTTCATTTTTTCTTAGATAAGGAAATGCGTTCAAAATATACTTAGTTTCTAAGTATCAATGACAGGTGTTGGTGCAGCTGAAACAGAACACGTGATGGCTGGATGTCACAAAACAACACTCCAAGTTCCCTTACTCTTCTGTACACTCACAATACAGTAGGAAAATAGCACAAAAGAACGGAATTTAAGATAAGGAAGTTGAAATTTCTGCGGTGTCCAATTGATACCGAGCAGGCGTTCTAGGTAAATCTACTCGTAAACTACGCTTAAATAAAGCTAATCTCCTAAAACTTTTTATGTGAGTACTACATACAAGTTTAATAAAAGTCAGAAAATAAAAACGTGATTCATTAAAATCTACAGATTTTAGAAAGTAATTTAGATGCCTTGGTGTCGAAATGACACTGCCCGGCATTCTAGTGTTAAGAATGCTGTCAGTGATCTATTTATAAAATGCAAATTTGCTTTTTGTAAAAGGGTATCGAATGCATGTGAACCATTTCTCTGCCATTACCAAACATCAAATCTGTTTTTTATTTGAAAATCTGCATAATTTGATTCAGGCCTTTAATGACACATACAGTGGAATCTGCCTAATGTGACCACCCTCGGGGATGACAAAACTGGTCACCTTATACAGGTGGTCACCTTACAAAGGTAGAACTTTAATATATTTTTTTATGCTTAAAATCCAAATAAAACTTGCACAAACACTCTACAGTTTATTTATAACAAGATCTCAAAATCAATAAATATCCATGAACAAAAAAGAGGTATGTAGGGAGTAAAATACTGAAACATTAAAATGCACATTGCATACAAATTGTGTGCAACTTCCTTATGTTTCAATATGTATTTTAATCTTCTTGGTCACAATGAATAATAAAAAATAATAAGTATGAATAAAAAATATAAATTTCTATTTTGCAGCTTGACATATTACTAAAATACAGTTTGAATGTTTGGGTTGTTTTCATGTTTGCACAAATATAGTTCATGATACAATTTTCACTAGTGTACATCAAGAACACATTGTTTAGATAACACACTGTGCTGTTACATCAAAATTCTAAAAGGGCCGGTCGCCAAATGAATGGCCTGGTTAAAAAAATGAAAAGAAATGTTAGCTTTATGAATGTTTCGCAAAATTTGAATGTGACCCGCCACAGGGGTGATCGCAACAGTTTTTGTAGCCTAGACAAAATTATTGTAATCCTGTGAGAAAGGAAGAAAATTAAATATTTTCACAGACTACAGATGCCAACAAAATGCATTACAAAGGCTAAAACCAAACCGAAGTAAATTAAGAAAGAGTTACTGCATCTCAAGTCAGGTCACCATCATAGATTTCTTTGAAAAAATTATAGTAGTTACGACTGTTGGAGACATGAAATATGCCAAAAGGATTTTTTCCAAAAAAATTTTTTTCTTCTGCTACAGCAGTTTCAAATTTGGCTTAAAATCGGGTATTTTTAGAAGATACGGAGATCATGCAACACTTAAACTGCTGTAACTTCAAAGTTATTTCATCTATTCACTTAATTTTTTTTTATCTTTTAGCTATTGAGTTACCCTTTACTATTTTATATTTTAAAAAAATACCTGATTGCAAATTTTATATGAAAAAAATGTTTATTTACCCTACAAAACTTCAATTTTTAAGATTTTTTTTCCTATTAATTTTTTTCTTTTTTACAAAAGTAAAGGTGCCAATCAAAACTACTCTTAAGACACTATTAAAGTAATTTTTTTTTTTATTTTAGACTGCCCACATTTTGGGACATTCAGCTTTGAAAAGTCCAAACTTTCAAAAAATTCAAACTTCGGGTGGCAACAGCACAAAAACCCCATTTTTTTAAAATCTCGAAATTTACACATTTGATGTCTCATGCATGCTTAACAAATTAAACATAATTAGATGTTGTATTTTTGCCTCATTAATTTTATGATTTTTTGAAAATGGCTCATTTCAACCATTAAGAAGTCTTGTCCTGAATGTCGTTTCTGTTACATCTCACCGTAAATGTTTCATATGAATTCAACTAGAAATTTCAATTTTTCTATAGCTAAAGGAAAACCTTTATTTTATTTATTTAATTTTGCTTAGAAATTAAGGCAATAAATTTTTATTCATTAATATATGAAGGGTCCACGGGAAGAAAGATGAGAGTCCAATACAGCTTATTTTCCAAAAATCGAAAGGCGAATGGGACTTTCACCATTCTTCCCCATGTAAACTGTATTTTTGGACTATTTTTTCAGTGTATTCTCATCGTTCTTTCCCCTTATGGGTTCGGATATTAATAGTGCCACTAGGGTCATTCCATTTCAAATCAACCAGTAAATTCCAAAAATGTCACCCACCGTCTCGGATTTCTTTGAAAATTTTTATAAATGTAGCCATTAGTGTTCTAACTAACAATGTAAAATTTTACTTCAATATCTCTAATACTTTTTAAGATAAAAATTATTAAAATAATGGGAAAGTGGCCATAAATGGCGTTTTTGCATACTTATTTTAATGGTGCTTTTTCAGATAAAAAATCATAACTTTCTTTATTTTCAATATATTAAATTGAAATTTATACCAAAATGGTCACAAAGGTTTGGAGATTATAGAAAAAATTAATTTGATAGTGCTGTTTAAAACTGGAATCCCCTAAAAATTCATAAACTTTTGTTTTTTTTTCAAAAAAATTTCATAAAAACAATAATTTTGCAAAAGCTGTTTCAGAAAAAGGCACAGCTCTTAACAAAGCAAACTATTTTTTTACTTACATGTAAATGCATAAAGTAAGATAATTTAAAATAAAAATGGTGGTATTTTGAGTCCTAATAGGTTAATTTAATTAAAAACCAAATATTTTGATGATTTTTCTTAAAATGTTATGCTGCATGCAAATGTTATTATAAAATAATTATTTATTTATTTAATTTTAAAAAGAACTTATTTTATTTAAAAGTTAATAATGAGTTAGTTATTTTACTTAAAATTTAAATTATTTTGAAATAAAATTTTTTTTAAACAAAATCGGAAATATATATAGTTAACATGCATCAAAATTTTTCTAGCTTTTTTTATTGTCAACTACAAATTAAACATTTTTCTTGAGATTCACCTATGTTTTGTAATGATACATTATAACATCTTCTAAAGCTTCTTGTTTTGAAATTTGTGACAGTTTCATCACTGCCAGTTGCCAGTAGATACTTTGTCACTGGTATCACTGACAGTTGATACTTTGTCATCAATCTCAGAAATAAATTTGTTTACGTTCTTCCTAGAAAAACTACATATTATTTTGTCCAGGAATCGATTTTTCACAGTTCAGCAATTTGTTAATTACCTCAGATAAATTTAAATTAATGGTTCTCAAACATTTTTTTCTCTTTCTTTTATGGCACTTAAACAGGTCAAAACATGATGTTTGAAGTATTTCAAATTTATTCAAATAAAATAATTTGTGATGTTCACAAATATTAAGTAAAAGCTCAGATTGTACATTACTTCTCAAACTTATTAAGTTCAAGTCTGAAGGGCTTAATAATGCAGAACTTGATACAGTTTCTACTTGAGTATAAGTCCTTTTATGGCATTCAGTTCCATTTTCTTAGCTAATACTAAAGCACGTTTGGGAATGTTCTGCTGCCATATTAAATGGAACTGATATTCAGTACTATTAAAAAAAAAAAAAAAAAAAAACATTCTAATTTAAAGTCTTTCAATTAGATAAACAAAAATGAGCTTATATATAAAGCTGAATAATTTAGCTTTAGATTATTGGTTTAACTCTTTAAAATAATTTCAACAATCCCAGATAACATCAAAAACAATTCCAAATTACTCAAAGAACATCTTCACTTAATCAAAGAAAGGCAAAACTGATTCCAATTCTCAAAGCATCTGACCAAGGAAGAGATATTCACACCTGCAAACAAGAGGGTGACTCATTGGAAGAGGGAGTGGACCCCACCCCTTTAAGGCCGCTTTCCACATCGAGAGGGAGCCGCTCGCAGCTTGGCCAATTATCACGTGTAAGCAATAAATTTTTCGCACTGCAGAGAAAGAGATACTCCGGACAAAAGGTAATTGGGGACCGTGGATAATATTGTGGTTTCACACCCCATCTATTGTTCGGTAGAGGACAGCATATGTGTCACCCAATGTAAAGGCCTCTGCCGATAACCAGAGACTGTCGCGGCTACAATGTATTTGAGGGGGTTTGGAAGCGGCGACTGGCAGCGACACATGGGGTGTCATCTACCGAATAATAGATGGGGTGGAAACCACAAGCGTAAAAACCGCAATATTATCCACGGTCCCCAATTACCTATTGTTCGAAGTATCTCCCCCTTTCTTCTGAGTGCGAAAAATTGATTGCTTACAAGTGATAATTGGACAAGCGACCCGCGACGGTCTCTGGATATCGGCAGAGGCCTTAAGACGTGGCCAAATATCCTCCTTCAAATACATTGTAGCCGCAGCAATCACTGGGTGTGGGCAATGGCCTTTACTATCTTACACTACTCAGTATCTCCCCCTGCATCTTCTCATATTACACCAGCTCCTTACCACACAACAAACAGAAAGCATGTGATCTGATCTAGTTACAGTCCAAAAGCCTGTTGACTGAAAAGAGACTACTGTCATAGTTCTTTTAAACTGATGTAAAAATAAACAAAATTATGATAAAAACAAAGTTTTTAAAATTGTTTAATTATAAATCAATATAAATTTTATTTATAAATAAATAATTGTTTTATATATAAACAATATACAGATATGCTTTCTTCATGCCTCAGGCAATTTACACCCCCCCCCCCCAAAAAAAAAAAAAATTACAGAATTGGCAGAGACAACATTTAAATTTGAAAATTTTCCAACCATGCAGCACTTAAATTTAACTAAATTTCTTTTTCTGCATGTTTCATTACTGTTAGAATAACTGTTCCTAAAAGTGCATAGTACAACTTCTGAAGAGATATTAAAAAAATCTTTGAATCTCTAAATTAGGATAACTTAATTGCATAAAAATAACTTAAAAAGTTGCATCATTTCTGGGGAAAAAAAAAAAAACCAGCCTGTTTCCACTTTTTCTCCCCAACCCCCATTTTTTTATTATTTGTTATTGACACACTCTCTCTTTTTCCTTTTTGCTTGAACTGATTAAAAAAATACTAATTTAAACATTAATAAACTATTTTAACTTGATTTCCTATGACACACAATTAAATATAAATAAATACCAAGTTTTTAACTGACAGGTGAGGAGATTCCCATTATAAACAAAGCATTGTCTACATTAAAAATAAATAAAATTAACAGTTATATTACTGATCTAAAATAAGTCAGAATGAGTGTAATTCGACTTGTAGTTGACAATAACAAAAAAAAAAAAAAAAAAAAAAGAAAAAACTTCCAAGTTTTGACACATATTTACTATATGTATAATCAGATTTTGTTTAAAAAGTTTTATATTTTAAAAATAAAAAAATTAAATTTTAAGTAAAATAATTTTAACTCATTATTAACTTTTAAATAAAATAAGCACCTTTTTAAATTAAATAAATAAAAAATTATTTTATAATAACATTTGCATGCAGCATAACATTTTAAGAAAAATCATCAAAATATTTGGTTTTTAATTAAATTAACCTATTAGGACTCAAAATACCACCGTTTTTATTTTAAATTATCTTACTTTATGCATTTACATGTAAGTAAAAAAATAGTTTGCTTTGTTAAGAGCTGTGCCTTTTTCTGAAACAGCTTTTGCAAAATTATTGTTTTTATGAAATTTTTTTGAAAAAAAACAAAGTTTATGAATTTTTGGGGGGTTCCAGTTTTAAACAGCACTATCAAATTAATTTTTTCTATAATCTCCAAACCTTTGTGACCATTTTGGTATAAATTTCAATTTAATATATTGAAAATAAAGAAAGTTATGATTTTTTATCAGAGAAAGCACCGTTAAAATAAGTGTATGCAAAAACGCCATTTATGGTCACTTTCCTATTATTTTAATAATTTTTATCTTAAAAAGTATTAGAGATATTGAAGTAAAATTTTACATTGTTAGTTAGAACACTAATGGCTACATTTATAAAAAATTTCAAAGAAATCCGAGACGGTGGGTGACATGGCCTGGTTGATTTGAAATGGAATGACCCACTAATGAACAACAGAATGCAGTAGAAACCTCAACATTGATGAAAAGTGGACTCTCATCGTTCTTCCTGTGGACCCTTCATATTATTATATGTTTCCAGTAGTTGCGCTGGTGAAAATGTTGAAAATTAAATTATTAGCAAAATAATCAAAATCAATTTTAATTTATAGTTTAAACATTATGTAAGCCCTATATGCTAAGCAGATAGAATTCAATCTAAAACCCTAACACATGCTCTCTAAAATATAAACATGCATATACAATGTAGATATTTGCTTTGTAAATAACTTTCAAATATAGTATCAATTTTGAACACTGTTTTGCAAAACTGTTAATTTTCTGAGAACAACTTTGCAGTTTTATAAGATATCAGTTCTTTTTTTTTTTTTTTTTTTTTTTGGTAAGTTATTAAGTTTATAGATTACAGTTTCTTTTTTCTTTTTTTTTTTTTTTTCATTAGCAATTCTGCAGTTCATTTAGTGTGTTTTTGTAGTATATATATCTCTAAATATATTGATTACTATTCTTGTAAATATTTAGTGTCATATAATTATTTTAATATCTAATAATGTCAGAGTATCACAGTTCTGAAAGAATTAAATGTGTTGACTACTTTAAAAGACATAAAAAAGCAGTGTATAAAACTAATACTAGAATATTTTCTAATGTTTAAGATTTAGTTGATAATATTCAAAAGATTGTAGGCCCAAATATTTCTGCAAATAAGAAAGATAATTTGTGTTATAGCTGTGTAGCATTTTATAAAAGACAATGTCTGCACATTTCTGAAGAACATGAAAAAAATGAAGAAGCATCTGAGCATTCTTTCATCCCTGCTGATGAGTTTATAGATACTATAAACAAAAATATTCAGACCTTTGATGCTAATATATCACCATTTAAAACTCCTTCACATGTCAGACCAGAGAGAAGGGCAAGTTAGATGAAAAGGAAAAAGATAGAATTAGAAGAAACACTGGGTGTTTCAGCAGTGAGTAAATTAGAAGATATGTATGGAGTTAATGACTTGAAAGATAGCCCTGTAGAAAAACCAAATTGTTTGTGCAACGAGTGGTTTGATAGCTTCAATACTGCGCTACAAGCATGCAATTATACTGAAAAATTACAACTACTTACCTTGCTACCAAAATCTCTGAGTAAAACAGAAATAAAAGCAAAATTACCCACGGTATCTAAATACCTTATAGATAAATCAAGGAAATTAAGGAAAGAGAAAGATATTTATATGCATGCCGATCCTTACAATGGACACCCTTTATCAGAAGAAGCCACTAGCATTGCACTGTCATATTATTTGGATGACAGTAAGGATTGCACAAAACACAGTCCTAACAAAAAGGATGTCATTTTTGTTAAAGATGAAAATGGTGAAAAAATTAAAAAAGTAAAGAGATTCATGACCAGAAGCATAAAAGAAGCCTATCAATTAATGATGTTAGGAAAGTACAAAAGGGGTGTGCAAGCAATTAGAGATGCAACTTCATTTGTTGTGCTATCTAATACTGTAAACAATATCATGCTTTTAGATCTCAAAAAGGAAACAATTGCAGCTTGCAGATCAAGCAAAAAAGCTTGGGCAAATGTAAAACCGGTTGTTGGAATTCAGTCAAAACATTATTGGCTATTTAAAGGCAATGACGTATATCTAGGACGTACAGTAAAGCATGAGGTTAAAAAAGTTGAAACATCCTTCCAAGTGAAAAAGCACTACTCTATTGATGACTTCAAAATGGGAGACTGTTGGATGCATCTATGAAGATAATTGGTGGATGTGACAAATTACTGGAATATGACAAGAACTAATGGATGCAAATGTATCATTCATGCATCCCCATGGCCCAGCGAAAGGATTTCAGTGGCCAGAAGAATCCAGAAAAAGGAAGGAAGAATGTTCTTCTCAAAGTAACACATCCAACTCCACAAGGGCACTCTGCACGGTTTCATTCTTTTGATGTAATGGAATTAAAACGAACACATTTTCTCTTTACATGCCTTTTAATTAATGAAAAAAATTATGCTTTTATTATTTCCCTAAGAACTATAGTTATATAAAGAATTACATTTTATAAATGTTACAACAGTAAGTAAAAAGAAAAATTAAAAATGCAGAAAACAATCTAGTGCAGCAAATTAACTGTACAGTAAAATTATTTGGCAGGAGGGGTGGAAAACTCTAAAAGAATAAATTTTTAAATCAGAAGTCAACATTTCTTTTAAGCTAAGAGTAAGTAAATATATATACATATTAATTTTACAATACTAGAGTTTGTTAAACATTTTATTACTGAATTTCAAGTTACTATTGATCTGTACTGCTATTCTTGGAAAGCTTAATCTGTCTATCTATTTACACACATATGTACATATCAATAAAAATTTCTAGTTGAATTTATATGAAACATTTATGGTGAGATGTAACAGAAACGACATTCAGGACAAGACTTCTTAATGGTTGAAATGAGCCATTTTCAAAAAATCATATAAAATTAATGAGGCAAAAATACAACATCTAATTATGTTTAATTTGTTAAGCATGCATGAGACATCAAATGTGTAAATTTCGAGATTTTTAAAAAATGGGGTTTTTGTGCTGTTGCCACCCAAAGTTTGAATTTTTTGAAAATTTGGACTTTTCAAAGCTGAATGTCCCAAAATTTGGGCAGTCTAAAATTTAAAAAAAAAATTACTTTAATAGTGTCTTAAGAGTAGATTTGATTGGCACCTTTACTTTTGTAAAAAAAAAAAAAAAAAAAAAAAATTAATAGGAAAAAAAATCTTAAAAATTGAAAAATTGCAGTTTTGTAGGGTAAATAAACATTTTTTTTTCATATAAAATTTGCAATCAGGTATTTTTTTAAATATAAAATAGTAAAGGGTAACTCAATAGCTGAAAGATAAAAAAAAAATTAAGTGAATAGATGAAATAACTTTGAAGTTACAGCAGTTTAAGTGTTGCATGATCTCCGTATCTTCTAAAAATACCCGATTTTAAGCCAAATTTGAAACTGCTGTAGCAGAAGAAAAAAAAATTTTTGGAAAAAATCCTTTTGGCATATTTCATGTCTCCAACAGTCATAACTACCATAATTTTTTCAAAGAAATCTATGATGGTGACCTGACATGTTTTGGCTTTGCCTGCCTGAAATGAGATGGAATGACTCTAACCATATAAATAGCATTATTGACAGATGGGAGATTTAAAATGGCAAGAGTATTACATTTAGAATAGGTAAAGGGAAATCAGAAGTACTCATAAATGTGTGATTAACTTCATCAAAAGTAATTGTAAATGTGTGATTAACTGCCTCCCAGACACCTCTTACGGGAAAACACACTGAATCAATTGTAGCATCAACAGAAATATAAAAGAATCTAGACTAAAACAAGTTTTCCTTTTTTATTTATTTATCTAATTTTTTTTTTTCTTTATTCATTTATCGTGTTACAGAAGAGAGAATCAGTGTTGAAATCAAATCTTGTGTTAAACAACTGAAAAGGGATATAGCATTCTATATTATCTGAATATGTTTTATATTTAAGAGGCAGTTTATAGTAGAAAGTGGTCACATTTGATAGGTTGTTAAAAAACTTAAATTTGCCAGATTATCTAGTCACTATACAGTTTTCGCAGGTGGTCACTTTACAGGATATTTTCCCCATACATTTTTTATGAGCTACTATGTATTTTCATAAAAGTGTTCACTTTAGACAGGTGGTCTCTTTACCAAGGTGGTCACTTTAGCAGGTTCCACTGTATTTTATTTGAAGAAATTAAGAGTGCAACAACAGCATAAAAATTAGTTGCCATAGACATATCATACTCAAAAAATCTTGTCACAACAGAAAATGTTAATAATAGTTTTGCAGCTTAATGACTCTTGAAATTAGAAGTAAAGAACTTGGGAAAAAAAAATTTAAGAATGCTGAGGTTTTGGTGGGGATGATATCAAAACTGATAGAGATATCCTGATATCCTTTGAAACTACTAGGGAATGCAATCTGCGCTGTTTTTTGTTTCATGGGATTTTGGAATTGAGACTTATTTATTACGCGGAATTGCCATTTTATTCAGCTAAGAATTCATTTCAACAGTGAAAAATGGAAAAAGTAAGATTTTATGCACTGGGAAATTTGATAGTAATAATTGTTTGATAATTAATACAATAACTTACAGAAATATGAAAATTATAGTTATGATATTCAAAATAATATATTTAGTTCTTAGTTGCTAAAAAAAATGAAAAAAAGGCAATGTAAAGAGTCACTTGTCTTCCTCGTCTTGATCTAATTTTAGTAAAATAATTAAAACATTAATTAAAAAATAATTTTAAAAGGAAAAACTTTTATAATTGATTCGTGATTGTTCACTAAGAGATAAATTAGCAATGAATATTTCTGTTCATTTGGAGATTGGGAAGCTCAAAAAATTTAGATTACAATATTTGATCCAGACTACCATTGGAGGATAATTAGAAAAATTAAAACTTTAAAATTTGTAATTATGAATTCATGTATTGTGAGATAAGATACATACATATGCAACGATTTTTGGTAAATTGTAATAAAAATAATTTATTTCTCAGTTTCAATCCCACAAGATCGCATCCCCACTGGATCAGGATTGCATTCCCTACTTGAAACATAAAATGTTTGGGGATTTATCCATACTTGATCCAATAGTAATTAGTCATACATCTAACTTAGACCAAACCAGGTTTGATATGTTGCTAGAAATTTTACATGCCAGCAAACAAACTGGTGACACTAGCAGAGAAAACAAAACAACAATATTTCACTCTGTTTTTTTTTCCAGCAAGGATTAACCAAAGGAAGAATTCATAATTAATTCTTCTGCTCTTGAAAAGCTCACTTAGTTTAATTCAGAACTTAAAATTTTTGTGAGAATTTCTAGTACACAATTAAAGATATTGCTGTAAAAGGGCATTTCTCTATATGATCTCAAAAAACTTTTGTTTTGATAAAATTGTAGAATTTGTTTTCTTTTCATTTTCTTTTCCAAACTTAACACATTTTAAAATTATTTCTATGTGTCATATATCAACATATCTTGTCTAATTGAAATAGGCTTAATCTAAAATATATTTATCTTTGGGTGTTCAAGGAAAAAAGGGGGTTAAAATGTATGTTTTAGAAGAAACAAAGTAACACTGAAAATAAGTAGAATATGAAGTCCTCAAAGCACTCGAGATAGTCAGGGAAACAAGCTTTGAAATCTGTAGAAACCCTGATATAACATTTGTGTCTCAATAAATAACCTATAGTTAGAATGAATAAATTTTACTCTGTAGAAATTTGCAATAGTTTGTTTCTTAAACTGTTTAAGAGTTCCATACTCTGCAGGCAAATATATTTGTGTTAGCCCATCAACCATTCTTTAACATTCCCCGATCCACTCTTTAATCTAAAAAATTACAATAATAATTTTATAACTTATTTTTTTTTAAACTGAAAATATGTATCTTGTTATATTACAAATTCAGCAGCACAGTTGTAGGGTTTCTCTTTCTCTTTTAAATATGGTATACTCTCTTTAATTAAACATACTCTCATTTATGACACACCTACTAACAGGGGTTGTGCTGGCTCTTTTTAACATTTCGCCAGATTAGATTTTTCCGGACCTCATTAAGAAAAGCAATTGTCAATATTTTCGCCAAACTAATTTTATTTTTGCAATTTGCAACGTTGGCGATCGACAGCACGACCCCTCCCTACTAAAACATCATATATTTTGTATTTTTGTCTGTTTTCATTGAATTTCTGATGGAGTACAATGCAGTGTATTTTTTTCTACTGCCCTCTGTACACTCTAAAATCCAACAAGTGTATGGGCTTGTAGTTGTCAGATAAAAGGGTCTACTGCATGACTGCTCCCTTTTGTAGAAGCATTTTATTAAAATGTGTACACTAATACACAATAAAAGAAATCATAAAATTTCATTTTTATTTTATTCTTGTAAATCAAAAGCCTTAAAATTTCACTCAAATTGAATTTCAGTGTCTTAAAAAATTTCTCTTTTAGATCCTAAAGATTATTATTCTAAATTGCAGCCAACCTGCTGGTGGTGCTCGACGAAGAGATAGGGGCTTTGTGAGACAAGAAGGAAATGTTTACCGATTAAACAATCAAAATGATGATGGTGAAAATAACACCTGGAATGGCAACTCAACTCAGCAGATGTAAATTTATCATTTAGAAATATGAAAACATATTATATAAATGCACTTTTAAAAAGTATTCAAATAAAAGGTTTGTAAGACCAGAGTCCATGTTATTTATTATTCATGAAGTATGAATCAAATAGTCTTGATCAAGTCTCAAAATGTTTTATAAAAACAATTATTTGACAGCTATTTAGATATATCTAGCATTTTGACACTTTAACCCTGCAAGGCTCTTTTGTGTGTGTGTGTGTGTGTGTCTGAAATAAATATATGTGATAATGTTAGTGATTATTATTTGGGGGAAAAAAATAGTTTAAAAAATAATAACTCTATATTTTACCAGAAAATCACTTTTCTATTTCAGTTTTGTATGCGGTACACTGGGCCTTAGCTATACTTTTTTGGTATTTATTTTGAAATTTTAGTATTCAAATCATTTCTTCATATCATGAACTCTAATACCCAGTCATTTTTTTCAGGGCAAAACTCTTTGTCAACTATTTTTGTTGATTTTCTAAAATAAACAAAGCCTCATTCAAAAGATTACTTTTTAAATTTCAGTCAGTTTTGGCAATAATATGAACAGTAATGACATCTATGTGAAATAGCCTGAATTATATCATTGCTATCTATGATAACCAGCAGGTGTCTATACTAGTATTTTATAGACATAGAGGAATAATTAATGTGGTTGTTCCATTTATGGTACCAGGTGCCTTGTGGGGTTAAGGCAGTATTTCCCAACCTTTATACATTTGCAGACTGGTAAGAATAGATAAAATATTTTGCTGACAAGCATCAGCCAGAAATAATTAATAATATAAGCACGTATTTAATTTATCTAATCAACTGTGTTATACAAACTTAATGTTTAGTTGGAACAACATTTTCTGCTGGTTATTTTTAATAAATTTGATATACGTAGACCGGTACTAAAGTCTTGCAAATCAGTGGTTGGCAAACACTGCTTTGGGGTATGCAGGGCACCCATTGCTGACTTTCAGCTACTATAATTGAAAATGGGCAACTGTGCGACTATGAATTCAAAAACTGCTAAAAAGCATCTATTTTGAGAAAAATGGCAACTATTTTCCTAGGAATATCAATGCCATTTCTGTTTTGTCGAGAATGTTTCAGTTAAAGGCATAGTAACCACACTACCCATGCCAAGGTAACAAAGTGTCTGCCTGGAGATCTTAAGAAATATCTTACAAAAACAAATAAGCTGGATCCAAAACAAAACTTACCGTTTTTACTCCTAAACCATGAAAAATTTATACTAAAAAAACCTAATAACCTCACCATTGATGTGATCAGTTTGACAATTTTTATAATTACGTAAATATATATGGGGGAAAAACTCTGTTTCTTTAAAAATCTGAAAATTCACCTGTTTCCCAATTTTTTATAATTTTTACCTGCAAAGTTTGGCAGTATTGCAAATACATGTATTTGAGAGATGAGAGTGGCAAAATAGAAGAAAGGGAAAATCGCAAGTGAAGTGAAATTTGAGACAACAGTAAATGTCACAAACTATTTTTAAAAAGAATAAAAATTAAAATCACAATTAATGCAAAACCACTATACATTATTTTTTTTTAATTCATCCTTAAATTTAAAAATGTTTTTTGGCTTTCATTTCTTAATCATGGGAAAAGTACTTTTAAAAATTATATTTTGTTTTAGGTGTGCTTTACAGTTAAGAAATAATTTGTTGCCAATTTGCAAGGGTTTTAGTTGAAAAAATAATTTTCCTTAAAATTTTTTTATATCAAACACACATGATTTTTAAAAACTGGTAAAGAATTTCTACAGAGTACTTTAAAGGTCATTAATTCTTATTTAAAAAAAAAAAAAAAAAAAAAAAAAAAAAAAGATTACAAAGCATTGCAATAATCAATGTTGAATGTAAGATTGTTTTCTTTACAATACTTGACTGTATGATTACCAACTACTTAGTTAAGGAATTGTATGAAAATATTTAAAACAGGTTGTTTTTTTTTTGTTTTTTTTTTTTTTTTAAAAACACAGTTTAACACTACATTTTATTAGTGTATCCTTTGCAGTTTGGGAATTGATAGAAAAATATCTTGTAATCAGTAAAAAATAAATAAACTACAAAATATAAGTACTTTCATTCAAATTTAAGTCAAATATATTCAGTCAATCTTAATTATTCCTCATAATCAAAAACCAAAACTGCTCATTGTTCACCACGCGTTTTTAACTCTAAGCCTATTGTTGCCAATTGGCAATGCACATGATCTGAAAAAGACAATAGGTCATTTTGATGGGAAAATGAATATTAGGGTGGATCAAAGAAAACTTATTTTGGAATTTCAAAGTCTACCTATGAGCAAAAGATGTTCTATAGTATGGAGATAAAGGGAAAAATAACTAAAAAATTTATAATTAATACTGGCTCGAGGGGACTGAATTTCCGAAAAAAAAAAAGGGGGGGGGGAAATTTGCTCTTGTATAGAGAAAGCAAAAATACTGTTAATCAGAACCTACCTATGCGGGAAAAGATGTTTTATAGTATGGAGATAAAGAGAAAAATAACTTTAAATATTAATTTTTAAATTTAATACTGGTGCAAGGGGGTTGAATTTCCAAAAAAAAAAAAAAACGGGAAAAAATGACTAAATTTTGCACTTCTATGGAGAAAGCAAGATTATTCTGTTTATCAGAAAATACCTATGCAGAAAAGATGTTCTACAGTATGGAGATAAAGACAAAAGTAGTTTTAAAATTCAATTTTAAAAGTAATACTGCAGCAAGATGAGTGAATTAAAAATATATATATATTTAATTTAGTTAGATGATTTTAAACTCAAAATTATTATTCTAGACTATAAATTTAGAAAAGTGATGATTACACTGAATAGTGAGTACTCAGTATTAAGTAATAGTTCTAAGAAGTACAGCGTACATCACAATACTACGTGATCCAGACCCCTCCCTGCATTGTTGAACCCAGTCGCAGAATTTTCTGCGTCAGTCTGCAACGCAGATTTAAAAATACAAAAATAGCCTGCAAGGTAATCTTTGTTTAAAAAAAAAACTAAAACTCATAAAAATAGTTTGGAGAAATAATTTTACTTATTGGAAATATATAGTAATTTTAATTGTTGATATAAAAGCTAATACAGTAGCATGAAACGAATGAAAATACGGTCATTCAAAAAACGGATGGGAAAAAAAAATAGCATATTAAATCGCTGATGCAATCTTGATGAACTATATCGATGCATGCAAAATGAGAAAATTCCATGCAAAAGACAAAAAATTTGGCTCTGCGTGAATCTGAAATCTGAATTTGCAATTCCGGCGCAGCTCGCATACACGAACATGCTTCAGCAGCAGCGTACTGAAAGAACTTTACTTGCGAGTACAGTCTGTTGTGAACATGGCGTACAACCCGCATGACATCATCGTGGAATAATAGGCATCGGACCAGCTGATATGAACTCATAAATAGTCTGCCGACCTTCTCAAGAATCTGCGACGGGTGTCGCACGGTTTCTGTGACCGGGTCTTTGAATACGATCGACAACCCCATTTAGAGGAGTAAGATTGTTTTGTTTATTAACTGTGTTGTGTGTGTGTGTGTTTGAACTAGTACTACACTATGGTTATGTTAAGAAGACATGATTTTCGCAGTGTTTGGATGTGTGGCTGTGGTATGATAACGAATATGCTTCCTACGAAAATGAAGATACGTATGTTGGCATTCAAAAGAGAAACGAAGTAAAGTGACAGTATCTGGACTTTCGTTATCGTGTGAAGAATTTGCAAATAAGTCACACGAGAACTGGAAAACAAGCTTCAATCCCAATAATTGACCACTTTAGCATTTTGAGAAAAATAAAATTGTACAAACATAAATATTGTGCTCTCGAAAGAAAGCAAATGCATTTATGTAATAATTAACATGCACTTGTAAATCATTTGTAGTTGCCACTGTAAGAAAAACAAAGTACCAATGAACGAGGAGAATTTCTACCTTATTAACTATTATGTAACAATAATAACTATTTTTCAAACCTATAATGTAAAAGTTCCCAAATAATTAGTGGGGTATTTTGGAAACGTTACCTAATTTTGGTACCTAAATTAAAGTAAAAACTTTATATCAAGTACTTCAAAGTTTTAAAGAATGTCTTACGACAAGCTGTGCTATGCACTATAATAAATGATAAGTGCGTATTAGTTACGAAAATTGTATTAAAAATCGAAAATCTTTCTGTGCAGTTTCATTTTTAAGAAATTTTTCTGAAAATTTCATAAAAGACACCATTTTCTCATTCATTTCGGTCTGTAGGGAAGCTTAATAAATAGTCTTGAATTTTTTGAATTCCTGGCGTAATTACTCCAGTTTGTGTATAAAAACCGAGGCAGATTTTGTTTCCTCGACACTACATGCTTAGAAGAGAGGCGCGCACACAGGATTTTTGGCTGGGGGGAGGGGTGTCCAACTTTTAGGGATGTTCCAGATCAGTGGCGGCTCGTGGGAAACAGCAAGTACAGCCGGGCTGCACTTGAAATTATCAGCACATACTTTAAAATAATTTATTCTACTAATTTTCCTAAATTCAGATTAGAATTGTGGAATTCCTACGGTAAATTAAAAATATCTCCGAAAAAAACCAAACAAAAAAAAACGTATTGTGGCCGGATCACTCATTCAGAAAAAAAAGCACTTTAATCTTCCCGCAATTCAATTGGGAAAATCTTTGGTTCAGCCCAAAGCGCTGAAAAGAAAATTAGCAGCACCATTGCCATGACAACAACTACGTAAGCAGCCTCTCCGGCATAGGGAGTATGCAGCTGATACAGCCGATGAACGATTTTTTAACGGCGGCTGAACTTGAGAACTCGACTAACTGATTGGCTCGCAGGATTGAGGGTGGGGGTAAGGAGAATATATGTTCGGAAAACTCTCGACTTTATATTGCTGAATTTATCAAGAAGGTAAGCTTGAACAGACGCTTATGAATGGACAATTACCCATCAAAGCAGTATTGTTTTTAAGTAAGCAAGAACTGGCATTTAGAGGACATGGCGAGCGAGAAAATTCTTTAAACATGGGAAATTTTAAAGAGCTTTTAAAATTATTGATATCTGAATTAAAACAACGCCTTTTTATGGGGACATCACTGACGGATTCGCATGTTTAAAAGAAAGGAGGATTGATTTGACTTATAAAAAATAGGTAAGTTTTTTTTTTTTTTCCTTTTTTTTTTCTTCTCAAGTTATTGTTACTAAAGAAAATTCTAAGGAAACTTCGAATCAGACACGGATTAATGCAATTTTGAGGATAAGAGTGGCTGTTTGAAATTTATGTCCATTTTATGGAAGTAAAATGGGATCTCTTATATTTTTTTATGTAATTTCTTTTTTTTTTTTTTTTTTTTTTTCCCTCAGTGAGGGCTTAATCCGCCAGCTTTCGAATTTAGTAAAGATTTTCCAATCCTGTCCCGAGGAAAGGGGGAGGTGCTCATATGCTTCCGGCTGCACTAACAGTTTTGACCACGGGCCGCCACTGTTCCAGATTGTCAAAAATCAGTGATGAAAGAGCTCATTTTTCATTAGATGGAATTCATCAAAACTCGTCCCATCCAGTTCCCTAAGAATATACTACACAGTACAATAGGAAGAAAAGTAATAGTTGTTCAGTTTTCAGAACAAGATGGTGTTTTATGTTCGTTTTTGAAAGTTGAGAACGAGAAAAAATTTTTTTTTTATTTATTAGAACTGAAACTATTACTAACTTTTCTTTGAATTATTTTATTTACTATAGATATAGGATAATAATCAATCGAAAAAAAAAAAAATCAAAGCCGATGGGGGGGGCAGACCCCCTCCCCCCCTTGTGTGCGCGCCACTGTTAGAACACAGTTTGATATAATTTTCGAAAATTTTACAATCAAAATTGATTTACCTAATATTGCCTAAATGTAAAGTAAAATAAAATAATCTCGGCTGTTCAAGCCTCGTCAGGGGGAGACCCCCCCTGAACCCCTCTAATCATTTAGTTTCATTATTGCCATATTAAAACGATATTAATTGACTATGCCATTTTTTCACTCATCTTTCGAGTATTTCACCTGGTAACCCTATGTTGAAATTTTTATTAGTGTAACCTATTTATAGAAAAATACATGTGATCCATATTCTGCTGCTTACGAAATATTCTAACAATAGATTAAAGCTGTTGTGAACTAATAGTATTTAAATATATGTAAAAAAATACATGTGAAGCATATTCTACAGCTTACGAAATATTGTAACAATAGATTAAAGCCGTTGTGAACAAATAGTATTTAAATACATGTAAAATTAAGTCGCATTTTTGGGACACATTTTTCAATAAAGGGTGTTGAGAGATAAAATGACATAGTCATTAATAATGACCATACATGGACTCATTTTACAGTACCAGGCTGAACAAATCATTTACATTTATTTATATTTTATACGAATCTACAGTGAACGTCTTGTTAAGTTCAGAGGAGAGTAGACTGAAGTGTAATGTCAAGTGGTGGTTTTGGATTTACTATTTTGCAGTTTAGATAACATGAACTAATTTAATTGGAACAAATACTTACTTATTTTTTCATGACTGTTTGCATTAATGAGGCTCCACTGCATAAAAGCCTACCCCAAATTCTAGTCTTTTGGGGCCCTGAATATAGTAAGTATTCAAGCATAAAATGATTTTAACAACTTTGTGAAACAGTGAACTGGGAAATTTATGAAAAGGGTTTTGACAAAGGCCCAAAGTTACAAAACGAAACTGTTGCCTACAGTCGAAATGTGTGTGCCTTATACATACCTACACATGTACTATCAATATACTCAGAAAAGTATGTGTGAATTGATATGGGGCCCCATGTGTGATGTCTACTCCAGGCTTTGCACTGGAGACTGCCATACCTCCTTCTATGTCTTTCACATGAGTTTTTCTCCAAATAATTCAATAATGAAGTCTGGGTCATTTTAAATTCCGTTCCAAGGCCCGATAATTCACAGTAAACCATTAGTGTTAGCAACAGATAAAAGGGGAAAGAGTACTGTGCAATGCAACTCTGGGGTCCAGCAGATGTTTTTTTCCTCCCTAAAGGCCAAAAGGTGAAAGAGAATTGATATGGGTATCCTATTACCCTGTAGAAAAGAACCCTTTTTTTTTTTTTTTTTTTTTTTTTGAAGATGCCGAGTAGCAATACTTTCATTCGTCTAACTTAATTCAATGAAATAATTGAAATTTCTTTATTCGATAAAATATAAGATAAATAAAACATATAGAGCTACTTGCATTTTTTTAACACAAAATAAGGAACACCCTAGTATATATATATATATATATGAGAAGTGTTTTTGCTACATTTTAATATTGACAAAGCTGTCCTTGAACTAAAGCTTATTTTATTTACTGTTCAACAAAGTAAAACATACCAAGACAGACGTAAATACAATGAGAACTGACACTACCCTGAACAAAATCATATTTTAACAGCAGTCATACAAAAATGCAAATCCCCCAGTCTTTTTGGCAAGAGAGAATCATACTCGCTGATTGACAGCTTATGTAAAGATTACGTGATCACCCGAGAAGAAACATGGCAGTTCCATTAGCTGATAGGGTGTCCCTTATTTTGTGTCAAGAATTATTTTTCCTGAAATTTTTTGCCCGCCCCCTAAAACTGTTCCTTTTCATCAGATTAATTTACAAGTACTGTTTCAGTTCAGTAGAATGAAATTAAGCCATGCCGACCTGAGCCAGGTATTAGGCTGTTTCAAACAACTCAGAAGTGATATATGCTGTTAAGAGTTACAAAACGAATTTCTCCATCGAAAAAGGTGTCTTATCAGTCAGGGTGTCCAGCACAATTGTTGATAAAAATTCAAGCACATTTCAAGGATTCTCCAATAACTAATTTCCACCATATTTTTAAAAACCCTGACCCTCTAGAAAAATAACCATTCTTCCAAGTACAAACAGAATATGTGTATGTTATGAATACTACAAAAAAACATGTTTTGTTTTTTTCTTTAATTTAAGCATACGTATTTAATTGGTTGATATCCAGGTCAGAATCTTCATTTCTGGCAAAACCACGTGACATCTGTTACAGATTATACCTAGCTTTTTAATACCATATGAACAAAAAACTAAAATGCTAAATATACTTGCAAATCATGGTTTATGGTTTGAAACTCGATCCATTTAAAGCATTATCTTGGGACATGTTTTTTTGTAAAATACTCAAAAGATCAAAACTAGTATGGCTTCTGATTGGAACCATCACCGTCATGCACGTAATTATAGGTTCATTTCTTCCCAATGTTTAACAATCGTATAAAACTGATTTCAATAAAACTTTTAATACCAAATTTTGAACAAAATGCAAAAGATTTAGAGTAATACAAAAACACCAGGTACACATCTATCAATGCATTTTAGGGGAGATGCCCTAAGCAAGTTTTTCTATCTGGTCTTTGCCTAAGCCTCTTCTAGAATTCTGTCTTTTTTGTTTCTAGCTCTCTTACAATCCATTCATTCAGTTTCCTTTTCTCTCATTCTTCACCAGCATTATTCTGCACTTCTTTTGTTGCTTTTTAAGTTCCGTACTATATCTATTATATGCCTTTTTTATGTCAAAGAGCAAACTTTTAGTTGAGGGTACCTTTTCAATCTCCCCATATGTATTAATTGCATCATACACAGTACGATACCTAATCAAAGTTTCTTCTCTCATATTTTCAATTAACACTTCCTTATTTACAGAGAAACCTCTCTCTACGGCTGCATTTCCATGGGAAATAATAAGGATCATTTTTAAAAAAGAAAGAGTTTCCTCATATTCATGTTTAATTTCAGAAAGGTGATTGTTAGTAGGATCAGAATTTAATTTAGTGTATGGACCAGTGGTTAGCGTGTTATTAATACGATCAGCATAAGAAGATTTATCAAGTAAAACAGTCTGACCACCTTTATCATCTTTAGTAATGAGTAAATTAGGGTTAGAATTAAGATCTTTGAGAACGAGAAAGGTTAGATTTGGTATGCACAGTTTACTTCGACCGAAATGTTCAGCAAGCAACGATTTTCATTTACAGTAGGTTATGTACAGCTGTGGAAAAAAAAAAGTCACACATGCTCTTTATTTCGCCATCGTTCGTCATATAGACCATTCGTTTGCAAATAACGCGTACTTTAATTTACTATTAATTTAATTTGCACAAGGGGCCGTCTTCATATTTAATTCTGCATCAACTATATTTTTCAATGGCAACCACATATTTAGACTTTATTAAACGAAAGAAAACCTTCAAATTACCCTAAATATAAATTTTCACCAATTTTCTACGATAATTTCCGGAGATATTACGAATTCATTTTTGCGCGTTTTTAAGGGACTTTCTGCAAATTGAAAAACGCTATTTGTAGGTTCCGAACTTTTTGCATTTCATTTATTTCGCTCGCGAGAGTTAAAAGAAATTAATATTATTTTCAAGGAAAATATTGTTCCCATCTCTCTTAAAAGTTTTTTGTACTGAGAATATCAAGGGTAGAATAGAATATTTAGTCTGCGGTCCAAATGACCTGCGAGTTCATAACTTCCTTGGTTCGTACACATGATTTAAGGGGAAAATGCAAAATGACTGCTAAGGATTTTAAAAATCTTTGTAATTTTGAAATTGTTATTCAGTGTTTCCCTTGATGTTTCTCTTAGACAGCTGAAATGTTGGCAGGAGTTAGAGGCTGCTCCCTGCTCTTCTGACTACAAGCATGAATATTGCTCGACTCAGCTATGGTCGAACTTAAAGAATGGTTTCATGATTGAAAATTTATTTGTTTGAATTTCATGTAAAAAACGCAATTACTTTTTTGCCGACCCAATATTATCTCTGTGTTTGTTATTTCACTTTCTTCATTTAATACTCTCGCCTGCAATGTGCAATATTCTTAAGACTTCTGGCGGTATTTTAATTTATAGTTAGATGAAAATTTTTTTTACAGAAAAACGTGATTTTGAATGTTTGATAAAGTATGGGGAATTCCAAAGACCTAATGTTTCAGATACTAAAAAAGGTCACATTCATGCCTGGAAAGTTGAGGATGTTAGTTTTTCAGAAATAGGACGTTGTATTAGAAGACATACATGTACTGCATCTAATTCTATAGCTGGAAAATATTTTATTTGGGGGAATATGCTAGCGGACGCAACAATACACGCTTTATAGAATCCCCAACAAACTGTAAAAACCTCTAATTTATTTGCTTCAAAATTTGATATTTTTAATACTGGTATCTTTTACTGTGTTTTTGCACAAAATAAATCTAATTTACATTTATTTTATGCAATTAAAAAAAAAATTCTCTTAATAAATTTATATATGGTCCCTTAACTCATGAAAATAACACATTTTATTTAATATAAATTAAACTACTGAACGTAAAAATTTGAAATTTTGCACAGCCATGTAATATTAATTTCTGCATCTATTTCCATCGAAATTTGGCTAGGTCGCTATTCATAATTTTTTTGAATATTAATTTAATAATTCATATTCATAATTTGTTAAAAATCATAACATTAAATTATGTTTGGGTCGTTTAGTTCTAATAGTACGAATAAAAATCAGCTTCTTACTACCAATATTATGAGATACGAATTGAAATATGAAAAAATATTTTAACATTGGGGGAGGGGGATTTTGGGTGCTCATAACTCACTCATTTTCTGTCTAAATTTATTGAAATATGAAGTGAAATCTAGGGGTTGCTATTGAGAAAAAAAAAGTTGGTGCGAATTTTAATATGTAGATGGCCCCTTATGCAATTTTTATGCATAGCAAATTAAAGTGTGCGTCAATCGTAAACGATTGGTATCTGTAACTTTGCTGTGCGACGAACGACGGCCGAAAAATGTACAAGTGGGACTTTTTTTTTTTCCGCAGCTGTACATACTGTACTAATGTACAGCTCTTCTAAGTATGCTTAGCATGCAAAAATGGTGTCTTTTCATTTAATTAATTAAAAGCTTCTTTTCTTTAAAAATAGTTTTTTCTCCCATTTTCAACATACAGTAATTAATTGTTGTCTTTTAACGACAGCTGGCTGTGCCGGCAAAAAAGGGTCTCTAGATCTGTGGCACGCGATGAACGTTTCGATCGTCCGCCATCTTGCTGGTAGTTAAGTCGAGCGATGGCAACGGCTGCCCTTTTTTCAGCATTGGGAAAGGGTTGCGCCTCAAAGGGTTAACCCTTTTTACTATCAATCTAGATTGTTATCAACCATTTAATAAAAGCAGGTTGGATTTTCTTTAGCCGTTGATTTTTTTCTTCTTTAGTTATGGATCCAAGTTGAAAAACTGGAACTTTTAAAAGATTTTGATATTTTGCATGGGCTTCAGTACGTCCCCACTAGCATTAGCTTTTTACATCTTTAGTTTAATGCGAGAGAGAATGATGCATATAGAGAAAGCATATAGAGAAAATGCTAATGCTGTTCCCTCACACAGCATCCCAGTAATCCTAAAGGGGAGAATACAATGCAAGGGAAGAAGAACCATTAAAATGATTGATTGCCTCCGTACGGTACCGAAATCTAGAAGAATTTCAGACCTGAACCTTAGATATGGTCCCTTATTACGTACCCAGTCAATTCTCACGTCCGGGGTTTGTGAAAGGGGGGAAACACAAAAGCAAGTCCTTGGCCGGACAAAGACATGTTTTTGGGAAGCTGTTTGGAGTATTCAAGGCTTTTAATGACCAGTCGGGATTCGCCAATCTAAAACGACGTATAAATGAAATATTAATAAACAACTTTTATTATTACATGTTTAACAACGCTGCTAATACAAATTTATGTAAATATAATAATTGTATGTTTTTTAAGGTAATAGTAAATTTGTTCATGTTCGATATTGTGTTTTCGGGTAAAAACTAAGTTAAAAAATAAAGTAAAATAAAAAATTCTCTTGAAAGTGAAACAAATCCTACATTTATTGGGCAATACCTAATACTGCATACATTTAAGATTCATGTAATATACATTGAATACCATGATGTAATTTTTGTTTGCACAGACATTGAATTTAATGAACCATCCATAGTCGCCCGATTTGCTGATTGTCATTAATTATTAGTTACAGCATTACGGATTGAATTAAGTTCATGAAAAGTCTTTTCCCAACGTTTTCTGATAGGCAAAGTGAGTTGTAAACATTTTTAAAAAGTCAACTGCGTCTTTACAAGAAGGTTGTTAAATGTACAACTCTCCACAATTTCTCCCTAAAGAGTAACATAAACACAGAGACAAAATTTTCGAAACTAAGGAAAATTTAAAACTGCGTATAACCGATATTGTGCGTCGTATACACGAAGCATTTTTGCATTAAAATAAATAGGAATGAATCGGGACTTCATGAAAATGACGTATAAATGAGAAAAAAATAAACGGTGCCTTACTCTGTATATATATATATATATATATATATATATATATATATATATATATATATTAATCTGTCCTAAGAGCCCAATTTATGACAATTATTATATTTGTCCCTGCAAAAGAGTTAAAATGCTATAAAAAATAGTCTGCGAAGAGCATTCTTTTATACGACTCAAATACTACATAAAATATTTTAAACAGAAACAAATATTTTTTCCATGGTTAAACTATATAGAATCTCCTAAAAAAAATAGTAAGCCTAGGACCCCCGTTATTCTTAATTAGACTTAGGTCAGCACCATAGTTTTGATGAATATTAAGTTCATATGCATATTTCGAGTGTTACCCCCCCCCCCCAAACACACACACACAAAATGCATGCTTGCAAAATTATTGTATTATTTAGATGAGTTTCAACAATATCAGATTTATATCTAATTTAACTTTAGTGATTTTACTCGTTTAACATTCATTTGACCCCCATACTTAAGATTTCGACAGAAGATCGAATACATGCTCCATAAACATAGCAAATGTGTTCGTTAGAAATGTAGGGCCGTATATTTGTTTGGTTGTCTGATAAATTCAAGATGGTACTACAGCTACAAACTCTCTCTTGACAACTTTCGTTCTTAAAACGATTTGTTGAATACTACAGAACTATTTCACGAATGCAAAACAGTAATACAACTAATAGAATGCAGCTCATTCACTTACATTTATATCAGCTTCTTTGCAGCTGTTCAAAATGGGGAGGGGGAGTACGAACTTTCCGAAAAAACGGGAATTTCTTAAAATGCCTTATGCAAAAAGGGTTCTATGTTTAGGTATTTTCATGATGTTTTAGCTTTCGGTTCAACGTATAAAAAATTCGCGAAAATAAGTGCTTTTACAGTGTATGGCCTACGGTAAATTCAAATTGCACTAGCTGTAAAGTGTTTAAAAATTTCTTCTGGATAAATTTTTTTTGAGAGGCGGGGGGGGGGGGGTCTCCCTTCGCAAATGGCTGCCCTGGGGCCCGAAAATCCTGTCGGCCTGATATCATGTCTTATTTATGTGAATATTCCGCCATGTTAAATTATGTTGCGTTTTGATGACAAAATAAATAACGATAAAATAAATAGTTAGTATTTTAGGGGTGAGGGGCCAAATATATATTAAAAAAGAGTATGGTAACTATTATTTAAGAGCATTTAAAATTTGCAAATTAGTTAAATAAAACGCATGAAAAACTTACAAGTGCAAGGAATTTCAAATGATACATGAGGAAAAAAATTTTCAAATCTAATTCATTTGAGGCTTCAACGTACATATAATGATGCAAGATGATCTCGATCCCTGTCGATAGACTGAACATTTTTATAGCATACTCAATTTCTTTGTACTAAAATAGTATTTGAAATCAAATCTGGAGATGAGCAGCCCCCCCCCCCCTTGCCCCCAAATGGTATTGGTGTCCATGATTTTAGGAAGTATTAATGAGAAAAAGTAAAACTAATGAAAAACTTTGTAAAAAAAATTAAACGTTAATTATGCCAAAGAAATACAAAACTCACTAAGACATATATAAGACCGAGCCGTACTCCACTCTGCTTCGACTAAGCCCCAGTTTAATACAGATTTTATTTCTTCATGTAATCTGTTAAAGGAAAAAATCACTACAAAACGAATTTACTCAGTTATTTCATTGAATGACCTCATCGTCTTTCACAAAACAAAAGAAATTTATTTCTAGCGTTTTCTCATAGGTAGCGTTTGTTCATATGTGCATTAGTTTTTGCTTGTTTACAATCTTATGACTGCTTGAAAAGGATGCTGTAAACATTTTCTTTTTAGAAATAAATGTTTCTAATGCAAAATTGTTGATGGGCTTATCTTAAATTTTGCATAAAAAATAAAGCCTTGAAGCAAAATTACTCAATTATACATGGTGGCACTACATCAATTCGGTGGACTGAAGAAAGCGTAAAAAAACCCGCATAATATTGAAGGGGTTTAATTTTTTGGATGAGTGTGTGTGTGAGGGGGGGCACTTAAATAAAAAATGTAAGAAAGGAGTGGGCATTCGAAAGTGCGCTTTTTGGTGGAGTGGATTTTTTTTTAAGTGTTTGAATTCTTTTTTCTTTTTTAGTAGCATTTTTACACTAACATGCTTCACACTCTGAGTGCCCCCCTTATAGACACACTTGTATTTTCACTTAGCCTTCAGTTAAATACTGGGTTCAAATTTGTAGAAGATTGAGGTGAAGGCATTCACTTGACTACTGGGCTCAAATTTGTTTTGCAGTAAAAGTGCAGATGTGTAGTAATTTCTTTTCTATGTAAAAATAAAAATAAAAAAAAACTTTATCAAAAGCTAAGGGCGTTGAGGCGTTTCGGACGGCCATGGGGCTACTGGAAAAGTTATCTGAATAGCAATTTTCAATAGAGATGAATACAAAATACACTAATGTACCTCTCTTTACGCCCTTTTGGACGCCCACTTGTTTCTCACATTTTTTCATTTCACGCCCCAAAAATGAAACCATTCAAATTATGCGCTTTTTTTCCGGTGCGTATATTTAATCAAAGTTGGTGAAGGGGAATAATCTTTGCAATACTAATAATGGTAAAAATATAATTATTAAAACTATTACAACAAAACTAATTAAAAATTAATTTTAAATACAGTTATATATAGCCGATATTTTACATCTTAAGAAATGAGTTTCAAATAATTTTTAGCCAGTTTCCTTTAAAAAAGGTTTTTTTTTAGCATTTGGAAATGAAAATTTGTTTAGAAACATTACACTTATAATAACATTTGATGTAAAAAGTTCTTTTAAGGAAGTTTTTCTAAACTGACTTATTAATACCATAATTTAATTCTGAAAAAAAAGCATGTCTAAAATAAAAGAAGTAATATTTAAATTAAATACTTTCAGAAATAAAAATAGTTTTATGTAAATATATATACTTATAAATCATTCATTCTAAGAATTATTATTTAAAACCAAAGAGTTAACAAGATAAATTACCATGATTCAAAATAAATTCCTGCACTTATGAAAAGAAAACCAGTAATAACAAGCCATAACTGATTACAAATCAGAGTGAATATGATACAATATTACATAACCTCAAAACAGGATGTCAAGCATTTTAGTACAGTAGACACCGGTTATAACGTACTCTCACGGGACCTCAAAAAGTAGTACTTTGTAGCCGAAGTACGTTATAAGCAATACCGGCAGTAAGATTCAATATTACACAAAAAAAGAAAGTGGGCTCATAATTTCACTGTAATGTGTGTTTTAAACAGGTGTGATTATTTTTAAATTTAAATTAAATAAAAACAGAACATTTTTTATTGAGATAAATAATCTCTAATTTTCTTTTGTTTTAAATCAGCAGATGCTACTTTAAAGATACCGTTTTTGATATCCATAATAGACTTTTGTAGAGTCTCCGCATCATCACTTCGGCATTCAAAAAATCGTAATAATGTTTTAGCAGCATGTAATGCGTGGGGTATGCTTGGTACTTCACTATCATCAGGATCATTATAGTAGGGCTTTTCAGAAGGCATTTATATTGATGAATAACAAAGAGAAAACATGGTCTTGTTCTTAGCCTTGCCTAGCAGGGGAAAGAGATAAAAGATCGCTCCCTTCATTCATACACAATTCATCTCGCTAGAGATTCTAAAACTGACAACGAGTGTTTGTGAACGTACTAAAATTTCCGAGAAAAAGGAAATAAAATGCTTAAGAAAAGCAAGATTTTATTTTTGGCTTTGGTATAAAATGTACGTTATAGCCGAAGTACGTACTTTTGTTAAGTATGTTTTAACCGAAGTTAAACAATATAAATATAGGACTTCAATCGGGACCTAGCTTCTAGATACGTTATAACCAATAGTACGTTAGATCCCTGGTCCGTTATAACCGGTTATTTCGCACTGTATGTACATGATACATACAGTGTGCACTGTATGTACATGATACTTAAATAACCCAAGAATTTCACAGTAACAGTGGCTTGGGTCGGAGTGGGCATATAACGCTCCCTTCTACGCCCCTCATGGCCAAGCATGCCTTTCTTTTTAAGATAATACGTGTTAATTAAAATGTTTAATTTCTATTAGCAACCCTTTCTTTAAAAAATTAGGAAATCCCGAAAGATGACAGTGCTTTAAAGTGGTACTTGTAAGAAACCATACAACTTTCCATTCGTTTTTAAATAGGGTGTCAATGATTTACATCAGCAGATTTAAATCGGTGATTTTAATCTTGATTTAAATCAGGGATGCACAACCTACGCCCTACGGGCTATTACTAGCTCATGACACCCTTTTCCATTCATCTGCCAATCCAGTTGCATGCTGAAAAACACAACAGAATCCATCAATTCAATTTTTAGGAAAAGGAATTAATTGTGAAAATGTAATTCTTTCAGATTTGTTTTTAATGGCCATAAATATGGCAGCAGAAAATTTCAGTTATAATTAATAGACTTTTATGAATATGTGCCATCCAGGGGCGTAGCCAAGGTTAGGGTTTAGGGGGGTCATAACCCCCCCATGAGAAATTTTACCCATACAAAATGTATATTCTTCACTACAATATTACACACATGTATACATATATATGAGTTGTAGTAGTCGTAACCCCCCCTCCCCCCATGAAAAATTTCTGGCTATGCCCCTGGTCCCATCATATTATCAAGAATTTTTATTTGCTATTTGTGAGATTCCACAGTATTGTCATGTCCACAATAAACTCGATTGGTCATAACTACAAAAAAATTGAGTTCGGTGAACAATTTTTCTTTTTTTGTAAACAATGTAGCATACCTACTGTTAAAAAAATTCATTCATCTAATCTAAATGTTTAATTTAGTTATCATCAACCGAGCTTGTTGCAAACATGACACAAACAATCACAGTACTATGGGATTACACAATTGCCTTGCCTATGTGTGCCACCAGATTTTCAAGAACTTAATTTGCAAAATTAAGAGAAAATTGTAATTAAAAATTTGGAATTTTGTCATTACATCCATCAAGTAGTCTTTAATATTTTGTTTTTAAAACTATATTAGCTAAAAGGGCGCGCTACTTGACCTTAGACACATAACATTTGAATTACTACGGCCCACAAGCTGAAAGAGGTTGTGCAAAAAAAACAATTATTGTTATTGCATGTGAATAAGATATCTGTACAGCTTTATTCCTGAAAGCAATTTCACAATGCTTCCAAAATCATTCATTCGGGACAAAATTATTTTATTTGCATACAAAAGGTTTATACTACTAACTAGATACGGTGTCCAAAATTCTGTAATTTGACTTGAAGTGCATGAGTATTTAGCGAGTGCCCCCCCCTATTTTTACACACACACACAAAGATAAACTTCCTTTGCAAACGTTGCCCGGGTGTATTAAGTGTTAAGGAATAACATGCCTAAAAATTATTGTCTGCTTCGCTCCCCACCGTTGCAAAGCACGAGTGCAGCGATTTTCCTCTTGTGATCTAAGAAAAACCTGTACACGCGACGAATGTGCACGTTAAATTTGTAGGGCCGGTTCTGGATTACCAATTCTGTGTGTTGTTCAACAGAACAACCAAATGAAATAATTGACAAATTATAATGAATTAAGTAATGTAAAGAGTTTAATTATCTCTTTAATTGATTGTTTACAAGAAGTGCTTGCTTATGTAAAAATCAAAAAGATATTCTGTTAATGCTTAATCTACAACAGAACATGTATTATCTGAATGAATTTTTTACACTGTAATATTCTGTTGTATTTTGATGTCAGTAGAAATAATTATAACAAAACTATAGTTCAGGAGAGGGTTTTTTTTAACTCTATTAATTTGTAATTTTTAACACATCAATGGTGAGATCCACTAAATTTTTTTTTCTTCGCGGGTGTGTGTGTGTGTGAGAGGGGAGTTGTGCAAAAAAAAAAAAAACGGATAAAAAATATAATGATGACTTATCTGGAAGCATTTAAAATATATTAAAATGAATAAAATAAAATGCATAAAATATTTAAAAATCGTTTAGTGATACACATCACTAAAAATAAAATAATTTTCAAATTTACTTTTCAGCTAAGCCGAAATAATATTAGAAAAATAAAAATACATTTAAAGATTAGTTTTTTTAATCAAAAATTTATCTTTACTTGTCATGTTACTGTGAAAGTGAATAAAGCGAGAATGTGAGAAAAATTATATATGAGGTGATTTAAGTCATTAAAAACTGACCGGGGATTAAACTAAACTAAAAAAAAAAGTAGTTTTATTGTCGGTGTTTACTTTTTAAAGTTCATACTGTAAAATTAGCCTATAGAGTTCGATTTTTTTTTTTTTTTTTTTTTTTTTTCAAGCCTACAAGTTCTATCACTACGAAATATTAATATAGAGGACCATTGTTTATAAACTATAACGTTTTTCAAGAGACCGTTACTAAAAACATTTTAAAAAGAGTTTTTTTTTCTTCTTTTTTGAAGATTCTGAAATTTACTAAAGTTATAATGCATAGTAAAAGCTCAAGCCTGTCTAAAGCGGATCTTTAACTACGCGAAAACTTGTTCTTTTATCAAATATTTCTTGGTCCTCTGAATACTTACTCTAGGATATAAACAGTTGAGGATTCAGAAATTTTTTTAGAAGGGACTAATTTAAAAAAAAAGAAAAAAACTTTTGTGACCTAAACACGATATGCAATAAAACAAAATATCACTTTAAAGTATTGTAATTTGTTTTGGGAGGGGTGAATTTAGAATAAAAGGTTATTTTCCCTATGCAAAATGCACATTAAAGTAAAATGCTACCCTTTAGAAATTTCTTTGGAAAGGGGGAGGAGGGGCGCTCAAGCGTCTCAGCCCTTTCCCTGTATGCAACACTGGATATAACTTTTGTTTAATGGAAAACTGCGTCAATGGAAGAACATTTATTTCCGTTTAAGACAAAATTTTATTATTATACAGTAAAACCTAATAAATTTCAACCGAATCCTTTTCACTAATTCGATTGATATTATTTTAAAATACAAGTTAGATTAATTTATTTGAGTAATTACTCCTAGAAAAACATGTAAATGAATTTACTTGCGAAAATAATTTTATATCATTACAACATTATGGAATGGAATGAGTGAAAGAAAGAAAGAAAGAATATATATATGAGGGTTTTATTTTTTAAAGTCTTATGAATGTTTGATAAACTAATATTTATTTGACTTCGACGCAAAACTCTATTTGTAGCAAACGGAATCTCATTTTGAAACAAATTGGAATCTCCAGAAAGAGAAGTAAAGGAAATTGGATATTTTCTTGGGAAAGCGAAACACGTACAAAGCAGACGAGTCTTTTTTCCAGTGCTTCTGGTCAACCGTCACCTTGACCCCAGAATTGACCCTCACTTCCCTTCCTTACCCCCCTTCCTCCTCCAGCATGAGGGACCATCTATAAAGGTTTTTTTTTTTGTCCAAGCAGCTTCCTGCGAAGGGTCGGAGAATTGCATTGGGAGGTGGGGAAACGGTATTTGACAGTTTGGCGGAATGCTGTGTGACGTATAACCAGAGAAAATATGGAGCGGTGTGGTATTTCTAGCGCCCGTTTGCAACAACCATAAGATGTCCCACCCATAGAAAAAGTTCTAATACCAACTCGTTCATTTCAATGCCATTTTCATTTCAATTGCTTTAGTCGCTATTACATGATGCGCAAAAATATATTTGCACTCTTTGAAACGATTTTCGAAAAATCTCAAAATCTAATCAGAACTTTAAAAAAAATTGATGCCTGTAGTTTAAGTTGAGTGACCATTCATCATATCACCAAATATCACTTCATTGAAATCTAAAATTGTAAAGTAGTTGACGAAATTGCTTATAAATATTACAAGGCTCAAAACCATGTAGATTAATTTTTATCAAATTCATTTTGCATACAACCCCTATTTCGCAGCTCGAAAAGTGCTGTAACTTTAAACAGCAGTAACTAGGTGAATTTTGGTCGTAGAAAGGACGAATTTTTCCTTATTGTGCGTGAAATTATAGAAGGAAAAATTTTCTAAATAGACACCCTCTATATTACATTTTACTAACTGGAAAACGTTAGCCAAGAGGAGGTCGGAATAAAAGAAAGTTCTCAGAAAGGCCTTTGCCCATCAGGGCTTTCATGTTAATAGAAGATATTTTAAATTAAAAAATAGTCACCTTCATTTCTTTTCCCCAGATATTTCGGCATTAAAAAACAAAGTACTTGTGAGTATTTAATAGAGTAGTAAATAATTCAAGTTTAATAAATATAAGAAGCTGGTTAGCTGGCCTATGAATGATTTTGTTTATAATTTAACATCGATATATCGATTCAAACCTGATGATACATCACGATGTGAAAATTTCAGCCCTGTCTAGCTCTGATTCCGACGTTGATAAATCGTACATCAATTACTAAGATAACGAGCGCAGTTTGTTTTCTGCCATGGGTTGCGCTATACCTAAGTACGCTTCCTGTCTGCTGAAATCTATATAAATAAAATTAGACTTTTGTCTGTACATTTCTTGGAATTCAAAAATTTTGGGATTTCTATCCGTTCCAAGCACCCGGGAATCCGATGCGACCCTCAAAAAAAAGTTTGTCTGTCTGTCATTCTGTCCGTGACGCTTTTTTTGTTTAAGCATCACGTAAAAACGACTGAAGCGAATGTGATGAAATTTGGTGTCATGATAGGTGGTCACTCAACTTAAAACATAGGCGTCGAATTTTTAAAAAATCTTGATTAGATTTTCAGATTTTGCGAAAATCGTTTCAAACTGCGTAAATTTGTGTTCAAGCATCACGCAAAAACGACTGAAGCGAATGATATGAAATTGGGTGTCATGATAGGTGGTCACTCAACTTAAAACATAGGCGTCCAATTTTTAAAAAATCTTGATTGAATTTTGAGATTTTGCGAAAATCCTTTCAAACTGCGTAAATATGTATTCAAGCATCACGTAAAAACGACTGAAACGAATGATATGAAATTGAGTGGCATGATAGGTGGTCACTCAACTTAAAACATAGGCGTCGAATTTTTAAAAAATCTTAATTAGATTTTAAGATTTTGCGAAAATCGTTTCAAACTGCGTAAATTTGTGTTCAAGCATCACGTAAAAACGACTGAAGCGAATGATATGAAATTGAGTGACATGATCGGTGGTCACTCAACTTAAAACATAGGCGTCGAATTAAAAAAAAAATCTTGATTAGATTTTGAGATTTTGCGAAAATTGTTTCACACTGCGTATTGTGTTCGCACATCACGTAATAACTGCAAAGGTGAAAAAATAGTATTTGGTGAAATGATAGGTGGTCACCTTAAACTATAAGCATCTAAAAAAAAAAACGATCAGATTTTGGGATTTTGCGAAAATCGTTTCAAACTGAGTGAATTTTTGTTCACACATTACGTAATAACGACTAAAGCGAATTATATGAAATTTGGTCACATGATAGGTTGTTGTTCAACATAAAGTATAGGTGTCCAATTTTTTAAACTTTTTATTAGATTTTGTGAAAATTCTCTCAAAATACGTTTATATTTCTTCAAACATCAAGCAATAACGACTAATACGAATGATACGAAATTTAGTGATATGATAGGTAGTTGCTAATCTTAATTTAAAGGCGTTGAAATTTTAAAATATTTTGATTACTTTTGAGATTTTGCGAAAATCGTTTTAAAATGCTGAAATTTTGTTCCAGCATCACGAAATAACTACAGGGAATGAAGCGAAATTGGGTGACAGGATAGGTTGTCACTCAACTTAAATTCTAGGCTTCAGATTTTTCAAAAATGTTGATTAGATTTTGAGATTTTGCGAAAATTATTTCAATATGCTTAAATATTCGTTAGCGCATCACATAATTACGACTAAAGCGAATGAAATGATATTACTTAGTTACTCTCTAACATGTAATAGTTTAACAATACATAAAAATTATAACTTCGCTATCTTTACTTTGGCAACATACTACATCCATTCTGTGTACTCCTACAATGCTGACGAAAGTTCTTACTTTTTGGAAATTTGCATTCACTAACCCGTCAACGACGGGTACTTCAGCTAGTATTAACATATATACTAGACAATTTTTTTGGATAAAATCCAATTATCCCAATGGTGTCTGGTCCCAATTGATTCAGACCTTTAAATGCCCCTGGGACGCATATTTTGGTATTTTGTGTTGATACAAGTGACACTATCTTGTGATTATTATGGGGGATGAAGACCGAAATGTGCTCTCATTTCCCTATTTTTATTAATAATTAAGGCAAAATGCTGTGTGGGGACATCCCCAGAGGCAGAGTAGGACATCATTACTAAAATATTAATTGAACTAAACATTCAACTAAAAACTTAGTTTTAGTTGAACGCAACTAAAGTAGTTGTTAGTTGAAGGCCTAACGAACTCTGCTTAACTAGTTAGCTTCGAACAGTGCCAACGAACTCTGCTTAACTAATTAGTTTTGGTTTTCGGGGCAGCTAAAACTAATTTAGTTGAGCCAAGTTAGTTGAACTTTACAACTAACAACTATTTGTTTAGTTGTAATTGTTTAATAACAGCTAATAACTAATGAGGCCAACAGATGAACACTTATCCGATTTTTGCTTGAGAGAGCACGGAGCTGTGTGTATGTGTTCATATACTAATGGCTGTTATTTCTTTTCTGTATTCTAGTTAACACTTTCATTGTGTTATCATAAATAGATCTTTTACAGGAGCACCCAAAAAAATTCCAATACATTACACTCTATAGGTAGTTATTCTTTAATGCATATTTTAAAGGTATTCTGCTATTTCAAACGAAACAAAATTCATGTACAAAAAAAGAAATATTTCTTTTCAAAAAAGTATTTGAGCAAAAGTCAAACTTCCTACGTTGTTTTCATATATTATATTTTTTATCATAAATTATGAATTAGGTTACGTACAATTATGATTTTTCATATTTCCGTACAGTTCTGCATTTTTCAGAAACTAAATTATGTACAAAGCTAAAACAGGAAATTTCGCTTATGCTTGAATACTTTTATGAAAGGATGAATGTTATTAAGGATTACTAAATAATACTCCATCGAAAATACTGCCTGTATCATTTATAGTTCTTTTACAAGAGCACTCAAAGGCATTACAATACATTACTGTAGCAGTTTAGTGGTAGTCATGCTTTTCAAGCACAACACAGTAAAAGGCATTAAATACAGATTACTCTTTATTTAAAGGATAAAAATATCATTTAAAGTTCGTTAACAGCTTCTTTCAAAATTTCTACAGTATTAAAAATCCTCCTGTTTATCGTATCTGTAGTTCTTCTGAGTGAGGACAAGAGCTATGAGGTGTCTGGAAAGTTGAGAAATTATTACAGATGTCAGGACAAAAAAATTTATAGCTTCTACGAGACAGTAGAACAATCTGCGCAGCACAATTCACAAGCAGTAATTCTCTAAATAACAGTCTACTGAATACCAGTTTTAACAAAGCTCAGAATATCAGCTAATCCTACTACATAGTTATGACAATCCCTGACTCACTGTGTAACGATTCCAGTTGAATGAATCCAAGATAAAAACTTTCACCACCATTACTTCAAAAAGATTAAAACACTAAGCACAAAAACGTAATAAAATCTACACCGCTTGTGCGATCCACTTGATATTTTTCATTATCATGTATAAAATTAAAGAAAATCTGTGCTACTTTAAAAATCTGAAAATCTACCCATTTTCAATTTTCTAGTGATTTTTCGCTATTTTCAGCTCTACTTTATATCAGAGAGTAAAAAAAGTTAATAATTTGAGTGACAAAAATCAGGTGTCGCAAGTGACGTTGATGATATGATACTGAAGTTACGGTTATCAGACTTTGAAGGGAAAGCTGCAATTCCAGTTCTTTTAAAATAGTTTTTCTAGATTATCCAGTTTAACTTTTTTTCACAAATAAAATTATTTCCTCTGTATGAAACATTGATATAAGATGAAATGTTCCGAGCAAAACCAAATCTTTCTAACGGGAAAAGTTTTTGCACTTTTAAAGAAAAAAATGCACCTCCGATTTCAGTATATAATAAAAATTGAATATGAAATTATTTTATGTGGACAAAGATTAAATATAGAAAGTGTAGACATATTTTTGTCAAATGCTTTTTTTATATAATGCCCAACTCTTGCCCTAAGTATAGAAAGATTACAGTTAGTTGTTATTTGAAAACTACAACTAAAACTAATAATTGTTAATTGAAGGTCCAACTAACTCGACTCAACTACACTAGTTTTATTTTTCTGTTCAACAAAAACTAATTTAGTTGAGCCTTACAACTAAAGCTAATACTTGATAGTTGATAGTTCGGCTCAACAAATTAGTTTTAGTTTTCTGTTCAACTAAAACTAATTTAGTTGAGAAGAGTTAGTAGAACTAACAACTATTAATTCAGTTTTCATTAACTCTCAACTAAGTAAATTAATTTTTGTTGTTGAAAGTTAGTTTTGGCCCAACTCTGCCAGAGGTTGTGACGCCCATTGCTATTAAAATGCTAAAGCCCTACAACGCATTCAAAGATTAATGTTGGAAAGACTGCTTAGAAAGGGAATCTTATCTTAACATTGACGAATATGAACCAGTTAATGAAATAGAAATCACCAAGAATGGTTACTAAGTAAATTGTTTTTATTTAAGAAATATACACAAATTTAAAAATGAAATGCCAGAGCTTATGTTGCATCAATTATCATCAAGCATTTTTTTTTTTTTTTTTTTTTTAGAAATCACGATCAGTTTACTTTTTTTTTCTCTTGTCAGTTTTGCAGTACTTTGCTTCTAAATTCTGCATTAAGCTATTAAACTGAGTTTCTCGACTAGCAGCACGACTCAGGATAGCCTTTTCCAAAGAGTCTTCCATATCTTTCTTTCCTTTTTCTGCTTCAATAGCTTCTTTTTTGAACTATAAAATATAAAGGTTTGATTTAATAACATGTATATGAAATTAAATTTACTACTTAACCCATTAAGCACCAAAGCTCCCGTTACGGGAACATTTGTTATATACTTTTTTTTCTTAAAATATTTTAACGCAATTTACGAAATATACATTTTATATAAACATTTACACTAATATAACACACCCTATAGTCTAAATGTTTATATAAAATGTGTATTTCGTACATTGCATTAAAATATTTTAAGAAAAAAAAATATATAATAGATGTTCCCGTAACGAGAGCTTTGGCGCTTAATGGGTTAATAAAAGCAGTGGGTATTTCCATACAGGTGCATGCAGTGCATTCGCAAGCATCACCTTGGAGAGGACGAAGGAAAAAATACAGATAGGATGTCCCAAAAAAGTGGTAATGGGCTTTAATTCTTTATCTATTAGAGATAAAAAGGCAATGTAAATTGCAAAAATGTTCAAAATACGGTCAGAAATAAGACTTAAAAAAAATTTCCTCTTGTTCATTTACAAAAAGTTATACTTTTTAAATATGTACCAAATTTCAGCCTTACATCATACATCTCAGAGATTCTTTGAAAAAAAAAAAAAAATGATCAGTGGCTAAACATGATTTTGAATGTAAACCTTTATATCCCCAGTGAAAAAAAAATTCTTTCATAATTTCTGTACGACCCCTGAAATGTGATCATTCAACCTGATTTTTCACCTTTGAGAGCCATTAAAAAGCAGTTTATGTCAGCGTTATATTTATCTTTATACCTCTGACACTTTTAAGGATATAATTATCAGATTTTATATGTCACCTCATTAGTGTATGAAGAACATTTTACTAATTCAGAATTTTTTTGTACAGGGGGAGGGGGGTAAATTTAAAAAATGTAGCTTTCTGAAAATTAAGTTTTCATAGCGTAATCTTTTTCCCGAGCTTATTTTGATTTAATTTACATTACCCACTTATCTGTAATAGATAAAGAATTAAAGCAAATTATGCACAAGAAATATGAAATTGATTTCTCCTCAACCTTTTGAAATTCTACATCTGCCAGAATTTTTTTCTTGTCAGTTTTGCAGTACTTTGCTTCTAAATTCTGTATTAAGTGATTAAACTGAGTTTCTCTAGCAGCAGCACGGTTCATGAGAGCATTTATTAGCGACTCTTCCATATCATTCTTTGTTTTTTCTGCTTCAGCTGCTTCTTTTTTTAGCTATAAAATATACATAAAGGTTTCATGCAATATTATGTTTATGAAAATTAAATTTACTACTTTAATAAAAGCAGTAGAGATTTTTACACAGGTGCAGGGAGTGCATCCTCAAGCCGCATCTTAGGGGACAGAAGGGAAATATATACAGTCCAGCACCAAAAATCCGCCGACCTAAAATCTGCACACCTTCTTTGATGTAAATAATGAGATTCACAGTCATCTACTAATGAGAAAATTGTTGAAAAGTTTTTTGAATCCAAATGAACATGATTCTGATGAGGATGATCATGATCATGAAAACTTGGGTAATAGTAATAATAAAGTCCATTTGATAGAGTTTAAAGTAGAAGAAGAATACCTTAAATTTTTAGAACAGCAAAGTTCTGTAACAAAAGAATTAATGATAATATACAATTTGCAAAAGTAAAGAAATTAAGTACAGAAAAAAATAATATTTTAAAACAAATCACTATAGAACATGTTTTAAAAATTAAAAAAAGGAAATTTTGAAACATTTGCTTTGCTATAGTCTTCATGTATTTTTTATTTTTTCTCTGCTTTTATATTTAACGGGAAAATATAAGAAAAGTACTTTTGACTGTGTTTTTATTTCATTCTAGTTGCATTCTATTTTTTTTTTTTAAATCAGAAATGTAATGATTTATTTGTTATGGCCCGAAATCCACAAAATCTGTGCAGATTTCTGGCTCTCTACTGTATATATAGAAGAACCACAACTATCCAACATAACTAGGATTGAATCTGTATCAGTTGATCAAACTCACCAGATAGAGAATTTTTCAATAATCATCCAATTTAAAATGTAACATAATCATCAAACTGCTATTATGACTATTTAAATTGCTAAATAAATATCTAAATTCAAATTATACATAGGAAAATATGAAATTGATCACTCCTTAACCTTTTGAAATTCTATATCTGTCAAAATTTCTGTTTGTGAAAAAATGACAAAAGAGGTTTTATTTCAGCACTTGTTTATAATCAGATAATAACCAGAGATTTAAATCATGTAGAGAAATTTACGCTTATTCCCCTTCTATGCTTATCATTTTTACCTAGCATCAGACTGACTGCAAATCACTGGAGTTACAAAAGGACATCATTCAAAGACCACAGTAGGGAAGTGAGAATGCGCACAGAAAGAAAGTCTGGCATCACGGAATAAATACATTTACTAATGTTGTGTTCGAAAATGTTTTTAATCAAGAGTTCAGCAAGACACATTTTTTTGCTTCAATTTAACCTTTTTTTAGGCATGAGACTTGTTTGAATATTACAATGACTCAGAGTCATTGCTAAGACTTTTTTTTTAGGGGGGAGCGATGTCGGTCGACTGCCAAGTCAAATATCGGTTTTGACCAAATGGGTTTGAGTAATTTTGTCAAGTGTACCAGAAATAGGAAGTAAATTATAGTTATTGTTAAAATTTTTTCACCGAGCTTGACAACTTGGTATCTAATTTTGCCAAGTTTAATAGAATTTTGCAAATGTTAGGGGGGGAGACTCCCCCCCCCAATCCCCATTTAGCAAGTGAGCTGGGATGACCTTGTTAGTGTGAAGGCCTGTATTATCCTTGTGCTTTCAAACAATGCATGATTTCAGAACCATGTTGGAGGGTTCTGAATATTTCAAAACTTTCACAGGAGCTTTTCCAATGTAAAGTTATACTATACACTTACTGCTATGCATTTTTAATATTCAGAATGTTTTCTGTTTTTCCTTCCCAAAAAAGTGTACAGATTGATTTGAATTTTTCTCATATTTTTAAAAATAAAGGGGCCTAGAAAAAAAAAAAAAAATCCTTAGGCTTAAAGCTGTTTAGAAAATTATGAAATAATTTAATGTTTAACAAAAGAGGAGTGGGAACATATGGGGTAAAATTTTATCAGTTTTATAGTAAATGTAGCATTTTCTCATTTTAAATATTAGATCTGATTATTCTAATGAATTATTTTTATTATTAAGAATTTAATTTTCAAAATATGCTCCTTACTTAGTTACTGCACAGCAAAAATATAATTTAAAATCAAAATACATTTTTAATAATCATTTTTAAAAAATAAACCTTTTATTTTAAATAACTAAAGCTTTACAACTACAAGATGAAAACTAATGTAATGTTGTTGTTGTTGTTGTGTCCATGCAGAGCCGATTGCAATATCCATGGAAATAGGTGCCATTGCCCCTGAGGAGCTTGGACTTCTGCTTTTTTGTCCCTAATTTAGACTAATTCCAGATAAGGGACCAACTACTTAAAATCAGCACCCCCAGAGAAATTGTTTGAACAGCTAATGCAATTGTTTCTGCAAATGAATATAAGGGTTTTTCCACAGCTTTAAAACTTGGAATTTACAACACTTCCCGCACTTATCACCGTCTAAAAAGTCACACATTGCTAAAGCACATTTTAGTCATTGGCGTATCACCAAACTAGGGAATAATTCCACTTTTTGCAAGTTTTGTTGTAACACTATAACCCTATAGTACTGCTGAAACTAAGTGTTGTTATTTCAAAATTGATACAACAATGGAACCATCGCCTGACTTGACGCAAAATACTGCATGCCAAATTACTTCTCTAAATTTTTACGGTGCATTAGCATACTACACAAAAATTTTAATATTCGCACAAACACCTCCATACGAACTTTTAACTGTGCCGAATTTCACGGTCATCCGTTCGCGCAGTGCACTGCAAAAGGGATACAAAGGTTTTGCTTAGCGTATTTTTTCATAGCTATATTAATCAAATACACTCTAATGCTGCTAACAATCTAAGAACTCGTTTACACTTGTTAATTTAATTAGTTCTGGAAAATATTCAGAATAATGAGTTGTAATATAAGCATTACTGAAAAGGATGTTTAAATTACAGAAATGAGATTGACAAAAAAGGTAAAATTCTGAAAGAATGTGCAAACGTTTGAGCAATAAAGCTTATGAATTTCAAGTTCAATAAATATTAAATCTATTCAACTTATATACAATTTTGCCTTAATGAAAAATAAAAAAAATTTAGAAAATTTGAAAAAAAAGGCAGAATTTTTTGTAAACATTGAAAAAGTCAGAAAATAAGACAAAAGTCTGAAGAATAGGCTCTGAAATTAACCTGCATGTAAATTTCAGGGGCGTAAATGACAGTTTACGAATGCTTTTGTACATTATGAATTGTGTTCAATTTTTTTCTTTGTTAATAAATTATTTCTCATTATATTATCTGGATAATTAGCTTTTTTAACTCAATCAACTAGATGATGTGTGTGCAAATAAGGGATGGAGAAAGATGATCAGATGAAAGAAGTAATTAAAAGAAGGCAGTGAATGAAGTGTGTTGGGAGGTTTTATTTAACAAACTTTTAGGTATTTTAATTTACTGTTAAATTACCTATTTTCAAATGTTTTTCCCCCAACTGGTGGGAGAATTATATTTTTTAAATAAGAAAGAACTTATGAAACACAAAAAGTATTATAAACTGCAGTACATCTACTACTCTGTGCAGATTTTTTGGGACACAAGTCTTCTCTTGGGAATCCTAGTGTCCCTAAAAATTATCAGATGCCTCTTCAGAAAAATCCTAGTATCTTCTGAAATGAATGTATAATTTTACTTTTACATCATACAGAGTTATTTTATACAGAAAAATATTTTAAAATTAAATACATACTCTTTTTGCTCTATTAGTTTTCTTAGCTTTGCTTTCCTTGGTAAATTTAGGGTAATCCGGAATTTCATTTTTATTTACAAGATCTGTAAGAATTTGTCGGTAGTGCTCCTCTTCATCAATTGTATAACCTAAAAAGGTTTCACTGATTTTGTCCATGTCTCCTTCATACTGCATATAACACTTTTTCAAATCTTCAATTTCTTCTTTAGACCCTGTAGACAAATGCAAGTCATTTCATAGAAAATTAAGTTTAAATTGCTTGAAGTAGCAAGGTTAAATTGTGGTTTGTTAAAAAATAAGAAAGGTACTTCCATTATGACTAACATACCTTTTAAAGTTAAACATTGGCACAACAGCCCCTATGCAGGACCAAGGCCTATGCTGCCCAATCACGCCTTGGTGACAACGGGCTCTCGGGTGCGGAAGCATATGCCTCGGTCAGGTGGTCAGCCTGATACGAAGCCCCCAGTTTTTGAACTCCCAGGCAAGCTTGGTCCTCATTTTATTGACCCAATCAAGGGATGAAAGGCTGAGTTAACCTTGCCCAGCCCAGGAATTGAACCCCTGACCTGTGGCATGGTCATGCAATGTGTTACTGTTAAGCCACTGGGCTACAACATACCTTTTACAAGCTAAAAATTTAAATGTTTTTTAAAGCCTAATCAATTAAAAATAAATGCAAGCTAACTTTTTCAGCTTTATACAGTTATGTATTATAAGATTGTAAAAAAGGACATAATAGTTTAATTTTAAATTTTCATAAAATACCAGTCACATTTTTTTAGACTATGTAACATTTTAACTATAATGTAACATTAACTACCATTATGTCATGTTAGTCATAGCTTTTAAATAACTAAAATGACCAATGTTAAGCAGTAAAATTACAAGTTTTATTTAATTGGCATAAGGTATTTTTATTTCTATTATCATATTCATCATCTGATGCACGATGTTGCATTTTCTAAATTACAGTGTTGGTCATAAAACCATATAAATGCATAACAATAATGAGAATGGTTAAAAAAAATAATAATGATTGTAATAATAATAAAACAAGGTGGTGTGGTTGTCACAAATTTCCCATGGAAGAATATGATCAATGACTCCTGTTTATATTTTGATTTTGTGTGATTGGTTAAGGGTAGTCCCTGGCAGGGTTATAAAAAAACTCCGGCTTTAAAAAAAAAAAAAAAAAAAAAAAAAAAACAGGTGGGTTTTATTAAGATTTTTTTTATAGTATAACACTTTTTGCATTTAAATTTTATAGTTTTATTTCAAAAGAGAATAATTTTAGTCTAAAAGAAATCTTTCATAACAAAATAATGATTAATTAATTAATTGAAATACAGAAATAACTTCAACTTTAATGCAGTATCATCGTCTTCTGCTGGCATTCATAAAAGGCTCCTAATTTGTTTTATGACCAAAAAGTATATTATTGTTCATAAAAAAAAATGTTGTTTTTGATTGGTTGTTTTCTGATACTTTTTTAATATATGATTTTTTTAACCTTCATGTTTTTAAGTCATAGTTATATTTTCTAGTTAGAATAAAAGTCGGTAAACACTTTGCAGGCCAATTTACTACAGAACTACTATTTATTTAATAGTTTTCTTTATGCATTTTTGCTTTAAATATATATTTCTCTTTACTTTAAAAAATATAGAATTAATATGGTCTGATATTAAATCCGACATAAGCAATGTATAATGAATTACAGAGAAAACACTCAAAATACTGGTGTTAAACGATAAAATAAATAAAAACTTTGTATAAAAAACACACATAAAGTGATACTTATAGCAAGATTATTTACGTTCTAGCTATAAGTATCATTTTATGTGTTTTTTTATACAAAGTTTTACTTATTTTATTGTACAATGAATTAGTTATATTTCTCAGTACTATAATGCAGCAACTAATACAATACAGGATGGTCTCCAGAACCTGAATTCATTCTTCAGATGCATGCTTATAAGTTGTAACAACAGACATATCTCCTTCTTCTCTTACATGAGAAAGGATTATTTTTTGTCATTATACTGATAATTACATATTTTATTTGTATTTGAAAACTTATCTATTAAAGAGATAAATTACTAAGTTATCCCTGCCTGCACTCTACACCTGTTCCATTTCAAAACAAGTATTGCAGATAGAATTAGCTAAGGGTATTGTTATTTTTAAAAAGGTTATTGTTCTTTATGTTGAAGTTGTGAAAATAATTATATAAAATTAAACTGGTGTGTATATATATATATATATATTAGGGTGCTTCAGAAGTCTATGGAAAAAAATAAACTTTGGATTTTCGTTGATCTCACCCTCTCATTTCGTGCCACTATATACAATGATAATCTGTGCAAAATATTGGTAAAATATATTTATATTTAGAGGTCGCACAGCCATATTCAAATTTCGTAATATTGAGAAAATGCACATGAATGCATACTTAATAATAAAGTTACTTTATATCTTTTTGATATCTATGAAAAAAAGAAAATCAGTAATAAAAAAAAAAAAAGAAAAACAAATCATATACAGAAAAATAAGGAAAAAAGCAAATACAGGAAAAATATGAAAACTAAGTCAAATGCACAAAATACAGGGTGATTATAATTAAGTTTCAAAATGCAATGAAAAAAGAACGGCTCATTAGAATGACGTCAAATTTGAACGGAATATTTTTGAAGAAAGCGGAAAGCAGATGGCATAAAAAAGAAGGGGAAAAAAAATAAAAACTAATAATCAATTTTAGCCGTGCCATTTGTTGCTAAAATTTGAGCTATTTTTTCCCTTATGTCATATGCTTTCCCCTTCTTTGATAATATTCATTTCAAATTTGATGTCATTCTGATCAGTTGCTCTTTTTTTTCTTTTTTAATAATGTTTTAAAACATAAACTTTAATTATAATCACCCTGTGTATAATAGTTCACTAATTAAGTCTGAAGTTAATTTTTAAGGGTACTTTTCTTGGAGCCTCGATACTTTTTTCAATGTTCCCAATTCACTTGAAGAAGACACTGTTTCCGCTCTTTTTTTATAGTGATAGAATTAGCAACAATGCTACGATAAGGGCCACGCCATGTTCCACATTGTTGTACACAACTCTCCGTTTCTTTGCGATTTTGAGGCCTCGTTGGTAGCTATCTTGATGTTCCCAATGCTCAGGATCAATTTTCAGGAACTCCTTGTTGATGCATAATATGCTAAAAAACATGTCTGTGTTTTTCATTACAAAACTGGATGATGTTTTACTCATCAATTCATCAATCCTTTGCCTTTGCAGTCTTGCACGCTTTAGTGGTACATCTTCACAATCTCATTCCTGAATGGCTTTTGCCATCTTTCACTTTTCCTCTACTAAAACATCCAAATCAAAGAAAGCTAGTGCTACGAGATGCTCGCTGATACCAAAGATGTTATGACAGTTTGCAAGCAGCCACAGCTAATATTTCAGGGTTTTCCTCTTTGTATGCTACAAGGTGTTAAGAAGCTTCAAATCATTTCTTGGTGCTTGCAGAGGAAGGGGTGCTGTAAACCAAGCTCTCAGATATTCTTTTACAATAAAGACACAGCTGTCACAAACACATTTGTCATTTTCTGCAAGTTTAAACTTGTTATGCACAGTAGCGGATCTAGGGGAGGGGCTAGGGGGCTTCAGCCCCCCCCAAAAGAGATTGCTAAGGGGTAACATTTTGCTTTATTATACATTTTAAGTAGATGAAATGATCTTTTTTTATAACTTAGCCCCTTCCAAAATGTTTTACATTACTTTAGACTAAAATTTTGCTTTATTGAACATTTTGTTTGTGTGAAATAAGTTTTTTTTCAAAACTAGCAGTCCCGCACAGCATTGCCCGTGAACCCCTTAAATTATGCAATTTACAAAATCTGACATGTAAACCGCAACTCCAGATTAGTACTGTAGGCCGCAATTGTATAACAGAATGTACAGATAATGGTTCCAGAGTTTCAAGTAGGTACTTACAAACGCACCACTAAAGACAACTCACTGCCGTGGCCGTGACATATTTCCCCCAGAAATATCGTGTAATTTGCATTAAAATTGCTGGAGTTATTAAATATTTCATCCAATTAAGCAAATTATCTTGTAAAATCCACAATTTTCGATTTAAATTTCTTAAAATTAGGAAATGTTAGGTCATTAAACGTATTAAATACCATAAAAAGTACCATAAAAAATTTCATGAAAAGGTCCCATTAGGAAAAACGTGCCAAATGATAGAAAAATTGTCAAACTTGGCGAGTTTTGGCGAAATATCGCCAAAATTGGTGCCAAAAATAAGTCCCCAAAAATTAGGTTTTCGAAGACCTACGACCCATAGAACCCGAGATTTCCAGAACATTCCATATTGATGCAACAAAAAGCCAAATTTAACTATTTAACACGTAGAATACGAATTTTAAACTGTTTTAAACCCCAGAACAGCGGGTTGCTCCCAAAATTCGTAACACAGGGTAAGAAAATTTCCGTTTTAGAACGGTTTTTAATTAATAATTAAAAAAAGTAATTAAAATTTTAAAATTCTGATTCTCAGGTGCACATTATCGGCATTCATGGGCTTATATATTCAAATTTTCAGAGTTCTGTGTGCAGTAGGTTTGTCTGGAGACCGCACACAGACAGATTTACAAACATTCATTTTTATTATTATAGAGATAGATAGATTTGGCGTAAACCTGATGAAATTTTCGTGCCATATCATGCTTCTCAAATGCAAACGATTTGTTTTATAGTAGCATTTGGGCGAAACTCGCCAAGCATGGCAACGTAAAAAACGGTTTTTTACTTTTGCGGTTACCACTCACTTCAAGCATAAATCTTTTCATGAGGCCAAAGTTTGCCAAACATGACGATCTAAAATCGGTTTTTAATTAATAATTTAAAAAGTAATTAAAATTTCAAAATTCTGAGCCTCAGGTGTACATTACCGAAGGAATGGGCTCATATGTTCGAATTTTCAGAGTTCTGCGTTCAGTAGTTTTTTCTGGACATCGCACGCATGCAGATTTTCAGACATTCATTTTTATTGACATAGATTGGTGCAAAACTGACTAAATTTCTGTGCCATTTCATGTTTTCCAATGCATGCGATTTTGTTTCACAGTATCATGCTGGCGAAACTCGCCGAGCATGGCATCCTGAAAACGGTTTTTAATAAAATAATTAAAAAAGTAATTAAAATTTTAAAATTCTGATTCTCAGGTGCACATTATCGGACTCATGGGCTTATATATTCAAATTTTCAGAGTTCTGCATGCAGTAGGTTTGTCTGGAGACCACACACATACAGACAGACAGATTTACAAACATTCATTTTTATTATTATAGATTTAGCCCCTCCCCAAAAAAATTTCTGGATCTGCTACTGGTTACGCGAAACATCCACAACTGGATACTATAAAGAAACTTTGATATCCATCTGGCATGATGGATAGCTCCTAGAGCATGAAAGCATACACGAAAGTGTTCTTTCTAGTAAAATTATAATGAGCTCCAGTATCTCCCTGTAATTTTATCTTTTATGGGGCATCAGAAGTTTGATATGCACAAATCACATTACTGATTCCATATCACTCTGAATGGCTGCCAGCATCTCAGTAATCACTTGCATTCTCACTCCAGCACAAGTACGATAATGTCTAGTTCGAAGCAGATAGTTTGCCTTTGCTGTCGTCTTATGGATGAGTGACTAAATGTAAAAATCTTAGGAGGAGGAGGAGGGGGGGGGAAAACAGACTCTACTTCAGTGTGAGTTAAGACTGCACACACAACACACGATTGTAAAGAAAGCCAGGACAAGCGGGAAAATCTTATTTCTTTAACTGATCTGACATTGTTTACCTTGTAGAGTTGTTAAGCACTTGAATTATACCCTTTTGAATGCAGTATTATTTCAGGTAATGGGATTATACACTATTCTTTATCTGTCCATTTCGTCAATTTTCAACAGAATTTGATTGTGTTGAGCAACCTCTAATTATTATTCAATTGAAGTGAAGAAATTTTGCATTCATCATATTCATGCAGTGATGTTGCTAGACTTTGGAAGAGACGGGTCCTTGGGACCCAGGACTCCAAAATTTACGAGTCCTTTTTTTCCAAAAAGTGGGTCCTTATCGATAAAAAAGCATTTGGTTAATTTCACGACTGATGTTATCATGTCTCACCCATTTTGGTGTGCTGATGCGTATGAATATCTTATTGATAAATAACCTAAAACTTATATTTCAAAAAATAAATAAATAAAATGAATTATAATTAATCAAGAAAAATTTGTTGTGACATGCATGTCATTTACTTTGCCCTCACAGCAAAGCCTTCCTGATGGCGCCCTGAATCTTAATAATTAATAAATCTTAATAATAAAATCCCCTTTTGTATGTACAGTAAAAACCGGGAGAAAGGCTGCATCGGTAGAAATGTTTAAGAAAGTAAAATGTACTCGCAGAACAGCCGCAACATCTTAAATTATTAAAACTACAATAAAATAGCGTTCAAGTGCCCCTCCATCTTATATTAATTTTAAAAAAATAATTACTATGTATTAATAAATTTATCACAAGGAAAATCGGAATATATTTGAGGAAGGAAAGGATATACAACAGTAAAATATGGAACACCCCTCCTTTTTCTCTTCTAGATTGCTTAAAATATTTACCGCTTCTATAGCTTTTAGATTTCATTTCTAAATAATAATTGTCAGATTTAATATAAAACAAATCATTGTTTACATTTATACAAGCGAATATTAAAAATAAATAATGAAAAAACTTTATTCAATTCCGATAGTCCACCATCTCTCACGGAACAACCTCTAACATGAAAACGGAAGTGTGAGAAAGGGAGTGGGGGAGGGAGAAAGGAGAAGAACGTCAAAGTAATCTCCTTTTCTCTTCAGCTTAACCACGTGTGCGCACAGCACGATATATATCCCGGGTAAAAGCAGAGTATAGGGGAAAACTCGCAATGCATCATGGGAAAGCGAACACTCCTATGCCTCCTTTCGACTAGGGATCTTTCTACCCTGCATTTCCCCCCCCATGTAGGGGAAGCGTTACTCCGCATTTGTGTGCATGTAAACGGGCCCACAAAGCCGTTCACGATGTCAATCTCCCCGAGTAAAACACAAGCAGTTTGTGTTTTACTAGAGATTTACCTAAAATTGGCAGTCTGAACGCACCCTCTCTTACCTTTTTTTTTTTTTTTTTCAAAATTTTGCATGATGGAAATTACGCGTCCCGGGGGACGCGTTGTAACTTTTCTTTTGCGTCCCATCATCGATTTTTTGCGTATTTGATGCGTTATAGCGCATAAGCGGCATCACTGTCATGAATAGTGTAAAGAAATTGCAGGGTGAGAACAAAGAAATCTAAAAAAAGTTTTTTTTGAAGCACCCTAATATATATACACAGTCAACTCCCGTTAATCTGCAGACCTATAATCTGCAAACGTCTCTAATCCGCAATTGACTTTTGAATATAAACAAACAAAATTTTGTAATATGAACAAACAAATCAATTTTGAAAAAATCGAATCAGCAAAATCTAATTTTGATGTGTTTGGAGATTATTGTGCAACATTCAAATAATCAATAAGAATAATAAAAAATACTAGTACAAACACATATAAATAATAAATAACTGCACTAAAAGAGCAAAATTATAAATGTAATGTAACGTGATACAAAAAATCAACATTCTTCTCATTCCTATGACATCATCTGAGTGACTGCCGACTGTGAATTCTTCATGAAGGAGAAAATTTCCCCCTGGTTGCTAGGCTTATCGAAATAGTGCAACTTAACTCCGCATGTTTATTTTCCTTTTGCATGCCGCCGGTAATGCACGTGTTTGCACGAAAGCAAATTAATTTTATATATATTAATTTTAAATATATGTATATTTTTTTCATTGCATAAAAATTTTCATATCTGGAAGCTAGCATTCTCACAATGGTTCCAAAAAACGGAAGCACATAACTTTAAGCATGATGCAGAAAGTTGAAATTATATGCAAGCTGGAAGCTGGTTCCTCTGTGAACTATATTGCTACAGATTATGGCATTTATGTAAGAACTGTATACGACAAAAAATAAAAAATAAAGAAAAACTGTTGGAATTTTTTGCAAGCAGCGATTCAAGTGAAAAAATCTCAACCAGAAAAACTCTGCACACAGCAAAAGATAACAGTTTAGATAAAATAGTTTATGAATGGTTGAAACAAATAGAGGAATGAAGGAGTACCAGTAACTGGACCGATTCTACGTGCGAAAGCAAAAGAATTTCACAAAAAATTAAAATTTGAAGAACCATGCCAGTTTTCCTTTGGATGTCTCACAACACAACAGCATGGAATACGGTACTTGAAAGCTTACGGGAAAAAAATTATCAGTGGATGTTAAGCGGCTGAGGAATTTGTTGAAAATGTTTCCAATATGGTAAATGAAGAGGGGTTGAGCCCTCAATAAATCTATAACATGGACGAGACTGGGCTCTTTTGGCATTTTCTTCCATGCCAAACTCTGGTAGCTGCAGATGAAAGTGCACCTTCAGTTACCAAAAATACAACAGAAAGAGTAACTGTTGTTGTCTGTAGCAGTGCTGCTGGAACACATAAGTCTAAACCATTGCTTATAGCAAAAAGTCCAAGGCCAAGGGCATTAAGAAACTTGACTCTGTCAGTTATTTATAGAGGTAATAGATCAGCCTGGATCATAAAAGAGCTAACCACTGAAGGGTTTAATGACCATTTCGTTCCAGAGGCCCCCAATCATTGTCTAAAAGTAGGATTACCATCCAAGTGTAAAATAGTACTCCTGCTTGATAACTGTGCTACTCACCCAGATTTGTTGGAAAAAGATAATGCTGTATTTGGTAGCATAAAAAGAACAAAAAAACCATTCCTGTGTGAGTTTTATTAGGTTTTATAAGTGGGTAAAAAAAAGTTTTTTCGGGTTTGTGAGAGAGTCTGAAACCCTGGTCCCTGATGATGCCCATGTGAGCAAACTCAACTAGTTTTTTAAATTGCACATGGTGTCAAAGAGTAATTCTTGCTTTCGCTTCCGTTTATGGGTTTTGTTAGCTTTAGATGCAGGGAACAAGGTTTTGAACCCACCCACAACAGGGAAAGAAAGAATTTTTATCTGTGGGAGAAGAGAACTGAAAATGAACTTATTAGTTTTTTCTAAGTGCAGATCACAAAAGAGTGAAGCAAGACAGAAAAATTCAACACCAATTTGATCTAAACAACAATCAAGAATAAGCACTGCACTAGGATGGAAAGCTGCTCCTGACACTTAAGATACTGAAAAGGTCAATAGACTGGCAATAATTGTAACTTCTCAGGGAAAAGAACAATTACTGGGAGTTCCTGAATTACCAGCTAAAGCGCATGCTAAGGCTGTTTACCACACAGTTGAAAATTGGGGTAAAACAGACAAAATTCAGGAATGTTGCTGTGATAGGACATGTTAATGATACCTGTATAAACCTAGAAAAGCTTTTAAATCATATTGTAAAATATAAAAAATTATATAAATATAGATTTCGTAAATGTCAAGAAAATAGCTAATTACAATAATCACAATTATGGCTTAAGACGTGAAGCGTTGGAAATAATGACACAAGAGGGAGCTGTCAACAACATGGTGCATGCGCAGATCGAGCAATCGTGGCAAGCCATGGTGAAGAAGCGGTGGTGAACGAGCCAAGCAACTCAGTTCTGATTATGACAGCGGGCTAAGCTGTCGAAAGCGCTAATGGTGCGTGTTTTAACCTTTTTACGGAAATTTTAGGCTTTTAATGTTTTTAACTAATTACTAAGGTATTTCCGTGTTCAATTTTTAATCTCTAGGTAGTGACAAGCGGATAGGGGCAGGAAAATAGTTTAATGCTAACAGACTTAGAGGAAAATCGCACAGGGAAATTTTGACGCAAAGGGAAGGAAAGAGGGATTACTGTCCTTTCCGAATACCGACTTGCTTGGCGCACTAATTGATCGTTGATCTTGAGTTTTACATTGCCTCATAGGAACATTCCTTCTTTTTGTTAAAAGTCTGGACATGAAATAATTTGAAGTATTTGAGAGTATAAATTTTATCTCGAGTTTACTAGATCGATGTTCACCTGATTTTGGATTTTATCTAGCTAGAATAAATACAATTTCAAATGTCTCTTGTAGGAAAGAACGACTTTTTTTTAATAGGAAATTCAGTCTTAAAAAATGCAACATTCAAGCGTTGATCCCCTCAATCCAAGGCACTTTTAAATACTGAAATCATTTAAATACTTCTGGGCTCCTGACCTATATTATCACAGGCATTTTTCGACAAAACCATTTTTGGCTCATGTTGCATTAAAAAAATTACTTTTTAAAATATATTTAACCAGTGAGTATTTACATTATTTCTAAACAAAGGCAGATCCATTTTCCCCCAATGTAAATAGAAATTGAGAAAAGAAATTTAGTTTTTAAAAATTATTTCAGCTTTTGTGAACTCTTGACTCAAACAGCTAGGAGATTTGGGGGCCCCCTATTTTTCAAGATCACCGGGATATTGCCTTGCTTTTCCATGTGATAATAAGACTCTGAGTCAGATTACTAGTGAAAATATGCAAATGATGTTTCAATAATTTTGACTTTTTGGTGAGAAGCCAAGAGATATTATATAGTACAATATAATCTTTTAAAATTAAATAAAAAATATATTTAATTAAATTATTAAATATAAATACATATTTATTTATGTAGGTTGTGGTAAAAATTTATTTCTAAATATTCAAAATGAATAACTTACAATCACTCTTTTCTGCTTATCTTTTTTTTAAACTAACTATTAAACTTAAAATATTTGTTTTACAATATTTTTTTTAAGATAACTAACTTTTTAAAAAATCAACAAAGCCTGTATACTTCCTCTGTATAAATAAGTTTCCAAGTTCATTTTCACAGGAACATTCCATAATGTTAATAAATATGCAGATTCATATGCTACAGTAAAAATAGGGAGGTGAAAAATACAGCTACTGAAAATAACGGGTTACAGCATTGTAGGGAAACCATACGCATTTTCCCCATTTTCTTCCTCTGCAAATTTGGCTAAGTCCGATAGTATAGCTATTTTCCTGCCCCTATCTGCTTGTCTACTAGTGGGTTCTCACTTGGAATGACAGGGAACATCGGGCAATTTGAAAATAATAGTTTGCTGGCCACCATGTTTTCGATGACAAAGCAAGGTACTGTGCTCCTGACAATTTAACTGAGATCACCAACCATTAGGTTAATCTACAACTTAAGAGAAAAGTTTAATATATAATACGTAACATTGAGATTAATTAGTTAATATTTAAACTAGAAAGATTTTTTTAAATGTACCTTTGTATTTCTCCATAAAGGTATCAATATCTTTTAATGTAACTTTGGGGAAAATAAGCCTCCAGTATTGATCCCAGTCTTTTTCAGATAAATCATTTTCGTCATCAATGCAACCTTTAAAAATAAATAAAAATAACATTTGAAAAGCATACATTTCTACTCACTGTCATTAAAATACAGTTGAACTCTTGATAGCGATGTGTATAGATAATTCAGATTCAGCGTCCTTTCCTTTGAATAGACACACTATTAAATACACTTACCTGCTAGTCTTTTACAAAAATCAATAATCACTAGTTGATTTTCATTCAGCAATAATAAATAAGGGTGCAATAGACAACCGGAAAATATACTGAATCTGGTCTATTGGCCAATATGCCAGATAACTGAAAGCAGCTGGATATTATAAATATCTGGCAGTACATCCAGCCTAAAATTATACAAGTATTATCCGAAGTGGAACATTTTTGAGACTGAAGAAGGATGAACCTTTTACACAGCCCAAAATAGTCATCTTGATACATACCTATTTTTTATGTGTGTCATTTTACAATGCTTTTTTAAGTTAAATTAAAGCCTTAATTAAATTCAAACTTAAATTTAAATTACCGGAAATTTATTTTGCCCAATTGCTTTCATCTGGCTTTGCTTCAGCCTTAAATTTCATGGTTTTTTTTTTTTTTTTTTTTTTTTCACGTGCCAGTTAGGCTTAAGTTTTGTTTATGATGTTCACCCATGAGTTAGAAGTTCATCTTAATTATATTAAAGTTCAATAAAAATAAATTATAACCAGTTTAAAATAAAAATTAAAAAAACTATACATAACCCTAATTGGCCATTTTCAATCAAAAGTTAAAATGTAAAAAAACTTCTTATTTTATATAAGAAAAGAAAAAAAATCTGGAGCGACTCCACACGACTTTCCGAACACTTACGATTAAGATCATTACCAACCCTTTAAATAAAATTTAATCGATGAATAATTCAAACATATATACCAAATTGAGGCTCAATCGAATGCGCCGTTTAAACGCTAGTGCACTTTCAAGAATTTCTCCCCATATGCCATAATGTAAAAGAAATCTTTGTCGTAGCCCTGTAGAAAAACTATAAGTCCTATACACATCAAAATCAATACCGGTTTTGCGACAGTGGTTTATAATATATATACCCAATTTGAGCTCAATCGAATGCCCCGTTTAGGAGCTATCACACACACATACATACACTCACACACACACATACATACATCTCGTTAAAATAGCATAAATGAATTCAGAAAATCTCAAAACGTGTAAATACGCCAAAATCTCGAAGTCCAATTTTTTCATGATTACAATACTTTCCTTACATGGTACATGTTCGGAAAGTTAAAAAACTGAAACAATATATATTTTTAATAACTGTTAAGACCAAAGGCAACTTGTTGTTGTTGTGAACACGTATATCGTATTTATGTGCTTGGCTCGAAGACCGCTTATAAATCCTCGTCAGAAGGACAACACAAGGGGGGTGACCTCTATGGGGGGTCTTTTTAAGGCGTCCTAACCTGTATTTACGCTAAATTTTGGAGAAAACCACGGAAAACGCCAAGCGGTTAAGTTGACAGATGCACGATGGGACCTTAACCTGGGACCTTCACACTCTGCCCATCTACCATTTCCAGTGACATAACTACTGTGCCATGGTGAGGCAAAGGCAACTACAAGGTTGTTTAAAAACCTAAACTCAATCTTCAATAAAGATCTGTTTAGTTGCTGCCTACTGCTGCTGGATGGAAATAGCCTCTGAACTATTGCTAGCAACTTAATGATGCATCCTGGAAAACAAGGGTCTTCCTTTCGACAAATAGATGTTCAGTTTTTCAAAAGAATCATGGAGTAAGAGAATTTGTTCCGGTTAGGGTAGGACTTTTGACAAATGTTTAAAACATGGGTGAAGAGTGACAGACTGAAGTGAAAGGCAATTTTTTGAGGCTGTTTGAAATATGCAAATTTATAATTTTCGTTCTATGCAAATATAACTGATTTTTCTGCATAATTTATTTTGTTTGACAATTTAATGCAGCTGGCCAGACTATTTTTAAAATTTGTAATTGTTTTTAAAAATTTTTGAAAGTAACTTATTTTCTGCAATTTTTAATAGAAAGTATTTAAGAAAAAAAACTGTCATTTGAAGTTTCACCTCCAGTAGTAATATTTAATGCCTGCAGTTAATCCCCTTGCCCACTTGTGCATCCTGGGATCCAACAAAATTAATGCAATGTCTCAGAACAATATCTCTTAGACAACGGTGACTGGTGAAGAGAAGTTTTTTTTCTTCTTTTTGTTGGGATAGCTAATTATGATAAAGGAAGGAAATTCATTATTATACAAGAAATGTTGAAGTTGCACTGAATTTCCAACAGTTAAATGAAAATAGGTTTTTTTTTTTTTTTCAATATTGCACTATTTTCTGACTTAGAAAGATAGCTGATTTATCAATGACAGTGTTATCTGCATCAAAACTGTCACTGATAAATCCAATGGTGCAAGACCTGCAATGGAACAGGAACTAATTTCATAGAAACAATAATCCAACAAAGATTTCTGAGTGAAAATGTGCTTTAGCTCACTGCTTGGTAATTGTCAACAAACTGGCAAGTTGGCACTTTGGTTTATTTGTTGTTCTGCAATGTGCGTGCGATGCAAAAGGATGTGGGATTCAGTCATGGAGGAAGCACATTTGATTTTTAATTTTCACAAGATGCACCTCAGATGCAAAAATGTAAATGAAATAACAATTTAGGAAAATAAAATATTTAAAAAAAGGAACTATTTATTGTAAAAATTACAAACTATAGTAAACAAACAAGGGGAGGTCCCTCGAAAACACTACCACACTACTGCTGGCCCTTTGCAAGACTCACAAAAAATACAACAATGGGTTGGATAATTGCTGTAGGAGGCCCCTTGAAACTATGCTAACGCTGGCCCTTTGTGAGACCCTCCAAAAAACAACAGTGAGTCAGGCCATCACTGTAGGGGGCCCCTTGAAAATATGATACCATTGCCCCTTTGCAAGACCCCCCCCCCCAATAAAAAACAACAGTGGATCCGGCCATCGATGTAAACTGCCCCTCGAAAATATGCTACTGCTGGCGCTTTGCTAAACTAAAAACCTCAGAGTATCATTGCATCGCCAAAAAAAGTTTTTGAGAATGCACAACTTAACATAAATATGAAAAGTTATAATCGTATATAACCCAATTTATATTTTATGATAAATAATTTTTAATGTATGAAATAAATGTAAGACGTTTCACTTTTACTCGAATACTTTTTTTGACAGGGTCTAGTTATTGTTAACTGTACAAGCCTAAGAAAATTAGAATAACTAGATTACCAAATAAAAATAATGCATGCACACAAATGCAAATTAAAAGTTCAATGATGTCAAATTGAGCAAGCATATTTATTCCTTTCACCTCTGTACATCAATAGTACACTAGCTAGAATAAAAAATAACAATTGTGCATGTACAAAAATGCAAGATATTTTGAATTTTTCTATAGTTTCAAAATAATCAAATTTACAATATCTGGCACATTTATCATCCCTCCAAAAGAACGTCACCAAGTGGCGGGCTAAAGCACATTTTAGCTGATTTCTGACATTTGAATTAAATGATTTGAACCCAATGAAAAAATTATTTTTAAAAAATCAAATGTGTTGGACACATGACTTCCTTGCACGTCTATTAAATCAAAAATGTTTTTTACACACTTCCTCTCTAAACTTATTTGTTTGAAAGAGATAAAATATCAATAACAGTAAGGTTTAGCGACTTCTAGACAAATATTTCAATATCGCCAAGCTGAGTTCAATTTGAAAGATTTCCTTCTGACACTTTATTTGGCGATATTTCACCAAAAGCCGACAAACTTGAGATAGTTTGAGAGATTTTGGGGATAGCCAAAGTAGTCATCCACAGACTTTCAATGAATTGAATGCATTCATACACCTTAATGTATTTAAAGTCATTTGGCTCACCCTGTAAATAAATCCCCAGTCGATTGCTGTCAAAAAAGATATTGAAAACAGTTAGATATTATAATATAGTCCTAAATACAAAAGTTCAAAATTCTACGGGTTTAAGTTTTAGAGTTATATAAAATATGAAATAATTTTTGGTGCCAAATTTGGCGATATTTTGGTGAAACTCGTTAATGTTGATGCCATTTGGTGAGATTTTAAGCATGGACCAACAATGACAGATTATCGCCAAATTTGGCAACATTTCCCCAAAACTCGCCACGGTCGAGGACAGACGGCGAGATTTTGGGCATGTACCAAACAATGACTGTCGGCAGCTGTAATATATTGAAGATGTCCACAGGCATTAATGTATTGAAATTCTTTTTGGTGGTCCTGTAAATAAACTCTCCAGTAGATTGAAACCAAAAATCGAGATGCACAACTGGATGTTACAACAATCTTATATATGAAATTTCATAATAGTTTTTGAGATTTGAGAGTTAAATATGCACACACGTACACCAAAAGTCGCCAAGCTTGGCGACTTTTGGCATAGTTCTTGAGGGAGGTATGTGACCGTGGTCGGACCATTACCTAACTTATGTGGTAGGACGATATTGTGCTTGAAATGGATGAATGCCCCTAAAATTGCCATTGACCGTAATGTATTGGATATCTTTTGAGTGTTCCTGCAGCAGAACTGTAAATGATAAAGACACTTTTTTTAATGGAGAAATTCATTTTCTAACAGTTTACAGTATATATCACTTCTGAATCATTTGAAATAGCCCAATACCTCTAAAAAACGCTTTGATGAATTTCGGCCCATAGAGTGTAATGTATTTCAAATATTTTAGGCGGTTCTGTAGATAAACTATCCGGTCGAATGGAACCGAAAGGAGGGGGTGCACAACTAGATGTTACAGCAATTCTAAATATAAAGTTTCAATATTCTACGCCTAATAGTTTTTGATATATGATTTCAATGAATTTCGGCCCATTGAGCATAATGTATTTCGAATGTTTTGGGCGGTCCTGTACATAAACTATACATTCGATTGCGACCAAAAGGGGAGGTGCACAACTAGATGTTACACAACTATCCAAAATATGAAGTTTCGCCATTCTACGCCTACTAGTTTTTGAGTTAGGCAAAATTAATGAATTTCGGCCCATAGAGCGTAATGTATTTTGAATCTTTTGGGCGGTCCTGTACATAAACTATACATTCGATTGCGACCAAAAGGGGAGGTGCACAACTAGATCATACAACAATCCTAAATATCAAATCTCAACATTCTACGAGCAATAGTTTTTGAGATATGCGAGTTACATACATACGTACGTACGTACGTACAGACGGCATGGAAAAACTGGCCACAGTAGACTCGCCACTGGTCAAAATGAGTTGCAGACGCGTTAATATGATCGTGCATGCTAGCCTACGATGAGATGCATCGAAAAAAATTTTTAAATTAAATTTAGAGGTAGTCAAAATCGGTTTTTATGTCGAAATTTGGCCCCCAAAATTTTTCGGGATCACATTACTTCCTTATACTACGTACAAGGAAGTAAAAATGGATCATATTCCGTATCCAGTGCTGTTTATATATCAATGTTTGTGTTTATGTTTCATTTGGTGATTGTTCTGGCGACATCATGGGCAATGCACAGCGGGAGTGAAGTAACCTGCCGGTGGGGTGGTATTTTTTACTGGCAACTATAAAAAAATGTGTATGGTCAGTTTGGGAATTTGAAACTGGTTCATGTTATGGATGGAAAGAAATGAAATATGCTATTGTATGAAAAGAAAGTGTGTGTGTGTTTGTTAGAAATAGGGTGTAAATATAAAACTAAATAAAAGAAAGCATGTTGGTTTTACCCTATAAGCCGGTGGGTGTCAGGGACATTTCTAAGCGGTTAATTAAGAAAAAATAAAGGTAAGTGCTTTCTTTTTAACCAATCTCTGCAATGTATAAGGTTTTTAATGTGAATTTCAAATTGATATTTGATTTTTTTTATATTTTCATAAGTGCTATTTTAATTATACTGACTTTATATGAGGTGTACAACTAGGTTGTTTAATTCACCGATGTTTTTTTGAGTTGAAAACGGTACACTGTTTGCTCATTTTAAATTGCCTGTTACTGAATTTGCAGACGTTTTTTAGGTTAAATACGGATGGTGTATTTTGTTTTAATGTTTTTGTTGGTGGAATATATGTGCAATTTTAATGTGTTAAAATACTTTAACTTTGCTGAGTGTGCAAAATGGTTAAAGACAGTCGCTGGGGCTTGAATGATGCCAAACTCCAGCGACAGCTGCCGTGTTTACATGGGGTGTACACCGTCTTGTATGATTTTACCAAAAAAATTCATACGAGGCGGTGAAACGAACGGATATCAAACGTCTGAAATAAGTTTGATATCCGTTGCATCACTATTAGGGATGCAACGAATATCCATCTAACATACTGCATCCGGCCAATATGCCGGATTACAAATATCCAGCTGTATATCCAACCTAAAATTACATACAGAGAAATAACAAATAAACATAATAAATGAATAAATTTAAAAAAAAAATGCAATAATAAAAAATGCAAAAAAACAAAGTTTTGTGAAAATATTTTGTTTTTAATACTTTTTACTTCCTTGTACAGAGTATAAGGAAATAATGTGATCCCGGAAAATTTCGGGGGACAAATTTTGACGAAAAAACGATTTGACTACCTCTAAATTCACTTTTAAGAATTTTTTCGATGCATCTCATCGTAAGCTAGCATGCACGATCATATAAGCACGTCTGAAACTCATTTTGACCAGCAGTGAGTCTATTTTGTCCAGTTTTTCCATGCCGTCTGTACGTACATAGTTATGTAACTCACAAAACTTAAAAACTATTGGTCGTAGAATGTTGAAATTTTATATTTAGGATTGTTCTATGATTTAGTTGTGCACCTCCCCTTTTGGTCTCAATCGAATGGATAATTTATGTACATGTACAGGACCGCCCAAAAGATTCGAAATACATTATGCTCTATGGGCCGAAATTCAATAAACTCGCATATCTCAAAAACTATTAGGCATAGAAAGTTGAAACTTTATATTTTGGATTGTTGTAACATTTAGTTGTGCACCTCCCCTTTCGGTTCCATTCGACTGGATAGTTTATCTACAGAACCGCCTAAAATATTCTAAATGCATTACGCTCTATGGGCCGAAATTCATCAAAGCGTTTTTTAGAGGTATTGGGCTATTTCAAATGACTCAGAAGTGATATATGCTGTAAAGTGTTAGAAAATGAATTTCTCCATTAAAAAAAGTGCCTTTATCATTTACAGTTCTGCTACAGGAACACTCAAAAGATATCCAATACATTATGGTCAATGGCAATTTTAGGGGCATTCATCCATTTCAAGAACAATACCATCCTACCATATAAATTAGTAATGGTCTGACCAAGGTCACGTGCCTCCCTCATGAATTACGCCAAAAGTCACCAAGCTTGGCAACTTTTGGTGTACATGTGTCCGTATTTAACTCTCAAATCTCAAAAACTATTAGTCGTGGAATGTTGAAATTTCATATATAAGATTGTTGTAAAAACTAGTTGTGCATCTCGATTTTTGGTTTCAATCTACTGGAGAATTTATTTACAGGACCACCAAAAAGAATTTCAATACATTAATGCCTATGAACATCTTCAATATATTACAGCTGCTGACAGTCATTGTTTGGTACATGCCCAAAATCTTGCAGTCTATTGAAATTGATGACCTTAGCGAGTTTTGCCGAAATATCGCCAAATTTGTTGATAGTCAGTCATTTGGTCCATGCCCAAAATATCGCTATTTGTTATCATCCATGGCGAGTTTTGGAAGAATATCACCAAATTTGGCAATAGTCTGTCATTGTTTAGTCCATGCTCAAAATCTTGCCATTTGTTGTTGACCTTGGCGAGTTTTAACAAAATATTGTCAAATTTGGCACTAGACTTTCATTTGGTCAATGTCCAAAATCTCGCCATTTATCATCGTCCTTGGCGAGTTTGGCGAAATATCTCAAAATTTGTGATAGTCAGTCATTGTTTGGTCCATGCTTATGATCTCACCATATGTAATCAACCTTGGCGAGTTTTGCCGAAATATCGCAAAATTTGGCACCAAAGATTAATCTGTATTTTGCATAACTCTAACCCGTAGAATTTTGAACTTTTGTGTTTAGAACTATTGTAATATCAAACTGTTTTCATTATCTTTTTTGAGTGCAATTGACTGGGTAATTTATTTACAGAGTCAGCCAAATGACTTTAAATACATTACGGTGTATGGATGCATTCAATTCATTGAAAATCTGTGGTCAATTACTACTTTGGCTATCCCCAAAATCTTGCAAACTATCTCCAGTTTGTCGGCTTTTGGTGAAATATCGCCAAATAAAGTGTCAGAAAGAAAAATTTCAAATTGAACTAGAGATGTAACGAATAGTGATTTGGCCGAATAGCCGAATACCGAATATTCGGCCAATAGCTCAGACCGAATACCGAATATTCGGCAAATAGTTTAGGCCGAATACCGAATATTCGGTGGCTGAATATTGAATTTTTTAAATTTTCAATTTAATTGTAAATAAAATATCACTTTTCAATTTTGCAATTAAATATTAAATAAAGACTAATTAAAATTCAATTTATGTTATTTGTAGGTACTTAAAAACACACAACAGTATATTATCTGTAAAACTAAAGAAATCTTGGCCATGAAAAAAATAGCTTTTATAAAGTAAAACACTAATAACAGCATAATTTAATAAGTATGCTATGGTAAATGTGATTAATCTGGTAACTATACACCCGATCGCAGAAAAGAGGCGACACAGTGACGCCCGTCGCAGATTCTTGAGAAAGTCTGCAAACTATTCTAAGAGTTCGTATTGAACGATATCGCCGACTGCACCCAGTGATTTAATATAAAATCTTTCTCCATCCTTTTTGTGAATAATCATATTTTCGTTTACTGCAAGCCCATTATGCTAACTTTTGTATCAACAGTTAAAATTACAACATTTTTGATAAATAATGATTGTTTCGACAAAATATTTCTTAATCTTTTGGGTGAGTTTTTATTTTTCAACCAATTTTTGAAATTTTGTTGCATTAAAGTATAAAACGTGTTTATAAAATTCATTAAAATGCTATTTGAAAAGTGAATTGGTAGAAGAGATTTGATGGCCAATACTTCACAGGAAATTTTACAAAAAAGGAGGGTGGGGCATAATTCTAAAATGGTTGTCAAAATTATGTAACTGAATAAGAGAAATCTACACAACTTGAAATTGTAGGCAAAATGAATGCTCTAAATTGTGTAAATGCTGCGTATTTGACACATAAGATGAATATGCTGATTTAATATGCATTTATGGGTAACCTACCACATACCAGCAATTTATCTTGCAGATTATTTTTGCATTTTTAAATCTGCGTGGCAGACTGGTACAGAAAATTTCTGAAACTGGGACTATATATAATCCTATCATGTTTTGGGCTTGACAGCATCTGCGAAAAACATATTTAGTAGCTTTTCAAAATTATGTTTGTAATTGAGGATATGAAAAAATTCCTCCTATCCCCACCCAATAAGGAAATTAGAAAATGAAGTCAAGTAGTGTCGCCAAGTAGGAAAGTCTGCATTTCTGTAATATTATTAAATACATTAGATTATGTTCCATTCAGCTTAAAATTCAATGACTTAGAACAATTTATAACATGAAATTAACATTTTAAAGTATACCTACGCAATATTTTTTGTAAATGCATTAAAAAAAAAAAAAGTTTTCTCTCTTAGTTCTGAAATTATTCAGCTCAATATCTAGCAAATTCGGCCACAACTATTCGGCCGAATACCTGTTCAGTATTTGGCTTGCCGAATATTCGGCCGACTGAATATTCGGCAAAACAGCCGAATAGGCCGAATACCGAATAGTGGCCGAATATTCGTTACATCCCTAAATTGAACTTAGTTTGGTGATATCGAAATATTTGGCTAGAAATTGCTAAACCTTACTATTACTGGTATTTTATCTCTTTCAAACAAAATAAGTTTAGATGAAGTGCAGCGAAAATATTTTCGATTAAAAGACGTGCAAGGAAGTCATGTGTTGTCCATATCAGATTTTTTTAATGTATTTTTATCACGTATAGAAAGTGGGGGGGGGGGGGGGAAGTTAAGTTCTTCTATCTTTATTTAAGATTGGAGTAAATTATTACTGGAAGAAATTATTGTAGAAAAACACTGTTTTTCAATCTTTGCAAAAATTCGGTTACCTTTTTTTCCCCACCATAAATTGACACTGCTTATGAGAACAGTGTACTTGCTGTAGTACTGTTGCTGGTGAGAGGAATAGTTGGGAAATTTGTTACATTGATTTTCTAACAGTTGAATGGCGATATCTTTCTTTAAAAAACTGATCTTTTAGGAATATTTATCTAACTCTTGGGGGAGAATATGACACTGATATTTGTATGACTTTAATTGCAGTAAAACTGGTACTAAATTCATGGAAACAATCCCAAAATATTTCTGATTTTTTAATTAAATGATTTGAAACTAATGGGAAAATTTAAAGGAAAAAGTAATAGCTCCATGATCTACGAAAACTAGTGATAATAGAATGAAAAAGAAGAAAATATACTGCTGCCGGATAACCAGCTGAAAGTTTGGCCAGATATTCGTTATAGGGTATCAGGCCAAATTGATAGGCCGTTGCATCACTACTCATAATTGCCGATTTCATTTTTGTAGAGGGACAGCATAACAGTTACAAATTTTGTATCAACAGTAACCAACACTTTCTCCACCCAATATGTTCTGCAGCAGGGCTACAGGCAGTTTGGATTTTTTTTTTTTTTTTTTGGGGGGGGGGGAGGGAAGAGAGATTTCCTAACACTGAATCGGAAGGAAAGTCCATATATTTAAGCACAATTCGGGAATTCAACTCTCCAAAGTATATATCTCCATACCATAAAAAAATCACGCATAAATTTATTAAATAGAGTACCTGTTTCATCATATGCAGCTCTTTTTTCCTGGTCTGATAAAATACAATGGACTTTGGAAAGGACTTGAAATTTTTTTGTAGCCTCTTCTTTTTTATCGTCAGGTACTCGATCAGGATGACATAATAATGATGCTTTTTTGTAAGCTTTTTTTACTGAAAAATAAATACCATAAAAGTTCATTAACACTAGCTATAAAAACAGGTTATATATCACGAGAAACAATACGGTTTTTTCGTACTTGAAGCGTCAGTAGCATCTTGAGGAACTCCTAAGACTTCATACAAATTGTCGCATTTAAAATATTCCTTGATATTATCTATTAAACCCATGGTGTAATTCTTTAATATTTTTTGTAATTTCGTAATTCCCAAAATACAACAAATGGGGATGTTGCTGTCTTTGGGGTGGACTATGCTTTCTAGTACGGAACAGATGTTTAAATCAAAAATGATTCAAATAAATAAACAACACTGCGCGCGCTTTTGTAACACGTCGAGCGCGAGCCAATAGTCCAGCTCACGAGTGCACTGCCTTTAGAACCTCGAAGAGCGTGACAATCACCAATCCGTACTTTACAGAACCCTTACAGACTGAAAATGACGTCAACAGGACGTTCCAACTGAAAATGATCTACACAAACAGCATGCGCAAGATGTATGCGTAAGGCGACCATAGATGGTATACACGTGACGTCACAACAGCAGCAGACGTGCTTCAAACCGGAACTGGTGACTGGTGACCAGCATGCGGTCAGCTGCTGATTGTTCTTCAGTTGACACTTGTGCACCAAGTCAGGTATAGTAGCCTTAGGTATAGCAGACGACAAAATGACGTTTAGTCACGTGTTTTGTTTACGTACCATCTATACTTCTAAACAGTATTTTGGGGACAAATCAAGCACTGTCCTCGAATCCAAGGAAAACTTGTGGACACTAGAAAATATTTTTGGGGATTTACTCGAGGACATAGCATATTACCATGTATATGTATACCCATACTTTAAATCTTGACAGACTTTGATACATAAAAATGAACTCTAATAGCACTTTATATCAATTGTGTATTCTTATTTCTAATAAATTAATAGAAGTATTTCATTCATTTATAAATATTTATTTAAACCAGAAATATGAAAGGAACATTTTGAAATATTGCAATTTATTCAAAATTTAACTCTTGGAATAGTATTTGTATTTTTCAGAAGACATTTACATTGGATCATTTTGTGATAATTTTTCATGAAACTTTGTACACCCTCTAAAAAAGGTATTCGACTGCAAGAAAATTTTCGTACGTCAATTTCATATTTAAAGCATGGTTCTTCATGAAAAGTGATTAATCATTAACCCATTCGTGCCTGGATATTTTTGCGAGTTTCTTCGATTTTTGCTAACAATAGCATTAATTGATTAATTTCTGATGTCAACTTTTCGAACAAGGGATGATTTCATTTAAAATCTTTATGCATAAAAATTGAAATGTCAACATCCTACTTTGCCATATTAAAATATTTTGTGGAATTGAAGTTCAATACTCGCAAATAAAGGCTAGGAAAAATAAATAACGTTTTCGACTGATAGCGAAAATGCCGTCCCAAAAAAGGACGCTAGGCATAAATGGGTTAACAAAACTGAAATGGGAACTGAACAAAACACAATGACAACAAACGTTTCAGAGATCGAATTTATTGTTTCTCTGAGTAGAAGGTGCTTTTAGTCGGTTTATTTTTCTTATATCTTCAGTTTTTTCTAAAAGAAATAAACTAAACTGAAACTTTCAGGAAAAAAAAAGTACTAATCTTTAAATTTGGGGACAAAATGAAAAAAAGACCTATATTTGAGGACTGTCCTCGAATTTCGAGGACGTATGATCACCTTATGTATGCGGGCGTTTGAGTGGCAGTTGTCCATTTGATGGTCCAATGTTTTGCCACTCAGAGCTCTACCATGTCTACGTGCGACGTCAACCGCCGATTCCTAATCGCAAAGTGGCCTACGGATGCTCGCGTCTTCACTTATACATAGAGCAAGTTTAAGCTTTACAAAGATTTGAAGCACTATTTAATGAAGTTTTAAGTCATAATTGTGCTACAAATTCAAATACGAACTCATTATTAGTTTCGTTACTATGAGTGCGTTCAGACTACCACTTTCAGGTACATCTCGAGTAAAACACGAACTGTTCGAGTTTTACTCGGGAAGATTGACATCATCCGGGGCCGTCGTTATTAGCAACCGGGCCTGCTTCTTCGTTGCCACCGGAAGAAATGAGTGAAACACTGAGGCCTAATATTTACATTTGCGCTGTTCGATTGTATGCGATTTGGGATTATAAACGTTAATTTATTTTATAATTAAAACACAATTTTGTGATAGTTTTGTCACATAATGATTTAATGACAAGGTGTTTTAGATGTAGGTAATAATTATTTGAAGATTGCGCTTTTTTTATGTAAATAAATCAACGAATTCAATCATAGAATTCGAACTTTAAGTTCTGAATGTAAAGGTAAGTGTACACTTGTATGTAGAAATTCTACAAATTTATAGGATATAAAGCATGTTTTGTGAATTAATATTCATGTGTTATTTATAAAACATTTTAATCTGAAATCGTTTAACTTGGGTAGTTTATTATTCTAGTAAATAAGCGTGCGTTGTAATACTAGTTAGACATTCTTATCTGTTTAAATCTTTCAGTTGAAAATGTCATTTATCATTTATTATAAATGCAACTAAATGTGTGATATTGGTTTCAGTGCAGAAGTACTGTAAAATATGTTATTAATTTTTGCACATGTTTATGTAGAAACTTAAATTGAAGTTAATATTTTGTATAAGTGTTCATCATACTCAAATTCAAAGTTCCATTTAGATAATGGCTATAATAAAAAGTAATTAATTAAGAGATCGTTTGTTTTTAGTTTACTACAGTGTTTAGCGCAACTTGTGAAAAGGAATCTTGAAATTTTTCAAGTCCTGGAGCTGTTAGTTTATCTTAATTTGTATTCAAAGTCCGTGGAGTAGTTTTTTTTTTTTTTTATAAAGCTATAACCCTAATATACAGCAATGCAGGGACGAAAACATTTGTTTTCAATCGCCAGTTAATAATAACTTAAAAAAAAGGTGTTGGAATATTAGTGGTATTTCCTAGTATGGTTTTCTAAAATTTATATTTTTTCTTTGGAGAAGAAAATGTATATGGAACTAACACTGGAAATTATAAATCATTTTCATTTCGAATGGTAAAATTTTCGATAAATAAACTCGTTTGAACTAACCAAAATAAAAACAGTTAACAAACGTGTTTTATCATACACTGTTACGTTATTCTTAATCCTTTTGATATATTATCTCCCCTTTAAGTTCGTACTACTATTTATGGAACACCCTTTATTTTGTAATTCATTCTAAATGTTTCTTGTTAAATTAATTTACATTATTTTTCATGTAAATACCAAGGACTTGCAGTGCACAGGTTGTACTTATAATTATAGCAAAAATTCTTCTGATACCTACGACTTACTAAAGATTAAAAATTAAATAGTATATCAGTACTTAAATTTTGTATACGTGAATTGTAAATATCAAATATTTTAAATTCTATTTCAGCTCCTCGTCATATATTTTGTTAATATATTAACCGAACAATATTTAATAAATGAAAATTTAATAACTACTAGTTAAATTTATTTTAAAAGTAATAATGGTTGTAACTGCTTTGAAAATGTGAAACTTAAACATTCAGTATAAAGAAATGCATAAAAATGTCTGTATCATTTGTGTATTCGTTTACTTTAATGTATACTAAAAGTCAGCTTAATTTTTTCATGTATATTAAAATTCAAGCTAAAATAAGGAATCATGAGAGTGAGCACTACTTTGTTTTTCCTTCAAATTACATGCATCTATTTACTTTAATGTCCGCGTGTATCATAGTAAAGAAACTGTTAATGAGTTCGTACTTGAATTAGTAACACAATCACTACTTCATTTAATAACGTTTCAAAGCATCGGAAAGCTTAAAAATTGCTTGATGTATACGGGAAGACGCGAGCATCCGTAGGCCTCTTTGGATGACTCATCGAAATACACGCGCAGGCCCGTTACTAATAGCGAAGGCCCCGCATCATCTAACGGTTTTGAGTTTTTAATAGGAAAAAACGTGGCGGCACGTATTTACTAACCAGTGGAGTTTGAAGACCCCCCCCCACAGGAGGGGCGAGATTTTGGAGAGAATTGAGAATTTTTTCTTGAGTTTCCTGACTGCAATCTCGGAGATGGTCTTATACCTCTGAATATCCGTTCTGAAATTTATTAATTCCACATAACATTTATTAATAACATAGAACACAACAGAAGTACTACAAACACAGAAGAAGGGGGGTAGTGCCGGATTAACAATATAGCAGATGTAGCAAATGCTACGGGCCCCGCGCTTTTGGGGGCCCCGCACCTTTACCTTGAAAGTTTTCGTCTTTCCCCCTCAAGATCTAGCTTTTTTGACATTGGCCAACAAGGTAGAAAAGTGTTTAAGATTTCGGTTTGTCTGTCTGTCCGTCCTTCATCTAACTCGCGTCAATAGGCATCGATTTCTACGAAATTTATATATGCTATTCTTATCTGCAGTACCATGTACCCTATTGTAAAGGATCTATGTAGCATTTATAGATTTTTTTTAAGGAGCACTCAAAATAGTCCCAATACATTGCGCTTTATGGGAAGTTATTTTTTAAAGCGTATCATCCTACTAACTACAAGGGGTGATCAAATGAAAAGGTACGAAACGACAAGGTGGGTACAAATGTAGACTTTATTCAAAATATACACCATAGGCCTGAGCACAACGATCCCACTGACGAACAAGCCGCAGGATTCCTTGTTCCCAGAATTCCTGTGGCCTTGACGAGACCCAGTCCGTCACAGCGTCCTTGAGTACGTCCGGAGTCCTTGAGTACGTCCTAAAGAAAAGTTACACAGGAAACTTGAGTTACTTATTCCATCTTTTTTCATCACCCAGTTCAAATATAAACTACACAATTATTAATAAATATTTCACATTTCAATTAACCACTTTACAACCACGTAACTTTAGATTAACAGAACTACTGAACTACATATGTCACTCAACTCCCATTACACCATGCTTCCACCACAACAACATAGTACTCATTTTCAACCTTCACCAAACTGAAGCTAACCTTGCAAAACATAAATAAAAGTGTCAAACAGTAAATAGGACTTGCCCAAATTTTGTACACATCTGGCTCTGTTACACATTGTTTATTTGAGTGTATGATACAAAAGTGGGTACTTATGTATTATCCCGGCGGGCATTCCCGCCTAACTAGTTTTTCGTCAAATGTGCTGGCAAACTATTTATAATCGTATTCCAAACCATCAATAATTTCATGTGTCTGACATTTATATAGGCGAAAAATCGCTCGTCTAGGCGGACCGCCGGGATAATACGTAAATACTCAAAAGTGTAAATAAAAATTAATGTAAACAAATAATATTTAATTGTATTCTGTCCAAGAAAATTATTGTATTATAAATTATTAAAAATATACTTCAGAACAGCTTTAGTATTGGTCTTATTAGCGATCAGTTGAGGTTATAGTTTGTTTAGAGGAATTTATTCTCTGTGGTTATAAAAGTACCTATATTGGCGTTACTGAGTAGCCTTTAGAAAAATTATATTTTCTATTTTAAGAATGGAAGTAGACGGCTATCGTGAGCTTAAGCCTTCTGCAAAAATATCTGTTAATCACTCAGATAATAGTACATTCAAATTGAAATTCTTCAATGAAAACATATTACTTTTAACAAACTTACCTTTCAGCAAATACATAAGATGTCCTTTTCCTTTTATTGACTGGGGATCGAAATGAAAAAATTGTCGGGACAGCATCATTCTTTAGCAGTCTAGCATTCGTAAATTTTTGATAAATAAAGCATTCTTCATCAAAATGATCGGAACAAATCCTTGAATGTTGGTTGGGAGTGAAGTTATCGCGTTTAATTTTTGACATCCATACCTCTAACAAGTTTCCATTTTTCAATGGGAATCTGTGAAATGATATTTTTTTATTGTCATGAACAGGTTGCAGGGAGTTGTTGGAACATCCATAGGCAGCGCAATAAGAAGACATAATTAATTTTATTTTTTTTTCGCTTATTTCCAAGAACCCAGCGTACAAACCTATGGAGAAAATGTTGTTTGTTTTCCACCGACACGTGACTTTTATAGCCTCGAACCCAAGGAGGCGATATCCTCCATTACCAGGCGAGCCTGGGTACTGAACGCGTGGAGGTGTTGTGACGTCACAAGAGAGGATGGACTTTTCTCCGTTAAAAGCATTAGAATCATACGGAAAAGTAGAAGAAACTAAGATGTTTTGTGCCTTTTTTGGATACTAATGGTAAGTCAGCAATCTCTATTCTTAATACGACATACTTATAATAGTTACTAGCTGAAGTACCCGTTCTTCGCACGGGAATGAATGGACTTTTTGATATTACGATTTGTGGTGATTACTATTCATTGTAATAAACAGATATAGCAAAGTGGATATCGCTTTATATTGTGTCCAATAATCATGCATACCGAATTGCAAGGCAATCGTTTGTACGGTGCAGAAGGCCATGCGGCGTAGCGCAATCTAGTGGCGAGTTTTAGCAAAACGGATACGGCGAAAATATTTTTCGCATTCAGATATCGATGTATACGAATTTTCATGACTATCGGCTGGACAGTCCTGAAGTTCATGTGTTGACGCGACATCTAGTTGCTAGTTATAGGAAAATGGATAGCGCCAAACTCTTCCCCGTGTTCAAATATCTATGTATACCTATTTTCATAGCGATCATTTGCACAGTCAAGAAGTGATACACTGCAGGGCCATCTAGTGGTTCAATAAAGTAATGATTTGCTACAGCGCCGTCAAGTGGCGAGTTATAGCAAAATGGATAACGCCAAAATATTCTCATTGTTCAAATAGCTATGTATACTGATTTTCATAGCGACCGTTTGAATGGTCAAGAATTTGGCCTGCTGCAGCGTCATCTAGTGGCGAGTTAAAATAATAATGCATTGCAGTGTCATCTAGTGGTGAGTACCATCAAAAGGAACACAGAATATATTCTTCGTGCTGAAATGTGTAAGTATAAGAAATTTTATGCCGATCGGTCGAACGGTACAGAAGTTGATGCATTGCAGCGCCATTTAGCAGCAAGTTACAGCAAAATGGATACTGAAAAATATTCTTCGTGTTCTAATATCCGCGTGTACCAAATTTCATCGAAATCAGTTGGACGATATTCGCATAGTAAACGGCTAAACGGAATAGAATTCGACGTTCTGCTGCGCCACCTGGTGGAAAGTTAGAGGGAAATGGATAGCATAAAAAGCTTGTCCATGATAAAAGACTAAGGTGAACCAAATTTCATGGTGCAACGGTGCTGGAGTTTTTCAACCTCATACACATATACCAACATTCATTTTTATCTATAACCAGTGTCATTATATATCCCAGTTTCAAATAAAATCCAGTTTCAAATCTAAGCCTTGCCAAAGTGCCAACATACGCTATTTTGCAAGCGTTTTTTCAGGAAATCATTCGAAGCATTGACTTAGCAGCAATAATATATGGGAAATGGTTCGACCGCGAAAAAGTAAAGCAAGCCTTTATTTGAAAAGTTGAATCCCTTAATACAGCCGAATTTTTTTAAATTATCAACTATAACGTGTTTTATTCATCATTATTCTGATGTACTAAATGAGAAGATTTCAATTTTCTGAAATTTGGCGGAATTCCCCCAACTTAATGTACTCATTTGGCGAGAATTCTGGAGATAGATCAATTGAAATCCCTTAATAACTGCATTATTTCTTCACGGATCATTAAAATTTAACGCTGTATTCTAATAAAACCTTTGCACTTGTTTTCAAAAATCTATTTCCTTAAGCTCTCAATAAATTGCGCCAACCCGAAATCTGTGCAAACCACTAGAACTCACTTTCACAAAATCGGCATTTGAGCCATTTTATTTTTTCGCCAAACTAAAATAATTTACCTATTAGCCTCGGAAATCTTCAATTCTTATTGTTTTGCGTGTAAAGCATTACATTCCTGCTCTGATTTCCCATGCACACGATATTATAATTAAAAAAAAAATAACCTTACGAATATAAACTAACAAAAAAAATCATTATTATTCTTTTATTTTTACTTTGAGAATTTAAAACATTTTATTCGGCAAAATCGCCACACATGGCAACCACGATCCTTATTTCACACTTTTTTCACTACAGGGGTTACAATTACGGAAAGATTTTTGCCTGAAGAGCATAAAAAATCTCTTAAATTCCGGGAACGGGTGGACTTTCAAAGTTTTAAAGTGGACTATGAGTTATTCTATATTATTTTACATATCTGTACTAAATTTCAGGCCGATAGGTCCATTTTTGTGGATTTGTATACGAATCAAATCCACAAACAAATAAACAAACAAACAAACAAACAGAATTTCATTTTTATTTATAAGATTAAGCTATAGAGTACATAAAAATATAAAATTGACGTATTTTGCGTTAGTTTTATTGATTTCTGTTCTTTTGTTCTAGCAATCACTATGCTTCCGTTTGCTGCGTCCCAGGCTGTAAGTAAAGCTAATTACAAAAGAGGAGAAAATGTAAAAGTTTTCACTTTTCCCAAAAAAACGAAGAAAAGCGGGCCGAATGGACTAAAAATACTATAAGAAAAAATTGGTCCCCAGGAAAAAATACGTATGTTTGTATTGAGCATTTTCGAGATGAAGATCTTTTAAAAGACGATGCTATTTTAAAATCAGATGGGGCACTTTTAACTGTAAAAAGAAATCATTATAAATTAGAACCGAATGCTATCCCGTGCATTTTTTCGAGCTTACCAGCCTATATATCCGATATTACCAAAAAACAAGAAAGAACTGATCCTACTAAAAGAAGAGAAAACGTTTAGGAAAAAGATATTGAGGAAACTCCAAAAAAAAAAAAAAAAAAAAAAAAATAATAATGCAAAGGAAAATATAAATTCTTTTGAAATTAAGAAATGTATCAAGAGTTTCATGGCAATTCTATGTTAAGAAAATTTCACCATTAATTATAAATTAAACGCAGATTCCCTTCCACTGCACATACCAAGTAGCTTAAGGTTCAATGCGGATCTCATGGTTGATTTATTTATTAAAAAAAAAAAAAAAGAGAGAGAGAGAGAGAGAAATCTATTTGCTGGATACTTAGAAAAACAAAAATATAGAAGGTATTTATTAAAGAAATATTTCCAACTAAACGGTTTATCGGAATTTGTTGAAAATTCTGAAATTAAGTATGAACACAGATTCGGAAATTAACTCAAAAAAGAAAATGTATTACTGCAATGCTAACAACAATAACAAAAAAGTATATGTATTACTGCAATATATTTTACATGAAAACCCCTGAGAGCATTTAGGCAGTTTTACATATTCAAGAGTTATACTCACTAATTTTAAAAAATATTTAATTATGTATATTTCAAATGTCTCAATGTGATATTTGAAAGTCTTATCTAGAAAAAACTAAAGCAAACACTTGTAGTGCTTTCATGAAAAACTTTATAGTATTTGTAAGGTTTGGGTAATAAAAGCTTTTACTTTTTATTTTCTTGTTTTTTGTGCTTTAATTGCTTCTAATAAAATTTGACATTAGGAGTCTGTATAACATAATTATATATAGTATGTATTGTACAAGTTTTTAAAATATTAATTGTGGAAATTTCTGATTATATTCCTCGTGCTACGAGTGTTTATTGACATTATTGATCATATTTCTTCTATAGAATTCAATACAAACTCTTTGAAATCCCATCCTCTCTTGTGACGTCACGAAATGCCTTAAGATGACTATTTATGAATCTGGATATTTTTAACATCAATTCTTTTAAAAAGCTTATTAAAACGAAGCAAAACTAAATAATGTATTTCAGTTTTTAAGTAAAATTAATAAAAATTGTTATTTTTACTTAAAAATATATTTACTTACTTAAAAATATGACTTTATGCTTATACAACGTATAAATTTAATCCATATACATATTATTTTAGATAAATGATAACATTGAGTAACCATTATGTTATTTAGAATGTATTTGCTAGCCCGAAATGCAAAACATACTGCATACAATGCTGAAACTGCTTTAAATTCAGTACCAATTTATTTCATTAATTTCTGACAAAAAATATTGTTGATTCACTATTATTTAAGAACAAAGTGTTGTAAAACGAAAATGCTATTTCAATGCGTCATAAAAAATTAAGCTACTCGTATTTATTGGCATTATTAATTCCATTTCTTCCATTGAACTCAATGCAAACTGTTCCAAATCCCATCCTTTCTTGTGACGTCACGAAAACCAGTACCCAGACCCCCTCTTGCTTTCTCCTCTCTCTTTCTTCAGTCGCGGCGACCCCAGTACGTCGCCCGAGTGGAAGCACTTCCCTTTCAGGTGGTTTCTTCAGTGGACCCAACACATGGAAATCGCAGGGCGACATGTCCGGACTGTAGGGCGGATGGTCCAACGTCTCCCACTTGAACTTGGCCAGTTCCTTGGCGAAAACGGACATTCCATTTTCGCATTGACTTGTGGGACACACAGCCTAGAGACCTGCACGGGCCTGAAAATTGAGTCCCGGCCCGGGCCCGTAACACACATTTGAAACAAACATCACGGCCCGGCCCGTACGGGCCCATAATTGAGGTATAAAAATTCGAAAATTCCAGAAAATTTAAAAAATATAAAGGCGAACAAATAGATCGATAAATAAATATTTTTCAGGCATTTTATATTAAGTAAAGTTATTAATGTTAACTACTACATTAAATTAATACTAATTTTAAAATAACGACCATTTATGTGCATATATATTCTGAAAAGTGGAATATTTTTAATTAGATGTTAATTCATAAAGTAGAATAAAGTGGAAATCTCCGGTCGACCTGGAATCGGAACATAGCTCTATCAGCAAGGTCTGGCGCCGTGATAGGCGCCAGTAATGGTATACAAAAGGAAAACAGACGGTCATGACATCTTTTTCTAAGTGCAACAAAATTTGAATACTTTCCCACATCAGTTTGCTGGTTGCAGGAAGGGTAGGGGGAAAAAAAAAAACTAGACACGAGTCTGGCCCGGCCCGTTGACAACAGATTTATTATTCCCGTATCCGTACCCGACCCGCGGGCCGGGCCGGGCCGGCCTGTGCAGGTCTCTAAAACAGCCTTCCCAGTATACGGTCATCATCCTGCGATGAATAGTGGCCGGTTTAACACCTTCCGCTGTCAGAAATCGGATAACGCTTCGATGTTCCTCAGTCGTCGAATTTTGCAATGTGAACGCCATCCTGGAGCTGGATTCTCCGCTCGTCGCTAATTTTACCCAGTCGTTAACTCAGCCCCGCCTTGAGGTGGAGTTTTAGGGAGGAGCGTCAAGGGGTTCATGTGATTGGCTAAACGACCTCCCGATACCCTCCGGAATCGTTAGCGCAGTCGGTAACCAAACAACTGGTTCTGCCCAGTCGGCAGTTAACCACCGACGATTTCGGAAACCACCGGCGGAGAATTCTACCCCTGAACTCACACGTACTGCCGCGTCAATTGGATGTAGGAGGGTGCTTTTTATAAGAGCTTCTGCTCTCTCCTGGGGGGCCCCCGCATGCTCCTATCCACTCAAAAGGCTCCAATCGCATTCCTAGATGCCTCGATACGTGCTCTCATAGCTGCATGGACAATATGATAACGGTTAGGTTTTTGCGACGTTTCGTACCTTTTCATTTGATCACCCCTTGTAGTTGCGCTGAACCCTGACTTCAAGATAAAACTTTTTCCTCCATGACTGCAAAAAGATTACAAAGACAAAAAGCCTAACAACTTCTACATCGTTTGTACGATCCGCTTGAAATTTTTCACAACTTTGTAAAAAAATATAGAAAACAATCTGTCAATTTTAAAAATCTGAAAATCCACCCGTTTCTCATTTTTAAGCGATTTTTCGCTATTTTCAGCACTATTTCGTTTCCGAGAGTCAAAAAAAGTGAATCAATGACTTATTTTAAGTGAAAATGGCGTCTTACAATTGGGGGATTCCAGTACTGTTAAAATAATTTCTCCCGATTACTCAGTTTATTATTATTCCCCCCCCCCCACAAATAAATCGTTTGCTTTCGACTGCGAAAAGATTCCGCACGTTTCCAGATGAGCATGAAATTCGATTTGGGTCTGTGATAAAAATTGAATATGAAGTTATTTATTTTAGGTGGATGAAAATTAAATTTATTGAATGAAAGACAAATTTCCTTAAAATATTTTTTCTCGCGCCCGTTGTAATTGCCTCCACAAAAGGCTTTGACTTCTAGTTTTAGAGATATTCTGCTTTTTGAAATGAAACAAAATTGTATGTTATTAAGTATTACAAAATGAAGCTTTGCATCGAAAATAGTGTCTGTATAGTTAAAAGGTTTTCTATACGGGAGCACTCAAAATAATTTCAACACAATACAGTCAATGGCAGTTCAGAGACAGGCATCTATTTTAAGCATATAATACTATCCTACAATATGATTAGCTAATAATCCGACGACGATCGTGTGCCTCCTTCAAAATTTGCGCCAAAAGCCGACAATGTTGGCGACTTTTGCCATAAATTGCCAAATAGGGTGCGAAAAAAATGCTTTGAAAAATGAACCGAACTTGGCGATATTTTTATTATTTTACGATAAATCAAAAAAACTATTTATGTATTATCCCGGCTGTCATCAACGCCAAACTGTTTTTCCCTCAAATTTGCTGGCAAACTGTTGGCAATCGTATTCGAAACATCAGTAATTTCACGTGTCCAGCATTTATCTTGACGAAAAAGTTGCTCGTCTTGGCGGATCGCCGGGATAATGTGTAAGTACCTCCAAAAATGTCTAATGCGATTATATTAAGCAATGGCGATTTCTTTGGGAATTTTGAAAATTCGTTACTCGCACTGTAATTAACTGATTTATTGTATTGTTTTTTGTTAAGGGCTATCTGCCTAGGAGTAGGAGGGGGTCTCCGACCGACGAAAATCTGTTAATGCATTAGAAACCAAAACGGGTTAACGGATTTATACGGAACAAAATTGCAAACTTTTATTCTTTAGCGCGTGGAAAATTAATTTGAGACTGTTAACCCTTAAAAGAATACATTTCTCGTTCTCTGTGTTCGTCCGATACCATTATGTTGGATAAAAGGATTATTTATACATTTTTAACTTACAAGCAAATTTAAGAGGTCCTTATGATTTCGGTTATTTGTCTGATTTGATGTCCACCAGGGGCGTAGCCAGAAATTTTTCATGGGGGGGGTTACGACCACTACAACTCATATATATGTATACGTGTGTGTGATAATGTAGTGAAGAATATACATTTTGTAAGGCAAAAAATTCCTCATGGGGGGGTTATGACCCCCCTAACCCCCCCTTGGCTACACCCCTGATCTCCACCCATCCAGAGTTCTAACTGCTGTGGATATACATCGATTTGTGCGAAATTTATGTTTTTTCTATGTACAGTACCATATACCATATTGAAAATGGTGTATGTAGCATTTATAGTTCTTTTACAGAGAAAAAAATCCAATGTATAGCACAGTCTAAAAAACAGAACTAAAAAAATAGGGGGGGGAGGGTTCAGGGGGGTCTCCACCTGTATCTGTTGATACAGGAATGACTGAATCAACAGTCATTCTTGAAAACATATTTCAGAGATATTCGATTTTTGAAAGAAAACAAAGTTGGCATATATATTACTAAGGCTCTCAAAATGATGCTCTCCATTGAGAATAACGTCCGTATTATTAATAGTTCTACAGGAGCACTCAAAAGAATTCCCATACATTGCAGTCTGTGGCATTTGAGAGACACTAATACATTTCTAGCACAAGACAATGAGTATAAAATTTTTAGTTTCAAATTAAAGTTTTAGTTTAAAATTCTTCAGTTAAACGCTAAAAAAAATTAAAGGTCTTTTACAGGGTCTCATAAAATTGCATTTATAGTAATAATACAACATTTTTTTTATCTACGAAATCTCGCCAGTTTTAACTAAAATACAACGCAGATTTGTCGCAAAAATATTTTTGTATTGGAAAGTGTTTTATAATCTATGAGCTTGGCATGATTTACCTTTCTTGATTTTTTAAGACAACAGATAAATCTTGTAATTCTTCTTTTCTTTCGTTCTTTCTTTCTGTCTTTCTTTTTCTTTTTTTTTTTTTTTGATAAGTCAATTTCTGAAGCTGGAATAGTGGAACTGTAAATCAGTTGTAGACAACTCATTGAAAGAATATATGTATAACTCGGCTGTTCGAGCCTCGTCAATAGGAGACCCCCCTGAACCGCCCTAATTTTTTAGTTTCATGATTGCCATATTAAAACGATATTAAGGGACTATGTCATTTTATCTCTCATCTATCGTGTATTTCACCTGGTAACCCCATGTTCAAATTTTTAGGATTGTAACCTATTTATAGAAAAATACATGTGATGCACATTCTACAGCTTAGTAAATATTGTAACAATAGATTAAAGCTGTTGTGAACTAATAGTATTTAAATAAATGTAAAATATATATGTGATGTATATTCTACAGCTTACGAAATAGTGTAACAATAGATTAAAGCTGTTGTGAACTAATAGTATTTAAATAAACGGATGAAAATTTTAAATAATCATTTTATCAAATAAATGCAACCTTACTGAGCTTATAGAAATCGGTAGTTTACGTAACACATACTAGCATTTTCAGCGGACATTTATTCCTACTTTTATGTCGCGTTTTCATAACGCATTTTCGTGTCTCATTTTTATGTCACATTTTCAAAAGGGAGTGAGAGATAAAATGACATAGTCATTAATATATTTAATGTGGCTGTTGCATGCCTGCATTATTTAGTCAACTCATTACCTAGGCGAAACTGAATGAGTATTCTAAAGTCAGCAATAAGGACACACACAAGAGTATATTTAACAATGCTGTGGAGCAAAAACGCAGTTCTCAGAAAAATATTTCAGGGAGCATCCAAAAGGGGGAAATAAAAGAAAGACAGAAAGAAAGGCTGTATCATTATCTTTTTGTTGACTAAAAGCGAAACTCTGACAAACGGAGGAGAGGGTATCCAGATCCTTGCACCACCCACCTATGGCCTTTAGAAAATGGATTCCTTACCAATAATGTTACATGTTTGTCTTTATTTGAAGAATGAATCCAGAAATAAACAAAATATAGAAAGAAAACTAAGTGCCGAAACAAAAAAAAAACGACTCAGGGTCTGATCAAGGGCGGATTAAAGGGAGGGGGTAGGAGGAGGCGACCGCCCCTTCCGAGAAAAATGAAATTAATGTAAACAATCCCAACTTACTTCCATAAAATTTATATATATGTATGTAAATCTTCCATCCAAGCCTCCACCCACAAAATTTTAATAATCCGTCAGTGGGCCGGATTATTCATTAGGCTGTAGCCTATCTGTCCCGATCATTTCAGGGACTATTCAGTAACAAGTACAAGTATTCAGTAATATCATCTTACAGTCCGGCAACAAAACAGTACTGGGCTTTATGGGATTCGCTTCGCCTGAGGAATAGAGTCCTGTATCGTAAATGGGAGTCGGACGACGGCAAGATGCTCCGATGGCAGTTAGTACTCCCTCGTTCGAGGATTCAGAAGGTTCTAGAAGAACTTCATAATGGCTTAACTGGAGGCCATTTTGGCGTAATGAAGACCCTGCAGAAAGTTCGCGAGCGCTTCTACTGGGTTAGGGCTCGAGGCGACGTCGAAAAGTGGTGTCAAGCTTGTGACGCCTGTGCCGCCCGTAAAGGCCCGAAGAAACGAAGCCGTGGAAGACTACATCGTTATAATGTAGGAGCGCCTTTTGAGAGGATTGCCCTCGACATCCAGGGACCTCTTCCGCGAACTTCGGATGGCAACAAATACATCCTAGTTGTCATTGACTACTTCTCTAAATGGCCCGAAGCGTTTCCTATTCCCGATCAAGAAGCTACGACCGTAGCAGAGGTATTGGTGCAAGAATGGATTTCCAGATATGGAACCCCTCTGCAACTTCACTCCGACCAAGGAACGAACTTTACCTCTGCAGTCTTTGAAGGACTTTGTCAACTTCTCGGAATAGACAAAACACAGACTACGCCTTTACACCCGCAATCCGACGGCATGGTGGAGAGGTTCAATTGCACAATTTTGAAAAACCTCTCGCTCCTGGTATCTAGGAATCAAGAGGATTGGGACAAGAAACTCCCCCTCTTCCTGTTGGCCTATAGGAGTGCCGTCCACGAGACTACCGGCTTCACGCCTTCCCAGATGCTGTTCGGCAGAGATCTTCGTCTTCCCGCCGATCTAGTGTTCGGCCGCCCTCCAGATGCGCCTTCATCGCCAGAGGAGTACGTGGAAAACCTTCGGGCACGGTTTGAAGATGTACATCATTTTGCTCGGGAGCGGATCAACCTGAACACGGAAAAGATGAAGACTCTCTACGACACGAAGGCTACGGGACACGAGTTCAATGCAGGTGACAAAGTTTGGCTATGGAATCCTACTCGACGGAAAGGCCTGTCTCCCAAGCTGCAATCGCCGTGGGACGGTCCTTACACAGTCCTAAACCGGCTGAATGACGTCATCGTACGGATTCGTAAGTCACCAAACTCGAAGCCAAGAGTTGTACATTACGATCGGCTTGCCATCTACCGCGGTTGTAATTAGCTCAGACCATGGTCACTATGGCGTAATTCCTCTTTTCTTTCATCTTTCATTCCTTTCCTGTCTTTCTCTTCTCTTCCTCTTTCTTCAACTCTCTTTCTCTCACTACTTACGCCATGTTTAGTGTACATATTTGTAAAATATTGGTTTTTATTAATGTGTATTTGTTTATTACATTTATTGCTTATTAGTGTAATTGTTTATTATGTATATTATTTATTTATTAGAGTGCATTTGCTTACTGTGTTTATTGATTATTTGCTTAAATTATGTTGTTAAGATTTGGTTAAAGATTGGACACTGTATATTTGTGTGACCTCCTTACCGAGGATTATACTGCCCGGGACGTGCAGTCCTTGGAAAGGGGGCAATGTTACGAATTTTCGGGGCAACCCGCTGCTCTGGGGCTTAAAATGGTTTAAAATTCGTATTTTACGCTTCAAATAGATAAATCTTGCTTTTTGTTGCATCAAAATCGGCCAATTAGAACCGGAGATACGGAGGTTTCGGTTTCCCATTCAAATATATGGGATTTCTAGAAAACTCGAGAAATATTAGTCCTAGAGCTTAGATCTCTTCACATTTGAGGACTTATTTTTGGCGCCAAATTTGGCGATATTTCGCCAAAAGTCGCCAAGCTTGGCGACTTTTTGGTCATTTGGCGCGATTTTTCCAATGGGGCCTGGAAGTTGTTTATCCTGCATTAGAAACGCATAATAACCTAACATTTCTCTTCTATGACGTAATCAAAATTCACGCTTTATGTAGAACCCTCGAGAAATTGACTTTTCTGGAAACCTCTTGTACCTCCTGCGTCGGCTATTTATAGAAGCGGGCATCGCCCCGAAGTCAGTGCAGTGCGAGCTGAACGCTCGATGTGTGAAGAGCTCTCAGTACGCTTGTTTTGTGTGAACTGATAGTGCTATAGAAGCTGTGTTTTAGCTTGCTTTGTGAAGCTGTTTTTAAAGTGCTGTGTGTAAATTCTTCATTGCTGTGTCTTAAGGGATAGTGTACTATATCCCTTGAATATTTCCACGGAATTTTAGCCTGTAAAAGTGACTTATTTTGTGTGAGAAATACAGCATTTGTGAGAGCTTCTGATCCAAGCGGATTGTTAAAAGCACGTTACTGCTAGATTGTGCTTGTGAATTGTGTGCAGCTGATTGTTCTACGAAGTTCTAGAAGAAATAAAGTTTGTGTTCCATCCTGACAAGTGACTTTTTACTTGAACTTTTTACACCAACTGGACTTTAGAACGACGAACCCCAGGAGTAGCAGAGTAATTCCGCAACAATATATATCCATGAACATTAACATTCATTAAAAAAAAAAACCTGAGTTGTACGAATAAATAACTTTAAACATCGCCAGTCTCACTATCTATTCACCCCCCCCCCCTACTTTATTTTGACGGGCATTTTTTCCACACACCAATTTACTTGGAGAAATTGATTTGTCTAGTGTTAACTCAAATTAGTTCATTTTGAATCAAGAAAATTCGTAAAGTTGTGTTTTATTTTATTATCGCACAAAACCTACAGATTATCTCACTCAAGGTGGAGGAAGGGCTGGGATAAACCTCTCGCGAATATAACACGTGGGACCTTTTAGTTTTGTTTACATCTAATTAGCATAAGTAATACCATTAATTAGCACTAAACATAAATTGTAATATAATTAGCACTATTTATTTTCTCATTTAATTTAGCTCTACTACTTTAATGTGAGGGTGAACTCCTCCCCCTAAATATATATATATATATATATATATATATATATATATGGGTGCGTCACCGAGCAGGGGGCCCCTTGGTAACATTTGCTACGGGCCCCGCGCTGTCTTAATCCGGCACTGAAGGGGGGGAGGAAATGAACAATGGGTTAACGGGATTCGAACCCGAGACCTCACCGCTCGCAGGCGGCTGGCAGTGATGGGTGCGCAAACCCACACAGCCATGAAATTCCCAGATTTCGGAGATTTTAACCAGTCGAGCCGATGAGAGCGAACAATAACAATAAACAAAGGTCACGTGATCTATCTCCCCAAGGATTTTCCTTGGAGAGTGGGAAAAAACTCGAGCTACTCAACTTGGCAGCCTGGACGTTTTGTTTATCTCTTCGAAAAGCTCAAATCGGGCATCATGAATGGCTTGGGTTTTTCCCGAGTGACTCGAGTTACTCAAAAGTGGCAGTCTGAACGCGCCCTATGATACCTGTGGACAATAAAGTAAACAAAGTAATGCTTACTCTCATGGTTCATTATTTCAGCATGATTTTTATACCGGGCCGGTCATATGGCAAAATTGCGGAGCTCCCGGGCAAATAATGGTCACTCACTTCATAGCATTAATTTTTTTCTTTTCTTTTTTTAAAAAAAATAGTGTAAAAAATACTTTTTACACTACTACAAAAACATCTTCAAAAAAGATTTTCTCTAAAATCATGATTTTCTTTTAAGATACTAGGGGCCAAGTCCCCTAGACTCTCTACGCTCGCTTTTCGTATAAGACATTCGGCCCCTAATAAGGCTTATTCCTAAAAATGACAGAATTTCAACAGACAAATACCAAAGATTGGATCAGATAGAATGTTACTGAGCTAAACGTCGCTTGGTACTTGCATGTTCATTGGTACATAAAAATTTAAACTTCACACTACAGTAGACCACTCCCCCATATCACAGTAGATATTTTGTTATTAGGAATCCGTGTTCTACGGGTCCTGAGCTATACTCCACCTGGAGTGCGGACTCCGCGTATAATCGCTGGAAAAATTATTTGCACTCCTCAGAATGATATTTAATGTTGCCATTCAAAAGTTATATTAATTAGGAGTTAAAGCGTAATAAAATCAGAACATCTGTTTGAGCTGTATTTTTAATTATGTAAAACCTATTGGACACCTTGACCCATGGCAATTTTCCATTATTTGGCGACTTGCGTATATGTATAGTTAATAATGAGCTCTAAGAAAACTGTACTTCACGTATTTTCTTTGATAAAAACTACGGAACAGCTAGGATAGCTTGCCACCAATGGCGACTTTTCATTATTTGGCGATTTACACATGCTCACGACCTATAATTACTGCTCATGCAAGGTTCCCGGAAAACCGTTATCCATATTTTCATATACATAATTCTTTGCAGATTGGCGTATTTAGTTCCACGAATTATATCATCTCGCCGCGCTGGCAAATAGGCATAGTTAACGCCACCAAATATGTCTACTGGTAGGAAATGTTCCAACTGGACCGAAGCGCCTTTAAAATAATCTGCACTTTAATTATTTTTCATTTTTAAGATACTGGGTTCCAGCATTCTGGAACTCGAAGCTTATTCACCCTGCTTGGAAAGATACTATTTTGCCAGATCATTCCTAATGCCAAGATGGCGCTTTTAAAATCGGTTACAATTAGTTATTCTGTTTTGGAAAAAAAGAAAAAAAAATAGTCGCTAATTCCAAACTCCTGTTGTCTAAACGAACTTACTATTTGAAAATTCTCGACTTTGTGTAACACACTTTGAGTTATTTATTTGATATACTTTTTAATTTGGCGTAAAATGGGCGTAATTCTAACTCATGTTTGTAAATTTCGCGCGATTCTACATACTTGGAAACGCTTTGTTGCAAAGGAATGAATGATTTTATGCCAATTTGGCAACCATTATGTTTATTTTTTCAGTTTTTTATTAATATCTTCTAAAATAATTCGATTTTCAAAATTTAAGTCAGCTTAGCAGGTTCCTCGGAATTTTTCGAATCTGTGGGCACCTTAGTCGAAACTGAAATCCCCACAGTTTAGGAGGAGATAGGCTAGCAAGCTTTGACAGCGCCACCAGCAGCGACAGCGGCCTTTACATTTTTTTGTGAACACTTGATGTGAAACATTTTCGATAAAACAATTTTGTTGTTGCTGTTTTTTATTTGCAGATGGTCTAAGCTTTACAAATGCTTACATATACTTTTTCTTCATTATTTTTAAAATTAATTTTAAACTATGCTCATTTATTCCCCAGTTTACTGGGATCTTGATCAGTGATATCCCTAGTAGCAATGACAGCTCGTTTTCTGCATGAACGTTCATCCACTCATCGTTCACTTACCGACTCATCGAATGAAGACATTGGCAAGAGCACTTTTGATTTTCTGCAATAGATGAAATTTTATTCATGCATAGAGGTGATCTAGACGAGCAGTTTCGCCGAAGGGAAACCGACAAACAATTTTTTATCCGAGACTGCTGCTCTATAGTCATCGGGCTTTGCAGGTGTCCCAGTGGTTTACATATTACCTAAATTCCTATAAATATTTGCTTAATTTAGATGTGCTTTTGCATAATCTAAGGGGAATTTTGAACAATTCTTGAATTAATCGCATAATTTACTTAAAATTTCATATATTGGGGGTTGGGACGGGGCAGGGGGCGTGGTATTCCCTCCCCCTTGCCCCTCCCACAAAATTTAAATTTGAAAAGAAATATTTACAAAAATATGGAAGTATTTATTAAACAAAATAGTTTGTAATATTTAAATAATTTATAAAAAAATGTGTTTAAAAAAAAAGAAAAGAAAATCTATTTGAGCATCAGCTGCATTATAAGAATAACGGAAACATCATTGAAATGAGCAACTTTTTTGAAACCTCCTTAATGTTGCAGCAAGAAGAGAAATCAGTTAATTTTTAAAAGTTATCCAAGAAATATGGAAGTTAAAATCACACTAAAATTCCTAAACAATTTGAAATCTTGTTTTTTAATTATTAATTTTGAGTGTTGTTGCTACTTACATACATTGGTAAAAAATGAAATTAATTTCTTACCAATCGAATAATTTGACTATTATTAATAATAGCTGAACAGCACTTTGTCAAAATTTCACCCCCCCCCCAAGTCCCAATCTGAGACTAGAACAACCGGTAGTTCCATCTTTGGCTAATGCATGATAAGTCTGGATGGCCTTGTGGAAGAGCTCTAGTCTGTGACTCCGTACGCTCAGGGTTCGGGTCCGGTGGAGAAAGAATTTTTTTCCCCTTTTTTTTTCAGAAAAACGGAAACATCCAAAAAACGCGTTAGCATCCAAAAAACGAAAACATAATAAACAGAACAGACATTTTTTGAAAATTTTGCTGCCAGTCGTTTATTTCTTTTTAACAAATATATTTTATCCAGTTTATCGGTTTCTCATCAGTTTCTTTTCATTATTTCATCGGAGTCATCGGGAAACGATGATCGGCTTTATGCCCCCCCCCCCCGAGCGGACATTTTGTACCAGTTGCCGATGAAATTTCCCCATTTTTGGATGAAAAGCCGTGATCGGCCATTGCTCCTTCTCCTCGGATTAAACTCACCCGCCTCTCATCGACCGATGGGTTATTGCTACTAGGGATTTTTTGATATTTTAGGTGTTTTTTTAAAACTATTATACTTTACTGTAATATTATATTATACTTTAGCTGGAGATATAGAAAGTCCCCCAAATGCAAAACGAGCTAATTTGGAACTTTTTAGTGATAAAGGACTGTCTATGGAATGACAATGAAAATACGATTGAAGAAGCTGCAACAATAAAGTTGCATAAAAATTCCTCCATAGAAGATTCTAAAGAGATACAAAGAATTCATACTGAATAAATGCAAAGAATTCATACGTGAATAGCAAAAATACTTCGCTGTGTTGTGTATGTTATGATTAAGTAAGGTGACCAGATTTTTGTAGTCAGAATCGGGGACATGTCTCCGATTCTGACAACAAAACTGGGGACATTTATAATTAATGCAATAATTAACAGTAATTTAATTGAAAAACAATGCAATAATTAAAAATTGTCCCCAGTTCCATTTTTACATTCTGGGGACAATTTGAAAAACGCCCTGAAAATGGGGACGTTTGGTCACCTTAGATTAAGATGACCAAGTGTCCCCAATTTCAGAATTTTCTTCAGTTTGTCCCCAAAATGTAAAACAACAATCGGAGACAAAATTTTAATTAAAACAGTTATTTCTTCCCTATTTAAAAAGAAATCAATAATGTTTCCTTTATTTAATGAATGTTAATAGTGTTCTAGTCGAATAAGTAGAAGTTGTTAAGGAGCACTGAATATATATAATAACAAAAATGTCCCCAATTTTTCTTTCAAAATTGGGAACACAAAGGTGATTTGGCCCAATTCTTTCTTCAAGAATAATCTTATTATTTAATTAATTTTTTTCTTAAATACAACACATTTGATAAATAAAAAATCTGTCTGTGTGCTAAATAATGATAATTTAGAATATTATTTAGTTTTGATGCATTACTATAAAAAAATGTTGTGGCCCATACTTACGTCATGTCTCTCCCATATTTGCCCAAATTAGACCCATAATTGCCCGATCAATAATTTAAATAAAATTAATAATAATTCCATTTCAGGTAAAGTGATTATTTTAATAATTTCTAAATTATTAAAGCTTACTCCATGCCAAATTAAATCATTTTATCTTTCACTAGCTGGAACCCGTCGAATTCGACGGTCACTTTATAGGTGACCGTAATGTTTCAAAATTAAATAGAAACTGTCAGGAATGTCATCAAGGTCTTGGTCAAAACAAACAGGAAAAATCGAAGAGCGGCGTGGACGCAACATGATGTATCACAGAAAGTAAAAAAAAAAAAAAAAAAAAAAAAAAAAATGTTTCGCGCTAGTTTTAGCACTTTAATTTTCTACAAAATAATGTTATCAGTAAAGTTTGAACGAACATTTTAAGCGAAAATCGATATGTTTTTGAGTAAAAATGAGAATAAATAAGATGATTTTTTAAAAAACATGCATCACTACTTGCTGTTTGGTTTTTCTCGCGGCCCGCTGGAAACGCTCTGCGCCCCCTTGAGGGTCGCGCCCCACAGGTTGAGAAACGCTGCTGTAGAAAATTAAAATAACGTGTTTTTTCTTCTTTTTTCACTAATTCATGCTAAATATCGCATCTGAGAATGGTGTCATTTTGACGTCCAGAGTTTAAAAATGAGTTAGAAATCTAATTAGGTTAAAAAGCTTTGACGCAAAAATTTACTATCATAAAAATTTAAAGTATTTTGTTTAATGTGCAGGCTACGCTTGGCGATTTTTGAGCACTATGATTCTTCAGCAGCCATAATAACGAAAAGAAACTTGCCGTTTTAAAAATATTGCGAAATTCAAATTTCGCCACAAGGTGGAAAATACTAATTAACATAATACATAGTATTCGTTATCGGTTTGACGACGGTCGTCGTATGTATTTCCAAAAATCACCCAAAATGTCTCCAAGTTTGGACGACTTTTGGCGGTATATTATATAATACATTAGATATACTTTTTGTTTGGTTAAGTTCTAGCAACTTAACAAGCTCTTGAACAAAAGTTACATCATTAGCAAAATAGCCCAGGAAAATATTTGATATACCGATTAGCTACTAGCTAGAAGCAACCCCAACATCTCTCAAATTAACTTTAATAAGTTCTATTGCAATTGAGTTTTTCAACGTAGTATGTTCCAATATTACTCCGACTCATGGGCGTAGCCAGCGAGGGGCAGGGTGGGGCAGCTGCCCCCCCCTAAAATGAGCTGGTGATAGGGTCTGATTATGACAAACCGGGCATTCTCCGGTTAGACTCCATATCCTCCATATCATGAAAATCCTGGCTACGCCCTTGCTCCGACTCGACTACCGGGGTCAGAACGTGACGTGATAGATTTTGGGACACCGACACTACCAGCAAGATGACGGACGATCTAAACGTTCATCGCGTGCCATCTTGCTGGCAGTTAAGTCGAGCGATGGCAACGGCTGCCCTTTTTTCAGCATTGGGCAATCTATCCACCTGTTCATCGCATTCTTCCGTTTTTCAGCAGACGTCAGTGCTGTTAAAAATAATCGTGACTTTTTTTTTTTACGGGAAATGACGTGCTAAAAAGTAAAGGATTCTCGTGGAGCTATGTCACCCGCAACTAGTTTTTATAGAAATGCAATCTATTCCTCGTGATTGGCAACAGTCAAAACGTCAGAGTTTGGTGTTCCCGGAGCGGGAACACTGCGCGTTAAAGGGTTAAGCCACTACACCACCTGGGCGGCGTAATTTGATTCTAAAAGCTGTTTAAAAGTTTTATGATTTCTTAAATGACAATCAAGATACGTACAATTTTTTTTTCGTGTTCTTTTTTTTTTTCAATTTATTCCATTCGTATGTATTCAAAAAAGCAAGGAAATTAAAGATAAAAAAAAACTTTTTTTTGGGGGGGGGATTTAACGATTGTCTGTCCATGTCTTTGTTTGCATTAAAAAAAAAAAAAAAAAAAAAAACCAATTTCGACATTTGCGCTTATACATCGTCGAGTTGGTCGTTTCTATTTTCCTCGTGGGGCGTACAGTAATTGGGTGTTTTGTAGAAATGTCGGCGGTTTACACTGTGATCATCGAATTTCTTCCGATGGGGAGGGATATGCACGTTATATTCAACTTCACGTCAAGCATTCCCAGAAGGATGGATACTATACTTGCACAATAAAATGGCCTTCTTGTTTGTTCTGTGTAAGAGCGTTCCATTATTGCATCGTTATAGCAGAACTAGATGAGCAAGGCGACGTTTAGCGTCGCATCAGGATCGGTAAATGAAGGAAAAAAAAAAAACCAAACAAACTGTATGTGAGTTTCATCACCGAAATAACCATATAATATTCTTAGGAAGGTCGTTTAAATCCGCTTGTGTTGTGTGAAGGAAACGAAAATGAGGGGAATACAATTTTTGCTTGAAGCTGAACTCATGAACCCGAGTTACCTTTTTCTAAATTGAAGTAAAAAAGAAAGAGGTTATCAATGCGTCGGAATCTCTTTTTTTCTTTTTACTTTCCGATCGTGTACCATGTAAGGAAAGTATTGCAATCATGAAAAAATTGTACTTCGAGATTTTGGCTTATTGACACGTTTTGAGGTCTTCTGAATTCATTTATGCTATTTTTACGAGATGTATGTATGTATGTGTGTTTGTGCATATGTGAGTGAAAACGATAGCTCCTAAACGGTACATTCGATTGAGCTCAAATTGGGTATATATGCTATAAACCACCATCGTAAGACCGGTATTGATTTTGATGTGTATAGGCCTTATAGTTTTTCTACAGGGCTACGACAAAGATTTCTTTTATATTATGGCATATGGGGGAAAATTCTTGAAAGTGCGGTAGCGTTTATTTAAATGCTTGGTAATGATCGTAATCGTAAGTGTCCGGAAAGTCGAGTGGAGTCACTGCAAATTTTTTTGTATGTGTGTTCAGCGATAGTTTTTTACCACATGGTGGATTTCCATTATTCTGTTTTTATTCGGTAGAGGGTACTTTATGCGGGGTTCCATAGCAATTCGGTCAAGTTTTGATGATACTTTCACTCAGGAAATTGGGGAAAAAAAAAAAAAAACTGAAACACTTTTATATCTTAAACACGCACCAAAGCGCATAATAGGCCATGCGTCGTGCTTATTTTTTATAATTATTCCATTAAATTGAAGGTATAGTATCAATCATGAGTGTGGCGTATTTTAATTCCTTATTCCATAAAATACTTCTTTGAAAATTTGTATCAAAATCCGCAACCAAAATCGTTTAACAATCTTCATCAGGCGTATTCCGACTATACTCCACCTTTATAAATATTGTTCGGAAAGTGTATCATAATCCTTGAGTGTACCGTAGTTGTCTGCCTTGTTCCATAACACACTTCTTTGGAATTGAAGCTATATTCAATTCATCTACTAAAACTATTTTACGATATTCACCAGGTATATTCTAACTATATTTCCCCTTTGTAATAAACTGAAGGATTTGCCAGTTTCTAATCAAATATGGAAGATATCGTCAAGCTAAGTTCAGTTTGGGGACTTTTTTTTGCCACCAAACTTATCGATACATCATCAATCTATTGAAAAATGCAGCGAAAACGTGTCGAAGAAAATCATGCCCACAAAAAATGTCCTCAAAAATATGCTGATAGAAAATACCGGTGTAGACTAAATAGTATAAAGAAGTGAGCACTCTAGTGCTCAAAAGTTTTCAAACCATTGCCTAAACGGTCGCTAATAAAAAGGGGGTAGTTCAGTAATAAATCTCCAAAAGTGGCCTAATCTGGAGACTTTTGACATTAAGATCAGAGCCGTTACTGCGAACCTTTTAAGCCAGGCATCGACAATCTTTGAAAAGTTGCGAGCCAAACATTAGGATGCCAGCGAAGTCGCGGGCCGTTTATTGGGATTTAATATGGGATTTTGTTTGGTAAATATGGGTTTTATCGGAGCCCCCGGGAAGGGAGGGGGAGAGTAGACAATTACAAGGCGAGCCTGGGTACTGAACGCGTGGAGGTGTTGTGACGTCACAAGAGAGGATGGACTTTTCTCCGTTAAAAGCATTAGAATCATACGGAAAAGTAGAAGAAACTAAGATGCTTTGTGCCTTTTTTGGATACTAATGGTAAGTCAGCAATCTCTATTCTTAATACGACATACTTGATATTAGTTATTGAGCTATAGAGTACATAAAAATATAAAATTGCCGTATTTTGCGTTAGTTTTATTGATTTCTGTTCTTTTGTTCTAGCAATCACTATGCTTCCGTTTGCTGCGTCCCAGGCTGTAAGTAAAGCTAATTACAAAAGAGGAGAAAATGTAAATGTTTTCACTTTTCCCAAAAAACGAAGAAAAGCGGGCCGAATGGACTAAAAATATTCCAAGAAAAAATTGGTCCCCAGGAAAAAATACGTATGTTTGTATTGAGCATTTCCGAGATGAAGATCTTTTAAAAGACGATGCTATTTTAAAATCAGATGGGGCACTTTTAACTGTAAAAAGAAAGCATTATAAATTAGAACCGAATGCTATCCCGTACATTTTTTCGAGCTTACCAGCCTATATATCCGATATTACCAAAAAACAAGAAATAACTGATCCTACTAAAAGAAGAGAAAACGTTTAGGAAAAAGATATTGAGGAAACCGAAAAAAATAATGCAAAGGAAAATATAAATTCTTTTGAAATTAAGAAATGTATCAAGAGTTTCATGGCAATTCTATGTTAAGAAAATTTCACCATTAATTATAAATTAAACGCAGATCCCCTTCCACTGCACATACCAAGTAGCTTAAGGTTCAATGCGGATCTCATGATTGGTTTATTTATTTAAAAAAAAAAAAAAAAAAGAGAGAGAGAGAGAGAGAGAGAGAAATCTATTTGCTGGATACTTAGAAAAACAAAAATATAGAAGGTATTTATTAAAGAAATATTTCCAACTAAACGGTTTACCGGAATTTGTTGAAAATTCTGAAATTAAGTATGAACACAGATTTGGAAATTAACTCAAAAAAGAAAATGTATTACTGCAATGCTAACAACAATAACAAAAAAGTATATGTATTACTGCAACATATTTTACATGAAAACCCCTGAGAGCATTTAGGTAGTTTTACATATTCAAGAGTTATACTCACTAATTTTAAAAAATATTTAATTATGTATATTTCAAATGTCTCAATGTGATATTTGAAAGTCTTATCTAGAAAAAACTAAAGCAAACACTTGTAGTGCTTTCATGAAAAACTTATAGTATTTGTAAGGTTTGGGTAATAAAAGCTTTTACTTTTTATTTTCTTGTTTTTTGTGCTTTAATTGCTTCTAATAAAATTTGACATTAGGAGTCTGTATAACATAATTATATATAGAATGTATTGTACAAGTTTTTAAAATATTAATTGTGGAAATTTCTGATTATATTCCTCGTGCTACTAGTGTTTATTGACATTTTTGATCAGATTTCTTCCATAGAATTCAATACAAACTCTTTGAAATCCCATCCTCTCTTGTGACGTCACGAAATGGCTTGAGATGACTATTTATGAATCTGGATATTTTTAACATCTATTCTTTCAAAAAGCTTATTAAAATGAAGCAAAACTAAATGTATTTCTGTTTTTAAGTAAAATTAATAAAAATTATTATTTTTACTTTAAAATATATTTACTTTTACTTACTTAAAAATATGACTTTACGCTTATACAACGTATAAATTTAATCCATATACATATTATTTTAGATAAATGATAACATTGAGTAACCATTATATCATTTAGAATGTATTTGCTAGCCCGAAATGCAAAAACATACTGCATACAATGCTGAAACTGCTTTAAATTCAGTACCAATTTATTTCATTAATTTCTGACAAAAAATATTGTTGATTCACTATTATTTAAGAACAAAGTGTTGTAAAACGAAAATGCTATTTCAATGCGTCATAAAAAATTAAGCTACTCGTATTTATTGGCATTATTAATTCCATTTCTTCCATTGAACTCAATGCAAACTGTTCCAAATCCCATCTTTTCTTGTGACGTCACGAAAACCAGTACGCAGACCCCCTCTTTGCTTTCTCCTCTCTCTTTCTTCAGTCGCGGCGACCCCGGTTTTATTCGGGGTTTTGGTATGTTCCGCTGGCCGGATCAAAAGCCGTGGCGGGCCACGTCCGGGCGGTGGCCGGAGGTGCCCATATGACTTTAAGAAATGGTTTAAAAGCAGTTTTTTCCAATTTTCAGAATGATATCATCAGAACGTTGCCAAATTAATATGGAATTACCTTTCTCCAATAAAAAGAATTTTTGAAAGCCGTCCACCTGATAAAAATTTATTGCTGTACATTATGGTGGGCCAAAAATCCATTAAAAAAAAAATGCTGTACTCTTAGTACTTAGCACCCCACGCTTTTTTCACAATAATACTATTTTTCGTTCATTCATTTATTTCTATATTAAGAATTATTTTTCGATTTTTAGTTCAATTTATCACTAAAGCGTGTTTTTTGGTTTTTTAAACTATATTTTTATTTTTCACTTTTTAGTTCGATTTGCTATAAAAGCGTGTTTTTTGTTTTTTAAAACTGTATGTATTTAAAATTTATTTTTAATTTTCGATATCTCTCATAAGACACCAACGAACACTAAGTTGCAAAGTACAAACTCTGAGATAATTTATTTTCACTGTGCACCTGTGGCGTAGCCAGGATTTTATTTCGGGGTGGGTATCAAATTTAAAGCTAAAGTTCAATTGTAAGCTAAATATCAAATTGTAAGCTAAGTAAAGGGTCCCATTTTGGGGGGGGGGAGAGGCCCCTGAGCCCCCCTCTTGCTACACCCCTGGTATGCACCAAAGTATTAATCAACCTGCAGTTAAATGCTACCTTTCTCACTAAAAAGGAAAAGTAGCTCTCTAATCAACAAATAAAAGCGTGTTAAAAAGAATGGCCTTAACATGTTCTTGTACTCAACTCTTTCATAATGTGATGGCTCACGGTATTTTGTAAAAATAAAAATATTGCCGTGCCCAGGATTCGAACTTGGGTTATTGCGGCCACAACGCAATGTGTACTAACCACTATACGATCACAGCGACAGGAAAAAAGATTTTCTTAAGATTGTAATATTTGGAAGTGTTCTACTTTCAATCAGGATAAGAAATGAGGAAATTATTTAATCCTGGTGATCCTGATCAGGATAATGAGATAAACTTATAAAATTATTGTATTGTCACCGGTTCTTCATAAATGTACAAAGTTTAAATCAAATCTGACCGTTTAAAGTGTGACAAATTTGAGTTCAAAGGAGTCGCTTACAAACATACATACAGGTGAAGCTAATAAATAAAAGCGTGTTAAAATCAGGATAATGGGATAAACTTATCAAATTATTGTATTGTCATCGATCCTTGATATATCTACAAAGTTTAAATTAAATCCGACCGTTTAAAGTGGGTCAAAATCGAGTTCAAAGGAGTCGGTTACAAACATACAAGTATACAAACATACATACAGGTGAAGCTAATAAAAGCGTGTTAAAAAGAAAACGGACTCTGTCAGACAGGCCTTCAGCCTGCGCATTCATCTCAAAGTTTTGAGTTTTTACTTAAAAATGCAAAAAAAAAAAAAAAAAAAAGAAAGAAAGACGTTCTTATAGACATTTACAAAACTATTCCATCGTCGGAAACGATTGGAAAGAGTCGCATAACAACTAGTATTGCCTGTTTGGTATGTTAACTTGCTCGACGGGCTCTGAAAATTCAACAAAATCACCAAATATAGCGAAATGCTTATCAATTATGGGCTTGACGTATTAAGTCTGTACGTGCTTTTATTTAGTTACTTTTCAATAAATTTTTACTCTGTTTGTATGGGAAAGAGCAATTGCAGCTCTCGGTTTATCGAAAAATGGACTATCCAGCATTCATTATGTGGAGCTGCCTGCTAGACTAGATTAACTTAAATCCTAAAATCTGACTTGCACTCAAACCTTGGCATAACATGCCGATCTTTTAGTCGCTCCCGGATATAGCCGTCGCGAGGATTTCTTCCATACACAGCAGCGGAGGCAGCTGTCACATCCTTAACATATCGTTCGACTGCTTTTTTGAGACAAGGCAAGTCGAAGAATAACTGGAGTTTTTTCAATGAATTTTCATTTCGGCGATGATTTTATTTAGATCCACTTTGGTAAGCGTATCAACAATTGGAGGTGACATTATCTTTTTCTTTCAGATTACTAAATCGGTGTATTTTTTAGCATTGAAATTTATCTTTAGTTGTGTAAACTTCTGGAACGCTTTCCTTAGCTGTTCCCTTTGCGTCACCAGGTATTCCAGGATTCTTTTGGATGCTTGCTGTCGAACATCTTGTTACATGTCTGCCAACATATTGAGAAGTATGTTTTCTGGATGTCCTCAGAAGGCATGGCGTTCGAGTCCGACGTAAAGAAACTTGAGATCTTCAGGCAAATAATCTATTTTTCTAATCTTCAGCCAAAAGTTATTTGCAGCATCTTTACCGTCCCGTTGCACTTAATCTCAAACCACACGGGAGGCACGAACTTTGACGGCAAATTCTGTCAATGTCTTTAATTTTAGGGATGGACTTTTGGTAGATATGTAGTTTCTCACGATGCCTCAAGTAAGAGCCAATCATCGAGCGTGGTGTATTGGTCCAGGAATTGGCACGGCCAGATGGTTTGGGCAACAACCACTTGATAACAGCCTGCCAAATTCTTTAAAGGTAGACCTGATCTTTGCTTAGCACACTTATCTCTATCTCAGATAGTGATGATTCAATACTTTCAGATTCAACTTCTTGTTGATTGTGGTAAGGCAAGTAGGAAGCTGTTTACCTATTTCTCCGAGAAACCTCTTGGACCTGATGTCGTTTTCAAACAGATGCCTTCACGGCAATTCATTCGAATGTGACGGGCAAATAATCAATTGCAGCAGTCGTTGTAAATGCTCTTCTGAAAGACGAATAAAATCGGCATGTATGCTAGTGTTCTTTCTTTCGCAGTTAGATCCAATGCAGGTGAGTGCAGTCAGACCTATATCTTCTTGAATGAAATAGTTCGTTATAGCTCATGCTGTTCCACTGGCATCGATTTCATCAGGAGAAACGTGGGTCACTTAAACTGAACTAGGCTCTGATTATGGAAATATGCTCCTCTTGCTTCGTCTGACTATAAAATTATCCAGTTTCTTCACTATTTTTATTCGCTATGGTAGATGATGTTAACACAATCCTGTTACCACTCTGTTAGCGTATTGCGCACAATGCCGAAAATATTTAAAACATGCTATTTTCGGTGATTTTTGCTGAATTTTCAGTGCTTTTGATGTAATTGAGACATAAGACAGGCAATACTAGATGTTATACGACCCTTTCTGAGCACTCCCGACGATGGAGCAGTTTTGTAAATGCCTAGGAACGTCTAGAATTTTTTTGAAGTAAAACTTCTTTTGTCGCGACTAGGAGGTAACTCAAATTTTTTTCCTGACGGAAGTAACGCTCAGTAAAGGAAGTGACGTATACGTCATATACTCCACGCTGACCCTGAAAAAGAAGAACCACAGGAAAATCTACCTTTTGGACCGCTGCACTGCTTACTCTTTTACGCGTACTTACTGGCTTCAGATGTGTTTTAATTACATAATTGTCTTATAATACTATTTCGTAATGAATATAGGCAATACTTTCGAAGCGAAGTGATATTAATATTTGTCAAATGCCAGTAAAATGGGCCGTTAGGACATTAAACTCCATTAAACTCCTAAATATTGTGTATGTAATGTCTGTTATTATTTTGCCCAAAAGCTGTATTTTAAGAAATGTTAGTAAATTTAGAAGAATGTAGTTTGTGTGAGCGCAATATTTATAATGATATATATAGTGTAATGATATATATATATTTATAATGATATATATACAACGGTTTAAGAACACGGGTATATAACACCACAAAGAAACAAACACTGGCTGCAAACGGTTTAAGAACAAAATAAAAGAATAACAATTCTAATAGTATTTAAATATATGTAAAAAATACATGGGATGCATATTCTACAGCTTACGAAATAGTGTAACAATAGATCCAAGTGGTTGCAAACTAATAGTATTTAAATATATGTAAAATTATGTCGCATACTTTTATGTCACAATTTTTGGGACAAATTTTTCGGACAATTTTCAATAAAGGGGGGGAGAGATAAAATGACATAGTCATTAAAAATTATGATGACATTCAAGTACCTATTTCCAATGAATAATATGAATATAACATTTATATAATCTTTGTAAAGTACATGAATAATAAATACAATTAAATTATAATATATTTATTTGAAGTTAAAGTTTAATTATTTCAGTGATATGTATCGTAAACATCAAAGAAGTTTCACTTCAATCGCGCGTAAAGATTACACGCACACACTTTTTTTTTGAAAATTTCACATTTTTAAGTAAAAATCCAAAATTTTGAGTTGAATGTGTGCAGGGTGAAGACTTTCTGACAGAGTACGTTTTTTTTTTTTTTTTTTTTTTTTTTTTGTTAATAAGGACCACTAGCCAAATACTTCCAAACTAAGGGTATAGCAATTTCGCAAGAAAAGGATATTTCCGGCCCACACTACTGTATAAACATACTAAAATGTATGCAAGATAAAGTGTATAGATTCGACATCGCTTTTTTTTCCTTCTTATGATCGATGATAAAACATCGATGTATTGAAATCGATGTCTGTTTGACATTGATGTTTTTTTTACATAGTCGATTGTTTAATGTAAAAAGCACTTATTTTCGTGAGCCGTAATTTTCGCGAAAATGAAGATATGAGTGATTCCGCGTGCTGAAAATTTCGCGAATTTTTTATGAACAGTTGAAAAATGCTGAAAGTACCTAAACATAGAATCCCTTTGCGTAAGGCATTTTAAGGAGCCTCGTATTGTCCGAAAGGACATGATTCCACATTTTGAATTGCTTCAAAGAAGCTGGGATATATATAAAAGAATGAGATACCTTCTATTAATTGTATTATTGTTTTATATTCAAGGAACAGTTGTAAGAAAGGAAGTCAAGTTGTAAGACAGAAAGTGGTCAAGGAAGAGTTTGTGACTGTGCAATAAATCATTAAATTTTGGTGTGAAAATTTTCTGATTTTTTACTTTCCGAACATGTAAAAAATGTAAGGAAAGTATTGTAATCATAAAAAAATTCGACTTCGAGATTTTGGTGTATTTACGCGTTTTGAGGTCTTCTGAATTCATTTATGCTATTTTTACGAGATGTATGTGCGCGCGTGCGCGCGCGCGTGTGTGTGTGTGTGTGTGTGTGTGTGTGTGTGAGTGAGTGAGTGAACACGATAGCTCCTAAACGGGGCATTCGATTCAGGGGCGTAGCCAGGGGGGGGGATATCGGGATATATCCCCCCCCCGAAATTTTTGGATTAGTGATGAAATTCCATCTATTTATGCACATATAAGTTCATATCCCCCCCCCCTGAAAATGTTTCCAGGCGCATATCCCCCCCCCCCCGGAAAATTTTCCTGGCTACGCGCCTGATTCGATTGAGCTCAAATTGATTATATATATGTTATAAACCACCGTCGCAAGACCGGTATTGATTTTGGTGTGTCTAGGACTTATAGTTTTTCTACAGGGCTACGACAAAGATTTCTTTTACATTATGGCCTGTGGGAGGAAATTCTTGAAAGTGCGCTAGCGTTTAAACGGCACATTCGATTGAGCTCAAATTGGATACATCTATATAAATAAAACAGAGTGTAAACTATCCGTTAGTTAGTTAGTTTGTCTGTGTCTCGCGTAGCTCGCAGACGGGTGATCGTAGACCTTCCAAATTTTGTATGGAAATTCTCCAGGACGGGTCCCGACATACCTCGAAGTGATTTTTTCGAAATTCGAATTATTTTAGGAGATATCGATAAAAAACGTGTCGCAAAAGGTAAATTTTTGCTCTTGCGATTTCGCAATTGTAACAACGCAGTGGAAAGAGTTAAGCGTATCTAGGTTGCCACATTTGGCAAGTTTATTAAATCATTCAGACTCTTGAAGTAAAAATAAAAGAATAACGATATTTTTTTCTTTAGATTATTTTTAAGGTTATTTTTTAATTAAAATATCGTGTGCAAATGAAATCAGAGCAGGTATGAAATGTTTTATACTCAAAAGAAAAATAGGATTTGGAAATTTTCCGAAACTAAAATGTGCAACTTTTTAATTTGGCAAAAAATAAAATGGTTGATGTTCGAGTTTGAGGAGATGTGATCCTAACGCGTGCACAATTTATCGTCTGCTACTTCGATTATGAATAAACCTGAATAAGCTTTTGAGAAAATTTCACTCAGTTCAAATTGTGCATTTTCTGCGCAGCTTTTCCCATCTATTTCTAATGTATTACATCCAGAAAAAGGATGTTAGAAATATCAATTTTAATTTTGTTTAATCACACTCGTGAATAATGATATACTTGCCAATTGGAAAGTATATCATTATTCACGAGTGTTAACTTAATGGAATAAGGAAGGAAAATAGGGAAGACCCATGGATTATACTACGCTTTTAATATATAGCGGTTTAGTACTTTTTTAAAATCTGAGAGTGTTTCAGATTTTCTTACTTTTTTTTCCCCTTTCTGTTTTTGATAAAGGCCAATATATCCAGAAGCTCATCAGAATTAATATAGGACGAAAATAATTTATACCTTTTTGTAGGTTTTTATCATTAAACCCCATCTTATTTTTCGCGGCCCGACACTGTAAGCATCGCATCGGAGCACCGGCTTCGAAGGGGCGTCATTTCGAACTCAAAAACTAAGTAGAGCATAAAAGGGGCGTTTTTTAATGTTAGCAGGGTGTCCACACTTACCTTAGGGCCGCTCCTGTTTGTAACCATCTTAATTTTAAATTCCATTCAGAATCTAAGAGATTTCAGTGCCAAGGAAGCCAGTGAGAAACAGGATTCTCTCCGAACAAGATTTATTAAGATGGCGAACCAACTGGTCGCTGGAGGCGGCTAGTATGTTGTAAACCACCATCGTAAGACCGGTATTGATTTTGATGTGTATAGGACTTATAGTTTTTCTACAGGGCTACGATAAAGATTTCTTTTACCTTATGGCGTATAGAGAGAATTCTTGAAAGTGCGCTAGCGTTTAAACGGCGCATACGATTGAGCTTCAATTTGGTATATGTTTGAATTCATCGATTAAAATTTATTTAAATGCTTGATAATGATCTTGATCGTAAGTGTTCGGAAAGTCGAGTGGAGTCGCTCTAGATTTTATTATTATTTGAAGCGAAAGAAAAAAGTATTTCGCGAGGATTTAATTTTCGCGATTACGACGGGGTAGCGAAGATCGCGAAAATTAAAGCCTCGCGAAAATACGTGCTTTTGCTACTTTATGCTTTATCAACACGTACGGAATATTCTTAACCACTTTTCAAAACACCGATGTTTGTAGACTTAACAAAAAGTGGTTAAGTATATTCCGTATATGTCAATAAAGCATAAAGTATGCAATCGTGTGAAAAAACATCGTTGTCAAGCGGACATCAGTTCCAATACATCAATGGGTAAAACATCAATATTTCCAAAACATCGATTTGCATTCCTTATATAAAGATTAGAAGGTAAAGCCGGTTGTGGAGGCAGTTACAATGCGCGCAGGAAAAATGTTTGAGAAAAATATGTCTATATTTAATTTTCGCTCACTTAAAAATGACTTCATATTCAAAATTTATTATATACCGAAATCGAATTTCATGCTCTTCTGGAAACGTGCGGAAACTTTTCCCATTTGAACGATTTCATTTTATCGGAACAGCCCCTCTTATATCAATGCTCCATGCAGAGGAAATCATTTTATTAGTGAAAAAAAATTAAACTGGGAAATCTGAAAAAACGATTTTAAACGAATTGGAATCGTAGTTTTTCCTTCAAATCCTGATAACTGTGCAGTCAATATAGCATCATTGTGAATCACTCTAGGAAATAAAATGGAGCTAATAATAGCGAAAGATCGCTTAAAATTTAGAGAAGGGGGGGGGATTTCCAGATTTTTAAAGAAGCGCAGATTGTTTTTATATACTTTTACATAATTATGAAAATTTTCAAGCCGACAGCACCAACGGTGTAAATTTTATTACGTTTTTAGACAATAAATTTTTAAACTGTTTGGATAATCACGGTAAAAGTTTTGTTTAGGAGTAGTTGAACTGGAATTGCGACAGTGAATCAGTCACCGAGTCAGGATTTTAGGATTTAGCGTTGTTACTGGATATAACTTTGCGTTAAAGATACGAAATTGTTTTGGGACTTTATGAAAATCGACTTAAAAGAATGTTCGTCTTATTATGCTATGATTCATCTCGAACTGACTGTATTTCGGAGTTGCTGGGCCTACTGATAAGGACTTCAATGGTAGAGAGAATCTTCTGATTTCAGGAAACAGATATAGCGTGGCTGTTTAGAATTTTCATCAAGTTGCACGCATTAAAAACAATTCTCAGAAAAATCTAGGTCGGTTTCCTAGGAGAATTTTTTCCATCTTAGTATCTAAGGAGAGTATTTTGTTCTTTATTTAAGTGGCCTTAGTAGTACACTGGGACTTAGAAAGGAGATGGAACACGAGGTCCTGGACCCCTCCCAAAATTCTAATTTTTTATAATTGGATGTCAATAGTCAAACCTTCTCCAGAAAAATTCAATCAGTCAGAAGGGGGACACAAAATTTTTCAATTTTGTGTCCCCCTTCTCCCCCCGGTATAATTTTCTGGCTATGTGCCTGATTGCACAGCTTTATCCCACGCATACCTGGTGTTAAATAAAAAATGTTTAACGGTGTATTTCTAAAACATCATGTGACTTCTGTACATAGATACAGAAAAAAAAAAACTGTGTTAAGCCCTCCATAATCTTTAGAATGTCCCTTTATAAGCTGTATTATATACAGTAATAAACCGAGCGGATTGTGTGGTGGGTAAAGCACTGTATTACGGTTTCGGGCTCGGCGGTCGGGGTTCGATCCCCGACTGGGCGTGGTTGTCATTGTCCGTCCCTCCATAGGGGGCGACGTTGGTCCACCTACTAGGTGTTTCCATAATAAAGAGGCCAGCGGTTGTGGCCGGCCATTGGAAATACATATATATATATATATACACACAGTAATAAATGATAAACGTGTAAAAGGTACGGAACTTTCAGATTTTTTTTTTAATACAAAATTTGTCAGGATGTGTCACCCTTTGAAAATTTTTGCTGTGCAATTCCATTAAGAATTTTTTAGAATGTTTCATTACGGACACCGTTGTTTCATTTGTCACAGTGTGTGGTGCAGCTAATGAAAAACCATTGTGAAAATTTTCCAGTCATTGATGCAGTTAGTGATTTTTTCTTCTCCCCCCCATTTCCCCCCCCCTACATTGAAGCAGGTTTTGTTCGTTTCGTTAGTGTAACATTTATTTTTGATTTGTGTGCTTGGCTCGAAGCCTGCTTATGAATCCACCTCAGAAGGACAACACAAGGGGGGGGGGCCTCCGTGGGGGCCTTTCTAATCAGTACTAACCTGCATTTACGCAAGTTTCGGAGAAAACCAGGGAAAAGTCCGAATGGTTAGGTCGGCGGACGCGACCCGCGAACTGGTTTTGAACCAGGCACCTTTCTTCTTCTATTTCGAGTGACATAACCACTCAGCCATGGTGAGGCTAAGCAGGTATTATTTAGGGGCGGATTAAAGGGAGGGGGCTTAGTGGGGGGCTCCTCCCCCGAGAAAAAGAATTTAATGTAAAAGATCCTATTTTGCTTTCATAAAATGGATGTATATGTCAATCTTCTAACGAACCGCCCCCACCGACAAACTAACCGACCCCCACCCCCATTGAACCATTACAGCCTTATGAAACGTCTTGTTAAAAAATGAAACAAAATTTAGAAGCGGTTTCGATCAAGAGATGGCGCTATGTGAACAAAAACAGGAACTTCCTCGTTTTATAAACAGAGAGAGTGCTTTTCATCTCGAGAGAAAAAAGAGACAATAAAGGGAAAATTAAATATTTTGTGTATCCTTATTGCGCATTAATCGACAAAATCAGTGGAAGCACGAAATTCAGTGTTTCAATATCTGTTGATTTCTTAGCGTTTAATGAAAATATTGTCAGCAGCTGTCCCGCTCAGGGTATAACTATAATTTTTTTCTACCCAGGAGGCCCGGACTGGCCAGGTCGGCTGGTCGGCGATCGCCGAGGGCACCCAGCCTGAGTGATCCCACCGAGGCCTCCCAAAAACGAATATACTACTGTATAATTAAAGTAATTTGATATATACCAGAATAAGTTTGATTACTTATTTTCTTGTAATCCTACACCTTTTCAGTGGCGTAGCGGGCCCACAGACCCTGCATCGCGTGGGGTCCCCGAAGAATCAGGAGCCCCAACAGCTTTAAATTAGTTAAATATGGATTTTAGTTTTTAGGCAAGTTGCTTAATTTTAAAGTATTGGATATCCTAATATTCTGTAATGCATGCTTTAAAAAAATCTTATTTATTCTTTTTTATTCTCTCAAAACATATCTATTTTCGCTTAAACTATTTATTCGAACTTTACCTATAACATTATTTTGTGGAAAAGGTGACTAAATCCTCATTGTTGAAGAATAAAAAACTGCAAGTATGCTGAGGAATGTGAGGGAGGGGCGCGTTATTCCAAGTTATCTTTTTTTAGTGTGGGAAGCGTAAGGCGCAATGTAAAAAAATTGGGAATCGCTGTGCTAAGTTAAAGTTATATTTTGCCTCCCCGGAAATGAAGCTCAAACTTCCTAGTTATCCTATGCATGGGCGCCCATGGAAATTTTTTAGGGGGGGGGGGAGCTTCAAATCATTTTTCTAGAGGGGGGGGGGCAAATTTCACACTTGGAACAATTTGAGTTCCTATTTTGTTCCATTTTTGTTTACATCATAACGCAATATACGAAATCTCTGGGTGGGGGGGGGCAAGTGCCTTACCATGCCCCCCTCCTTATAGGCGCCCATGATCTTATCCAGGGTTCCTACTGGATTTGCTAGAATTCCGAAATTGTGGAATATTGTGTTAAAATGGTTTGATGTTAAGCTAAGTTGTTTTAAAAGTAGTCCTGTGCTTTATAAAATACGGAAAGAAGTTATTTCAAGTTTATCAAATAGTAAGACATTTTAGGACAGTTTTTCATAAGTTCGAAATTTTTGCAAACTAAGGACTCATAGTTACTCTGCCTATGGGAAAAATTATATTTTTTATAGTAGTTACAGCTACCGATATATTATCTCGGCTATTGACATTATGTTTAATGCGCTTTTCTGTAATTTGGCTGTTTTTTCCGATACAAATTTTGAAAATTCAATGGATATTTGTGAAACCGTGTTTTCCAATTTCATTTGAATATCCAAATAATGAAAGCCTAGAAATATTCATCAATCAGTAACGATTTCGGTTTGTACCACTCCAAAAAAAAATTATTTTATTTATTAATTTTTGTGGAATCATACCGTTCGACCGTTCTGAGCTTGACAGTAACTGGGCAGACGGGGCAGCTGCCCCGAGCTCCAAACAACCACTATACGTAAATCAGTACACACACACACACAAAGAAAAAAGTTATGTTATATCTATTTCATGAATGTAGCTGCTTATACATCAACAGGAAGTGGTTTCGGTCCCAAGAGAAATGCCTGTTTTTTTATGTCAAAGCCAAATACAGACAATTATGTCAATTATGCATCTTCGAATTATGCCAATTACCATGTAGACAGACAGCTTAGCTGTACTGAACTGCCTTTCAAGCCATGTCCTTCAATCTCGTATGTCATTTAGAGCTCATTATTAGCCACAATTTAGAGCATGAACAGAAAGGGTTCATTTCCGAATTCTCATATCTCTTTAATCTACTCAGCAAGACGACATACAGCCCCAAAGTTTAACGCACACGTGCGCCACACATACACGGTGGTCTTTGGAGCTCATTGTAACCCGAGTCTGCCGACTCACAGAATTCGACATATTGCCAAATGGGCTACCACGGCTGAGGACCTCATATTTGTTTGCTTGCCAGAAGTAGGGCAGCTCACGTCACCGAATGTGTCTATACATGTGTCCTTCTTAAAGTTATCTGCCACAATTCGGACCCTCATCAGAAGGAGGAATTTACGGACATTAGCATCTCCAGTGGTGCACACAGGAATTTTTCAAGGGGGGGGGGGTGTGGAGGGTTGAAAGCAGGGTTCCCGCTAGAGTGCGAGACCGAGAATCTCACATACATTTCTTAAATCTCGCGCAAAAAATATTACAGCGCGAGGTATTCTCGCGCTGCAAAATATTCGCCACCTGCGCGAGATTCTCGCATGCTGTTTGAAAGTTTAAAAACGCCAGTTTACAAATACAAAAATTTCTTTTTACTCTACTGCTGTCAGATAACGAGTGTGCCGCAGCCGCATGAAGCGCCCCCCCTTCCTCTCTTGAGTTTTTGTTCAGAGATAACACGGTTAAATCATCGGAATGCAGAGGGGGAATATTAATTAATGCTATCCGCGCTGAGCTGACGTGTTGATTTTTCTCCTGCTTGCCAGCTGTAAAATGTTTTGTTTTTGTATGTGTGTCCATCGTATATGAGTTTTGAGAGCATTTCATCTGTTTGTTTTTTTATATACCACCACGATTCATGGAATTATTGATAACCTCTGGCAGTTTGAAATTTGCGCAAACACCCCCCCCCCCCTTCTGTTCTAAGTTTAGTTGCGGTTCACAGTAAGAGTTGATCAATCTTTTAAGAAGAAAAGAAAAAAAGGGAGGGAAGCTGAAATCTTTTGGTTAAATGCCGGATAATCTAGTTTTTACTGTAGTAAGAATTTGAACTTAACTATAGCTGTTTTAACTTTGTCACACATATTTGTATCTTACTAACTTTGTAGTATAATATAATTTAATATTTATATAAATATATTATATAAATATTAAGTTATTTTATATAATTTTATTATACTAGATAAAATATTATAGGTAATAATTCTTTTGCTTAGTTAAACTGGATGTGATTCTTTGAATAAATTTGAATATTGATTAACTTTGAATATCCATTAACAATTCAAGTGCAAATTTAAGCAATCTTATTAGAATAGCTGATGGAAATATCAATTTAGAAAGTTTTCCATATGATCAAGCTGTAAAAATTTTTAATGAACGGAAAAATCGGTGTTATTGAAATTGTACTATAAATAAATAAAATGAGGTTGAACAATATTTATGTTCTCACTTAACTTTCAGAAATCTCACTCAAAATTTTTGGATGGGTGAGAAATCTCCCCCAATTTTTTTTTTCTAATGGGAACCCTGGTTGAAAGTCATTTTCATATCATACCCCAATAGACTGCCAAACACATTCTTTTGATTTTATCGATTGTCGGGAACTAAAACCCATGAAAATTAAATTATTGAATAAATAATTAGCATTAATTAATAAAATAAATTATTAATAACAAATACTTACCTAACAGAACAGAAAGCACAAGAATTTATGTATTTACTTTTCTCATAATTCAAAAATAAAATCTAGTTTTCTTGGTTTTTTTTAATGCGATTTCATTTGTAACTACCTCGGGAGTGATGGTGACGGTACTGGAATTCAGCAGGGAAAGACTATTTAAACGTTCATTATTCTTGGTACTTCTTAAGTATGTTTTTAGCCTTCTAAAAGTCGGAAAAGATCTCTCGCTTGTGCAATTCGTTATCGGAAGAGTACACAAAATTTTTACAAGTCCTGGGATGAGAATAAAGTTCACCATAGCAGGAAAAATAATAATCAAATGAGGATGGAGAGGAATCATGCTTTATTGTCATCTTAAAAGAGTCTCAGCTCGAAAAGTAAAATATCTCTGTGCTCTAAAAATAAAGGTCCGCCTTTTGAATAAAATTCGGCCAGTTTCAAAAAGACATTTACAGTTTCTTCATCATAAGTTGGGTTCATCATGCACGAAAACTTCCTAAAATATTATTTTGCTTCTGCAATCGTAGTTTGAGTTGTATGCGATCAGTTGTTTGTCAAAGGTAGGAAAATATTTCACCTATAGTATTCTTCAGCATTAGCAGCTGGGGCATTATTACGATAATCGGAGCATTTTCCAGGATGAAACCTGGGCATTTTCAATTCTGCGTCATTTCCTTCTGAAACTTTTAATAATTTTTCAGCTTCATCATATATTTCTTCGTCATACACATTTCAACCAATTTTTGTTTTTTCGATCTTAATCGATTTTTTGTATTCTTCAATTTTAGATTTTAGACAATGGTGTCGTTTTGGTGTTTGAAAAAATTATAAATTCTTGATACAATTCCCATACAATTCTGGATCTGCGATCTATTGCATGAATCGGATATTGCTAGATTTAAACTTTCGAACTGCAGTAATGCAAGAGAATATTTTCCATTTAAATGAACATTTATGACTTGCAGTTCCCCCATTCATTGATCTAGTTCCATCGTAACTTTGTCCCTCATAAACGATAAATTTATTTCGAATGATTCCAAAGATTTTAAAATTATTGATGCTAGATCAATGCCAGTACAACTAGTAACTGCAATAAATTGTAAAAATTCTTCACGAATCAAATTATCATTTATAAAGCGAACAGATATAATTTCATTGATTGGTGAAATCATTTCATTTTGTGCTCTCCAGCTGATGTAAGTATTTCTACCACTGTCTTTTAAATGTTTTTCTAGAACATCATATCCAGCTTCTACACGAAATTTAACCAGCGATCGAAAGTTTCCTTCATTTTTATTTGTTTTTTTGTTTAAATTAAAGGACCATAATCCGAATGTCAACTTAAAGAAATTCCTTGTTTACTGCAGAAAATTACAGTTTTAATAATAGAACATAAAATTTGTCAATTTTTAGAAACTTCTTCAGCTTTCTGTATGCCTGATATTTTGTCGATACTAACGATAGAATTTTCACTAATTTTTTTCTAATTTGAGTAAATTTCGAGACGTTGGTGATATTTCAATGAATCCTGGTTCCTAAAATATTCTACAGTATGGTTCCGCTTTTTGAAAGGTTCTGATACTAATTGTCCAGTGTTTAATTTTTCGGAACATCTACTTCTTTCGTCGAAAATAGAGCATAATATTTGCAGAAAGCACCATCCATTTTTTGAGAATATAACAACCAATGCCATTTTGAAAACCAAAATTTGAAATTTTTTGATTTCACAATTGTAACCGGAAAAGCATAATTTTTTTATCGGGGTTACTATATATTTGCTTAAAATATCAGTTAGCTCAACATTTGGCCCTTTCATTTTAATGTAATTCGCTTTATAAAAATCAGTTACTGTAATATTTGAAACTGCAGTTTGAATATTATTTTCATTATTTTGGCTGCTACTCGGATACCTTAATTTTTTACTTACTTCCGTTATCTGTACATCATCATTCAAAAGCATTTAAAGAGTTGAAGATATCACCTAAAAATTGCCTTTAATAACTTAAAACATAATATTAGCCGTTAAAGTCCGCTTAACAAAGGACTGCTTAACAAAGTCAGTTTATTACAATCTCTTAACAATTTGGATTTAACACCATCTTTTGACGTCCATAATCGATTTACTCCCACTGAAATACATGAAAAGGGAAGTTTGTTCGTTATTCAGCCGTTGTTGCACCAGTGGTTATATGTTCTTCTAAATGTTCCATGCATTGTTTAAATTTCAGATTAACCATTCGCCATACCTTAAGAGAATCTAAATTAAAGGAGATATTAATCTCCCCAAATTTCTTATAGCGTCTTCTGGCTATACCAATCATAACTGTCTAAGTTTTGGAACTCAAAAGACTATTTCTTCTACAAATGGCAGTCTCATAACTTCCAACTAAGCGTGTACAGTTATCTCATTGTTTCACTTTATTGTAGGGAATGAATGAGCATGACTATTTTATTTCCTCTAATACACAACGTGTTCTTTTACAAACCTCGAATCTTCCGGTTCACAATTCGGCTGAGGCAATTTCATTTTTGAGGCAAAGGAAATTTTAAACAATGACTGACTATCGTAATAATAAGCCTTAACGGATGTAAAATCCACTTAGTCAAACAATTTGTTCTTTTACAGCTTCATCCGACACTTTTTCAAGGTTAACGTTTACGATTTTCCCAGTTTTGAGATCACGCATTTTCTATCAATCGATTTATTGCCGAACATGCAGCCCCAGAAAAACTGTGGCAGCATTTCCATTCCAAATCACATTCTCGTGATTGCCGAAAAACTGATCGTTTGTTCCAAAATTTTTTCTTGTACCTTAATAACAGTCATTAGCAGAGCCACACCACAATGGTGGGGGGGAATCACACATTAGAAGCCTCATGCATATCTTCATCTTATCCAAACAATTTAGCTGGAGAGATTCCCTTTTGATCTATCATAAGGAGGAGCTAAACTGCCACCCTAAGCGTCAAATTTTTCGCCCCAGCCAGGTGGGAACGAATTGGCCCGCGGGCTCCGAAATGAAAAAAAATAAAAATGTCTTTTGTTTTTTGTTCTTTGCTTTTCTGCATTCGCTCGGCCCGCATTTATGCGATGGACCTAAAAAGGGCCAGATGTGGAGGAAGTAATTGGGGACTCTCAACAGCTACTTTCGGTTTGACTAATGGTGGATGGGAGGGTTAAAGATTGCAAATAAACCCCGAGAAAGCAAAGTGTGGCGGCAAAGTCTTTTGAATGTTTTCCTTCTTTTTTTCTTAAGTTAATGCTTGCAGACATGTTTCGTTGCATACCCTTGTAACGAGGTGGAACAAGCAGTGGTTGACATTCATGGGAAAAGAGGTAGAAAAAGAAAAGCGCAACACTCTAAAGACATCCCCCCCAAAATAAAATAAAATAAAATAAAAAAATAAATAAACAAAAAGCAGTTGATGCTGGTTTGTACGTAGGTGTCCGTAACGGAGGTTGCCCATAGGTGTCGGCATAAAGAACTATTGAACTTTTTTCGATTACAAAAATCATTCAATAATAAAGCCGGAATTTAATAAAAAGAATCTGTTACAAGATGCTGGGAACAGGTTATATGATGCAGTACATAAGAGTACATTTTGTAGTAATCAATGCATATTTTCAGCAGTTAGAGAGCACGGATGGAAGAACAGACAACGAACCGAAACCACAAGCACTTTTCAATTTTGTTAGAACATTAGCAAGAAAAGTGAATCATGCCGAAAGTATTAACAAGAACAAACTTCCCATAACAAGAAGGTTGTTCTATGGGAAGAACAAACTTCCCAAAGAACACCTTTTCTTAAGCTAACAAAATTGTCTGCTCGCTTCCACCGTCGCAAAATCGCGACGGTAGCAATCCCTTCCCCAGTGCCGGATTAACAATATAGCAGAAGTAGCAAATGCTACGGGCCCCGCGCTCTTTGGGGGCCCCCGCGCCTTTACCTGAAAGTTTTCGTTCTCTCCCCCCTCAAGATCTAGCTTTTTTAACATTTTCCACACAAGGTAGAAAAGTGTTTAAAAATTTCGGTTCGTCTGTCCTTGATACTAAACTCGCGTAAATATGCATTGATTTCTACGAAATTTATATATGTTAATCGTTATCTACTGTAGCACTCCAATTTACAGGAGGACTCAAAATATTCCCAATACATTGCGCTCTATGGGAAGTTATTCTTTAAAGCGTATCATCCTACTATATTCGCTGAGACTGACTCGATTCGCTGAACCGACTCGATAATCTTCGCCATATGCAACAAGATTACAAAGTCAAGGTCAAAAAGCCTAATAACTTCTACACCGTTTGTACGATCCGCTGAAATTTTTCACAACTGTGTAAAAAAATATAGAAAACAATCTGTCAATTTTAAAAATCGGACAAATCTACCCGTTCCCCTCATTTTTAAGCGATTTTTCGCTATTTTCAGCACCATTTCGTTTCCGAGAGTCAAAAAAGGTTATTCATTTGCGTGACAAAATTCACCTAATTCAAGTGAAAATACGTCATACAATTGGGGGAGTTCCAATACGTTTAAAATAATTTTTCCAGATTACACAGTTTGTTATTATCTTTTCCCCCCACAAATAAATCGTCTGATGGATATTCGAATGTTTGTGTACACAAAACGAAAGCTTCGACTGCGAAAAGATTCCGCGCTCTTCCAGATGAGCGTGAAATTCGATTTGGGTCTGTAATAAAATTGAATATGAACTTATTTATTTTAGGGGTGAAAAATTAAATGATATTGAATGAGACATATTTTCGGTAAAATGATTTTTCTAGCGCCCGTTGAAATTGCCTCCACAATAGGCTTCTGTATAGCTACAAGTTTTTCTGTGCGAGCCCTCAAAATAATTTCAATACAATACGGTCAATGGCAGTTTAGAGACAGGCATCTATTCTATAGCATATAATACTATCCTACAAAATGATTAGCTAATAATCCAACGACGATAGTGTGCCCTCCCTCAAAAGTTGCGCCAATGTTGACGACTTTTGCACTAAATTGCCATGCGAAAAAGATGCTCTTGAAAAATGAGCCTAACTTGGCGATATTTTTATTTTTGTGGCGATAAATCGAAAAAGGTATTTACCTATTATCCGGCGGTCGTTAACGCTAACATTTTTTCCTCAAATTTGGCAACTGTGGCAATGTATTCGAACCATCAATAATCATGTGTCGGCATTTATCTTGACGAAAAAGTTTGTGCCCTCAATTTGATGCAGTGGATCTTACTAACCTGGGAAAAATGTTCTAAATTGTGATTATATTAAGCTATTACGATTTCTTCGGGACATTTTGAAAATTCGTTACTCGCACTCTAATTAACTGATTTATTGTATTGTGTTTTGGTAAGGAATGGATAAGAGCTATCTGCCTAGGAGTAGGAGGGGGGGGGGGTCTCCGACCGACGAAAATCCGTTAATGCATTAGAACCCAAAACGGGTTAACGGATTTTACAACGGAACAAAATTGCAAACTTTGATTCTTTGAGCGCGCGGAAAATTAATTTTAGGCTGCTAACTCTCAAAAGTATAAGTTTCTCGCTCTCCGTGTTCGTTGGATACAGTTATGTTGTATTAAAGAATATTTATACATTACAAGCTAACTTGCAGCAATTGAGATGATTTCGGTATTGTCTTTCTGATGTCCCTATTTTTTCCACCTCCAACTTATCTCTACATAATCGGATTTGTGCTGAAATTTCTCCGTTCATTTTCATGATGTACAGTCAGTAGTACCATGTACCTTATTGAAAATGGTGTAAGGAGCATTTGTAGTTCTTTTAGAGGGGAGAAAAAAAATCCAATGTATTGCACTCATATGGACAGTCATTGTTGAAAACGTATTTTAGAGATATTGCAGATTTTTGAAAGAAAACAAAGTTGGCATATATATATTACTAAGGCTCTCAAAATAATGCTCTCCATTGAGAATAACGTCCGTATTATTTTATAAATAGTTCTTCTACAGGAACACTCAAAATAATTCCAATACATTACATTCTGTGGCATTTGAGAGACACTAGTACATTTCTAGCACAAGACTATGAGTATAAAATTTTTATATTCTTCAGTTAAACGTTAAAAAAAATTAAAGGTATTTTACAGAGTCTATAAAATTGCATTTATAGTGATAATCACATCATTACAATTCATAAGGTATTTACAGCAGTCTCATGAAAATTGCATTTAAGTGATATACACATTTTCTATTGAGCTCGACATGTTTTAGAATCTCGCGTTCTGACGCAATTTTGTATGAAGTGTTATAACAGACTGGCATAAGTCTTGTACATTTTTTAGAGTATTTCTTTCGTTTCGTTCTGTTCTTCTTTTCTTTTTGGATAAGACAATTTCTGAAGCTCTACATAGTGGGACACTGTAAATCAGTGTTAGACAACTCATTGAATGAATATATATTAATGTGGCTGTTGCATGCCTGCATTATTTAGTCAACTCATTGCCTAGCGGAAACTGAGTGAGAATTCTAAAGTCAGCAATAAGACACACAAGAGTATATATGTAACAATACTGTGGAACAAAAACACAGTAGTTAGAAAATTTTTTTCAGGGAGGCGTCCAAAAGGTGGAAAGCAGAATTTTAAATAAAGAGATACAGAGAAAGGCTTTTGACCTGATCTTATTTTTTTTTTTTGCTAAAAGCGGAACTCGGACAAACGGAGGAGGGGGTATCCAGATCCTTGCACCACCCACCAATGGCTTTTTAGACAATGTATTCCTTACCAATAATGTTACATGCTTGTCTTTTTTGAAGAATGAATCCAGAAATAAACAAAAAATATAGAAAGAAAACTAAGTGCCGAAACAAAAGAACAGACTCAGGGTCTGATGAAGGACGGATTAAAGGGAGGGGTCGGAGGAGGCGACCGCCCCTCCAAGAAGAAATGAAATTAATGTAAACATTCCCAACTTACTTCCATAGAATGGATATATACGTGAATCTTCCATCCAAGCCTCCACCGCAAAATAGTATTAATCCGTTAGTAGGCCGGGTTATTCATTAGGCTGTAGTCTATCTGTCCCGATCATTTCAAGGACTTTTCAGTAATAAGTCGAATGACTTTTTTAATGAAGTGTATCAACCTTTAAAATGACTCAATGGACATAAATACTTGCTGCGGCTATGTTCTGAATATGTTCTCGGGAAAGCGAGTTGACCTTCTGCATTTCCCCGAGAGCTGAGATCCATAGGATTAGGATTGTAGGAAAAACGCGCCCCATAATAAAGATATTCCCCCACGAAACAATAATTTTTATTTATAATATTGGACATAAACTTATTTTGTTTTGCAGTAAATATGAGGATGGTGTATTTTAAACGGATGTTGGGCAGCCACAAAGTTCTTTTGTTTTAGAGTAAAGGTGGGTGGCTTTGGCAAAATTCGAAGTTTCGTACTAGGGTATAAGCCATCTTAGAAGGCTTTTGGTAGTTGGCTTGCTTTGTTTTATTTAATTATTTATTTTACATTTTACAATATTTAAACAAAGGCGAATATTTTTTGACACATTGGCTTTGGCTTTGGCTATTGGTGGACTTTGGCACAATTCGAAGTGTACTGGGTGTAAGCGCATCTTAGAAGGCTTTGGGTTGTGCTGGTGGGCTTTGGAGTGTTTTTATTTATTTATTTACATTTTACAATATTTAAACAAAGGCGAATTATTTTTTGAAACAATAATAATATATAGAATGTAAGTCATTTTTTTATAATTCGGGAATCCACAATTACGATAAATTAATCTATATTAATCCACCGAAATTAACCACGTTAAATATGAAAAAATTGACTTTGGCCGGTCGAAACCACAGATCAAGGGCTCGAATGCCAATACGTTCGTTCAAATAAAATAATTAGAACAGAGAGGATCTTCGCACAAAGACAAGACGGTCGGGTATCCGAGAAGCCATAAACCCAGGCAAACTGAAAACAAAGAGAATTTTCGGATACTCCACTTTCGGATGATCCACAAAGAAACTCACAAATTTGATCACATTTAAGATTATTATATCTTGCAAAAACATTTGAACGTAATACGTTAATGACGATAATGAATGTCTTCTATCGAATTCTTCATTTGTATATGTCATGCTATTGAAAAGATACAACTTTTATTAAGATTTTTTGAACAAAATATTTTATATCATTTTAACGAGGATAAGTTGAAAAGTAATGCACATATGCTTTCACAATACGAAGCAAATGACCTTTAGAAGTGTTCCAAGCGGTATGTGGAAGTAACAGTCCCCTTGTATAAGCATGTGCAGTTTAAATGCCTTCCGTACATGCAGTGCATTTTGAATAGAGGAGGTAATATTGTGATATATCTATCTTTCCTCAGATAGATTTCTTATGAATTAAGCCATTAAATAAATTAACAGAAGTTAAAAATATGTAACCTATTATTAGTAAAGACCGTCCAGATAATGAAATAATGTTACAAGCATGTAGTTTTACAGGGGAACAAAATAGTGTTTAAAGGGCACAGTTAAAACACATATTGATTTCAAAGGTTCTAAAATTTACAACATATTGATTTGAACGTTGAATTGTATTATTTATGTTGTAAACTTGTCTGGTATATGGCATATGGGAAAGGTGGAAATGTTAGAAATTCCATGAACATTAACATTCATTAAAAAACCCGAGTTGTACATTATAAAATAACTTTAAATATCGCCAGTCTCACTATCTATCTAGCCCCCCCCCCTTTATTTTTGACGGGCATTTTTTCCGCGCACCAATTTACTTGGAGAAATTGATTTGTCTAGTGTTAACTCAAATTTACTCATTTTGAATCAAGAAAATTCGTAAAAGTTGTGTTTTATTTTATTATCGTACAAAACCTAGAGATTAGCTCACCCAAAGTATGAGGAAGGGCTGGGATAAACCTCTCGCGAATATAACACGTGGGACCTTTAAGTTTTCTTTTACCTCTAATTACCTCTTATGTAAGTCCATTAACTAATTAATTTAGCACTAAACATTAATTATAATAATAATTAGCACTATTATTTCTCATTTAATTTAGCTCTACTACTTTAATGTGAGTGTGAACTCCTCCCCCTCAAAAAAAATAAAATAAATAAATGGGTGCGTCTCTGAACAGGGGGCCCCTTGGTAACATTTGCTACGGGTCCCGCGCTGTCTTAATCCGGCTATGCCCTTCCCCTGTTATTTACGTCCTGATTCCCAGTATCCCGTTAGCGAGGCGGGTTGCCACTACTTGTGACATTATAACAGTTACAGGACACCATAAAAAAATAACAAAAGAACACAAAATTTCTTATTGTGACGTTTTGTGTATGCATATCTTTTTTGATTACTTATTAAACAGACCTTGTATCTCAGTAAAAGTCCTCACACATGGTTGTCCCCATTAATTTCAATGAATTCGGTGACTAAAAAAATTGTGGAGTGACTCCACTCGACTTTCCGAACACTTGATATTCACCACAAGCGTTTAAATAAATTTCATTCAACTGAATCTGATCTAGTGCTCGCGCACTAATGCATTTAAAATGACTTGAGTGTACAGCCCGCAATGTATAGCAATACCTTTTGTAGCCCCGTAAAAAACTCTAGGGCGTACACTGGCTAAAATTTATGCAATATTTAAGACTGTGACCTACATACGTATCTAATTTGATGTGAATAGAATGCACCTTTTAGGCACTAGCTCACTTCAAATGATTTGCGTCCTTAGGCCATAATTAGTGGCGTAGTCAGAAATTTTTCATGGGGGGGGGATTTACGACTACTGCAACTCATATATACGTATGTGTGAGATAAGGGACTGAAGAATATACATTTTGTATGGCAAAAAAATTCCTCATGGGGCGGTTGTGACTCCCCTAACCCCCCCCCCCCCCATGGCTACGCCACTGTCCGTAATATATTACTTTTTGCAAGCCTGTGAACAAACTTTGAGCTCTACGCACACCAAAATCTATGTTGGTCATAAGACAGCGATTTATAATATACCTACCCAATTTGAGTTCAATCGAATGCACCCTATAGACACAAGCGCACTTTCAGGAATTTCCGTCCATAGGCCATATTGTAAAAGAACGCTCATTTGTTGCCCAGTGAAAAAACTACAAGTCTTATACATGTTGTGTGACGGTGGGAAAAAAAAAAAAAAAAAAAAGCAACTAGTGGACCAAATGTTATCGAACTTGGTAATTGTGTAAAGGTGGTCATGGAATTTCTTATCCACGGAAAAAAGTTCAAAAATTCAACACCAGGGGCAAGGACGTATTTAAGGGGGGAAGGGTCCAAGGGTCCGACCCCCCCCCCCCAGCATGAAAAACATTTTGGAGGGGATCCAAACGGCAGAACTTTTCGCTAAAGGACACTATAGCATTACCATTTTAGTAACAAAAATCAAAATTTCGGAGGGGGGGGGGTTCGGATCCCTGGACTTAAATACGTCCTTGCTCCTGGTGTTTAATTTTTGAATTTTTTTCCCGCCGATAATAAGTTCCATGGCCACCTGTACACAATTACCAAGTTTGATAACATTTGGTCCAGTAGTTTTCCTTTTCTGATCGTTTTAAAGTGAAACTTTAATTATAATCACTCTATACATACCCAATTTGAATTTTCTTCGGATGCACCATTTAGACACTACCTGATTTTAAATAATTTGCGTTCATAGGCCGTAATGTAGAACAGAATTATTTTTTGCCACAGAATTATTTTTTGTACAGTGAACAAATATTCAACTCTACACACACCAAAATCTATGCAAATCATGTGACCGTGACCTTTTATATACTTAGCGAATTTGTGCTCAATCGAATGCACCGTTTAGACGTAGCTTCTGTCTATCACCGTTTTTGAGTTATTCATTTTCAAAGTTAGGGGATCTTCGTGAAACACTCTGTAGAAACAATAAGCCATTAAAACAACAACAAAACTTTAGAGATGGCCCTTTCAATTTAAATCAATATATTTCTTTTTAATACAATTTTAAAAACTGACAAAGCATTAATCGTATGCATGGAGATATAAAGATAAAAGGGCTGGGGGCAGGAGATTTTAATTTAGGCTGTGGGCGGCATAGACCAAGTGCGGTCCTGCTGATGATCTTCAGGAAGATACTTGGGCGCCGGCAGACTATTTCCCAGGGGGGGGGGGCAAAGACTACTTCAGCGTATATCCAAACCAGTAATTAATATTAACGTATAAACCAGTAATTAATATAAACGTATAACAAAATTCAGGGGGGGGGCATTGCCCCCCTTGCCCTATGTTGCCGGCGAACATGGGAAGATATAGTGCTAGTCTCATTCCTGCTTAATTTCTTGTCATTATTTTAACAAAAGTCTAAAATTTGAACTTTGTTAAATGTATTTATAAATGCTACAAATTGAAAATATTGACCAAAATAAGTTGTTGTACAGTAGGCTGATTTTCTTTTACAGCTATTGTAATTTTATCGGTGCTCACAGACGCAGTAGGATGTACCTTGAGATTTACAGGGTGTGCAGCAAAGGACATTCGGATTTCATATTTCTAAAACAAAGGACAACAGACGAATGCAGCAAACGATGTGTTTCTTATGTAACCCGTAAAAATTTTATACGGAAGTTTCGAAATAGTTGTGACAATAGCTGCAAAGAGTGCGGTGTACACCGATTTCCTTCAGTCTTTTAATGCTCGGTTTCCTCACGGTGAGGACTCAAAACGCTGACGTTTTGACTGTTGTCAGTCACTAAGTATAAATTTGATTTCTATAAGAAATTCTTAGGGGTGACATAGTTACGCACGAATCCTTTACTTTTTAACACATAATTTCGCGTAAAAATTGTCGATTATTTTTAAAATGAATTTCAGAATTATTTTTAACAGCACAGGCGTCTGCTTGAAAAATGGAGAATACGATGGAAATACATTGATAGAGAAGAACAACTGGATAGACTGCCCAATGCAGAAAAAGGGCAGGCGTTGCCATCGCTCAATTTAACTTATAGCAAGATGGCGGTCGATCGAATCGTTCAACGCGTGACACAGATCTAGAGACCATTTTTTGACGGCTGCCCATTTTTCAGCATTGGGAAATGGTCGCGCATCAAAGAGAGTTATGGACGTAATTTTAATGCTAAAAGCTGTAATCTTTATGTTTAAAATTTAAAATTTATGGACTTAATGTTAAAATATCTTCGACTAGGGCGGTTAGAACCTCTAAACAACCCCGTTCCTTACACCACTGCAAACAGATGTCGCTGCACGTCAAAATCGATCAACGATCATTTCAACAAGCAGTCACAAAACAATCTTTTCAAAATGTCCGCCGTTCGACATAGAGAGATGTCGATAACGAATAATGAGGTTTATTATCTCAACCCGTAATGTCTCATTGTTATGTTTGTGTGGATTGACATGAAACACAAACCGATAATTCAAGCTCATGCAGCGTGTTGGGTGGTTCTGGTAGACAGTGCTTTCAATGTGCGCTATAGAGAGTAGTCACAAGGAGCCAGATCTGGAGAATATGGAGGCTAATCCATTATGGAGAACTACGATTACGGAGCCATCTATTACCGGTTTTGCAACTACTACCGTGTTTACTCGCTTAATACTCGTACCCCACGTTTTGGAGCAGAAAAAATCGTCAAGATATTTTCCCCGCATAAAAATCGTTGTCGCGTATTTGACCTTCATTAATGCCTATAAAAATATTACTAAATATTACTATACAAAGCATGGGCGCCCATAGGGGGGGGGCAAAGTAGGGCACTTGCCCCCCACCTAGAGTTTTAGGTTAGTGTCTCATGATGCAAACAAATCGCAAAAACAGAACTAAATTTGTTAAAAGTTTGAAATTTGCCCCCCCCCTAGAAAAATTCCTATGGGCGCCCATGATACAAAGAAAAATGCCACTTTGGTACTTACGTATTATCCCGGCGGTCATTTCTGCCAAACGATTTTGCGTCAAATGTGCTGGCAAACTGTTGCCAAACGTATTTCTAACCATGAATTATTTCATTTGTCCGGCATTTATCTTGGCGAAACATTGCTTGTCTTGCCAGACTACATGGATAATACGTAAGTACCGCCTCTTTTTTGTCTGCAACAGACTAAAGATAATTTACGGCAGATAATCTGGAAACATTGCGTTAAGTTACTACTTTTATTATAATACCAGTAATGTTTTAGCATTAGAATGTGCAATACTATGTAGCAGATAATAGTCCCATGACTTACACCATGAAAAATTGGAAATAAAAGTGCGACTATTACGCGAATAAACAGGGTACTTCGAAACTTCTGTATAAAATTTTTACAACTTACATAAGAAACATACCGTTTGCTGCACCCTTCTATTGATAATTGTTTTTCAGATTTTTAACTTTGAAATCAGTATGTCCTTTGCTCGACACCCAGTTCGAATCAATATACCTTCACAATTTTAAATTCTCTTAAATAACAAATCACTAACTTAATACATTCCCTTTTAATGAAAATAAGAATCGAAATTCACCATCCACTACAGAATAGCTCATCCATCAACTTTGATCATAAAAACATGATCTGAAAAAGTAATTGCCTGAGAAATCGATTTTTTTAAGAAAAAAAAAAAAAAAGGACAAGAACACACACTTATTACATTGCTATTGAAAAAATCTGAAATGTCTCCACTCGACTTTCCGAACACTTACGATTAAGATCATTACCAAACATTTAAATAAATTTTAATCGATGAATAATTCAAACATATATACCAAATTGAAGCTCAATCGAATGCACCGTTTAAACGCTAGAGCACTTTCAAGAATTTCCCCCCATAGGCCATAATGTAAAAGAAATCTTTGTCCTAGCCCTGTAGAAAAACTATAAGTCCTATACATACCAAAATCAATACCGGTCTTGCGACGGTAGTTTATAACATATAGACCCAATTTGAGCTCAATCAAATGCCTCGTTTAGGAGCTATCGTGTTCACTCACACACACACACACACACACACACACACATACATTCATACATCTCGTAAAAATAGCCTAAATGAATTCAGAAGACTCCAAAACGTGTAAATACACCAAAATCTCTAAGTCAAACTTTTTCATAATTGCAATACTTTCCTTACATGGCACATGTACGGAAAGTAGTAATTTGATAAAGCCATTCATTAAAAATGTATACCACCTGAGAAGAGGAACTCGTAGGGATTTAAATATAATTGACTCTATGACCAAGAAAAAGCACAGAGAGCAACAAGAGGGGAGGTCCATTAGAGGGGAAACTTGCAAATGAGAAGGTGGGCTCATAAAGTTCGGCCGCAGTTCTTAACGCCGTAAGCAGATAAGTGGCGCACCAAGACATAAATTTTACTTACGTGCGAAACTGCACTTAACCACGTCAGTTCTTTCTCGATTCCGGCAAAAATTCAAGCTTAGGAAAGCGCCATGTTTGGCCATTTGGGATACAAATGCAGTGCAAAGGGCTCTGCAGCCAAGAAAAAAATTCTCGAATTAGTGTGCGTGTGGGTGGGTAGGGTTTCAAGTTAAGTTTATTATTTGAAAGTAGAATTTTCTATCCACTTCTACAAATAGTAATACATGTGCCTGAAAGTTCAGGATTGGGGGAAGGCTGATCCCCTAAAATGGTACATGTAGCATTTACAGTTCTTTTACAAGAGCAGGAACACCCGCAAAAATACCAATACATTACGGTCTATGGCAGTTTAGAAACATGCATCCCTTTCAAGCATAACGAAGTAGACGTCTATAACAGCTTACTCTTTATTTAAAAAATAGAAATCATATTTAAAGCTTTTCTACTGGGTCTCGCAAAATTGCATTAATAGTGATATACAATTTTTACCGAGGCTATCTTTCAAATTTCGGCAAATTTGGCTCAACAAGATTGCTGTTTTCGAAAGTGTTTTATAATCGATTGTTTGGCATGATTTATCGTCCTTGTTAATTTCTGGAATGATTTCAGAATAATTTAAAGCACTAGGGGCCAAGGCCCCCAGACTCGCTCCGCTCGCTTTTCGTATGAGGCATTCGGCCCCTAATAAGGCTTATTCGTAAAAAAGACATAATTTCAACAGACAAAACCCGAAGATTGGATCAGATAGAATGTTACTGAGCTACACATTGCTTGGTTCTTGCATGTTCATTGGTACATAAAAATTTAAACTACACACTACAGTAGACCCCCTCCCCCTCATAACACGGAAGATATTTGGTTATGGGAATCCGTGTTGTACGGGTCCTGAGCTATACTCCACCTGGAGTGCGGACTCCGCTTAAATTCGCTGTTAAAATTATTTGCACTCCTCAGAAACACAATGATATTTAATGTTGCCAATCGAAAGTTATATTAATTAGTAGCTAAAGCGTAATAAAATCAGAACATCTGTCTCAACTGTATTTTTAATTATTTAAAACCTGTGGGACACCTTGCGTATTAGCCCCCCCCCATGGCGATTTTTCATTATTTGGCGACTTGCGTACATGTAAACTTAATAAAAGCTACGGAACAGATAGGATAGCTTGCCACCAATGGCGACTTTTCATTATTTGGCGATTTACACGTGCTCACAACCTATAATTACTGTTCATTTAAGGTTACCGGAAAACCGTTATCCATATTTTCATTTACATAATCGTTTGCAGATTGGCGTACTTAGCACCACGAATTATACCATCTCGTCGCGCTAGCAAATATCCAAAGTGTACTATAACTGCTATAATGGCATAGTTAACGCCGCTAAATATTTCTACTGGTAGCAAATAATCCAGCTGGACCGAAAAGGCTTTATAATAATCTGCATTTTAATTATTTTTCATTTTCAAGATATTAGTTATTCTGTTTTGGAAAAATGAATAATCGATAATTCTAAACTCCTGTTGTCTAAGCGAACTTACTATTTGAAAATTGTCAACTTTGTGTAACACATTTTGAGTTACTTATTTCATATAGTTTTTATTTTGGCATAAAATGGGTGTATTTCTACTTCATGTTTGACAATTTCACGTGATACTACAAACTTGGAAACGCTTTGTTGCAAAGGAATGAATGATTTTATGCCACATCTGGCAACCATTCTGTTTATTTTTTCAGTTTTTTATTAATATCTTCTAAAATAATTCGATTTTCGAAATTTAAGTCAGCTTATCAGGTTCCTCGGAATTTTTCGAATCTGTGGGCACCTTAGTCGAAACTTAAATCCCCACGGTTTAGGAGGAGATAGACCAACAAGCTTTGGCAGCACCAGCAGCGACAGCGGCCTTTACTTTTTTTTTAGAATAGAGAGATACAAAGAAGACTAAATACAGTTTTGATGCCAGATAAGCATAGCATTTTGCAATGCACATTTCATGGGCTGGGCACCCACGTATGAGTACTTTTGGGAGGGCATTTGCATTTGTAGGGGTTGATAATCTCGAGCAACGAGCATGGGAAACTTGAAGGGGAGAATTGGCTAATAAACAATTTGAACTATGTACTATTTGCCAAAATTTTCAGTCTACTTCAGGAAAATAAAATTTCATGAGTTTAAGGAATTTTTTAGGAGCAGTTCACTATTACGTTCAAAATGGATACGTTTATTTAAATATTGGTCTTCATAGTTCCAAATTTTTCAGCATGTTTTTATTATGGATAGAGAAGTAGGGTTTTGATGTTCACAGATTTCAAAAGTTAATTTGCAACATAGACAACTTTACCAGGATTACATTTCCGCACAATCAAAGGACTCAAAACAGAATACTTTGGGGCATCTTCGGGAGCAGGCAGATAGTTACTTTAAAGAAATGGCGATATTTCCGATTGCCGACATGAGCGATGTTCTGAAGCGCTAAATACAGGGTTTCGAACTAGTAAAATAGACAAAAACATACAAGGAAGGATTCAAAAGTAATGAGCCTCATTTTATTCTGACACAAGCGTAGATCGCCGCGCGTTCCGTTTGCCAGAGATAGTGGTGGCTTCACAGCGTGATGCAGCTCAGTCGCCTCCGAGCAGCTCGCGATCGAGTTCTGCCTGGTCCGGGTGAACGTTCCGGTGGTCCTCCAGACTCCCGAATTGTCGCCAGCTGACTTCTCCTTTTAAAATCAGAGCTGGAAGAAAACGCCTATACTCGATCACGGACAAGCGCCTAGACTCGATCGTGGACACTCGATCACGGTTCAAGCAAATGTCAAGGCAACCCGTGTAGCCATCCCGAAACAGGCTTATGTAGACACCTTCCAATCATGGAAAAGCCGCTTACAAAAGTGTATTGATGCAGGAGGTGAATGTTTTGAAGACATTTAGTCAGTTGTACCGATTTGCTAAGTAAATCTGTCTTTTTGAACAAAGGCTCATTACTTTTGAATCATACTCCGTACGTTCCCACTCGTAAATTTCTGTACACAAACTCTTTTTATTTTTCTCCTAATCTGCAGGCAGCTTCATACATAACACTAAAGAATGATAGGCTGTATATAATAGTAATTCAGAATAATAATTTATGACTGGCATAAAAGGGAAAAAAATCTAGAAGTGAAACAGGACTTCTACGGAACTCGCAGAAAGCACACGGATTCCTAGAGATATTCTGGAAGATTCGGGATACATGGTAACGATGTTCGAGTAATCGAGCAATAAAATCGAATTTGAATATGGTGAACATGAGATTTGTCTAGTAAAATTGATACAGGATACAAAAGTGCATAAAAGTATCTGTAAGATGCGAATCTAAGACACTTCCAATCTCTGCTAGGTGATAAGTGAAGCCTCATAGTTACACAGAAGAACCTCGTGTGGTTTCTTCATTACTCATAAATTCAGATGACTCCAGGCAACTACGGCCATAAAACGTAGCCCGTTCCTCGGAATGTCCAAACAAGGAAGGATGGAACATGACAGAGTATTATCGTATAACAAATGGTTTCATAAAATGAAACAGGTAGGCAGCTACCTACCACAGTGACTTAGGAAATCCGCACAAAGGCGTCATTTTATAACAGCCCTACGCTCATACCACTCAGCTATCCGAGCGCTTTCTCCACTAAAACTACCGCAAATTGTTGACAAAAAACCCGCTAAAGGGAGGGAGGGAAGAACACCTTGTTAGCTAGAAATGATGGTCCGCGCAGTGTTTCTTGGCCATTACCTGGGGTCGAGAGGTCGGCGTATCTCAGGATTTGCGCGCCGGCCTCCTTTGACGTGTATTTACTCGGCTCTCGATATATGATCTCGGGTCGTGGTCACACCCAAACAATTACAAGTTGCTAATGAAGGAGGATGAAATGCTGAACCGCCCGAGATTTCCCCCATTATTGTAGGGTCTGGAAGACTCTATGGAAGACTCTGCTTTAAAGATAGGAATCGCGATATCAGGCAGAGTACAGCAGATTTCTAATTCAAAGTCTGCGAAAATAGATATACTATATGCTTGGTCGTCTTACTATCTTAAATGTGGCAGAAGTAGCGTATTATCTCTCCGAGCATAAGTATAACGGATATAAAACGAATGCTAAGTGATCAAATAATTTATTATATCTCAGAAAGGTTTTCCGAGAGCACTTGGATGGAAACGCAGATTAAAAGTAAGAAACAGCTGCTTAAACTTTACACGAAATAACAGAGGATTTCCTAATCAATGACCCATGTTTTATTTGTCGCAAAACTTGCTTGAAGAAAGTGCAGGAAGAAAAAAATTGTTTTGTTGAATTCGACAAACAATTAATTGGTGATTTAACAAAACTTTGGTGCTGTTGGAGCTGTAAAATATTTTGTTTAATAAACGAAAATTTACTTGTTCCATTTTATTCGATTAAAGCAGTACCAACCAGAGGCGTAGAGTACAAATACCCCACCCCCTCCCCACAAGTACGCTACTTTGTCCCCACATGCTTCTTTCGAATGTTACATAATACAGCATATTAGAGTTTACATAAATGAACACAACATAGCTGAAAATTTCAATTTTTAACACTTTTTAGCAAACATAAAAAGCATTTTTTGGTTTATCTAACAGTCCATCTCTCCGTCCGTCCGTGCTCTAACAGCCATAAATATTCATTAACTACTACGAAATTTATCTGTGTTATTCCTATGCACCGTACCATGTAACCAGGGGCGTAGCAAGAAATTTTTCATGGGGGGGGGGTTACGACTACTACAACTCATATATATGTATACGTGTATGTGATAATGTAGTGAATAATATGCATTTTGTAAGGCAAAAAATTCCTCATGGGGGGATATGACCCCCTCCCCCCCTTGGCTACGCCCCTGCATGTAACCTATTGAAAATAGTATGTAGCATTAATTATTCTTCTACAGACCTCTCAAAAGAATTCCATATACTTAACGGTCAATGGCATTTTAGTGACGTTCTATATTTCAAGGTGGGCGGAAAAAAGCGCCCGGAAAAAAGCGCACCTGGAAAAAAGCGCCCGGGAAAAAAGCGCACCAGAAAAAAGCGTACCTGGAAAAAAGCGCACCAGAAAAAAGCGCCCGAAAAAAAGCACACTGGAAAAAAGCGCACATTATTGAAGGGGTTTATTTTTTTGAATGTGTGTGTGGGGGAGGGGGGGGCAACCCTTAAAATAAAAAATGTAAGGAAGGAGTGGGCATCCGAAAGAGCGCCTTTTGGTGAAGTGAATTTTTTTAAAAGTATTTGATTTTTTTTTGGTATCATTTTTACACTAACATGCTTCATACTCTGAAAGCCCTCCCCCAATAGAAAACCCCGACAATTGACTACCAAAGACATTAAAATACTCTATTATTCTAATGTCTTTGTTGACTACTGGGTTGCCAAGGAGTTTGTCAAGGTCACGTTCACGTTTTTCCAAGAAGCACAAACTAAGAAATAGCCCCTGGAGAAGAGGGTAGACATTGTGAAGGTGTATACTCTCTTTCTTCGTCGCGCGTTGATGAATGACGGATAACACATCCGGTCACTAAAACTCGGGGTTAAAACGGGGGTTGCGATGGGTGAAGGGGGTTCTTCTTCCGAAATATCCGAATACATCTACAGAATGGATGAAATCATTTTCATCAAAACAGATAGAGGAAAATCTATGGTAGTGCTGAAATGATTGGGGGGGGGGCACGTATCTCCCTATGCTCCCCCCAATTTCGTACCAAAATCAGTTAAACAATAATTTGTTTAAAAATTTAAAACAAACAGCGTAATAATCTGTGTGTGTGTGGGGGCACGTTCCCTCCTCCAAACTTCGTTTCAAAACCTTTTTTTTAACATTTGTTTAACGGGTCATTTTAACTGTTTCATTTAAAATGCGAAAAGGAACTCCAGTCTGTGTCTTGACAATTTTTTTTTTTTTAAAGCTCACTGTCAAGGTTGCTTAATTTAAACAGGGTTATTTTTTAAGCGCTTGGTTTAAACAATTTTTCTCATTCCCAATCTGCTGTACTGGTTCAAAATTATTTCTAAATATTGGGGTTTCTTTAAAATATTTATTTATTTATATTTTATTTTTCAATGGAATACAAGATATTTTATGAAAAAAAAAAAAAAAAGTTAATAACATTTTCCCTTTTCTTAATTGAGTTGTTCTCACAGTTTTACATCAAGTTATAATAACTGTTTTAGTAGATATTTTTTTCTTCTTGCTGTATTTTTTTCATATATGAAGTTAACTATTCGATAATTTATCCATTTAATTTTCTATATATCGTCATTCTTGCTTATTTCAGCAAGTTTTTTTTTTAAAGTTTATCTTAAAAGTTTAATGAGTTTTGTAAAGTAGAGAAAGAGCTTTAGAAGATATAAATTTAATTTATAAAGCTTAAAAAAAGTATTTTGACTTTTTGCATTATAGTATAAATACTTTTTACTAATTTCATGACAATTTGGTAAACTGCTGAAGTGTATAGCTCTAGGGTTCCTGCCTACCGCGCGGCTGTTTTCTCCAGACGCGTCAGAATCCCTCAAAAAGTCCTCTGCCCAAGGCATACCCTAATTAAGCAGACATTCTTCGTGTAGATCTGCCTTAACCACAAAATAAAAATAACTTTCTTGATAATTTACACTGTAAGCAAAAAATTTTAATATTTTAAATATTAAATAAAAATCATAAAAACTTTCAATCCCTATTATAAGAGGGTCCCTGAAAAAACACTGACCTAGGATTTTCTTCTTTATATATTGACCTTATGCATATAGAATTAATTATAAAGTTATTTTATTGCGGCGAATTAAAATTTTCAGGAGATTAAATGTAAACAAATACAAACTTTTAATTTTTATAAAGCCCTCTTACAAAAATTCCCAATAACTAAAATATGCCTGTATACATTAATGAGATGATGGAGAAAGCTTCAGTTTTTCTCATAAAAAGGCTTGCATATATATTTAATCAAAGTTGGTGAGGGGAGAACAAGCTTTACAATACTAATAATGGTAAAAATATAATTATTAAAACTATTCCAACAAAACTAATTAAAAATTAATTTTAATTACAGTTATATATAGCCGATATTTTACATTTTAAGAAATGAGTTTTAAAGAATTTTTAGCCAGTGTCTTTCAGAAGGGTTTTTTTTTTTTTTTTTTTTAGAATTTAGAAATGAAAATTCGTTTAAAAACATTACACTTATTCTAACATTTGATGATAACATTTGATATTAACATTGAAAGTTTTTTTAAAGGAAGTTTTTTAAATTGACTTATTAATACCATAATTTAATTCTGAAAAAAAAAGTATGTCTAAAATAAAAGTAGTAATATTTAAATTAAATACTTTCAAAAATAAAAATATTTATATGTAAATATACTATTTACTTATAAATCATTCATTCTAAGAATTATTATTTAAATCCAAAGAGTTAACAAGATAAATTACTATGAATCAGAATAAACTCTTGCACTTATAAAAAGAAAACCAGTAATAATAAGCCATAGCTGATTACAAATCAGACTGAATGTGATAACATATTACAGAGAACGTGCATGTTAAATCTGTGGAGTCTTAGATTCTTAGGGTTGCCTGTTAGGTGAGAGATGGTACTTAAATTTTTCGAAACTGCTGTAATTTGTTACTGAATCACTAGTTCTGGACTTAGTCTTAAGAATACAAACAAATTGAACAATCAGTTTATTAAAAAAACGCTGAAAATAGTATTATTGTTAGTATTACTCCTCTTTTTATTTTCTATTTATTTTTTAATCTGGAACAAGGAGTTCCTGTAGAGTCTGTAGGGTCTTCTGTAGAGTGTAGGAGAGTCATACTGTATACTTACAAATCAGGCCACTGTTTTTGGAAATGTTGTCTGAATGGCAATTTTCAATAGAGATAAATACAAAATACACTAATGTACCCCTGTTTACGCCCTTTTGGACACCCACTTGTTCCTGACATTTTTTTAAAATTCAGCCCCCCCCCCCTCTACTCTTCACAAATACAAACCCATTCAATATTGTGCGCTTTTTTCCGGGTGCGCTTTTTTTCCGGTGCGCTTTTTTCCGTGATTCACATTTCAAGCACAGTACAATAAATGCATAAAAATGCACAATGTATAAGCAATGCTTTAAGGCCGCTCTACAGCCAAGCAGGTCACCATCGGTTTTCAATATGTATAAGCACAATACAGTAACATCTTACACAATTATCACAGTCCCGTCCGCCGACCTAACTGTATGAAGTTTTCCTACCTAATGAAGCCGACCTAACTGTATGAACTTAGCGTAAATAGGGGTTAGGGCCCCTTAGAAAGACCCCCATGGAGGGTACCCCATCCCTCGGCCTAGAGCTCACGCGTAGAGCTAATCGGCCGTAACCCCATAAACAAGCATTTCGAGTTCTTTTTTTACAGGTTTTTCACAAAATTGCATTAATAACGTTGTGTTTTCACTCAGAGATACACAGCTTAGACGACGATTCGACTAAAAACAAAACTTGTTATGATGGAAAGTTTTTTTCTATAATCGATGCGCTTGGCGTGATTTATCTTTCTTGTTAACTTATAAAAACTAGTTTAAATCAGGGTGCTCAGTAGAATTGTGCGTTTGATCGTTTGTATATATTGTTGAACACTAGCCCTTTCCGATTATCCCTTCTTTCGATCCGACCGATAGCTCAAGTTCTTGTCTGAGCATTTCCGTTCTTATGAAGATACCAAAAATAGTTCAACTCTTGGACAAAAGCAGTAGAGTTTTTCAGATGTCAATTCGAGTTAATACTGTCATAGAGATGATATTAAGTGGTGGCTAGCATTAACTTTCACGTGAAAACAGTGTTGGAATTTAATAGTATATATATAACTATTCCTGTTCAACAGATAGCGTTACTTGCCCAAAAACCTGAATTTTTTCTCTTTCAGTTATATTATGTTTCAGAATGCAACGTTTCTTGATGTTCATATCATAGTGCATCGAAATGTCTGTATACAAAGCCTTGTGTGAAGTATTTCAATTAGGAAGGCAGTTTGTCAGTTTATATTGATGCAATGTTGCATTTTAAGTTAATAAACTTGTTACATTAATCTGCCTTGTCATCAATGGAACACTGTCAGCAGTTGTCATTATTCTTGAAGTAAGATAGTCAGGATAAAAGTATCAAGTTAGCTGGAATCGTTGGTCGTGCATAAACACCCAGAAAACTGGTACACCCTCCAAAAAAGTATTCGAGTAAGAGATAAATTTTCTAGATTTGCGAATAATAATTGAGATTTTGAAAAACGCACAACTTGACAGTAATATGGAAAGTCATATTTATACATAGCCTAATTCATTTTTTATGATAAATAATTTTTAATACACGTAATCAATGTAGGAAATTTATCTCTTACTCGAATACTTTTTTTGGCGGGTGTACAACATCCCAATAATATTCCAGGTAGCATACGTGGGGTCTCTGATCGCGATCACATATTCCATTTTACAAAATGAATTCTGGTTCAGAATTTGCACTTTTGAATGTTAGGCTTTCTATTCTACAGACGAGTTTCCCGCGCCATCACGAACTTACATGACAGCTGAGCTGGTGGGCAAACCAGACGGTTTGATTGGTGTGTTTTGTCTACCAATTCTCGATGTTAAACACACAGCCAGAATTGGTGGGCAAAGGGTTAAGCGGTTTGCTTGTAAACAGCAAACTTTTCCATTGTTCTCAGGAGCACTTGCTACAGTTTCCTTTTAACCCATTTGTGCCTGGATATTTTTGCGACTTTCTTCGATTTTTACTGATAACAGAAATAATAGATAAATTTCTGACGTCAACTTCTTGAACAAGGGATGATTTCTTTTAAAATCATTATGCATAAAAATCGAAATATCAACATCCTACTTGGTCATGTTAAAATATTTTGTAGAGTTGAGGCTCGATGCTCATGAATAAAGGCTAGGAAAAATAAATAACGTTTTCGACTAATAGCGAAAATGCCGTCCCAAAAAAGGGACGCTAGGCATAAACGGGTTAATATGTTCTTCTAGAATCACATGTACAGAAAATACACGCCACAGTTTGACCTTGGTTAATTGGAACGATTCCAAAATAATTAGAATGCCGAAACGAAGAATATCGCTGAGCACTGAGCAAAACGCTTCGCGCTCGTCACTGTCCTCGTACCAATTGGCAGTTTCCATATCCTCCCAGTCCTCCGGGAGTCCCCTCGGGACTCGTCTCGGAAAATTACGGATCTCCTTGCGTGGGTGGAATCGTTCCACGCCCATACGAACTGCGGTCACACCTCGCTTCTCTTTGGACACACTCATTCCCCGAAATTGAATCACGGCCGACGGTTTTTGACTTGACGGATCACGTGAAGGTGTGAGGGGCCGCATCATCTCTCCCGGAGAAACAAACATCATCACGCGAAGAGGCGGCCGCAATTAAGAGGATGATATTTATTGAAGACTGTCTGATTTGCCGCACGGCATTAAGCCCAACACATCCTAGATAAAGAAAGCCCAACAACTGAACCGTTGTCATCGACACTATACCGTTCAAAGGAGTGTCTCTGTCTATGTTTTTTTCATAATGTAAAATAATTTAAAACTTCTGGCGAAAGCTAAAATATTACAAAATACTTTAAGATAAAAATTGAAATACCTTTCTGATTGATTTGATTTCGTGGTTGAGGCAAAGCAACACGAGGGCTATTGGTCAAATAGGGAAACGCTTTGGCAGAGGACTTTTTGAGGTTTTGTAACGCTTATTCACGTTACATCTGGAGACGAACGCCTAACTTCAGACCATTAGATCCACAACCGCACGTTAGGCCAGAACGCCGGACCTTCATACTTCAGTCATCTACCACGTTCGTGACTTATGCTCTCGGCCATGGTGGGGCCCAAAATACCTTTCTGATATGAAATAATTCATTGTGATCCATTTCTTTAAAATTGCTTAGTTGTAAGGCGCATCTAAATCTTCTGAGAAAAAAATGGCACATGATGCGCAAAAGGTATTAGTTATGAAAATGTATGCGTTCATAATCCATCATTTTTAAAAAGCATTGACTAAACGTCAGTAACGTAAGTAAAACGAATACCTTAAAGTACATCTACTATAATTAAAATCTCGATGATTACTAAGTATTGATATCAACACGAAAAGAAAAATATTAACATCATTCTTTCGTAATAAGTTTTCTCATCTTGACAGCTTCGCAACAAATTTTGGTTTTATCGTATGCAAAATCGCTCTGACGTGCAAAAACACTTTAGTAGACGATTCTGATCGGTTTAAATAGGTTCGGGGAAAAGAACGCGCAAACCGAAAGGTGGTGACATCAAGTCGTTGCATGAGTGATGAGAACTTTCGATACCTCGGTCCCCTCTCATTATGGAGAGCGAATTAACGTTCACAGCCCCTGTTTTTCGAAAATAATTAATGGACACTTTTAGACACCCTTCTTTTTTTTTCCTACTGGGAAAATGCTGAGGGTCTTGATCCTTATCGTTCGCTAGCTCGTTTTCTCATTAACCGACTCCTTAATCCTCTACCTGGAAGGAGGTCACACCACGTGTCAAGAGTCGGTGTCAACAAAGGGAGGCTCTCTCATTAGCCGCTCTGTCCAATTGGACCCTCTGAGGAATCAACTTTAATGAACATTGCTGAGAGGCAAGGACTCTCAGAAAGTATGAAAGTTAACAGGTTTTCGAAGCTAAATGACTGCTGTAAATCATCAAGACAGATGAGATCCCGATGAAGGGTATGCTCTTCGACAAATGAACTAACTCTCTTCGATGTCCCCTGAGAGGATGTCGGAAATTGTCTTTACAAAGAGCGGGTCGCAGATGTCGAAATTACACACTTGCGTATGATTCCGAAATCTGGAGACGCTCTCAAATCTATAAATAATGTACCCCGGCGTATAATGAAGTGATGACTTGTGTGAGAGGGTAATTAAGCGACCCCGGCGATGTGATGGTGAATTTATTCATTAATTGGGTAATGTTTGGTTTTGTTCGTAATTTCAAAGAGCGTTAACATAATGGAACTACTGGAATCTGGTGAATTAGAATTCTTTCTACAAATAACATCATTATTTGCAGGACTAATGACATATTTCAAGAGGAACTGGATAAGATTTCCAAGATAATGTACTTTATCATTGTTTTTCTTTTTTGCGTTTGTTCCTTGCTAACACCTGGTAAAAATACAGTTGAAATTGAAAGTTTGTTTTATTTTACTCATGCTAACAGTTTTGAAAAAGAAAGTCAAACGACACTCCTTGAAAAATCTCCTGCGGCCGTATTCACCAAGTACTTGACACCTGTGTTAACCCGCCTAAACGAGGGTCAGATGTCGAATAGATCTTAAGATGTATATATGATGTCTATTTAATGTCTGAAGGGGTTAACACGAATGTCAAGTACTTCGTGAATACGGCCACTGCTGGTGCTCTTGCTATCAAGAGCGACAGAAGGATGCAGACCACCATTAGCAGACTTATTAGTGGACACTTCCAAATGTAATTCTGCTGAGGCCTCTTCGCAATACCAAATTAAAGTCAGTCAGACCTGCAATCTACCATCTCATTTAAAAAAAATATTATTATAAAGTTTTACAAAACGTACAATAAAATTACTTACACTGCATTACTTGATTACTTACACTACATAAATGCACTGCATTACTTGAAAACATAATCGGTACATTAAATGAAAAAGTGAGTAAATTACAAAATTATGCTACAGTTACTTGAAAACATAAATGGTACATTACATGAAAAAATGAATAATTTTAGTCTGTTTGTGCACTGAGTATGCTCGTGCAGCGTACATTTTATAGAAATTTAGTTGTTTAAGAAGTGGAAAGACTTTCGGGTCATGTTATTCAGCTTCATAGTTCAACTAGTCCTAAATCCCTTCAACATATTCCTTAAAGGTGTAATTGTTCTTCTTGTTTCATCGATCTCTTGTGATTCTGTTTCTTCACTATCCTCTTCTTCTTCAACGATATCATAAACCGGAAGGCTTCCGTCAGCTTCATTTTAAGCTCTAGGTTCAATTTCAGTACATCATTGGGTTCAATTTCCGTGTTCAATTTCAGAATTGATCCCAAATCACTCATAGCTTTTGCCATTGCCATATTGCTTGAAAGTATAATCATCCCTCTCGTTTCATAGATCTCTTGTGATTCTGTTTCTTCACTGTCCCTTTCTCTTCAACTAACGCACTATCCTCTTCAATGATGCTGTCTTGGAGAAGAATGGCCTCCGTCAGCTTCATTTTAAGCTCCAGGTTCAATTTCAGTACATCATTGGGCTCCATTTCCGTGTTCAATTTCAGAATTGATCCCAAGTCCCTCATAGCTTTCGCCATATTGCTTGAAGGTATAATCATCCTTCTCGTTTCATCGATCTCTTGTGATTCTATTTCTTCACTATCCTTTTCTCTTCAACTATAGCACTATCCTCTTCAAAGGTGTTGTCTTAAAACGGCTTCCACCAGCTTCATTTTAAGTTCCATGTTCAATTTCAGTATATCACGGGTGTTCAATTTCAGAATTGATCCCAAGTCCCTCACAGCTTTTGCTTCTTGGTCCTTTGTTCTTGAATAAATTTTCCGATTTCTGAAATAACTTGCTTAAAAAAAAAAAAAAAAAAAAAGAAGGTCTGAATATTTGTAAAAATTTCAAACTGATTGATGGAGTAATTTAGAAGTAAGTACAAAAACGTTGAAAGCAGATTGATACAAAACGAATTTTTTTTCTTTCCAAGCCAATAGAAAATAATATAATTCTAAAAGTGTAGCAACCTAAACGCATAAAACATAACACAAATAAATTCAGTAAAGTGCTCTTTCAAAAACTTATTATTATTATTATTATTATCATTATTATTAATATTAAGCGACTTCATAACTGACTAATGTTAAGGACAAGTGGCTTTTCAATCATATAATTTTTAGCGTCTTCATAACTAAAATGCAGAATGCATAAATCCACCTATTGCTCAATATAGAAATTTTGCATGATTGACTAATTTTCTATACTATATATAATATGAAGGGAAGTAAAAATTGAATTCACAAATTCATATACTTCCTTTATGTTAGCAATGATGCAATTTTTCGAAATAACGTATTATTATAATTATTTTTCTATTTCCAGTGGCGGTGAAACATTATTCAGTTGTCTGATGTTTATAAATTCAAATTTCTATAATTACGTTAATAACCTACACTTTAAAAGAGGATTTTCACTTCAGCCTCTTACCTAAACTTCCAGACAGAAAATCATTATAATCATTTCGGCAGTAGAAACAGCATAAAGCAAAAAGCTGGAGAAAAACAGGCTGGCTGTTTAAACAATTTCTATGTTTTCTATTTTGTACAACAGAAAGAGTTTTTAATATTAAATAAACTGCTACGCGGGGTGTACCAAGAAGGTGATAAAACGTTTTAATTCTTTATCTATTACGTATAACCCTTTGAGGCGCAACCCTTTCCCAATGCTTAAAAAAGGGTATCTAGATCTGAGGCACGCGATAAACGTTTCGATCGTCCGCCATCTTGCTGGTAGTTAAGTCGAGCGATGGCAACGGCTGCCCTTTTTTCAGCATTGGGCAATCTATACAGCTGTTCTCGCATTCTTCCATTTTTTCAGCAGATGTCAGTGCTGTAAAAAATAATCGTGACCATTTTTTTACGGGAAATGGCGTGCTAAAAAGTAAAGGATTCTCGTGGAGCTATGCCACCCGCAACTATTTTTATAGAAATCAGATCTATTCTTCGTGACTGGCAACAGTCAAAACGTCAGAGTTTGGTGTTCCCAGAGCGGGAACACTGCGCGTTAAAGGGTAAAATGAGCTATGTAAATTGAAAAAATGTTCACAATAAGTAAGGGAAAAAAGGCTGCTTTTCAAGGAAAATTCCTCTAGTTCGTTTTCAATAGTCGTTAATTTTTAAAAAGAAGTACTTTTTAAATTTATGTACGACACCGTACGAAAAATTCTAAGTTAGTAAAATGTGCCCCATCCACGAATGTTAAAAAAAAAAAAAAAGCGGGGGATCGGAAAAGAAGACTATTAAGAAAAATGCCTCTCGTAAATTTTAAAAAAGTTACACTTTGTAAATTTGTATACAACCTCCGTACAAAAAAATATCCTCAATTAGTAAAATGTGCTGATGTACAAATTTTCAACCTTTCATCATAAAAAAAAGATGTATTTAAACAAAAATGGTCACATGAATTTGCATGTAATCGTTTATTGCTAGAGAAAAAAAAAATATTTTCTTTCATAATTTATGTACGCGAACCTGAAATGCGATGATTTAACGTGATTTGTTTTTTCTTCGAAAGCCATTGAAAAGTGGTTTAAGTCAGCATGTATTTATCTTCGAATCTCTGAAAGGGCATAACTCTCAAATGTTGAGCATCACCTCATTTAGCTGACTGCCTTTTTGACATAGTCATACAGTCTGACTATTTTTCTGCGTTTTTCAAGCTATAAACTATCTCAAAAGAAAACTTCTGTTTTGTACAATGAATCACAATTTTTTTAAAGTCTGGTATTCACTTGCAATTCATTTAGCATCACGTCAAACCATGATAGTCTGATGGTTTGTTTTCTTATGAACAACATGCACAAATTCAGTGATAGAAAACCCAAGCTTTGTTGAAATTACCATAACCGAAGGGATGCAATTTCTCGAACCGTTTCACCTCAAGTCCGTCTAATGGGCACCCGTTCTACCACTATGGTGTACTACAGAAGTAGCCCGATTATTAGGAACAGAACTCAAATTTTCAGATACTCTAGTTTAAATTTTTGGAGTAAAAAGCTGGTTTTAGGTATTGCAGGTATATTTTATTTATGAGAGTATTTTATTTATATCACAAAAACAACATCAGGGGTCTGTACAGATTTTTTCAGACAGGATCCTGTTTTTGTGAAGTTATGAAAAATTTACTCATAATTTTGTGAACCTGAAATTAGCGGCTTTTGTAAACAGTAGTATATTTTTAAAAATATTTTTCAAGATAGTAACCACGCCCTCCAGCAAACTCAGAAATTTTGCCATGTTTTAACACAAAAATTTTTGTGCTAGAAATACTGTTTACAAAAAGGGGTTAGTTATATTCCGGAATTGTGTTGGCACCTACGATTTAAATTCGGGAATTTGAGCCCCCTGCAACACAATGTTTGAGAATTTTCGGAATTGATATCAGCCGAGTGCGGAGAAGTTGTTTCTTGGGTTGGTTAGTAACTGCGCAACATTTTTTTTTAAATCGGACAATATCTTTAGGTGTCTCTGACTCCTTTAAAATCGGGTATTTTGGCCAAAACAGACTTTTCCCCTGAAAATAAAATTTTCCGAATACTGGAAATCGTTAACAGGCGTGAGGTGAAATTGCTTCTTATCTATAGAGAGCATCATGTAAAGAACGTTGTCGCACTCGGATGATATCGATTTCGGAAATCCGCAAAAATTGTGTTTTAGGGGGGGGGGGAGGAATGTCTATTTTGGAAAAAATTCTTGATTTTAAAGGCGCCTGCGTCACCTGAAGTCATTGTCCGATTTCGTAAATAAATTACACGGTTATTAAATAACCCAACAACTTTCCCGCACTCGGCTGATATCGATTCCGAAAATTCGCGAAAATTGTGTTTTCGGGAAAATATGTTTATTTTGGTCCAATTTCCCGATTTCAAAGGCGCCGGAGCCGACTGAAGAATCGTCCCATTTCAAAAACATTTTACACAGTTATTAACCAACCCAAGGGACAACTTTTCCGCATTAGGCTATCATCGATTTCGAAAATCATTGCAAAAGTGAATTTTCGGCCCGCACTAATGATATATGTGATATTGTATTTAATATGCCTACAGCCCCTTGTAAAAAAGTATCGGGTATCGGTTAAAATCTGGTATAGGTCGATCCCTTTTAATGGGGGTCATGCATTTTGTATGTGATATTGTGATATTGTATTATAATATGCGATATTGTATTATAATATGCCTACAGCCCCATATATGTGATATTGTATTATAATATGCCTACAGCCCCTTGTAAAAAAGTATCGGGTATCGGTTAAAATCTGGTATAGGTCGATCCCTTTTAATGGGGGTCATGCATTTTGAGAGCATCTGAAGGGCTGCCATGATGACTAGGACCCGGTACTGGAGTTACTGCAGTCGATGGATCATTTTACCCGGCAGTATGGCTGTCCATATAGAAACATAATAAACTAAACAAGTGTACTTCACATCTAAAAACATACTCTTCATGCTTCTGTAAACCAAGTCATCTTTTTATATATTAAAGACTGTATTTATAAATAAATAGAAAGTTAGTGTTTACCTTATAAGAGATATGATAAAACCCAGTTTTTTGAAGAATTCTACTCAGACAAGAAATACACTGATCACGTAAATATCACTATTGCTTTTTCTTGACTTGGCACAACTATCTTATGTGTTACTTAGTTGATAGCGCTGCCTGTCTGGAAGAAAACACGTGGATCGTTTTGCCCGCTAGGATCATTATGTGTTGTTAAAAAAATAGTTTTTTCGTCAGTTGCACACAAAATAAAGGCATTTTTCTTTTTATCGTAATATTTTTATAGACATAAAATTTACAATTAATCTGTGGAACTTCTGGCGAAAAATTTCAATAACATAATAGTACATAATAAATAACTTTCATTGAAGGTATCAGTAGCGCTGTAGTACAATGAACAAAGTACAGATGATAGTTTTCAATTTTCTACATGAAGGTCAAATATGCGACTGCGACATTAATGCGAGGAAAATAGTTTCACGTTTTTTAACACTTTCCAACAAGGTTGAAAAGTGTTTATGATTTCGGTTTGTCTGTCTGTCCGTCTGTCCGTCCGTCCGTCCGTGCTCTAACTCCCGTAAATATGGATCGATTTCGACGAAATTTAAATGTTATTATTATCTACTGTACCATGTACCCTATTGAAAATGGTCTATATAGCATTTATAGGTTTTCTACAGGAGCACTCAAAATATTCGAAATAAATTGCGCTCTATGGGAAGTTATTCTTTTAAGCGTATCATCCTTGCTATATACTTTATAGTTATGCTGATCCCTGACTTCAAGATAAAACTCTTTCCACCATGACTGCAAAAAGATTACAAAGTTAACACAAAAAAGCCTAATAACATCTACACCGTTGGTACGATCCGCTTGAGATTTTTCATACTTATGTATAAAAATATAGAAAACAATCTGCGCTACTTTAAAAATGAAAATCCACCCATTCCCCCATTTTTAAGCGATTTTTCGCTATATTCGGCTCTATTTTATTTCCGAGAGTAAAAAAGTTAATCATTTGCGTGACAAAATTAGCTGTTGCAAGTGGCAATTACTTCATAGTGACGTCATATTTAACAAGTTTTCCAGATTTATAAGTTTATTTGTTTATTTTTTTTTAAATAAAATGATTTCTTGGCGGATGTTAGCAATAAAATGAAACCGTTTGAATAGGAAAAGTTTCCCAAAAGAGCATGAAATTCCATGTTAGTATATATAATAAAAATTGAATATGAAGTTATTTATTTTAGGTGGACGAAGATTGAATATATTAAGTGTATAAACGCTTTCGTCAAACGTTTTTTTTTCTAGAGGCCGTTGCAATTGCCTTCACTACGGGCTTTGACTTCTAGTTTTAGAGATATTCTGCTATTTGAAGTGAAGCAAACTTGATAAATGTTGTTAAGGATTACAAGATGAAGCTTTCCATGGAAAGTAGTGTCTCTATAGTTAAATAGTTCTACAAGAGCACTCAAAATAATTCCAATACAATACGGTCAAACGCAGTTTACAGACAGACATCTATTTAAAGCATATAATACTATAACCTACAATATAATTAACTCATCTGCCTCCCTCAAATTGTGCCAAAAGTCGCCAATATTGGCGACTTTTGCGATAAATGGCCAAATGTGGTACGAAAAAAAATACTTTGAAAAATGAACCCAGATTGGTGATATTTTCATTATTTGGCCGGTAAATCGCAAAATATCAAATGTGATAATATTAAACTATGGCGATTTCATTGAGAATTTTGAAAATCCCTTGCTCGCGCTGTAATCAACCGATTTAGTGTATTGTGCTTCGTTAAGGAATAGCTAAGGGCTATCTGCGTAGGAGTGACACAGAAGATTGCAAACTTTGACAACTGCGAAGAATTGCAAACTTTGGTTTTTTTAGTGCTTGGAGAATGAATTTTAGACTGCTAACCCTTAAAAGAATAAGTTTCTGGTTCTCCGTGTTCGTCCAAACAAATTTGAATGATTTCAGTTTGTTTGTCCGTTCTGTTGTCCATTCGACCAGTGTTCTAACTGTCGTAAATATATGTGCGATTTTTTTTTTCTATGTACAGTACCATGTACTCATTGAAAACAGTGCAAGTAGCATTTACAGTTCTTTTACAGGAGAAAAAAAAATCAAATACATCGCACTCTATTGGCAGTAATTCTTGAAAACATATTTTAGAGATTCGTTTTTTTGAAAGAAAACAATGTTGGCATACATAATATTAAGGCTCTCAAAGTAATGCTCTCCACTGAAAATAGTGTCTGTATTATTAATAGTTCTTCTACTGGAACACTCAAAAGAATTCCAATACATTACAATCTGCGGCATTTGAGAGACGCCTATTCATTTCTAGAACAAGGCAATGAGTATAAAATATTTAGATTCTTCAGTTAAACGATGGAATTTAAAAAAAAATCTCTTTTAGAGGATCTTATAAAATTGCATTTATAGTGATAGTACAACATTATCTTATCTCCGAAATCTCGAAAGATTTAAGGAAAGTACATTGCCAAATTTGGCGCAAAAAATATTGATGTGTTGGAAAGTGTTTTATAATCAATGCGTTTGGCATTTATCTTTCTTGTTTCTTCTTCAAAACGGGAGTGAGACTATTACGCGAGATCGACAATTGCGCGAGTAAACACTGTTTTCAGAGATTATTAAAATAAACATATTTAAAATAACGGACACTGATGATGATCAGATAATAAATACATGCTACAAGAGCAGTCGAACAGAGATGGAGAAAAAGATGCCAACACAGAAATTGACATTGGCGAGAACATAAACGTGACCGGGATAACCAACGCCAGTTACAAGGTTACAATAAATTTAGAATCATGAAATTAAATTAATTAAACCAAGAATTGGTAATTTTGAAAGTGTGTGCCTGGCATCAAAATAAAGTATGCCAAAATAAGAAAGAACAGAGGAAAAGCACAAAGGGGAGTGGGGGTGGGAAGTACGTTACGATTGCAGTTTGATGCAAGAAAAATTATTTTCAGCCCAGAAGTCGCCACATGGTGAGATGAATACTCAGTAAAAGGATATTGCATGCGGTGAAAAGCGAAATACAAATTTTGAAAGTCGGAGTAAGGGAAAATGGGAACAGAAGTAAAAGTTAAAATGCTTGATTTTAAACAGATTAAATTATAAGAAACAGAAAACAACTGAAAATTAATATTAAATATGTGATCTACATCACAGGACGCAGTGTTGAAACTTCCAAAAATAACAACAACAATGATATCAGCAGCGAAAAGCAAGTGAAAAACTTTAGGAGAACAAAATTATATGTCAATTTTATTTAAAAAAACTAGATTAAAAAAATTACGTAGCGTCCCTTATAATTTTGCCCCCCACCTACTCTATTATTTCTCTACTACCTAACTACTATTCAGTGATCGTTAAATTTTTTCACCTTAAAAACGAGTCGCAATTTTATCTCACAGATAACATTTTGTCCAACGACACAATTGAAAGTGTAATCCTTTTTAATGAGTTTAGTGGGTCCATTTAGTTCTTTTAAAATGCGTTATAATTACAAGCTCAAGAAGCGCGCCCCCTGCATTACTCCAATAATATGTATTTAACGAGACAACTACGGACGGAGGATTTCAAGTTCACTAAACCACACAACAAAGCAACTTTGGAAGGCCATCGCGTGATTTTAACACATTACGTCCGAACCTGCAGTTACGATGTCTAAACAGATTAGAGTCACCATGTAATGTTTTAGGATCTCATTTGTTCTCAAGGATTTATGGTTTCGATAAGGGCCTCAAATGGTGCATTCACATGAAAATTTCCACCAGAGATGTTATTAAAAAAGATACGTAGTAAAATGTTTTAACCCTTTGAGGCGCAACCTTTTCCCAATGCTGAAAAAAGGGCAGCCGTTGCCATCGCTCGGCTAAAACTACCAGCAAGATGGCGGACGATCGAAACGTTCATCGCGTACCACAGATCTAGAGACCCTTTTTTGACGACAGCTGGCTGTGCTGGGCAACCTGTCCGGCTGTTCTCGGTTTCTTCCATTTTTCAGCAGATGTCAGTGCTGTAAAAAATAATCTTTTTACGGGAAAGGATGTGCTAAAAAGTAAAGGATTCTCGTGGAGCTATGTCACCCGCAACTATTTTTATAGAGATCAAATCTATTCTTCGTGACTGGCAACAGTCTAAAGAACGTCAGAGTTTGGTGTTCCCAGAGCCGGAACACTGCGCGTTAAAGGGTTATTGTGATTTATAAGCCAAACGGTGTAAAAGGGAAAAGTTTAGGGGCGTATATACCAATACCAGGGCTGAGTCGAACAGCTAGTTTTGCGGTTGAAGATACGAATTTGGATCATTCAGCATTGGAGCCGCTAATGCAAATACAGATAAACCTCCCAAGTTGGATACGTCCATGATTTGGACACCTCCCTAAATTGGGCACTTTTCTGGGGAACGGAAAGTGGCCATAATACAGAAATAGAGTGTGGTTATACTTAAATTTATTTTATAAACAGTATTCTGCAGCTGAACAGGCGAGCAAATTGTCACCACCTGCTTGAAGTTTTTAAAAAATTTAGTTCCAAAATTTTCCACTTGGTGACATTTTGCATCGTTAAATCATTCAAAAACGATCCAAATTAGTTTATAATTTCTCAAAAATTATTAAATGGAACTTGAAACTATTTGTACATTTCGAATTAGCCATTTTCAAAGTTAAATTTGCTATTTTTTAATGAAAATCGCCAAATAGTGGAATTTTTTTTAACTAATTTTTTTTTCGTAAATCCTTGAGGGCATCTGAAGTTTGTCTATATACTAAATTTGGTTACAATCCGTTCACTCATTTTAGCTGCATATTCCTGTTTATAGGAGAAGTTTAATTATAACCAGGGGCGTAGCCAAGGGGGGGTGTTAGGGGGTCACCACCCAACCCACCCCCCAACCCGATGAGGAATTTTTCGCCATACAAAATGCATAGTCTTCAAGCCCTTATCACACACCCGTATACATATATGTGAGTTGCAGTAGTCGTAACCCCCCCATGAAAAATTTCTGGCTACGCCACTGATTATAACCACCCTGTATACAGTGGCAAGTTGCACAATTTTTGAGGAGCCGCGATTGTCCAGTTTTCGGAGGTTTCTTTGTACTGATATGGATTTTATGTCAGATTTGCGAATGCGAATACGGATCTTACATTTACAATATATCTTGCATTAAGCAGATATTTTATTAAGCGGACACTTGTCTTAAACGGAATGCTTCTTGAATTAGATAATCCGTATACAAAATGTATTCAGCGGAAACACGCTTTAAAAGGAAATATTAAAAAAATTATTTGTAATTCGGTAGAAGGCGGTTTTCACGATTTCTAAGTTACACTATTTTTGAAGTAAAGGGTTTTATGCGCATTGTTTTGTTAGATGTAACTGTCTACCACGTAGAAACTTTTGAAACCAAATACCGGATTAACAGAAAAAGAAACGGGTTTAGAGAAAAAAAAATACAATTTTTTTTAATATGTGAAATATTGAACGGCACAGAAAATTTTGAGACCCAATACCGGATTAATAGATAAAAAAATGGCTTGAGAAAAAAATTATAATTTTTCTAACTTGTCCTATAGTCAACACGAAATAAATTTTTGAGACCGAATACCGGATTAATAAGAGCCGGTTGTAAGGGGAAAATGTAATAGGTGTAATAATGAACCGAAAGAAAATTTTGAGACCGAACACCGCATTAATTAGGGGAGGGGGAAGATAAGTGAAAAGAAAAAACAATAGCTTTTTAATAAATAAAATATTCGCGATTTTACTTTAAAACAAGGATGCAGAAAAGACATTCTCAAAAATTATTTCTTCAATTCTCGGAAATTTGGCAGTAGTGCTGTCAGAATATCTCCGTTTCTTTTTTCTCCTGTCAATATACCGAAGAAGCTTCTTGAGATTCAATAAAATTTTTTCTTCTTCAGATTTTCGAGAGGATTTCACGGAAATATAACGTTTCTAAGGAATACGAAAATTATTCGTTGAAAAATGAAGAATAAATTACTGAATAAAGATGCAGTCTCGAAAATAATTTCTTCAATTCACGTAAAATTTTCTGGCGGCAGTACTGCCGGAATATTTCCGTTATTTGTAGAATATCCGTTTCGTTTTTTTCAGTTGAAGAAACTTCTTCAGATTCAACATTTTTCCCCCTCTTCTTCACATTTGAAGAACGAGAATTTAAGAAAATACTATGTTCCCACAGAGTACGGAAATTATTCGTTAAAAAAATGAGGGATAAATTAGTGTATAAAAACGAATTTTCCTGAGAGTGAAGTTTTTGAAGAAAAGAAAAATACAATAAAAAATTAGATTAATTACTGAATTATTAAGTATATTATTATCTTTGTAACAATTCAGTAATTCATATACATTTAAAAGTATAATAATAAAAAAATTTTCTTTAAAATTCTACGATTAAAACTTTTGCGGAATAGAATAAACTGAATATCAGTCCGCCAATGAAACACCCTTCTTGACCAGTCCCCAAGCTTTGATTCGATTTGGGTCCAAAATTCATTTTGAACCTTGTATCCTCCTACCTACTCAAACAATGGAACTGCTCTGGGAAGATAAGAATAGCTGTTTTTTTCTCAATGTTTAAAAAAATGTTTTGGAAATACAAAATTTTCTTTAATGCAAATTATTGCAGGAAAGAGGAGAAAAGTCTATATTTACCATCATGTACAACGTATATTGTTTGGCATTAAACGTATTAAAACCGCCATTCAAAGTTACGCTACAATAAAACAGCAAAGTTTTCCTGTTGTATTAAAATGATTCGTTTCCCATTTCGTCTTTTTCCTCTAGTAAAGTTCCGAAAATGTTAGAAGTCGCCTTTTGAATTTACCGATTCATAAAGCCAAATAGACCAAATGTCGATATAGAACGAATATATTCGTTACATTCGCAGTGCTTCACGTAGAACACCGCTATTTTAACAAATATAAATAATGTATTGGCATTGACGAAAATGAGGCTGCTGACTTTTTGTCAAAGGGGGCCAAGAATCTCAATAAAGATCTTACTCCCTAAAGTCACAATCAGTGATATAAACTCAGTTGCAAAACAGAGATCCACTATGATTTATTATCAATTCTTGGATTAAAACACAGGCAGAACTTTTGTAAAGACTGATCAGTCTCAGAACAAAACACCATAGAGGGATGAAAATCCAGAGAGAAGGCACCAGAACTTACCTGAGCTGCAGGAACAGTCCTGACAATGAACTCCAGTCTATTGAAGTCCAGAACATATCTCTTCTTGTCATGCCATTCTGGCGAAAAACTGATGACCTACAATCCCCATGCTGACCTTTACGGGGACAACTGCCTCGATATCGCCAAGGCTGCGAGGACCACTTTTGGTCCACTTCAGGTCTTATCGTGGATACGACAACATTTAAATTAATTTTAGTCCCACTATTTTTTCTTATTTAGATTATATTTAATACCTATATGAGTTGCGTGACTTGGTAAATGATGTATCTAATTTACCAAAACAACATAACAATAGAAACCAGACGTTTACCTTCTTCTTGATAGAAATATCGACAAACATTTAGACTGGTTGTGTATTTTTTTTTTTTTAAAGAAGAAAACTTGAACTTTACAAACGCATTACTGATACAATAGAGGACGCTGAATCTATCTCCCGGCCATAAAATAAATTGCAGTTATCCCCCCTTAAACTATCCATTCAAAATCCTTTTTGGAACTTCAATTAGGCAACTGGAAAGGGAAATTCTGTTTCAGTTACCACTATGTTTCCGATGTCTTATCGTTGCCAAATAGCACAAGAAGAATAAGGTGATACTTCACTTCATTACAGGATCGTCTGCGAGAAATGCGTGTGAATCAACACTGCTCCAATAAACCAATACAAAGGACCGAAAATTCTAGCTATTTCGGCCCGATACGATCTTTTTCGTGAACTGAAAATCCACCAAGTAAATTGCTGTTCGCAGGGCAGCAATTCCCTTTTTAACTTTGTGTATGCATACTGTCCTACATGATTACAGGAATGGGGGATAGATCTGTTGGCCACATTACGAGTCAGGAATCGTGACCATTAGTCTCTCCCTTGCGTCTTATGCTCGAATTCAATTCCGTGTGTTCGGGAGGGGAGGGAGGATTTTTTTCGCTGCCATGCCACGGCTCAAACAAAACCGTTTTATGGACCGAAAGTCCACTATAATTCGAACTCCAGTTGTGATGTAATAAGCCGTCCCTGTTATCAACAGTGGAAAGAAAAAATATATATGGAAAAAAGGTATCACCATTAACATTCCCCCTCCATTACGGATGAAGCGATCTCACCACGCGATTCAGTTCTTAGAGATTCCTGGTCTTGTAGCATTCTTTTTGCAAGAAGATGGGGGGGGGGTTCAACCCTCCTGTTACGCTTTATATATATATATATATATATATATATAATCCCCCCCCTCTCTTCCCAGACATGGTTACTAATAGAAGTTTATGACTTTTGAAAGCAGAGGGTGCAGCAGAGATGGTCCATTTTCTCGCTTCGGTAATTGGCAGTTTGATTTTGAGCTAGTTTGCGGGACCGCCCGTCCCTGTTTGTTTTCGCCGCTCATAGGTGTTTGGTTTGACGCCTGACGCTCAGATCACGATCTGAAGAGTCGTTTTCCTTATGATTCTAGATTGTTTGTTCAGGCAATCCTCTCTGTCAATTGCCTTAAGCAGGATGAAAGGGTGGGAAGGACGATGGTAACTTGCTATCTGGGTAAATTGGCGATGGAAAGTAACAACTCGAAGTTCGGGTTTTCGCTGAACAGTTATTACTAGTTCCCCCCAATACTAAGAGTGCATTTTCAGTCCGAGCATACAGTGTGGGGGTGAAGCTGGTATGAACATTAGGAAAAAAGGCGAAGCGGCTACAGCCACTCCCCATGATATCATGCATGTATGTAAAGTTTTGGGAATCGGACTCGCCACCATCGTAAAAGAACATACTGCGAATCATTAAAATCATCATAGTACATGCATGAAAAGAAATAACATTCTTTTTGTTTTGATTTTTTTTTAAAGATTTTTTTTTGAGATTTCATGTCGCAGTAGCATTGACGGGGAGTCGAGCATTTCGGCTCTGAATGTGGTGGGATTTTTGGTTGCCGCGCAGTGTTCCCGCTTTGGGAACATCAAACTCTGACGTTTTGACTGTTGCCATTCACGAAGAATAGATTTGATTTGTATAAAATAGTCTCGGGTGACATAGCTCCACGAGAATCCTTTACTTTTTAGCACGTCATTTCCCGTAAAAAAATGGTCACGATTATTTTTAACAGCACTGAATCTGCTGAAAAATGGAAGAAGGCGAGAACAGCTGGATAGATTGCCCAATGCTGAAAAAAAGGGCAGCCGTTGCCATCGCTCGGCTTAACTACCAGCAAGATGGCGGACAATGATGGCAAGATGGCTGTGCTGGCACAGCCAGCTGTGTCATAAAAGGGTCCCTAGATCTGTGGCACGCGATGAACGTTTCGATTGTCCGCCATCTTGCTGGTAGTTAAGCGATGACAACGGCTGCCCTTTTTTCAGCATTCGGAAAGGGTTGCGCCTCATAGGGTTAAAGCTCACCTTCTGTTCACGAATGAAGTACGAACTTTTCGTTTAAATGCTATTTATCCTAAAGTAAATCATGCCTCATACCTGGAGTTTCACACACAACTTTATTATTAATGGTTTTTTTTAAATTTCTTTCTTAAACCTTAATCCATGTTTACAACAACTACTCCCCTGAATTTAACTGAAGAATCGAAATCCCTTCCTTTCAAACAGTTCTTACTTGGAAGAAATTTTCGGAACTGTTAATGAATTATCCCTTTAGTTACTTACACAAAAGCAGAGTTTAAAAAGAGAAATGCTATTTACATAACCAGTAGAAAAATGCTTATTTCCCGAAAATCTGATCGCTTTATTAGTTTACGAGTAAAAATTGCCACCAGATGTTGAAGTGATGTATTATGGCCAACTAAAACAAAACAAGTATTATATTAAAAAAAAAAAAAAAATTCAGTTCCTACTTAGGTCAACAAAGAAAAGTTTTATCTTAGTTACTTTTTATTAAATTTAATTAATTACATTTAATTAATGAATTAACATTTGAAAAAACTATTTAAAATGGAGTGGATGAATAAAAAGTATTTTATTAACGACTGAAAATTTTAATGATATATAAATATTTATATATCACACTATATATAAATATATATATAGTGTGAACTAATAGTAGGAATTGAACGAAAAAAAAAGAGATGCACAGTTAGATGTTACAATAGTTCTAAATACAAAATATCAACATTCTACGGGGTTAAAAGTTTTAGAGTTATGCGAAATGTGAAATAATTTTTTGCGCCAAATTTGGACATATTTCGACAAAACTCACTAAGGTCGACGACGAATGACAATGTTTTGGGCATGGACCATAAAATGACTGCCTATTGCCAAATGTGGCGATATTTCGCCGAAACTCGCCAAGGACGAAGACAAATGGCTATATTTTGGGCATGGACCAAATGACTGACTATCACCAAATTTGGCGATATTTTGGCAAACCTTGCCAAGGTTGATGACAAATGACGAGATTTTGGGCATGGACTAAGCAATGACTAACTACAGATGTAATATATTGAAGATGTCCATAGACATTAATGTATTGAAATTCTCTTGGGTGGTCCTGTAAATAAACTCTCCAGTAGATTGGAACCAAAAATCGAGATGCGCAATTAAGATGTTACAACAATCTTATTTATGAAATTTCAACATTCTACGACTAATAGTTTTTTAGATTTGAGAGTAAAATACATGCACATGTACAGAGACACGTGACCGTGGTCGGACCATTACCTAACTATATGTTAGGACGGTATTGCACTTGAAATGGATGAATGTCCCGAAAACTGCCATTGACCGTAAAGTGTTGAAAAAGCTTTGAGTGTTCCTGTAGCAGCACTATAAATGATAAAGACACTTTCTTCGATGGAAAAATTCATTTTATAACCCTTAACAGCATATTTCACTTCTGAGTCGTTTGAACTAGCCTAATACCTCTAAAATATGCTTTAATGAATTGCTGCCCATAGAGCGTAATGTATTTAAAATCTTTCGGACGGCCCTGTAGATAAACTATCCAGTCGAATGGGATCTAAATGTCGGGTACACAACTAGATGTTACAACAATCCTGAATATAAAGTTTCAGCATTCTACGTCTAATAGTTTAATGAGATATCCGAGTTTAATGAATTTCGGCCCATACAGCGTAATGCATTATGAATATTATGGGCGGTCCTGTAGATAAATTAGCCAGTTGATTGAGACCAAAACTATATTAACATCCAGTGTCATCCACTACAAGTTTAAAAAAATGTATTTGAACTTGAGTGGATTAATAAAAAAGGATTTTACTAACGATTGAAAATTTGTACAAGGTATATATAGGGAGAGTGCGACCTATAGTAGGAATTGAAAAAAAGTAAACTTTTGAAGTTGCTTCTGAAACAAACACGCAAATGTACAGTGAAAACCGCTCTTCAGCAAACTTGAAAGAGTTCTTATCGCTTTCTGTTAAGTACTTTGGCGTGCATCAAGGTGCAAGTACAACTTCTCTGTGAACAACGTGAGATTAATGTTTTAGATATTGCAAGTGAGACTGACATTATTTTGATGTCACAGTTTTAAAATGCAGTTTTTAAAAATCACGAGTTTTTGGAACCTGATTAGGTTAACAGGCTTTCACGATAGAAATTATGCAACGAGAGAAATAACATTAGAGCGGAGGACTTATTTTTCATACCTTCAATCAGGGGCGTAGCCAGAAATTTTTCATGGGGGGGGGTTACGACTACTGCAATTCACATATATGCATACATGTGTGTGATAATGGAGTGAAGAATATACATTTTGTATGGCAAAAAATTCCTCTTGGGTGGGGGGGGTTATGACCCCCCTAACCCCCCCCCCGTGGCTACACCTCTGCCTTCAATACATCGCTTTAAAGATCAATTTACAGTAATAATCTCTGACGCAAAAATTACAACAGGTGCAAAATTATTTCGTAACTTATCCGATTTCAGCGCTTGGAATATCTCTTTGAAATTAAAACGATTGACTGATCCCCTTTTACGTGGGACCACGTGGTTATTCACAGCAAATCGGAATCAAGGAATTTGCAGAATTTCTTCGATTTGTCGACTAAGTAAAGAACAAATGCACTCCAAAACAATGTAAAATACAATGGGAAAAAAATTCCTCCTGTCATGGAGTTTAAGGAATGTTTTTCGATTGCGGATTCCAATTTGTTGGAAATATCCAGAGTTCTTAGACCTGGAAAATGAAAATGCATAAATTTAACATAAATATAATATTAACTTAATCTCACTTTAAAAGAACTCGGATTTTTAATTCTATTCTTGCTTTTTCGCATTTTATTTTCTTCGTATGTGTGGCAACATTTCTAAAAAGCCCATTAGAGAAACGCTTGGAGATTTTTCGGAGCTAGATATGCGTTTGGTGTCTTGCAAGGGGGGTGACGTCTACTGTCCGAAAAATCGGAACCGTTTTAAGAACTTAGCTTCGTAGATGATACCTGTCCTAAAATATTAATGCATGATTGAAAATAATTCACTTTTAAATTTCAAATAGAGTTATTTTTCGGCGAGAAAAAAAAAAAAAAAAGCTTCAAAAATAGTTATTTTCTCAGTTCAACAGACAGCTCCAAAATATTGTCTGCAGGAAATAAAATGCTGAAAATTTCATATTTTATGCTCCTCTTGTTGCGAGCGCTCGCACACACATGTATATATTTGGTTCCAATCTGACAGCTCAAAATAAGTTTTCATCCATTACTGGCGCTAAACCGCAAGTTTGGGATAAAAATATAGCCGAATGGTAAATGGGCAAATAGATCGGAATAGTTTCATATGCAAGCGTAGAACTGTAAACCGTTTGAGAAACAAACTATTAAATTTCGACAACGAAAGGTGAATGTTTTTTTTTTTTTTTTTTTTTTTCAATTTAGGTTAGCTGTCGTGATGTTAAGTTACGAGAGAAACCATTTTGTAGTTTTGCACGGATTAAATAAACCTTAATTATGTGTGATAGAAAAATGTCTGCTTCCTCCCGTACGAAGAACGAGTACTCAGTTAGTAGAGAATAAAAAGAAGTGCTTTCGACTGCACACCTATTGTTCTTAAACGATTGTGAAAGCCAAGGCAACAATAAAGTGTTAGACTGTCTCTATTATGAAACTATATAGAAGTGGACGAAGGAAAGCGTCCGAGTCACTGACTGGACTAGGACAGTGGTTCCCAACCTTTTTCTCTCTGTGAACTCCTTGTATAGCCGTTGTGTACTAGTATATTATTTTTGCGAATTTCCTTATAAATCTTACGAATCAGCGGATGGGAACCGATGGACTAGGGGAATGGGTAGGGAAAAGTGCCAAAAGATTTCGAATTACAAAATTGACAATGACCTTTGTTTCTTTCTACTAAAAAAAAAAAAAGTAACGGTCGCTGCTGCTGCCGTCAAAAGCTTGTTCTGTTATCTCCTTCGAAACCGTGGGGATTGGAGTTTCGACGAAGGTGTCCACGGATTCGGAAAATTCCGGGGAAGCCGGTAAATTGACTTAAATTTCGAAATTCCAATTATTTTAGAAGATATTAATAAAGAAACTGAAAAAATAATCATACTGGCTGCCAGGCTTGGCAATTTTCGCCTGCATAAAATCATTCATGCCTTTGCAACAAAGCAATTCCTGCGTAAAATTAACAAACATGAAGTAGATTTACACAATTTTTACGCCAAAGTAAAAAGTAAGTGAAATAAATAAGTCAAAGTTTGTTACACAACTTCACAATTTTCAAATAGTAGGTTCTCTTAGATAACAGGAGTTTAAAATGGACGCCAATTTGTTTTTCTAATAATAATTGTAACTGATTTAAAAAGCGCCATTTTGGCATCAGGTGTGATTTGGAAAAACAATATCTCAAGCAGGGTGAATCAAAATACTGCGTGTGTTCCAAAATGTTAGCAGTACACGCTTAAATCTATTGATTAAAACTAACACTCTTTTATTGATTAAATCTTTTTCTTATCGGCTGATTTAAATCCTTTTACGCTAAAAATTCCCTAAATACTCTTTAAAGACAATAATTTGTAAACTCCTCAATTCGCCTCAATGCTTCCGATTCGCTAGATTCTACTTAGCTCCATTTTCACTTAAATCATGTCTATTTGAGTATTCTGACTTCCCCACGAAAAGAAATGCCTGGTAGGTATCGTATTACTAACACGTGACAAACGCTCTTCAACGGATTCTTTGCCATAGTCACCTCGCGGGCATCGACGGACAAGCATGTCGTTATCAAAATATGAAGTAAAAGAATTTCTGAAGAGGATACTATAAACTGCACTTTACTTAATGCCAAGTCCTTTTGTTGTGTGTGCTTAGTTGTGTGTGTATTCGCTTGTGATACTTTGTTTTTATATCCGAAAACCAAATGCATCTTTTACATATTCAGGGTTGTGAAATAAATTCAGCCTAGATATGGAGGAGATGCTTTAGGTAAAGATTTCGCTTTAATGACATAGTTTCTTACGATTGGATTATAAAAAGCTGTTGTAAAACAAATGAAGTTATGATATCTCCACTCAAAGTGAGTAAGCAGTATTTTACATTTTTCATGTCAATAAATTGGGTTGCTGCTTTAATTAAATCTCACAGTTGGTTTAACCATGATTGCATTTCTGTATCTTGACTGTACTGTGAATTCGTTTTATAACTAGAGACTATAGTGAAATTATATTCTATTTATTAAAAAAATACTTTTTGTATAGTGTATGAAGATATATGTAATGTATTTGACTCGATTTAAAATTTATTTTTTCGGGCTTATAATCATAGATTACAGCTCTGATAATAAAAAAGGAAGAAAACGAATAATTCAAACATATTTTTAACTGTGCACTATTCATAACATTATAAGCACATATATGTACCAATGTCTCCCCATGAGTAGTTGTGAGGGGGGGCCTCATCTCCGGCTTTCAAATACTTTACTAAAATAATGCAGAAAAGTTCAGCATAGGAGGAACACCCCCCGGACACATTTTGTAAAAACACTCCTCTTTTTTGATTATTATTTAGGCTGAATGGAGTTGTTGTATAATGCTCAAAAATTGAGAATTTTTCGCTCCATTGATTTTTGTCGATTAATGGAGCAAATTTTACTCAATCGGGAGAATGACTGTTTGAAGTCAAAAATTGAGTTAAAATATACTCCGTTTGATTATTATTTTGCTCAGTAGATTTAAGCGTGTACCACCCAGTATTTTGAAAATGAAAAATAATTGAAATGCATATCATAGTAATGCCGGTTAGGTTCAGCTCGGGTATCTGCCGCCCATAGAAATATTTGGCGGCGTTAATTATGCCATTATAGCAGGTAAAGCTTGGATATTTGGCCGCGCAGTGAGATGATATAGTTCTCTGTGCTAAATAAGCCAATCTGCAAAGGATGATGCATATGAATGTATGGATAACTATTTTCACGGCAACCTTAGATGAACAATGATTATCGGTTAAAGAACGTAAATCTCCAAATAATGAAAAGTCACCATTAGTAGCAAGATAGAATAGCTGTTCCGTAGTTTTTATCAAAGAAAACATATGAAGCACTGTTTTCTTAGAAATAAATATATTTACTATACTTATACATAAGTCGCCAAATTATAAAATATCGCCACGGATGGCAAATACGCAAGGTGCTCCATAGATTTTACACAATTAAAAATAGTCTGAAGTTGTTACAAGGAACATGCAGGAGCCTAGGAATGTGCAGTTTGGTAACATTTTATCTGATCCAATTTTAGGGTTTTGTTGATTGAAATTATGCCTTTATTACGAATAAGAATAACTAGGGGCCGAATGCCTTATACGAAAAGCGAGCGTAGCGAGTCTAGGTGCTTTAGTCTCTAGTATGTGCGAAAAAATAGCCATCCAGATTTGTGAAAACTGGCAATTAAAATTTACTTAAAATGTCCATGGGACTAGCCTAGTCCTCCTAGGCCACTGAGTGAACACCTTTGATTAGTAACACTCAGTGGCGCACACAAGGGGGGGGGGTCCTGACCCCCCCATCGGCGTTTTTTTTCGATTGATTAATATCCCATATCTATAGTAAATAAAATAATTCCAAAAAAAGGTAGCAATAGTTTCAGTTCTAATAAATAAAAAAGAATTTTTTTCTCGTTTTCCTCAACTTTCAAAAATGAACTGAAAGCGAACATAAAACACCATCTTGTTCTCAAAACTGAATGACTTTTACTTTCCTTCCTATAGTACTGTGTAGTGCATTCTTAGGGAACTGGATGGGACGAGTTTTGATGAATTCCATCTAATGAAAACGAGGTCTTTCATCACTGATTTTTGACAATCTGGAACATCCCTAAAAGTTGGACCACCCCCAGCCAAAAATTCCGTGTGCCAATGGTAACACTCATTTTTGACACCGTAAGTATGTACGTTTTTTTAAAAGGATTATAAACTTTTTTATTTTTAAAAAAGTCGAAAAACGTGAAAATTCTACTAATTTTGAGCCCTAGTTATGCGTAGTTATATGAAGCAACTTAGCCTTTAAGTAACTTTTCTTCTTTTTCTATTTCTTTCTTAACTTTTTTTTCCTAACACAATGTAAACGCATTTTTATGATCCATGAATACGCATAAGCAATCCCATTAACTTTTTAATCACTCCTGCCGGGATATTATATTTTTTTTTATTCTTCTGAAAAAATCACAATCCATCATCAATACGTTGAGGAAAAAAAAATAATTGTTGAAATTAGTCTTAATTCATTTTTTCTCACTACTGGAAAACGAGAATATCTTCATCTCAGTTTCGTTCATAAACGTACTCCGCTGATCGGTCCACTTTGTGTATAATCTTTGAACACAATTTGGGCGTGGCTGAATCGCGACATATAATGCCAATTTTAAACGTAAGCCGAGAAGTTTGTTCACCACGCTTCGGAGAGAGCATTCCGGCAAAGTCACGATTCAGCTCATGGCATCAAATAATTTTTAACAACCCCGAACGATTAAGGAATAAGAAATGAATTGCAGCATTCATTTTATAATGCTCTTCGAAATCAGCTTTCATTCTTCAGAACTCTTATTCAATTTGAAACTCATTTGATTGGTATAGGAGGTATTTATTTCGATAACCTTGAAGCAATAATTTGTTCTTGTGATGATCTCTGTTGTATATAACCTTTGTTATAACAATAAAAAAAGGAAGAGATAAAAACTTGATGCGAGTAATTACACTACAGAAGCTTTAAGACGAATAATGAAAACCCACTCTTACCCGCAGCTCCGATAGCATTAAACTTACTCACTGTCTTTTTATCTGCCGAATGCGAGTCTATTATCTCCAGATTATGACATCAAAATGACGCAGCTTTCCTCTAATAAACAAATCCAAGCTGTGCATTAGCGGAAGGACACGTCACTTTGATGTTCCAATCCGCAAGACACTTGAACACACATCCCGCCAGGTCTTGTGCAACCTTGCATATCGTGAAGATTGAGAGATCAAAATTTTAAGAACATTTTTTTTCTAAATTAATTAGTGTTGTTTGTGATAAGGTTACAAACTTTTAATGTCATTTGATTACACGATAGCTAAATCAGCAGATATGGATAACAAATGACCGAAAATGTTATCACAGACTTAGACTCTGAAGTCTTGAATAGACAACAATTCTTGTTAAAACGCTCCTTTTGATGGAATTTGGGAGATATGAAAAGTGGCAATCTCAGAACACTGTTACAATTTTCATACCTACGTCCCTTGATGATTTCTGCTAAGAATAATGTATTAGCAAAATTTTCTTCACAATGGAAAGAACTGAGATAAAGTCATTCAAGTGCAGTATGTTGATCCTGTAATTCGTCCAGTTACAGTTTCCGGAATAACAACAATCCAAGCACTGATGGATATTTCAAAGAGCGATCTCAAACCAAACCTCAAACTCATTGTTGAACTGACAGAGCTGGCTTACCTAGCAAGTAGAAAATTTCAAGCTGTTAGTCCAATAACGAAATGCCATCGGTTAAATCGTAAACTCGAATTATAAAAATTAGATATATAAAATGAAAATTATAATGTGAAAATTAAATTTAAAAAAAGTCTAGGTAGCTACTACTTGATTCATTGTTTTAAAATCTATTGTTTTCTTAAAAGCCCTTCTAGAGCACACCGAGAAACGCTGCTAACTCTCCCACAGTAGGTGGATTACTTATACCATGAGGTGTTTGCTGCTCTTGGAACTGAAGATACAGAGATCTTGAAGCTCCTTGCAACTTAGGTAATTCAAGTTTATCAACCAATGTTCCATGAGATTAAAGTCAAACATGAGATCTCATTAAGTTATCTAAATTATGGCAGAAGCAAGATGGAAGGGAACAGGATGATTCTAAACCCTACCAAAAAGCTATCCTGGCGTGCTCATCCAGAAAATGCTTTCCTCGCTCTTCTCTATTCTGATGAAACAAAAGAGTATCTGACAGTCATAATAATGACAGTCATAGATGGAAGTTTTCAAGGCTGTACTGCAGTGTAATTTGACAGAGTTCCAGAAAGTAAAACTTGATGCTTGCAACCATACAGAACTAATTACGTAATTGGGACCACGCACTATCACCGAAACAGTTTTTACAGCAAATCTGTCGTTGGTCCAACTTGATGTATTGAAAGTTGCATTCCCGGAACTTCCTTCATATTCGCCACATAGTCAAAGGGCGAGAATGCAATCATATTCAGTGGCGTCGCTAAGTATGGTGTCACCCGGTAGGGGCACATCCGTTGTCATCCCCCCCCCCTCCACATACATAGGCCCCTGCAAAGTTAGTTCTTCATAAGAATAAGCAAAATCTTTAACAGCTTAGGGGGGTGTAATATTTTTTCTTTGTACGCTACACGAATAATGTTTCATATCTGCAAAAATATCATTCTGGTAATAGAGTTCTTTCAAACATTACCAGGCAATTTTCCACACCACCTATATGAGATATTGCACAAGGCACGCACACGGGACAGTAATGTGCAGCCACTCCATTGCTGTACATTACTACCCTGACTTGAGCAAGACCCTGTGTAATCTTTACTGCACTCACAGTTTAGTCAAGCACCTCATTCGCCTTTGTCCAAGATCCTCAAAACTCTCTCGGAAGCAAGAGAAAGTGCTCTTAGTTACACCCCTGGTTAAAAGTGGAGCAAAATATAGATGAATGGCAACACGAGAAAAACCTGGTAAAATGGGAATGAGGACAGGAATAAGCTGAAGACAGTGGCGTAGCCAGGGGAGGGGAGGATAGGCGGGTCACAACCCCCCCCCCCATGAGGAATTTTTTGCCATACAAAATGTATATTCTTCACTCCCTTATCACACACACGTATACATATATGCGAGTTGTAGTAGTCGTAACCCCCCTTCCCCCCATGAAAAATTTCTGGCTACGCCACTGGCCTGAAGATATTCAACTTATCTGATAAAATACAAGAATATCGTATTAATGAGGAGACCGTATACAACGTATGGCAGACAGAAGACTCCCTACAGCTGGCTTCAACTAAACTACAAAAGGCAGAAGAGACTGTCATCAACTGATGAAATCGGTAGTAAAATCAAAGCCTCAACAAGCATCTTGTCTACTTTTTGAAGCAAATGATGATGATCATAAAAACACAATGTGGTTATGCTGTTTGTATATCTACGAGAGATGAGTTCGGGATCATTTTTGAAAGTTCGAGCCCGATTACTTTCAATTCGAGCCCGCCCGACCCCGAAATTTCAGATAATAAATAAATGATAGTCAATGACTTCATTGATATAATTTCATACATTTTGCTGATTGTGCACATTGATGACAAATATAGTAGCGAACTCTTAATGCACTTTCTACGGCACGGAGGTTGGTTGGTATTGAGACCCTTACCCAGGAGGCTGTCGTCTCGACTGTTCCGGAGTGCATTTTCTAATTCTTTCTATAATCTGTTTTCAAGGACAAGGAGTATCTTCAATAAAGGAGAAATTTCTCATGAGCCCAAACCCGTCCGAGCTGAACACAATATTGATTCCCCCAACACAATCGGGAATTACAGAGCCCGAGCCCGGTTCGGGCTCGGGCTGAGCCCATATCATCTCTAATATCTACTCGTGTCAAATTATTGTAAATTATTCATATTTTTTCTGTAGTAAACTAAAGTATGTTTTATTTTACTTTTACAGTATATTTGACTAATGATTTATGTGATATTACGTATCTCTAACCTTAAAATAAAAGGCCAAGCATAATATGTTTAATATGAACATGATTGAGCAATTTTAATTATTATTTTCCTTAATTACTATCCGTAGGTAAGTACACCCCCTCAAAAAAGTATTCAAGTCATAGACAAATTTCCTATTTTAGTTTTCTCAATAATTAGTTTTTGGAAAAACACAAGTTAAAGAAATTATTACAATATATGCGACGTGATTCACTTAATGGAGAGCAAAATTTTAAATATGAAACTAACATAGGAAATTCGACTTAGGTTCGAATACTTTTGCAGAGTGTATACCTCTGCAAAAATAATACTAGAAATGACTTTCCTTTGTTCAAATAAATACATCTGATTCCAGACGTGTAGTCTAATGTATAATTTTTTTTTATATTCACCGGCACATGACATACTCTATTGACTATTGCAAAAAAATATAGAGCACGTATGGGCGACACCGGGGCCATCGTGATTCTAATGGGCCTGCTTGCACTCTGGTGAGTCATCCAAAGAGGCCTACGGCTGATCACTTATTGGTTCCAGCACTTAGATACGTCATCTAACGGCCGAATCTAACCAATGAGGAAACGTCCGTAGGCCTCTTTCGGAGTGCACAAGCAGGCCCGCTAGAATCACGATGGCCCCGGCGACACCCGGCCCGCGGGCAGGATGTGGCCCCCCACGGCTTTTGATCCGGCCCGCGAAACATTTCAAATTCCCATAGAAAACCCGCATAAACCATTCAAAATCCCATATAGATCGCACATATACGGCCCACGATTTCTCTAACATCCTGAAGTTTGGCCCGCAACTTTCCAAACGTTGCCCATACCTGAACCTGTATGGGCAGTATGGGCATACCTGTACGTTGCCCATACCGTTGCCCATACCTGTGTATGGGGTATCCTTTCATTTTAAGAGACCTCTAATTTGTTTACTTCAGTTCCAGACTTTCTGTTCTTGTAGATGCTTGAACTTTCAACTGCGTAATTTTGTTAAGGTGTTTAAAACTGTTTTTACAAACTCGACCATGGAAACTCGACCAGTCTGCGTAGCTCTGAAAAGGAATTATACTTGTGTTGTGTTAATAATATACAAGGGTGAGTTTTATTTATGTTAATAATATATAGGCGCGTTTTGACACAGACTGGCTGTGCGTGGACAGCCAGACTGTGTCAAAAAATGGTCTCTAGATCTGTGGCACGCGATGAACGATTCGATCGACCGCCATATTGCTGGTAGTTAAATCGAGAGATGGCAACGGCTGTCCTTTTTTCAGCATTGGGCAGTCTATCCAGTTTTTTTCCATACCAATGTATTTCCATCGTATTCTCCATTTTACAGCAGATGCCAGTGCTGTTAAAAATAATCCTGACAATTTTACAAATAAATCGACAACTTTTACGGGAAATTGTGTGCTAAGCAGTAAAGTACACTCGTATATCGATATCCTCCTTAAGTATTTTTCATTGACATCAAAATTATTCTTCGTAAATCAAAACCGTCAAAATGTCAGTTTTGTCCTTACGCCGAGGACAGCGCGGGTGAAAGGCTTAAAAAGATCCTTTTGAAAAAAATTAGACTTTCTATTGCAAAAATGGGAAATTGAGACCTCAAGAAGACTTGCGTGGTTCTCCCCTTTTTGAAAACGTGAAAAATTACCATCCACATTTTTTAATGTCAGATATCATTAAAAGTTAGGGCATTATTCTGTCGGATCTATAACGAAATGCTTTGAATACGAATATACATGGGCGCCGGCAGCATACGGCAAGGGGGGGCACTTGCCTCTCCCCCCGGATTTTTGTATGCAGTGTTTTCCCTTGCTTTTTTGTTCTTTTCAACATGGTAACCATACATTGAAGTAGTCTTTGCCCCCACCTGGGAAATATTCTGGCGGCGCCCATGCGAATATATGTTCTGAAGCAGTGATATAACTGTTGCTCTATGTAGAACGTTTATTTTCAGACTTGGTTGCTTGGTTTCAAGAATTCGCTAATAAATCCTTGTTGAATAAAGTGGACGGTACGATGAAATATTTTTGCACAGGGAAAGGAAATTAACATTTCATAGGACAAACACAAACAGTGTATGAGCAAGACTCGAACGCACAGGTCGCAACATTTTCGCAGTCTTTTTAAAGCAGAATTACGAAATGAAAATTTTAATACATTAACCTTTTGAGGCATAACCCTTTCCCAATGCTGAAAAAAGGGCAGCCGTTGCCATCGCTCGACATAACTACCAGCAAGATGGCGGACGATCGAAACGTTCATCGCGTACCACAGATCTAGAGACCCTTTTTTGACGACAGCTGGCTGTGCCCGCGCACAGCCAGCTGCTTCAAAAAAGGGTCTCTGGCACGCGATGAACGTTTCGATCGTCCGCCATCTTGCCGGTAGTTAAGTCGAGCGATGGCAACGGCTGCCCTTTTTCCAGCATTGGGCAATCTATCCAGCTGTTCTCGCATTCTTCCATTTTTCAGCAGATGTCAGTGCTGTTAAAAATAATCGTGACAATTTTTTTACGGGAAATGACGTGCTAAAAAGTAAAGGATTCTCGTGGAGCTATATCACCCGCAACTTTTTTTTATAGAAATCAAATCTATTCTTCGTGGCTGGCAACAGTCAAAACATCAGAGTTGGGTGTTCCCAGAGCGGGAATACTGCGCGTTAAAGGGTTAAAAAGTAGCTTGAGTGTCCCCTTGAAAATAAAAAATGGAGGTCACGCAAGTTCTAATGAAAAAGTAGGAGTCCCCCTCCCCCCTCTTTCAACTACACTGCTGTTTTAAAGGTCACAAGGAATGTAAAGGAATGGAGACAGAATCTAATTTGTAGTTTAAAAAAATAAAACAAGTCTTATAAACATACAAATCACTCATTATGCTAATTAACCACCACAACAGTAGCTTTCTTAATATAGATTATACATTTATTCGTGGCAAGTGTAATCATACTTTTAAATAAAAGTATTTTTTCAATGTATTTTTCTTTGCTTTTTTTTTGGTTTGTATAATGCGGCATCTAATAATGACCTATCGACACTAATAATCCAACGCTCTTGTGAAAACCCATTCAAGCCAAATTTAACCCGCAATTTTGTTTTCAAGTGCCATGACATATTTCGCCAAATCCTAATAGCTGCGGCAACCCTGCTGGGGAGGATAGAATGTGGACACTTCGCGTTTGCACCTACTGAGGCGGCGAAGTGATATAATTATAGGTTGGTGGTACACAAACACATCTCCAAGGATGAGGCGGGAGGGTAATAAATGGTAACCCCCCCCCCCTCGAATCTTCGGTTCTTAAAAATATGATTAAAAAAAAAATGGATAGTAATCAGCTCGAAAAGAGCCAGTGGATGAGTGAGGAGGGGGGGGGGGTGATCTAAACTGCGGGTGAAAAAAAAAATTGCCCTTTGCCGCTTCCGAACTGCCAAAGCTAGCGATGAAAATAAATTATAATTGAGGAAAAAAAATTCGCTGCCTATATTTCATTTCTGTATTAGTTTATTTATTTAACAACAGGCTTATTAGGATTTAGTAACGACTCAGTTATTTATTCTTTTTTTTGCGGTGGGGGGGGGGGAGGAGATCCGTACTTGAAAAAAAGTAAATTTTTATTTTAGCTTTGCCTTTAATTTACAAAGTGTTTAACACGGATGATGCAAACAACACATTTTTATGCTATTTACTGTATCATAAATAATAATTTTATCCCTTTTTTGGTAGAGAAGGCGTGTAAATTATATTAAGTTTATAAAAATATATCTTTTATATTCTGTATAAGATAAACCAAGGATGGGGAAATGGCGGCCCGCGACATGATTTGATCCGGCCCGCTGAATTGACCACTGAAAAAAGTTAATTTTTATGTCAGCCAACTAAATCACTCGGAAAACGTGTTCAACAGAAGATTTTGAAAAGATAGAAGGTGTCTTACAAATATTTTCTTCGGCATTCGCTGTAATTGCGAGGAGATTCATGCAGAACTTGAAATAATTGATCTACAATGCAAGGATTCTTTAAAGTAGCTATTTAACAATTCATTAAAGCTTGATTTCTTCAAAAGTTTACCAAAGTCTCGATTCCTCAATTTGGTAAAACGCGCTGAGAAAATTATCTCGATGTTTGGGTCTTCATACATTTGCTAACAGGTGTTTTCAACAACGAATCTCCGTAAAAGAGAAATGAGGAATAAGATGACTGACGAACATCTTGAGAGCGTTTTAACGAATTACCTCTAGTAACTTGGAGCCAAAATTCATAGAGATGAAAGAACAGACAAAATTTCATTTTATTTCTCGCATGGGCCCGGTTAGGGCTGCCAGGTCGCCAAACTAAATAGCCGGACAGACCAGCTAGTTTGGCCGGACATTTGGGTAAAAAGGACGGACAGCCTACAATATTGAGGATTTTATCTCAGTATTAATGCGTACGACAAAAAAATTGTATGTAAAATAAAGCTTTTTTTATTATTACCATGAATCTTGTTAAATTCTAATGAAATATAAATAACATGGAATGCCAAAAACGTTCAAGTACTTTATTACTAATCAGCCAAAGTCACCAGTGAAAAGTCTAACAAAAACCAGACACCGTTAAGTTTGGCCGGACACGCAATCAAAAAGCCTAACTATGCCCGGCTTTATCCGGACGCCTGGCAACGCTAGGCCCAGTACGTCCAAAGAATAAATTAAAAAATAAATCTATTTGGCCCGCCTAAATATTTTAATAATTTTATATGGCCCTTCCCTAAATCTATTTCCCCGTCTCTGAGATAAACAGACTGGAATCTTTCACGATTTGCTTTTATTAATATATTTTATGACGTTGTCTTCAGGTTTTGAGAACGGGACACGCTTTTTTGAAGATATTTACAAAGCAAAAATTTTTATTAAAGAGCAATTTGAAAAAAAAATTTTTTTTTCGTAGATATATACATGTAATATGTTGCCAGGAATATGCTTTTATTATTGTAACATACCTATTTAAATTCTCAAAGCATATTAATGTTAATCTTTTTCTATGCTCAATTTTTTTCAAAGATTACAAAATTTTACCGCAGCATAAATTTTAATTTTTTAATGCTTTTTTTTAGAGGATGCGCGCAAAATTAAGTTTATAAGAATGTCTCTTAAATTCTGTATAAGAAAACCAGAATGGAATCTTTTGCAATTTGATTTTATTCAAATTAAATTTTATGACGTTGTCTTCAAGTTTTGAAAATAAAGAATGCTTTTTGAAGATTTCCAAAGCAAAAAATTTTATTACATAGTAATTTGGGGAGAAAATATTATTTTTTAAATATATACATGTAAGATATTGTACAGGAATATGCTTTCATTATTGTGACATATATATTTAAATTCACATAGCATATACCTTTTAATCTCTTTCTATTTTCAAAAACGAAAAAAAAAATGTCAAAGAAATGCATTTTTATACATATAAAAGATATAAACGTGTTTTACGCTTCCTTAGTTAATATTTTAGAAGAAAGTAAAGGAATTTTCATATATAAACATATGTTAAAGACAAAAATATAAATCTATAATATTTTCGGTCTTTTAAAAGTTGTTTAATAAATTTATAATGGCCCTTTAGAGTATTTTTAAACATTTTTAACACAACCCATCGAAATTTTAAACATTTTTGATCAGGGTGTCCGAAAAAAGTGATATCACACTTTAATTCTTTATCTGTTAGCGATAAGTAGTCAATGTAAATGGGAAAAAAAAAACCCGGTTTAAAATAAGGTAGGTAAAAAGGCTACGTTAAAAAAATTTCTCACTTTAATTTTCAAAAATATTACATTTTTGAAGTTTGTTTATAAATTCCCAGTAAAATGGGCTTCATAAAGTGATAGATGATATACAAAATTTTAGCCATTCACTGTAAAACATCTCAGAGATCTTTAAAAAAAAAAAGGTGATGAGGAGCTATACAATACATGAATTTGAATGTGAGCGTTTAGTTCAAGTGCAAGAAATAATTATCTTTCGTATTAGGGATAGATGTGAGACGAGACAGAGATTTGCAGCCTTTTTTTTTGCGAGACGAAGACAAGAATTTTTAACGTTACAGTATAGGGATTTTGAGAGACGGTACAGAGCTTTTCGGCTATTTTGCGAGACGAGACAGACCTATTTTTTGTCTCGCGTCCATCCATATTCGTAATTTCTGTACGACCCCTAACGCGATTATCCAACGTGATTTTATCCCCTTGAGAGTCATTGAAAAGTGCTTGAAGTCAGTATATATTTATCTTCATGTCTCTAAGACGTTTTATGATGAAAGGCTGAAATCTTACATCACCTCACTGATGTATGGGACAAATTTTATTTGCTTGGATATTTTTTTCCCTTTTTTTTGTACAGTGGCTGTATAGAGATTTTAAAAGTGCAATTTTTTGAAAATTAACGAGACAAACTTTTTCTTAATGCAGTCATTTTTCTTGCCTTGTTTTGAACATTTTTTCAGTTTACGTTGGCCACCTATTTCTAATTGATAAAAAATTAATGCGTGCAACCAAGTTTTGGGGACATCCCGTATAATGAGTTTTAAGATATGGTAGTTTGAAAGACTGCCTTTTATTCACATTCAGAACTATAGTTTAATGCATTAGCTGCAAAGAATGCTCCATCCAAATTAATGTGCTATGCAAATAAACATGCAAACAATGAAATAACGAACGTCATTAAGAAGCACAAAAGCGTAGCTTGGTGCAGAGGGCAATAAATAGTCACAAAAAAATATATATATATATATATATATAATTCTAGCACTGATGACGGCATGCCATGCATGCCGAAATGAGTCTGATATTTTAATTTTTGCATTGGCGATCTTACACTTCGTTTTTCCATACATTTATTAAATAAATCATTGTTGATTGCTTTTGTAAAAGATTAAAGTTGTTGATGGCTACCGTCTTGAGTTTACCACCCACGTGTTTTATGGAGGGAAATTTTTTTCCTTGCAATGATAACCCCAGTTATCAAAAATTGAAAAAAAAAAACGTAGGTTATAATTTTTTTCTAATTTCGCATTTCTTTTTCTTTTTTCTTGATTAAAATAAATATAATTTTAAAAATCGTGATATTTGTTCTCGTAAGCAAAAATTACTCTTGGAATTTAATACTTTGTTACGAATTTTCGGGGTGATTTGTACTTGTGGGTTTTAATTTAGTCAAAAATTCTTTTCCTACGTGTCAAATAACCGAATTTTGCTTTTTGTTTTATATAAATCGGTTGACCAGAGAGTGAGGTAGGAACCTTTGTATCACATTGGATACCATTTGAGTTGGCGTTTTCTCACTAAAATTGGCGATATCGCTTAGTTGGGTTCAACTTTGGAGAATTATTTTTGAAGCTAAATTAGGCCATATTTCGTTATCAATGAGGCCTGTAATGTTTGTCTTCCCTCCTAGCATTAGTATAACCAAATCGATGTATGCCATAAATACGGAATATTCGTGAGATGGAATGGTCTCGAAAATCCGAAAAACTATAAATAGAACAGGTCGCCTACAGAGTTTTGATATCTCGCTTGCAGAGAAAACACGTTAGGTGTGTTGAGATCATAGAGCTAGCTCTGTCTCTTTCATATTGCGGTACTATAAATAAAACTCTCTTGTTTGTTTTGAGAAGTATATTATTGAAGGGTTCTTAATTCTTTATTGTTGTATCTAGAAGAGTAGTCAAGAATTCGGCTCGATAGAATCCCACTGAGTTTTTAGCCTGTGAAAGGATTTTATTTTAAGATAATTACAGCGTTTGAGGAAGTGTCTGTGATAAAGTGACTGTTGTAAATAGAGATCCTGTTTACGATTTCGTGTGAACCGAGTATTGAAGATTGTTCGTCGAGTTTCTAGAAAAAGTAAAGTTTTTGCTTGGTCCTGTCAACTGGACTGGTTTCTGGAACTTTCTGCCTACACTGGACTTTCGAGTTTACAAACCCGACAATTCAACTAAGTTTCTACAGCAATATTGTTTGAGAGACGGTTTTTAGGATTCAAAAAAGAAAAATTCCGAGTACAGCTAAGGAAGAAAAACCCCGCCCACTTGCACTTTATTCGGCCGTCGTTCGTCGTACAGCAAAGTTATATATACCAATCGTTTACGATTAACGTACACTTTAATTTGCTATGCATAAAATTTGCAGAAGGGGCCATCTTCATATTTAATTTTGCACCAACCTTATTTTTTCAATGGAAACACCTAGATTTCACTTCATTTTTCAAAAATTTAGTTCATTTTAACCCCGGATACCAATTTGAACTAAAAATGAATAAATTATGAGCTTCCTTTCCCTATGTTAAAATCTTTTTTCATATTTCAGCTCATATCTCATTTAATATTGATCTTAAGAAGTTGACTCCTAGTATTAGAACTAAATTGCCCAAACATAATTTACTATTATTATAATTTTTTAATAAATTATTAATATGAGTTATGATTTATGATATTAATATGCGAAAAAAATATGAATAGCTATCTAACCAAATTTCAGCGGAAATAGATGCAGAATATACTTTTACATGGCTGTGCAAAATTTCAAATTTTTTACGGTCAGTAGTTTATTTTATATTAATTAAAATGTAGTATTTTTGTGAGTCAAGGGGTAATATATAAATTTATTAAGTTACAGTTTTTTGAAAATTGAGTAAAAAAATGTAAATTAGATTTCTTTTGCACAAAAATAATCAAAGTAAGCGATATTAAAAAATAGCAAATTTTGAAGCAAATAAATTGGAGGTTTGTACAGTTTGATGGTGATTCTTTAAATGGTATTCTATTTTTTGTGTCCACTACTATTTCACCCCCAAATAAAAATTTTCCATGAATGAAATTGGATGCAATAGACGAATGCCTTCCAATACAGCGTATTATTTCTGAAAAACTAACATCCTCAACATTCCAGGCATGAATTAGACCCAGTAGTGTAGCCAGGATTTTATTTCGGGGAGAAAGAGGCTGCGTGACAAAATGTAAGCAAAGTTTTAACTGTAAGCTAAATATCAGATTGAACGCTAAATAAAAGGTCACATTTCGGGGGAGCTGCAACCCCCCTATGGATGCGCACTTGATTTGACTTATTTTAATATCTTAAACATCAGATCTTCGGACTTCCTCATACTTTATCAAATATTCAAAATGACATTTTGCTGACTAAATTTTCAGCAGACGGTAAATTAAAATACCGCCAAAAGTCTTATAAAAATACTGCACACTGCAGACGTTAATATTTAATGAAGAAAGTGAAATAACAAACACAGTGATAATATTGGGTTGGAAAAAGAGCATTGCGTTTTTTTACATGAAATTCAAACAAATAAGTTTTCAAGTAAACTTTTTATCATGAAACCATAATCCAAGTTCGACCACAGATGAGTAACATTCATGCTTGTTGTCAAAAGAGCGGAAAACAGCCTCTCAGTCCTAGCAACATTTTATTTAAAAGAACCTTCAAATACTCAATAACATTTTCAAAATTAGAAAGATTTTCGAAATCGTAAGCAGTTGTTTTGCACTTAAAAAAAAAAAAAAAATCATGCATACGAACCACTGATAAATGTTACGGACCAGGGAAGTTATGGATTCACTGGCGCTTGGACCACTGACTAAATATTCTAATTTTTACTCCTGATATTCTTCGTACAAAAAACTTTAAGACTAGAAATAGTATTTTCCTTGTAAATAATATTTATTTCTTTTAACTGTCGCGAGCGACATCAATGAAAAACGAAAAGTTCGTAACCTACCTACATATGGCGGTTTTTAATTTGCAGGACACCCCTTAAAATCGCGCAAAAAAGAATTTGCAGTATCACGGGAAATTATCGTAGAAAATTGGCGAAAATTTATATTTAGGGTAATCTGAAGGTTTTCTTTCGTTTAATAAAGTAAAAATAGATTGTTGTCAGTGAGAAAAACGGAGTTGATTCAGAATTAAATATGAAGACGGCCCCTTAAGAAAATTAAAATACTAAATTAAAGTATACTTATTTGAAAATAAATGGTACATAGTATAACTTTGCTGTACGACGAATAACGGCCAAATGAAGAGCAAATAGGCGTTTTTTTCTGCAGCTGTACATACAGGGTGTGTCACAATTCTCCCCGGGTTTGGAAGGCTTATAAATATATATTACCAATACATCAACAAAGCTGACTTTATTAGAGAAAGAAATGTTACAAGTTTTATTTCACAAACGTTCAATTTGCGAACCTTTCATGACAGGAACGGATTAATGCCAGTTTTGTCGGGTGTGGGGGTGCGAGGAGAGATGTTAGTTTGTGGGTGGGGGCTGTTAGAAGATTGACTTATACATCCATTTTATGGAAGTGAAATAGGATCCTTTACATTAATTTCTTTTCCTCAATTGGGCCGCTAGCCCTTCTACCCCCCCCTCCCCCTATAATCCGTCCTTGTTTCCTGATGCGGCAGATATCAAGTCTAAAGTCATATTTTTCCCACACTCACACACTCGTTTTAACATGGTAACAAATGCAGTTGTGATCCTTTGCCATAAATTATGTCTTTGACACGAACACACGATCTTTCATGAAACCCCATTAAAAAAAAAAAAATAGCTTGGAATTAGGTCCGGAGAGCGAGGTGTCCACGGGAGAAGGCGATTGTCGTCGGCAGAACTTCGTCCAATCCAACGACGAGGAAGTTCGTTATTAGTAAAACAAAACTTGCAATGTTTCTTTCTTGGAGAAGAATTTACTGGAGAAAGAAACATTGCAAGCTTTGTCTTTCTTGGAGAACAAACTAACTACCCTCGCCCCACCTCCACCCCGAAATAATTGCATTAATCGGTTGCTGTCACGAAAGATTAACATATTGGACTTTGGTGAAATAAAACTTGTAACATTTTTTTCTCCAATAAAGCCAACTTTGTTTGCGGCTGTCGATCTGAAGGTCTGGAGTTTCGGTAGGTTTTCTCCAGATGTAACGTGAATACGCGTTAGAACCCCTTAGAAAGTCCTCCTACCAAGGCACCCCTCCCCCCCTTAGCAGATCGCCCTAGTGTAGCGTTGCCATAGTCATACACACAATCAACTTTGTTTGTGTATTGGTAACAGGCGCGTAGCCAGGAAAAATTTTCGGGGGGGATATGGGCCTGGAAAATTTTTCGGGGGGGGGATATGAACTTATATGTGTATAAATAGACTGAATTTCATCACTAATCCAA